>CP125845.1:55867513-57067513 GCA_030408175.1 Trifolium repens | reverse complement strand
ATCAATAGTTAAGTCACCATACTCAATGAAGGGATCATAACTATAATTAAAGCTAAGTAAGACATCATCATTTGCAAAATCTGATGCAAATACTTCCAGCCCCACTTTATGTGCATCGTAGACCAAAGAGGTATGTGGCTGTAGATAAAGATTAGCATCTATAGGCCATATATACCTCTTGGGAACAAGAATTCCAGAAGCAAACATCTTGATAAACGTAAGATTTTTCAGTAATGAACTATAAGTTTGGTTGGTTGATGGGTCTGTGTCATCCGGATTGAGAAACCTGAGGACTAGTTTCGTCATTTTTGGGTTGAAGCGTGTTGTAATACTTCTCAGAAAACCAACCTCGGGCGATGAGATATATCTGACACGTAGTTTTCTAGAAATTGAGAGTACAAAACTTTTCATGCTCAAGTTGTGTTGGGTGTAGAATGCATCATGCTGCAAAATGTCAGAGAAAACAAAAGTCACTTTTAGAACAAAAAGGACACTAAATCATGAGAATGGATTATGTATCCCATTTACCTGAATATTCAACCACAAACCAGGTGTATGTGGGGCCACTATTTTCCCTACATCTTCGACGGTAAGAATTGTATAAGCGTTGTCGAACTGGTCTGACCGAGACTGTATTACCTGATGTACTGTTCAGTAACCAAAAAAGAAGAATCAGAAACCATGAAAAGAAATACTAACTTCTAAATGCACAAAAAGCCAATAAGATAAAGGACCTTAAATCAACAAATGTGTATCATGCAGAATAAGTCTATTCACAAAATACTGATAATCTATACTATAGCAATAAAACTAAATCTTCGACACTAGTTAAACTTACAGAAGATGTCCGATATATCCTGGAAATTGTAATCCACAGAAAAGTATCCACGAGTAGATACACCATTAACTAAGTAACTTGTACTTTTATTTGGGAATTTTTTTGAAATGTCAATAGCATTGTCAAGGTCAACACTTGGAACGCAAATTCCAACTTTATCTTTCGTCAATTGGACATCACACCATAATGCGACATCTGCTACGCTCGTTTCTGCAGCCAATTCATAGGCATTCCGACTGGAATCGGGAAATAGACCTGAAAATCCACCATGTGCTATGACCAATGGTGGACTTCCTGCAAAATATTCGCAAAAAAGTATGTCACAGGGCACCTAGCAAATAGTGGAGGAAGCTCTTCTTCTTCTAAAATTGAAACTTGGATTATTGCTTATTAATATAAGTTATCTTTTTTCTTAAAATCTTCTAGCTAACAAAATGTCTCAATTTAAATAAGTCCATACTCCATAGGATTAGGAAGTTAATTGAACAAGAAATTGAGCTTCTGAAATACCTTTAGATACAGAAACTAAGGACATGTTTGTTACTGATCATTAAAAAAAGTGATTTTAACAATTCAATGACTTAGAGGTTTTTAAGAAAATCCAATGCTATTATTATGTTCGATTACAGGAGTGAAAATCACTTTTTTGTTAAAAAGTACCATCATATCCAAAATGACTTTCAAAGAGTAACTATTTAAAATCAACTTCCAAATTTTAAGCTTTTTTAGATTTTTGTTCAGATTCTCATTTTTTTCCCCTTCTTTAAACTGTAAAATCTAATAAAAACTCTTAAAAAAGTGATTTTTTACAAAACTTTAACAAACATACCCAAAAATATTGTTCTTAAAAACTCATAACTATTACAAGATATTTTAAAAAATAAAATACTATAATTGACAAAACTTATCTAAAGTTAGTTTCAGTAAGTGTATGTTTGTTATCACGGTGGATATGTCAGAATCATGGTGAATCGGTGATATATTTTGTAAAATCACAGTGGATCACCGTAATTCTGAGCATCTGCAAAATCACGGTGATCCACTGTGATTTTGGTATACGAGAGTGATACTAGACATAGGCTAAGTTGATTTAACCATGCATGAAGAGGTAGATGAATCAACATTGAGCAAAAGAGTCTATTAAGCCATTCATTATGACAAATTAAATAAAATCATTTCTTCTAACCAAGCTGAAGTTTATAAACACTAACACACAAAATAAAGGCTTAAACATCATTTTCGTCCGTGTAAGTTCATAAATTTTTTGTTTTAGTCTTATGTATCTTTTTTTGTTGCAAATTAGTCCCTCTATGTGCATATTTTTTTTTATTTTAGTCCATAAAGCTAAAATCCACAGGAAAAAATTTGAACATACAGGGACTAATTTGCAACAAAAAAAGATTCAGGGACTAAAACAAAAAATCACAAACTTACAGGGACGAAAATGATGATTAAGCCCAAAATAAATAAATAAATCATATTGATTCATATACCTGTAAGTGTGTTCCATTGAGATCTCTTACTCTTCTTAGCAGCAGAAACAGAAGCTAGTAGTAGAAACTGAAGAAGAAAAAGCAGAGAGAAAGCGCGTAGTTTCCACATTCCAACAACCTTAGAAATTTAGTATACGATGAAGAGTGTTGAAGTGAACTCAACAAACAACCTTAAAGACAGAGAGTGAAACAATGTACAATGAGGTACACGTGTTGGATGATGATTGGTAGTGATCACAAATGGCAAAAAGGAACTTGTTTCTGTTCCAAGTGATGAGTTTCCCATTGAGGAAGAAACAACCTATTTGAATTTAATTACCAATTTTGTTTGTATAAGAAAATTAAAACAAAAAATTAAAAGGAGGAAAACATGGACCTTTTGTAATGATATCATTGTGAATCACAGTTGTATTTGCGTGTTCTTTGTTGTGTGGGGGCGGTGGGAACTAACTGATTATGGATATCTAGTTTGAATGCGGTCTTTAAGATTGAACCGCGCTAAAAAGTGTTATTTTCGACCAAAAATGAAAATAAAATAATAATTCGACCAAAATTGGTCCAAAATAATTTTGAAAGATTAAAAAAAATAAATTAAATAATAGTTTTTCTACTTCAATTAATTAATAGTTAATGTCGGTTGCAAATGTGATACAAATATAATCTTTAAACTACTTTTATTTACACAATCTTTAAACTACTTTAAATTGCTTAATAATGACATTCTAAAATTAAACCTTAATTAACATGCATTTTAATTTTCAATAAATTTTTATATTATTATGAAATAAGTTTATATAAAATAGTCTAAGAAATAAAAATATTTTTGTAATACATTAAAATTTGTTGGCCTTAGTTGGTTGTTATGATAGAGCACACTAAGTGGTCATTTAATTTCCAAATTCCAATCAAATATTAGTGTTTGACAAAGTTAGTTGCACCAACTAATCAAAACAAGAACAAAAATAGAGATGAATGAGAGTTGTAACCAAAATCCAAACAACTTATCCAAAAATGCTTAGATTAAATGTGAAATTATACATGTATTTTTTAACTTAAACATTGTCATATATTTGATCATTATTTTGGACATGCAATGGTGTTTAAATCTAATGAAATATTTACGGTCCATTTGGATTTTACAAAATTCGATAAATTAATCTCTGCAGTTATACGTTTAATATATCTGATTTATGCAGGAAAAAAACATCTAAACTAAAGAAAAAAAAATACAATATATTAGATGAAGTGAGAAGTGTGTGAGTGAACGTGAGAGGGAATGGTGATGCGCATTTCTGTGCTGAAACTCGATCATGGTGAACTCATCTCTCTCTCAAAGCGCATCACAACACTTCAATCCCTTCTTCAATTCCACGCCGTTACAGTCACCACCGGAAACTCCACCAACCCCTTCATCGCCGCCAAACTCATCTCACTCTACGACAATCTCAACCATCCATCTTCATCTTCCACACTCTTCCATTCCCTTCCATTCAAAGACACTTTCCTATGGAACTCTTTCCTCAAAACCCTTTTCTCTCGTTCTCTTTTCCCTCAACTTCTCTCTTTTTACTCCCTCATGCGTTCTTCCAATGTTTTGCCAAACCATTTCACTTTTCCTATGATTGCTTCTTCTTATGCCCATTTGTTGTTTCTTCCTTCTGGGATGACCCTTCATGGATTGGCTTATAAAGTTGGCTTTTTTCGTTCTAGTTCAGCTGTTGGGTCATCGTTTGTGTCGTTGTATTCGAGGTGTGGTGAAATGAAGAATGCAGTTAAGGTGTTTGATGAAATTTCTGTTAGAGATGTTGTTGCTTGGACTGCACTTGTTATTGGGTATGTGCAGAATGGAGAGAGTGAGAAAGGTTTGAAGTGTATTAGTGAGATGTATAGGGTGGGTGATGATGCTCAAAGGCCAAACTCTAGAACATTGGAGGGTGGGTTTCTTGCTTGTGGGAATTTGGGTGATTTGTTTAGTGGTAGGTGTTTGCATGGTTTGGTTGTGAAAAATGGGATTGGATTGTTTCTTGTTATACAATCTTCGATTTTATCTATGTATTGTAAGTGTGGGGTGCCCAAAGAAGCTTATCGATCGTTTTGTGAAGTGATGGACAAAGATCTTTTGTCTTGGACATCGATTATTGGTGTTTATGCTAGGTTTGGGATGATGAGTGATTGCGTGAGGTTCTTTTGGGAAATGCAGGAAAATCAAGTATACCCGGATGGTATTGTTATTGGATGTATTTTTTCGGGATTTGGTAATTCCATGGATGTATCTAGAGCGAAAGCCTTTCATGGGTTAATCATTAGGAGACATTATGTGCCTGATGAGATGGTTGGTAATTCATTGCTGTTTATGTACTGCAAATTTGGAATGTTAAGTTTTGCTGAGAGGCTTTTTGACCGGTGTCAAGGGAGCATGGAGTGCTGGAACTTTATGGTTGTTGGCTATGGTAGAATTGGCAAGAACTTTAAATGTATTGAACTCTTCAGGGAGATGCAATATTTAGGTATTCGTTCTGAATCAGTCGGCGTAGTTTCCGCAATTGCTTCGTGTGGCCAGTTACAAGAAATCAAAATGGGAAGGTCAATTCATTGCAATGTGATTAAAGGTATTGTGGAGGAGACCATCTCGATCACCAATTCACTCATAGAGATGTATGGAAAATGTGATAAGATGACTGTTGCTTGGAGATTATTTAATAGGTCTGAGAGGGATGTTACCTTGTGGAACACTCTAATTTCAGTTCATATTCATGTCAAGCAACATGAAGAGGCCATAAGTTTATTTAATAAAATGATTATGGAAGACAAGAATCCTAACACAGCGACATTGGTGGTAGTGCTTTCAGCCTGTTCTCACCTTGCATCTCTAGAGAAAGGAGAAAGAGTTCACCACTACATTAATGAAAAAGGTTTTAAGCTTAATTTACCTCTTGGCACAGCTTTGGTTGATATGTATGCCAAGTGTGGGCAACTAGAAAAATCAAGAAAGGTATTTGACTCAATGATGGAAAAGGATGTAATTTGCTGGAATGCAATGATCTCGGGCTATGGAATGAATGGATATGCAGAATCTGTGGTAGAGATGTTCAAACTTATGGAGGAGTCAAATGCTAGGCCAAATGAAATTACTTTCCTCGCTCTTCTCTCAGCATGTGCCCATGCGGGACTTGTTGATGAAGGGAAAAACTTGTTTGCTAAAATGCAAAGTTATTCTGTGAACCCCAATTTAAAGCACTACACTTGTATGGTGGATCTTTTGGGAAGGTCATGTAATCTAGAAGAAGCTGAGGAACTGGTATTATCCATGCCCATTGCTCCTGATGGTGGCGTATGGGGAGCGCTATTAAGCGCTTGTAAAACTCACAATCAAATTGAAATGGGAATTAGAATTGCCAAGCATGCTATTGACTCTGAACCAGAAAATGATGGATACTATATAATGATGGCCAATATGTATAGCTCTATCGGAAGGTGGGAAGAAGCAGAAAATGTGAGAAAGACAATGAAAGATAGGTGTTTGAGGGGAAAGAAAGCTGGTTGGAGTCTTCTTTGAGCTAAAACTCCCTTTCTGTCAAGCCTAATCTTTGGATGGGTCACAGGAAATTTCTGGATGTTTACCGGGTGGCAATAAGCTTAATTTCTTAAGTTTGGTCCTCTCATAAGCCGTTTATCATCTCATTATTGAACATTTGGGCTAAGGAAGCTGACATGCTTCAAGCATGAAAACCTATTTGAGTCATAGCTTCCATGAGCATTTGATGCCAGTGCCACTGTGTTGGATGCACATATAATTGAGTTAGCGGCCAGCTGAGTTTTGAATACCGCATGGGATTTTGAACATTGAAAAAAGCTGGATGGAAGGGCATATTTTCTTTGTCAAGATTTTTTATGGCTAGTTTGCAGCAGTTAATTGAGTTTATGCATATTATGGAAATTTTGCACTTTGATACTGTCCGGGATCACTGTCACTGGTAATTTTTGCAGTAAGGTGAAGGTCTCCTAAATTTCTTATTGTGGATTATCAGTTTTAATCATAGGTAGTTGTTGCTTCTTGGGGGAACACTTTTTATACAATCTACTATACAACATTGAATTAAGAATCGAAGGACGTATGGAGCAAACATTTTATTAAACATATTATTACAGGTTGCAGTGAGAGGGAATGATATATGTCTTGATATTCTTGAGACATGTATTCTTGTACATCAAATACCTTGGCAACATCTGCAACATGAGACACTGATACTGACACACTACATATCTGCTTGCAAACATATGGACAAAACACACTGATCAAAATAAACTACATTTTTTATTTGGGAGGCATCAATTGCTGCTTAAAGCTTCTCTAGTGTTAGCAAAACACATGAAGAATTGCTTTTAATTTAGGAGACCTTCACCTTACTGCAAAAAGAAAAGATTCATCAGGATTCATGAATATTTTACCTTGTCAAATATAAGCATATGTAGTTATACATTCAAGCTCAAGGTGATACCTTAACAATTGGAAGGTTTTTGTAGACCACATTGACCGGGTAAGGCCAAAGCTTTTGCGGCGTTGAGTCCAAGTGAAGGTAGGGCAGACTTGTAACGGCAGAGACAAGCAAGATCAGCACGGCGCAAAACATTACAGCAAATTTTATCTGGGGGTGGTGGGTTATCACCGGTAACGAACTTTTGACATGAGTTTTTTAGCTTATTTGGATCTACTTTACATATTACATAAGCTAGAGAGCCACTCAGCATGGCAAAGAGCAGTGCTGCTACCATCAACTGCACCAAAACTTTGCGACTAGAATGTGCCATACTCTCCAACTTAATTAACCAGGTACTTGGCTAACTTGGTTTACTACTATATGTTCTATTGGCTCTATGAGTTAATTTATAGTGGTGTTTATGATGTTATTGGAATAATTGTTTACATTATTTTAGTTTTAATAGTGTCATTTGGTAATAGTTGTGTCATGTGAGTACATTCTGTGTATGTTCACGAGATAGATTCACATTAGAATAGTGACAGTAATCATAACAAAACAAACTAAAAAGTGGGCCATTATTTGCTGAAAAAAAAAAAAAAAGTGGTTCATGGTCACAGAAGGGTCGGTCCCTTGTATTTCCAAAAGTCACCACATCTTTCCTTACTAGTGTTGTTTGATAGTGATGCCAAAAGTATTAGTATGAAGCTTAGCTTAGCTGAAACAGTTTCAATTGTCAAAGTTATCCCGTGAAGGTATAGTGGTTTAAGTTTAAGACTTTAATGATTTGTTTGGCATGGGGAAATGATAGAGGAAAGGAAGGTGAAGAAGGGAAAGAGGGAAGAAAAGGGAATCTTTATGTGTTTGGTTGGAAAGAAAGAAAAAAAAAATAGAGAGGAAAAATTAATTCTTTGTATCATAGTGTTGTCAAGTGGAGAAGAAAAGTGAGATTATAATGTTTCAAAATATGAAGTGGAAGAATTTTTAGATGAAAAATCAAACCGATTAGGTGAGGAAAAAAGTGAGCTATATAGTGTTTTAAATTATGAAGTGGAAGAATTATTTAGACAAAGGAAACCGTTAGTGCACCTAAAATGACTGGTAATGACCACTAATTCCAAGTCAATGTAGACAATGACTTCCTAGTCAATGATGTTTTAGTAGTTTCTTTTGGTAATTCTTTTTATGAGACTGGTATGAGAATAATAAATAATTAAAGATATAATAGAAAAAATAACATTAATTTTTGTTGATATTGCAAAGTGACTTATAATTTGGGACAAATCATTTTTCTAAAGCGATTTATAATTTGGATCGGAGGAAGTAATAAGTAACTTAGGTGTGCTTTATTGTAAAAAAATATTAAAAAAAACTCCGGGTGTGTTTTTTTTTTGGTTGATAAGAATATGCTACCAATAATTAAGTAATAGATACCTTAAAAAAAACTTATAAGTAAGAGGGCGTTTGGGAGTTTTTTAATCTTTATTTCTTCTCACTTTCGAATTGTCTTTCACAATTCACAATTTCACACTTGTTTTTGCTACCTTTTACATGTGGAGTTTCTATAGTATTACTATTAGATATATAAAGTGAGGAGTATTAGGAACACTTTTTAACACTCTTTGGGTGAAACTCGTGCGGGTCTCACCATTTTATGTGAAATATATTTTTAATGTAAAAGACTCGCATTGATTTTAACCAATTAGAAAGTGACTATTAAACTTCTAGTATAAAGTTGACTCTGTCTTAAGCTTTTATTTTAGTAGCAGTGAGTGTTAAACTTCCAAACAAAATGTGATTTCTTTAACTGAGGCTCATCTAGTGTAACTGAGGCCCATTTCTTTAGGTCCAATATATGATTCAAGTTCAACTGAGACTACCTTTTTTTTGTTAAGTAGTTTAGTGACTAGAAATTACACTCTTAAAATGGATAAGTGGGATGACTGGGATTCAAACTGTCCCCTGCATATAAAATGCGACATCCTTAACAACCGAGCTAAGTTCACTGGAACATTTTATGGATAATTTATTGTGAGATTATCTATTTATTAAATAAAGAGATCCAAACAAAAAATTAGACATAACACAACTGTTTGGTCTAATCTACTTTGATCGCTTAATCATTGTCAATAAATTATCCTCTTACAGTTTACCAAATGTCCTTTAATTTTGGGTGAGAAAAGTTGAGCAAAATATTAGTGCAATTAAAACTAACTTTTTATTTTTGAGCTTATGTTTGATTTGAAAGTTAATTTCCACAAAAGCCTTATTATCAGAATGAACATTGCTCATTCATGGTTGATGGCTGCTTCTCATATTCTCCATTGTCGGATTGGACAGACTCCTTATAAATATTTAGGTCTTCCAATAGGAGGTAATTCTAGAAAACTTTCTTTTTTTGAATCCTCCTATTGAAAGGAGTAGAAAACGACTCTCAGGTTGAAAAAGTTGCAATTTATATATGGGAGATCGTTTTATCTTGCTTAACTGATTTTTCCTCGTCACCGGTTTATTTTCTATCCTTATTCAAGACTCCAACATATATTATTTTATTGATTGAGTCGCTTTTTAAATCTTTTCTATAGAGTGGGAGTGAGGAAGCTCATAAGATTCATTGAGATAAAGCTTGTTTGTCTAAAGAACAAACATTTCATTAAACAGATTATTACAAGTTGAAGTGAGAGGAAATGATATATGTCTTTTTGATATTATTGAGACATGTAGTCATGTACATCAAATACCTTTATAACATATATCTACTATATGAGACACTGATACAAACATATATGCTTGGTTGCAAACAGACATAACACACTGATTAAAATAAATTACATTATTTTTTATTTGGGGGGCTTCAAATGCTGCAAACACATGAAGAAGTGTTTTTAATGGAAGAGACCTTCACCTCACTGCAAAAACAAAGATTAATCATGAAATGTTACCTTGACAAATATAAGAACATGTAGAAAATTTCATTACACAACAAGAAAACTCTACCCAGTTGATATACCTTAACAATTGGACGGTGCTTGCAGACCACATTTACCGGGCAAGGCCAAAACATTTGCAACATTGATTCCATATCTACGTAAGAAAGCCTTGTGACTACAAAGACAAGGAAGATTGGCACTGCGTACAACATCACAACATTCGTTACTTGGGTTTGGTGGGTTTGAACCAGTAACTGCATCACGACATAAACTTAGCTTATTTGAGGTAGTGCTACATATTCCAAAAGCTAGAGTGCTACCCAATATGGCAAAGAGCAGTGCTGCTACTATCCACTGCATCAAAGCTTTACCACTAGATTGTGCCATACTCTCCTAATTAATTAACCAGGTGCTTAGCTAACTTGGTCTAGTTTACTATCCTATGTTGTGTTTGCCTCTTTTTTAGAGTGGTGTTTGAGATACTATTGGAATAGTTGTTTACATTATTTAAGTTTTAGGCCCACAATTTGGTTTATTCTGTTAATTAAACGTATTTTTTTATGTCATTTCATTTTTATAAGTTTGTTCAATTGATAATTTTATCAAATATTACAAACTCGATCAATCGGCTAACTTATCCAAATCTAATTAACTTATAACTTATTCGTTATAAGTTCATCCGCTATACTTTAACGCATCAATTATCCGTCCGTTTTGCTAAACACAACCTTAATAGTGAAATTAAATTAGAAAAATACTATCAAGAATCTTTGGAGTATTTGTATTTGTTAAGACATTAAATGTTAATTAAATGTATTTGTATTTGTTTTTTTTAGCATAAAAAAATTCTTTTACTCGAGCAAAGATACTTATTTGCATCACCCTTAAATTATTAATTGAGCAGACTGCACACATTTACACAATGTGGTTGATGGTGATAGGAAGGTTCCTTGTATTTGATCCTTCATGAGTCATGTTGGCTCATGATTCAAGTTAGACCAAAAAAGTCTCCATAATTTTCCTTGCGAGAGTGTTGTTTGATAGTGATTCCAAAAAGATTTTTTTTTTTGGTCGAAAATGATTCCAAAAAGATGAATAATAGAGAAATGAAACTGGATCTAGTTGTTTAATATTGAGCTCAATGTGTTAATCATTCGTCCACCTTAGTTTTTTCTTTGCCAAAAAATGTGGTAGAATTAATATATATGAAAAATGCTAATTAGTTTAAGATCTTTCAATTTTTTAAAATAAATGGATATTTTTGTGACAATAGAACAAATTAATCTTAACCTTAGAATATTTTTAATTAACAACATGCATGTGTAATTTATCTGAATAGAGAATTAAATAAATGAACAACAATACATAAATGGAGCATACCCAAACTCTAAATATTACCTCCGTCCCTAAATTATATAAGACCCATTTGAAAAAAATACGGAGATTAAAAAGTTGAATGTAGTATTAAATTTGTTGATAATTAATATTATTTTTACAACATTATCCTTTAAGTGAGAGAATGAATTAATATTTTTTTAGTGTATTTGTTACGGATTCATGTCGAACTCGAGACAAATTTTAAGTTCAACAAATTCTTTTTGAGTTGAGTCGAGTTCAAACATGTTTGATTCAACTGAATAATTTCCAATTGTATTTACGAGTTTTGTTGAAAGAAAAAAAAAAGGAAAAATTTATTTTTGTGAATTCCAGTAAATATCTCAAACCGTTCCCACCCCACAATGAAAAAAAAAATAGAAAAAAAAAAAGAGAAGAAAACAAAGGAGAAGAGATTGTTCCTACTAAAATGGTAGGGCGTGTTTGATTTGCAAAACAGTAAGTACTTGACAGAACAATATATGACAGAACATGACAGAACAAGGTCGAACATGAACAGAGAGATAATAGTTTTTATATTCGAAAATAAAATAGGTATTTTCGTATTTTATACAGTTGTACCATGGACAAAAAGTTATCATGTGGTTTAGTGAGGGACAAAAATTCTTGTTCTTGTCCTGCCACTTATTGCTTATTTTGTCCAGTACCATAACCAGTTTCTGAATCAAACAGGGTACAACAAAAGTTGTCTTGTTCAATCCCCTATTTTTTTACGGATCAAACGCACTTTTAATATTTGTTTCATATTTCTAATCTTTTCTTAGTTAACGATATTTAAAACGTACAAAGTGAAGTTTTTTCTTCCCATTAAAGTATTTTTATATTAGAGACGATGCATTTAGTGTTTTTTTGTATGCATCAAGAGCAACTTGTATCATAGTGTTATCAAGGAGAAGAAAAGTAAGACAATAATGATTCAAAATATGAAGTGGAAAAATTTTTAGATGAAAAATCAAACCGATTGAGTGAGAAAAAAAGGTGGGCTAAATAGAAGAAATTATATGTAAGTGGAAGAAAATTTTGGACATAAAGGAAACCGTTAGTGCACAAATGAATGGTAATGACAACTAATTGTAAGTCAACGTATACAATGACTTCCTGGTCAATGCGATGTTAGGAGTTCCTTTGGTAATTCTTTTTTGAGTTTGATATGAGAATTTTTTATGAGTTTGATCAGATTATAAAAATTATGAAAGTAATTTCATAAAATTATCCTTTATTGTGATATAGAAAATATAAATTAAAGATTAAAGAATTAAAGAAAACACTAATAAATATTATATAGAAAAAATAACATTAATTTTTATTAGTATTGTAAAATAATTTATAATTTAGGATAAATTATTTTCTTTAAGTGACTTATAATTTGAAACGAATAAAGTAATAAGTAACTTATGAGATTTTTTATAATTAAATATTAGTTGTTAGTACATATTATTAAAGGAGAGATGAAAATATTAGTAGTCAGAAATCGAATCCTAAATATTATTAACTTCTTCAACATCTCAATTCTTTACCACTAAACTATACTTTCAAAATTTATGAGATTGTTAACTTAGGATGTTTATTTTTTGTAAGAATATACTACCAATAATTAAGTAATAGATAGGTCAAAATAAAAAAGAAACTAATAAATAAGGGGCGTTTTGTTTGGGAGTTTTTTTCTAATCTTTTTTACCCCTCACTTTCAAATTGTCTTTCACAATTCAATTTTTGCCACCTTTTACGTGTGGAGTTTCTATAATATTAATGTTAGATAAAATAATGAATAAACTTGGAATTAAAATCGAACAATTGTAAAATTTAAGGGGTTAAAATCAAGCAATTAAAATTTGGAAGGATAAAATCGCACAATTATGAAATTTATTGAGCGGTCAAAACTGCATCTAAACCTTTTATTTATTGAGTCTTTTTTTAAATCGAGGAACAAGATTCATTGAGATAAAGCTTGTTTGCTAAGGAACAAACATTTTATTAAACAGATTATTACACGTTGAAGTGATGAGAGGGAATGATATATGTCTTCTTGATAACATGAGACATGCATTATTGTATTTGTACATCATGTACCTTAATAACATTTATATAAGACACTGATACACACATGATACTATGCTTGCTTGCAATTTTGCAAACATATATCAGAGAAATCGTCACCATCACCATCTAATTATATCATCATCACCATTGAAATAATTAGTTCCCAAGAGAAATTATCAGAGAATGAATTTTCAGGGTAATGTATAAGCTAAGGTTATATTTGTTAGAAGTAATTTATATTTAAGGGTATTTTAGTATTTTATTATGCTGTCTTTATGACCTAGTCCTTGTGTATAAATAGGAGTAGTTATATCATCATAGAAGTTAGTGCTTTTATTATTCTTTCTTGTAGCCGTCATTTCAAGTTCATTAAATACAATTCCTCTTCTATTCATTTATCACCTTTGTGCACCAACAATTGGTATCAGAGCCTGGTTCGAATCCACGGGAAACACGAGTGAAACGTGAGGCGTTGTGTGATTGATTTCGTTTCTTGAATTCGAGTTGAATCTTGAACGAAGTTGTAACAGAATCACATTTTTTGATTCTGCGGGATTGGGAAACACGAGTGTTTAGTGAGATTTGAGTGAACGCACAAAGGTTAAAGATGAACGGAAACAGTGGTATGAGTACCAAGCTTCCAGTGTTTGATGGTAAAAACTGGAATCGTTGGATGAAACAAATGATTGTTCTGTTCGGTGCTCAAGATGTGCTTGAACTTGTCACTGAAGGCTACGTTCCAGTAGCAGCAGATGCAACAGATGCACAAAAGCTTGCTCAGAAGGATACGAAGAAGAATGATCAGAGGGCGCTGTTCTACATCCATCAGTGTGTGGATGAAAACGTGTTTGAGAAGATTGCTGACTCAGAAACGGCGAAGGCCGCGTGGGACACACTGGTCAGATGCTATGGTGGCGACGCATCAGTGAAGAAGGTGAAGCTTCAGTCCTTACGAAAGCAGTATGAGAATCTCAACATGAAGAACAATGAGAAGGTCTCTGAGTACATCTCCAGAATGATTCTGATCACCAATGAGATGAAAGCTTGTGGAGAAACTCTTTCAGAACAAGTAATCATTGAGAAGGTATTGAGATCCCTTACCCCTCAGTTTGATTACATTGTGGTAGCTATAGAACATTCCAAGGATCTGAGTTCCATGAGAATTGAAGAGCTACAAAGCAGTCTAGAAGCACAAGAGTTGCGTCTGACTGGGAGAAACTCTGAAAGAGAAGTAGAGCAGCAGGCTCTGAAAGCAGCCTCTGGAAAGAAGCATCAGAAGCAGTCTTGGTCAGAAGCCAAGAGAAGATCTGATGGAGTTCAGAAGCCAGAAACTTCAACCTCTGATAAACAGAAGTATCAAAAGGGAAAAGAGAGATTTGACAAGAAGAAGATCCAGTGTTACTGTTGTCAGAAGTTTGGCCATTTTGCTGCTGATTGCCGGTCAAACAAGGAAAGAAAGTCAGAAGAAGCAAATATAGCCAGAAGCTCTGATGACTCTGATGGTGAATCTGTGTTACTAATGACTTCTGAAACTGATGATATGAATTCATCAGAGTGGTGGTATATGGACACAGGGTGTTCAAACCATCTTACTGGAAACAAGAAGTGGTTGGTTGACTTTGACTCTGGGAAGAGTACAAAGATCAGATGTGCTGATGATAAATACCTCAATGCTGAAGGTTTGGGAAATGTCAGAGTTATTCTGAACAATGGAAAAGCAGCATTGATTCAGAATGTATGGTATGTACCTGGCATGAAAAGCAATCTGATGAGTGTGGGGCAACTGATTGAGAAAGGTTTTTCAGTTACCATGAAGGACAATCTTCTGAAGCTGTATGATCGTAATCAGAAGCTGATTATGGAGTCAGAACAGGGAAGGAACAGGACATTCAAGGTGAATGTCAGAACTGCAGACTCTGAATGCCTTAGTGCAACAAGTGTTGAGAATGATAGTGAGCTGTGACACAGAAGATTTGGTCATCTGAATTTCAGAAGCCTGGAGCATCTGAAATCAAAGAATCTGGTACATGGAATTCCTACAATCAAGAAACCTGAGAAGTCATGCAAGGTGTGCATGGAAGGGAAGCAACCAAGACTGTCATTTACATCAGAAGTAGCTCCAAGAGCAAAACATGCCTTGGGAGAAGTCATTCTGATGTGTGTGGTCCATTTCCAGTAGCATCAATTGGAGGGAATAAATATTTTGTGTCATTTGTAGATGAATTCACTAGAATGACATGGGTATCCCTGATAAAGTTCAAACATGAGGTGTTTGCTGAATTCAAGAAATTCAGAGTGAAGGTTCAAAATCAGAGTGGCCAGACTCTAAAGATTTTTAGAACAGATGGTGGTGGTGAGTATAACTCCAATGAGTTCAAAATCTTTTGTGAGGAAAATGGAATTGAGCATGAGGTTACTGCTCCCTATACTCCTCAACACAATGGTCTTGCTGAAAGAAGAAATCGCACTTTGCTTGATATGGTGAGAAGCATGCTGAAAGAGAAGAAGCTTCCTCATAATTTATGGGGTGAAGCTGTTGCAACTGCATGTTACGTGCTCAACAGATGTCCAACGAAGAAGCTGAAGGAAATAGTTCCTATTCAGAAGTGGACTGGAGATAAGCAAAGTGTTAGTCATCTGAAAGTATTTGGTTCTGTCTGTTACAAACATGTCCCAGAAGCCAGAAGACAGAAACTTGATGATAGAAGCAAAGTGATGTTATTGGTAGGGTACCACAGTACAGGTGCGTACAAACTCTATTGTCCAGAGACTAATAGAATTGAATTCAGCAGAGATGTCATTGTGAAGGAATTAGAAACTTGGGATTGGAGCAAAACTCAATCCAATTCTGATGTGAGAATTCTTGAAGGAGATTCAGATTCTGAAGGAAATTCAGATTCTGAAAGAGATTCAGACTCTGAAGAAGACTCTGTCTCTGAAGGAGACTCTGACGGTGGTCCTGAAGGTGACTCTGAAGGTCAAGGCCCTGAAGGAGCTTCTGAACACACTTCAGAATCACAAGCCTCTGAAGGTGAAACTTCTGAAGAAAGAACTTCTGAAGATAGCACTTCTGGAATCCCAACTTCTGAAGGAAATTCTGTGGAACACGATCAGAGACCACAGAGGATCAGAAGCATTCCAAGAAGATTTGCAGAGTTTGATATGCTGCAAGACACTGAAGTAGACTCTGAGGGAGAAGTTATTCAGTGTGCAATGTTAGTAGACTCTGAACCCGTGAGTACAGAAGAGGCTCTTAAGCAGCAAGTCTGGTTGCAGGCCATGAAAGAAGAACTTGATGCTATAAAGAGAAACAAGACTTGGAAGCTGTTAGAACTTCCAAAAGGCAAGAAAGCCATCAGTGTCAGATGGGTTTTCAAGCAGAAGTTAAAGCCAGATGGATCAATTGGCAAATACAAAGCAAGGTTAGTAGCAAGAGGATTCCTTCAGAAACCTGGGCTAGATTATTTTGAAGTGTTTGCACCTGTAGCAAGACATGAAACAATCAGACTAGTGATTGCAATAGCTGCTAACAGGAATTGGCCTCTGATGCATTTAGATGTGAAATCTGCATTTCTGAACGGTCCATTACAAGAAGAGGTATATGTGTCACAACCTCCTGGTTTTGAGAAAAAGAATCAGGAAGGGATGGTGTATAGATTACATAAAGCCTTGTATGGATTGAAACAAGCACCCAGAACCTGGAATATGAAGATTGATTCTTTCTTCAAAAAGCATGGGTTTCAGAAATGTGAGTTGGAATATGGTGTTTATGTTCAGCACACTTCAGAAGGCAATATGATTCTGGTATGTTTGTATGTTGATGACATATTGCTGACAGGAAGTTCTGAACAAGAGATAGCTAAGTTCAAGAAGGTTCTGATGAATGAGTTTGAGATGACAGATCTTGGAAAAATGAGTTACTTTCTAGGGATGGAATTTCTGTATTCTGATCAAGGAATCATTTTACATCAGATGAAATATGAACTTGAGCTTCTGAAGAGATTTAAGCTGGAAAATTGCAAAATTGCAATTACACCTTCTGATACGAATCAGAAGCTGGACTCTGATTCTAATGGAGAAGATGTGGATGCTACAACCTTCAAACAGTTGGTTGGTTCTCTGAGGTATTTGTGCAATACCAGACCTGATATTTGTTTTGCAGTTGGGATGGTTAGCAGATTTATGAGTAAACCAAAATGGTCCCATTACCAAGCTGCTGTCAGGATTCTGAGGTACATCAAGGGAACTCTGAAGCATGAAGTGCTATTCCCTTTTGAAGGAAAGACTAAATCAGAACTTCTGAGCTATTCAGATTCTGATTGGTGTGGAGACAGAGTTGATAGAAGAAGTACCTCTGGGTACTTGTTTAAATTTCTAGGAGGTCCTATTTCTTGGTGTTCCAAGAAGCAACCTGTTGTTGCTCTATCAACCTGTGAAGCTGAATATATTGCAGGCGCTCTATTTGTGGTCTTTTTCTATTTGTGATTATTTGAAGAAGCAGGAGAAATGTTAACAAGATTTGAGCCCACTGTTTTTTAAAATAACTTGGAAAAAGTTCACAAGGAAATTAGATTTCTTAGTGAATTTATTTCAGCTCATAGATTTTCTCACTCTCAAAATATCATTTTTGAAAGTAAAATTCAATCTTTTTTTAGTCAAAATGCACAATTTTTATAACAAAGCCCATGAATTGAAATCAAAATTACCACAATAAATAACAGCATAAATTAACAAAATTAAAACATCAAGTTTCTTGCTAGACACAAGAATTAATATATCGACAAATACACTGATGAAAATGAACTACATTTTTTATTTGTGGGACTTCAAATCCTGCTTAAAGCTCCTCTAGTGTTCAAGCAAAACAAATGAAAAAGTGCTTTTAATGGAGAAAACCTTCACCTCACTGCAAAAACAAAGATTAATCATGAAGTGTTACCTTGACAAATATAAGCACATGTAGAAAATTTCATTAAAACTTTGCATCATAGCGAGAAAACTCTACCTAGATGATATTATACCTTAACAATTGGACGGCGTTTGCAGACCACATTTACCGGGCAAGGCCATAGCTTTTGCGGGGTTGATTCCATATCTAGGTAGGATAAACTTGTAACTACAAAGGCAAGGAAGATTTGCATGGCGGATAACATCACAACATTCGTTACTTGGGTTTGGTGGATTTCTACCGGAAGCTGCGGCACGACATAATTTTAGCTGACTTGATTCAATGTTACATCCTCTAACTACACAAGTGGTGACCATCTATATGGCAAAAAAAGCCACATGTCACACCCACAATCACCTAGAAGAAAATCTTAGGTGGACAACATGCCAAAAACCTTACTTGAAATGGGAAAAGTTTTTGTATTTGCTTTCCTTCCTCACTTATGTTCAGATTGGGCCTACGACCCACCACACACGACCCGGCCCAGCTAATGGAAAGCCAAAGGGAAGTAAGGAAACGGGGCAAGCTCACGTGAAATCCTGAAAAGAGATTAGAGATGTGGACATCTCTACTGCCCTTCAAATGCTTCTTTTGGAAACAATTTTTTGTAAATTCAAATTGCAAAACTCTCTCATATCTGATTAATGGAACATCTGCCTCTCCCCTTTTCAGCAATTCAAACCATTTCCCCAACAAAAGCATAGAATGGCTTTTGCATGTGAGTAAACTGGCTTTTGCAGAGACTTTGACCCATCCTTTTCATTGCACAGTTTTGAAAGTTGCAAACACAAACAACACACCACACCTGCAATTTTTTTAAAATTCAAATCCACTCTTTGTCTATTCTGTCTTGTCATCTCTCTCCCCCTTATCTGCTCCGCGGCACATAACCAAAACCTATTTTCTTCTCTTCAATCGCGTTGCAGAGACCATGTGTTCTGTCTCAAGACCTATCTTCTTCTCTTCACGATGAACAATCTTGTGTTCTGTCTTCTCTACCGTGAGATGTGGTTTCGCCATTTTTCCTCTTCTTTCCGTTTCCTTCAAACTTTCTCACCTTCACAGAGGCACCGATTTGTTTAGGTAAGGTTCTATCATGACAAAATTTGTAGAGTTGAGTTTGTTGCAGATTTGTTTAGGCACCGATTTTTTCTTTCTGATTTTTGCAATTTTCCATTCTTACAGATTCTCCTATAGATCGTTTGCCGCCGACGGGCTTTTATGTGAAACTAAAATGCCGCAGACAAGGAATTTTCAGACAAATACGATTCTTTTCCGGTAACGCTTAAATTGAATTCCTTTCTTTTTCAAAATACCTAATTTTTAATAGACTTCTATTTTGTTTCATTTGTATTTCTAATTCTAATCCCTAATTTTGTATCTCTTTGTTTTATTTATTTATTTGATAAAATCTCTTTGTTTTATTTTGTTTCAATTTTTATGGTTTACTTTTTTGTTTTAAAATTTGAGTTTGATTACATTGTTTCTCTTATTTTGTTTTGTTATTTACATGAAGCTGATTTTAGAGATGGTGTGCTGGGTTCTCCTCTAAAATGGAGTTTCTTAGTTTGATTACATTCCGGCTGGTTTCGTTGTTGATGTGAAGAGAAATGGAGTTTAAAGGTATATTTTCATAGCTATTTACTATATTTCTGCAATTTCTTCAATGTTCATTTCCATATTTCATTTTTCTCTTCAATTTTGTTTTTTGTTTTTTGTGGATAGTGTTTTTGTGGATACTTTCTCTGTCTCTGTCATTATTTGAATTTCTTACTTTATTGAGAGTTGGTGAGGTACATAGCTTTGGTTGTATTTGAAAACTCTCATTTGATTGTGTAACTGGGCACTCAAAGTGTTTGAGGAAATGTCTCAATATGAAATATTAATGGCTTTGTGGTCTTATTTTTTTGTGCTTTTCTAAACAATCATTTGTATGCAATTAGTGAAAGAATTGGTGAAAATTGATAATTTGTTAGCTTTTTCATCACCAACTTTCGAGTATTTATAAAAATGGTGCCTTCTTCGTATTTGTTTTTAATGATTTATTTATATATGTTAAGAACCTGTATGAAATCAACTGTAATAATCTTAAACGATTCATGGGCTCTTTGCAGATGGATATATTTAAGCTTGGGTTGTTGTCTAGAATTTGACGGTACTTAATTTACTTTGTGTCTCCTTTTTCATATTCTGATTTTTTTTCCAGTTCTATGTGTTTCACATTCTGATTTTTTTTTTGTTTGGAATGTTATTGTTTGTTCAGGTTCACAAATTAGAGCTTGATTGGGTAAGTTTTCTTAACTTTAATTGATTGTTTTTTGAGTATTCTATCTCAATGTGTTGTTCAATTTTTTTATTCACAGAATAGTCAATATGCCTTTAGTGGCAATACTCTCTCAAATTCAATTGTCTCTAGAGTTGGATAACCTATCAGTTCCTTATTTTTCTTAAGTTTTGATTGTTGCAACTGAAAGACAAAAAACCTACAATCAGCATTAAAGTGGTCAACATAAAAGTGGTCCAAGCACAAGATTTCTGTTTTTTCTTCTTTTGGTACAACAAAACAAAGATTCCTTACTACACACTTATCTCATCTTTTCAAAATTCAACTTTTCGATGGTTCAAAGTTCAAACCTTCTAATTTTATTTGATGTTATTTAATTATTATCCATCTCTTTTAAAAGTTCTATAGTTTGATTTTCGAGTTTCGGATAGAAGCATTGCTTGGGCAGTTTCTAATACTATAGTTTTGATGCTTTTAGGGAGTTTTAGTTCAAGCATTTAATCAATTTCTTTAGTTACATGGTTTAATTTCTCATTTTTTTGATTTGTAATTATTGTTTCTCTTTTAATTTATAGGAGATTATGATTTCAGTGGTAGATGAAGATCTTCATATATCTATAGTTCTACATCAGTTATGGCCTCTTTGAAAATCCAATAGTTTTACTTTTTTGTTGATTATTCTAACAATGAAGGGTAGGCTAAAACAAATCCAAATTTTGATGTTTAGTTGATATTTTGATTCTTATGTTCATTCTTCTTTTTTGCTTATTGTGTTTATGTTTTCATTGCAGGAAAATGACATACCTATGATTCCTTAAGATGCTCAGAAAATATGAAGTTCTTATATTTTGTTTACAAATTGAGGTAATGAAGATTTGTTTTTAGTCCTAATGAAAAAAAAGGCTGCTTTAAAAGTGTTGTTATCTCAGTCTCACATGTTTTGTGATTTGTTTCATATCTTATTAGAATAACTCAAGTGTTCAAATTACATGTTTTGATTATTTTTTGTTCAAGGATTCTCTAGATTTCTACTACATTTATCTCTCATTAGAATGTCTTCATAGTTTTTACTAGGAAGATATATCTTATTCATGTATGTATATCAATGAATGAATCACTTACCATTAATGCAAGCAAAGAGCATAAACACTTTTTAAAGTAGTAGCTTTGAAATTAATCACTTACCATTGTCAGTCTCTCTAACAACAATTGGTATTGCTTCAGCAAATTTAGTTTATCTAGGCTTTAGTTTTTGGGAGGATAAAGTATCTATTAGTAAAATATGCAATCATATTTGTTTTGAATATGAGTAAGTTTTTTTAAAGATACTTATTTCTTTCATACTTTGTTTTGGTTACTCTCTATTTTCTTAATTTTTTTTTTATAGATTTTGATTTCATCAAGATTAGATGTCTTGAAATTTGTATGATAATGATAAGCTATTCTTAGATTTTTCTAAAGATAATTGTTTTCTTCTTAAGATAATTGTTTTCTTCAATGTAGGATTGATATATTGAGAATGTGTGTTAATTTGATGATTCAATGGTACATGCTTCAATAGTTTTAGTTAGATTTTACAAAAGTAATTGTTTTGATTGGCTATATATCTGTGTGTTTGATTTGCAAAAGTAATTGATTTTGAATGAATTAATCCTTGCAAAAGTAATTGTTTCTCTTGGAGGTAAAATTTTCAATGTTGAAACCCTATTGAAGGAATCACATTCTCGAACGACAAAATCAGGTTCATAGTTTCATGATTTTTGCTCTGATATTTTACTGCTTTCTATGTTGAGTTGTTATTAGCTTTGAGTTTCTTCTTCCATCTCATGCTAGCTTTTTCCTGTAATAAAATTACATTTACCAATATTCTATAGCCTTATGTTCACTTTCAATTTCATTTGTAACATATGGTTAAGAAATTAGTCTAATCATTTACATTACCAATTTTGAATTCCAGTTCAGGCCTTGGACTCAATGAAATGTGTGGCTGCTGTAAAAAGGATTTTGGTGCTGATTATGTCATATAGACTTCAGGAGTTTTACAACATTAGAAATTGGGTTTTCACAAGTGGTGACCATCTATATGGCAAAAAAAGCCACATGTCACACCCACAATCACCTAGAAGAAAATCTTAATTATATATATTCAGGAGCAGTGCTACTACCATTAATATGGGCGTGTTTTGTTTTTCCCCCTGCAAAGTAGGCGAATTTTGCTTTACCCCTCTGTAATTATTTTTTTTGAGATTACCCCCTGCAAAATTTATTTTTTTTATTTACCCCCTTGGATGCACTTTTTAAATCGGTTATTTTGTTCAACCGATTTAAAAAGTGTTGTTTTTTAAATCGGTTATGATGTTTTTTTTGCCTGCCACGTCAGCAAAATGGGGGTAAATCAAAAAAAAAAATTGCAGGGGGGTAATCTCAAAAAAAAAAATTACAGAGGGGTAACGCAAAACTCGCCTACTTTGCAGGGGGTAAAAACATATTTTAATGAGTTGAATTGAAGACGATCTTCAACTCCAAATTATAGAAAAAGTCTAAAATATCATTTTTCGTCTCTGTAAGTCTGTGATTTTTTGGTTTTAGTCCATGTATCTTTTTTTTTGCGAATTCATCATTGTATGTTCAAAATCTTTTGATTTTAGTCCCTGAAACTAAAATCCGTAGGAAAATCCACAGGAAATTCATGCGGGTTTTCTTGCAGATTTAATTTCCTGCAGATTTTCCTACAGATTTTAACTTCAGAGACTAAAATAAAAAATATTTGAATATACAGGGATGAATTCGCAAAGAAAAAAGATACAGGGTCTAAAACCAAACAATCGCGAACTTACAGGGACGAAAATGATATTTAAGTCATAGAGAAAAGGATAGCCAAGGCTACCCCATAGATACACTACGCTTGTTTATCTGGGTTTGGATATGACTTGGAAAGATTATATACCGCATTCTCATTGTGGAAAATGATTCAAAACTCTTGATTGACATAATTACAAGAAGCTGCACTATTGGTAGGACGATTCCCATTTTTGTTAGGCGTATTTGCAAGCATTTGGCTTTTGATTGGCAAGTCTAAGTTCACCACACTTGGTGGAAGAGAAACAATTAAAAGTGGTGATTGACTTGCTAATTATATTCCCTCTTTGAGTTCTTTTAGTTGTTCAATAGTGAAGTCTTCTTCTAATAAACTTTATATATAGTTTGATTTTTTTGATAAATTTTTTTAGGTTTGAATACTCAAGAATGTTACATTAACTTTTTTTTTATAGGCAATGTTAGTTGTTAGTATATTACAACGTTAGTTTTTCTTCTTTGCCAGGATTTGAGGCCTGGACCTCCAACTTCTAAACCCTTAGCTCAACTAGTTTAACCAATTGACACTACAAGAAATATCATTTTTCGCAGCGACTTTTTCGCAGCGACTTTTTCGCAGCGATATTTAAATTGTTGACAAAAACATACATATAGCAACAACTTATTTAAGTTGTTGTTATAAGTTAGTTTTTTCACAACAACTACGTTATCGTTGGGAAAAGTTAGTTATCCCAACAATAGTTATTGTTGCCGCTAATAGTTTAGTTTTTTTACAACAACCTTGTAAAGTCGCTGGGAAACCGCTCAATTACTTTTTTTATGCGTATCTTTTATCATGGTTTCTGTTCCTATTTTTATGCGTAGATTTCTCTTAATTTAATTTTTTTTCTTTCTATTTTTATGTTTTGTATCTGTTTTTTTATCTTTAGAGCTAAAATTACAATTAATGGTAGAAGCTTTGCAATATTATCATACTCTTTGATGACAAATTAGATTTTTTAGTAATTGTTCCTTCTATATATTTTTAGTAGATTATTATTGCCGATAATAGTATAGTTTTTTTTGCAACAACCTTGTAAAGTCGTTGGGAAACTACACAATTACTATTTTGTATGCGTATATTTTGTAGGGTCCGCCCAACACATTGTGTGGCCTAAAACAAATATTTAAATATTGTTTTTTATTTTTTTTAAAAATAAAACAAAAAATTGATATTACAAAAATAAATAAAAATAATTTTTGGGTAAAAAGGTATTGAATATCTTCATTTATTAAAATAAATTATATTATTTTTAGATAAGTAAACATAATAATAGAAAATAATTGATAAAAAAAATAGGAATAGAAAATAAATCGTTTAATAGTGTAGATGACCTTTTTTTCTTTTTTTTGTTTTGGTACAAGCATAGATGATCTTTTTTTTGAAGTATATCTTTTTTTTGGTACAAGCGTAGATGATCTTTTTTTATTTAAGTTTAAAAAAATCTACAACAAGTAGAGTACAATATTTTTTTTTGAGGTAAAGTAGAGTACAATATATATTTTTTTAAACAAGGTAGAGTACAATATAAAAGTATAGTTCTCCACAATAAATATAAATGGATAAAATAAGAAAGCAAAAAACCATAAGAAAAATAATTTGGTTTTAAAAAAATTAATTTTTTTTTGAGGCATAAACCGGCCTTGATCTTTTATCGTGGTTTCCGTTCCTATTTTTATGCGTAAATTTCTTTTAACTTAAAATTATTATCTTTTTTTTATTTCTATTTTTATATATATTATTATGTTTGATAAGGACAAATTAAGTTTTTTTACGGTAGTTCCGTTTAATATATTGTTAGTAGATATACTTTAATTGAATTATTTATAGTTTGTTGAGAGATATATGCAAAATAGAATTAAAAAGATAAGAAAAAATAAAACTTAGTTAAAGATATTTAAGTCAAATTAACATTCATAGTAACCACACACAATTACTTAGTTAAAGAGACATTGAGATCCAAACCAATACATTGACAAACTACTATCAGGTTTGCTAGCTCCATCGTATACTTTCATTGCATAAGTAAATTTAAATTTTTTAATATTTTTCAGATCCCTTTTGCTTCAAGTTCAATAGCTAAAAGATTGATTCAAGATCATCATGTTTCCTCTTAGGTTAATGTTTCTTTGTAGGTTTAATCTTGTTGGAGTTGTTCACAAACTTTATCCCTTATCTCTTCCACTTGTTATCTCTCAATTCTCAATTTTTTATATAGTCAATTTATTATTATTATTTTTCTTTAATGTCTAATAGTCAAGGTTTTAATTAAATCACAATTCTTGTTGTGCAGCAGAGTGAGAGAATGAGGTAAAATTGTAGAAGGAAGACAAATCTAAAAGAATGCATTTGATTCACTAAACAAGTGAGAGATATTCCAATTGTTCAACGGTTGTAGTATTATACAATGTACCACAAAAGGAAGGAAAAAGATTTTTATTGTTCAGCGAATGGATGGTTTAACGGAGTTACAAGCGATTATTAAAATTTGAGTTGAATAAATAGCATATATCACTTTTTTATAGGAGAACAAGACAATTGTATTTAGGGTAATATATATAAGTTTTATCCTTTAATTATATTTTTGTAGATACTTTAATTGAATTATTTATAGTTTGTTGAAAAAGATATATGCAAAATAGAAAGAATAAGATAAGAAGAAACAAAACTTAGTTAAAGAATTTAAATTATGACAATTTAAATTAAGTGATTGATACTAAATTTTTATAAAAAATATATAATTACATTTATAGTTGGAAAGTCTAATTTATTCCAACAATTTTGTTGTTGAGATATAAAAGATATAACAACAATTTATATCGTTCACAAAAATAACTTTTTCGCTGCGAAAAATACATTTTTTGCCAGCGACAATAATTGTTGTTGCAAAATACACCAGCTATGCCAGCGACAATAATTTTTGTTGCAAAAAAACACTAGTTGTGTCAGCGACAATAATTGTTGTTGTCAAATAACATTAGTTATGTCAACGACATTAATTGTTGCTAAAAATATTATTTATATCAGCAACATTAATTGTTGCTGCAAAACACTACTTATGGCAGCGACATTAATTGTCCTTGCAAAACTTTTCGCAACGACACTTATGCCAGCGACATGCAGCAACAATTTTTTCACTGCGAAAAATACTTTTTGCAGCAACTTTGCATTTTTGGCAGCGACAAATGTCGTTGCCAAAAATGATATTTCTTGTAGTGTGAGCTACCATTCCCCCGTTACATTAACTTATTAATCTTTTTCATTAGTTGGACTTGGGCCCTCTTTTATGCCAAAATAAATAATAAATAAAGAAAATTGCTCTTTAGACCCTTCAATATTGCTCTCAAGCCCCCAAACTGACGAAATTACCCTCCAAAGCACTTTGGAATGCAGGATCTGAAATTGTAAGACTTCAGAATATAGAATCCGAATGGATCTTTCAAATCAATGAAAACATGAAAGCATCAACCATAGCCAATATTACCTCCAGAGCACAAACTAACAAAGCATCAAAGCATTCACTAAAATTTCACAAAGAATAATGAAGTTGTATGTGAAATTTAAAATTACGGGCAAAAAAGGAAATCCGGGGGGGGGGGGAAGAGGTGTGGGGGGTGGAATGAGAATCTTTCATAACTCAGCTCTGAAATCCACGGCCAATTATCGGCTCAAACACAATTTTAATAAAGCTCTTAGCCATAAAAAACAGTTTTTCTTTAATGTGTAAAATTGAATCAAAAGAGCTTCTAAGAGAAGAGGTTGAATTATACTTTTGAGAAAAAAATTCGGAGTTTTTTTGTTATTATCTTTAGTAAATTTAGTTTAATCTAGTTTGTTATAATTTTTTCTTAAGTTTTATATTAATCTTTAGTTTGTTATTATCTTTTTTTAAATATATATATTTTACCAAATATCTTTGAAGTAAAAAAAATAATTACCAAACAACTTTATCTGTTTTTGAAAAACTATTATTTTCACTTTAAGCTTTCAGATAGCTTCAAAGACATAAAAAAGTCAGACCAAACGGACTCTAAGAATAATATAATAAAGTTAATTTATTGAATTACTCTAAATATTTCTAATCAAATTTATAATTGACTGCTCCTAAAACGTTACGACATAAGTGTTGATCAATGATACATAAAAATTATTTAACAACCGTTTCACTCATATTTTAACAATATTTTATAACACATTTTTAAATATTTTATTCTAAATAAATTTTTTAACATATTTTTTGTATAGTGTAAATTTTCTAACTTAGTATAATGACAACTTTAAATTTCGAATAAAAAACAATTGAGTCATTTGCTAGTTTTATGGAAAGATGATGAAGAGAGACGACAAAATCCTAAGTTTCAGAACTTGCTTGGTTAAAGTCAACTATTTTATCCAACAATTTATCTTTTCATCTAAAAACAATGAATTACGTATTTGTTGTTACTACGGTTATTTTTAAGCAATTACCACAATTATTATCATCATCTTGTTCTCTATTACTTGCTCAAAACCCTTTGCTCAATTTTCTGGGCAGATTATAGAGTAAATACACTGTAATTGTCTACAAAAACATGAATGTATTGTTGGCAAAATCAAATCTTTTATGCACCAAAAAAATTCAAATTTTTTCGATAAATTTCTTGAATATTGGTGATTTCAACAAAGGCAAGTTGAGGTTCATTTAAACTTGCATTATAAATTGTATATAAGTAAAAAAGTTACTTAACGATAAAAATAAATAAAAAGAAAAAAGTTACTTCGAGTCAATAAATTCCTCAACTTATTTAAAAGTTTAAACAAAAACAAAAAAATATGAATCATTACTAACTAAATCGAAGCCTTGTTTTTTATGGCTAAAATTTTAAATCCTAAAACGTTAAGTTGATCTGGATGGTCTTTGGAGCGGCCTTGCTTGATTTTAAGTTGAAGTTGCAAATATTGCTAAGCTGAATATGTGAAAATCACTTCGGGCATTATAACGTTTTGTGGTTTCCTTAGCTTCGACAAAGACACCTTCATCCTTAATCTCTTTTAACTTCAATGCAAAATTACTCTTCAACTTATGTCTGTTATTATCCTTGCTTGTCTTTTCTTTGGACTTTGAACAACAACTTCCCATAGCTTAAAAATTTAATGACAAAGAAAAACTATATTTTGCAATATTACTACTTTTCGATACACAAAACTATCTGCTATTATATGTATATATATACACAAAAAGGATAATAAAGTGATAGTAACAAACTCAAAATAAAGAAAAATATATAAAAGATAAACTAAATCTAATTAGCTATAATTATGGTGTATCTTTATCTCAAATTTTTTTGGTGTATCTTTATCTCAATTTTTGTTTTTTTATAAGTTTTTTTATCAGCAGTGCTATATGGCACGACAAGCCATAAGCACGACACATGCACGAGCGAATTTTAGCTTCCTTTACAACATTTTTTTTTTTGTTTTGAATAGCACACTCCCTTTTAGACATTGCTACTAAAGTTTGAGAGTAGGATATGATCTTAATTACTATTTTTTTTTTAAAATGCATTTTTGATCTCCTTATTTTTATATTTTTGAATTTTTGGTCCTCCTATTTAAAAAATATATAAAGTAAATAAATGTAATTTTGGAAAAAATAATCACTGTTATTGATAATTGTAAAAAGATCTTATAAAAAGGAATAATTTTTTTGTTAAACCGGGTCTTATAAAAAGGGACGGAGTGAATAATAAAATTAAAATAATAATGTTAAAATTAAAATAAAAGGTAGAAAAAACTATAACCTATAAACTCAAACGCTCCTTGAAATATCATCTCAACAAATGCTATAAGTTAATTTGAGAAACTTATTACCAAACATGTCTTATTTTTATCGAACAAACTTATAAGCTATTTCAATATCTCTTAATTTTTCAATAAATTTTACTATAGTATGATATCGTTTGACCTTATTTTTTTAGATCTTAGAAACTATTGAAAGCTACAAGTGAAAATAAGAGCTTTTTTAGAAAAAAATTAAATCCGTTTGGTAATTGTTGTTTTTTTTAATTAGCTTCAAAAGTCTTTTATTTATGTATTTTACTCATAAAAAGTAAATAATTTTTTTCTATCAATAACTTATTGAAAATATATTTGGCCTAACTTCTCCTTTTATTGAGTAAAAAAATTGAAATAAGCTGGATCAAACCGTACTTTATCGTCAAGCTTTTGATTACTTAGTAATTTAATAAAAATATACTATAAATCGTAGAAAGTGGTAAAGTAAATTGGTTGATAAATACAAAAGACATGTAACCGCTACAGTGGTCGTGCGCTTGAGACGACAATATGTGTCGTGCATTCAAGCATTTCCCTTTTTTTATAAGCAATTTTTGGTTAATTTGGATTTCTTTGATGCATTTTTTTTCTTTCTCTTTCTATCAAGATGAGATATACATTATTTATATGACTAATTTTTACCAGTTGTTAGATAAACTAACACAAACAATTCATGTATGTTTTCATTCAATGGTAAAGTTATTTTGAGCATTGATCACATGTCAAACATTCTTAAGATAACTTGATTAATTAATACAAGTTGATGTTGTTAACATGATTGAATTTAGTCTATCTTTTTATTTTTATGACAGAGCTTGATTGTTCACATGCCAAATATATTTTTGGCATATTACGTGAATAGTCGGTTAAAGATTTTAAAATTGAAGGTTCACAAGCAATGACTATAAACATTTATGTAATTGAACTCTTTTTTTCTATTTACTCTTGTCATCTCTCTCATTCTAAACTCTCTCTCTCTCTCTAATCTCTCATTATCTTTTCTCTCTCTCTACATCTATAGTTGATTATTTTTTAAGTGCGAAATCGCTAGGAATATATAACTAGAGATTTATTGCAAAATCGTTGTGACAATATCCTAGAAATTTGGAACTTAAAATTTATTGGAGAATTTATGGAATATACAATGCGAGTCATCTTCTTTTAACCAATTTTTTTTCATATGCAAAAGTTAGATATTGTACTTCTATCACATGCTTTAGAGGCTCATATTCCTTATAAATTGGACCAATTCATTATAGATAAGTCCTATTCAAATTTAACATTAGAAAACATGGTCACAATGCAACTTAAAAAAGAATTTTGAATAAATCTAGTACATATTAGTTTTTTTTTTTTAAGAAACATATCCCATTAAAATTTTCTCAACAATAACAGGCACCTAATAGAGTTTAATATAACAAAAAAAAATTGTATATATAAACATTTTATACATAAACATCATATTTTATATGTATCGATCGAGATTCGAACAGAAATCAATTAGAATTTTAGTTTATTAGCTTATTAGTATATCAACCTTTTTTAAAGCCTCAAATAGTCAACTTGAATAAAACAGTGAAACCATCTTTGTTAGAAGTCTAGTTTCAATCCAATCAATTAATTCATTACATATCATCTCTGCATATAACATATTGGTGAAGTGTAACATTAGTTACAAATTATCTTTTAATAACATCAAATTTGGATTACCAAAGTGATTTTACATTTACAACTCCTACAATTCATCATTTATTTTGATTTACTTGAATCTTCATATATATATATATATAGCAGGCATTGTAGCATATGTGGACAATGTCAGTTATCTACGGAATTAATAGCTAGTAGGTAATTAACCATTGATGGGTTGGGTCACTTGGGTGTACCAAAGGGATACATAAAAATGGAATGTGAGAGTTTGATTTGAGGGTTAAGGTAACCACATCAGTTTCTGTGGTGTTACTTTTCTGATCACCCCATCAAAAAAGTGTTGTATATTAGAGTGAATATTATTCAAAATTTCAAATTAAGTATTTTGAAAAATAAAGTGGAAAGTTACTATAAATATAGAGATTTAATTTGAATTTTCTTTGCATCAACAACTTTATTAATCTTTTGAGTGTATTTGGTAAGTTGTGTGTTATGAGTTATAACTCTCAATGACATGTAATTTTGTCATCCTATGGATTATGGGGCGCGCCCTATGAAATGATTAAAATACTTCTATCCATTATTTAAGTAGCGGACACCTTCAAAACATCCTACAACTATAACGTCCGCTATTTAAGTAGCGAACGACATTTCTTCAAAATTTCTAATTTTTCCTACATCCGTTACTTAAGCCACGGAAGGACATTTTGATCATTTCATAGGGCGCGCAAGTAACCCGAAAAAAATATATGACCCTTCCAAACTTAGGCCCAACTCACATATTTGAGAGGCCAATGAAAATTTCATGTCTAAGGAAATCAAATTTGTATTTCATTGAAGATAGTAATTTCACCCTTAAACTTTATTAATTATTTTAGCGGTGTATTAAATTGAGATTTGAAATTTGAAAGAATTTTAAAAGACTTTTTTTGTTAGGTGTTATTAGCTTATGGGCCTATGTTGGGCCTTGAGCAGATATTAGTCCAGTCCATTTGTAGCTTAGCTTGTGTTGTAGCCTATATAAGGCAGGGTTTGCATAGCAAATGGATAAGAGATAACACTTTTACTCTTACAAGTGGTATCAAGTTACTAACGGTCCAGTACCACGTGTCATAACAGAAACTGCAGCTTTCTTGATCGCCGGTGACAGTTACCGGCTACGGCGTGTTCGTTAGAAAACCGTTACGACGCTTTCCTCCATCTTTTCCACTGATTCTTACCTTCCCGTCGTCGTCTCTTCGCAACGATCATGACGGAGAACTCCAATTCCAACTTCGTGCAACCAGCGATCCCCAAATTTGACGGATATTATGAGCATTGGTCGATGCTAATGGAGAATCTACTCCAGTCGAAAGAATACTGGAGCTTGATCGAGAACGGCGTTGTCATTGCTCCGGCAAATGCAACGGCTGAGCAACGCCGTCTAGCTGATGAAAGTAAGCTACGCGATCTGAAGGTGAAGAATTATTTGTTCCAAGCGATTGATCGGTCAATCTTGGAGACAATCTTGAATCGTGAGACCTCACGTGATATCTGGGAAGCTATGCGGAGAAAGTATCAAGGATCGACGAAAGTGAAACGAGCTCAATTGCAAGCTTTGCGGCGTGAATTCGAGGTTCTTGCAATGGGGGGGAGTGAAACAGTTAGTGATTACTTTGCAAGAACGCTCGCAATCGCAAACAAGATGACAGCTCAAGGTGAAAGAATGAAGCAGGTGACGGTGGTTGAAAAGATTCTGAGGTCTATCACTACAAGAAAATTTACACTTTGCGACGGTTATTTTTTATATCTGCGACGGTTACAACTGTCGCAAAAGACACATTGTGACGGTTTTACAACCGTTGATGATTTCGGTGTCGCAAATGTATTTTGCAACGGTTTTGAAAACCGTCACACCAACCGTCGCAACTTGGGCATGCAACGGTTCTTAACCGTCCTTAAGTGTAATGTAATTTTTCATAAATTTATTGCGACAGTTAAAAACCGTCGCAAAGTTCATTTTTTTTTTTTTGAAAAACTTTTCTGGTGTTGCTACCAGTGGTCAGCCCCCCATATCCAAATATCAATCAACTACTAAGTTAAAATGACATTATAGATTAACATATACAGCCGGAACATAAAACTAATAAAGTAGCATATTCTCAATAATTTTTACATGTACACTCTCATTGACAACAATACACTTTAAAATCAATTGATATATATATTATTTCATGTTTCTTTAAGGTGGTTACATGATAGAAAAACAAGAGTAAAAAATACAAGCTATAACTCTAGTACTGTCTTAAAGAAAAAGACCAGTGTTATGTTACAAGGAAATAATATACACCCATACATCAATTTCTATCAATTTCTAAAAGATGCTCCCTTTAATCTAAGAACCTGTGCACCTCATAGTATAGAGTGAGACACCATTCACAAATTACTCGGTAGTTAGTACTATCAACTATCAACAAAAGGATGTACAAGTAAATATAAATCCATGCATCCTACGTAGTTGCTTATGATGTGATACCTGGAACTTTAGCTCCAAAATATCTGATCAAACATGGAATTCATGTTGACTAAGTAAATTCAAGAAAGCAACCTTCAAACCAAACAAGTGGCTAAAGTAAAATTCATACTTCATAGCTTGTAAGAATGCTATCATTTGTGCCAAGACCTATAACCATAAAACTAGCTAAGTAAATATAGCTATCATAATTGCAACTTCAGAGAATGCATAAAAAATATTGATCCTACAAAAATAAAAACCACCCACAAGAATGTTAACTGAAATTCCAAAGACATGAAATGGGAATAAACAATCCAAGCACATTTGTAGAAAACAGCCCCATGATCATTCAACCGTTCCCATAATGCAAAGGTCAAAATAATAGGTATTGTAGAACTCAAAGGGTAGAGGGTCTGGAAAGGGCTAATTCACTAATAGTATTTGTACAACTAATCAACTTATACCATGTCCTAAAACTCCTGCATAATCATATGACAAGAAGAGGTTATTCACTAATAGTATTGGATGTTCGTGTAATTATGCATTACAGCGTCTGTGCATAGTCTTTAAACTCTAACAAGAAAATGACTCTTAATTTATCACCACAGAGGACCATGATATCTAGAAAATACTTAACACTAAATTAAAACAACTTATTCCAGGTTCTAACAAGAGTATTAATCTTCATTCACAAAATACCATTAAGGAATCTATTGTGAGACGAAAACTACGAACAATTATCAAATAGTCGAGTATATCAGAAGTTTCATAGATGAAATTGATTAGAAATGAGTGAAAGAGAGTTAATTTGGAACATTGAACTTTTCATAATTACTCTCCAACCAAATAAATAGAACATTAAACTTTTCTTTTCTTTACAAGGAGCTCTTATCGCAAGTTGAAACTAAATGTTACCGGCCCTTCCAAGAATGGAATGAAAGCAAAACAAAACAAAACAAAATTAATGGGATAGTAAGTACACGAATACCTTGTTGCGGCTGTGCTACTGCTTGAGATTCAATCAAGTCCCAGCCCACATCTGAAAAAAATTTAGAGCACAACATTTAGAAAAAGTTTGAAAGACTTATTAATTAAATTATATTCATGAGTTAAGTTAAACCAAACAAATAATCACTTGAAACTAAATATATCCTTGGAGGAATAAGAACAACATGCTTACTTACAGTTACATGAATAGCATGATAATGTTGCCTACATTTATATCACTGAAAAATGTTAGTTGTTGATAACAATAAAATATAAATCGTGAAATCGTAATAAGGATTGTACGCTCACGTGCGCACACACATACACACACACACACGAAGACTTACGTATAAAAATATCATAAATATAAAAAAGAAAACCATCTAATTCACTACAAATTCAAATACTTGATCAAACTTAAAATCAAAATCTATAAGATCATAACAAAACTTTAAGTCAAAAATTTAAGAGCACTACCAATATAACTAGTATTTCTAGAAGACATTTTGAGAACAACACTAACATAACTAAACATGATAAAGTGGAAAACATAAACAGAGAGATGGCCAGTGAAACTTTAACCAATCACACAAAACCCGAACCTAGTGAATCAGCCGTAAATCAAGCACATGTCAGTGCATAGTTTCATAAGTTGGCTTTGCAACATATTTGCAATAGCTTTTATGCTTGGAAGAAAACCCAAGATAGGAAAAAAAACATGAAAGTAGGTCAATCAATCCCAACCAACATAGGAAAGCAAAAATGAATTTAGAAAAAAAAATTGTTGGAGAAGACTTACCAGACCTAACAAACAGAAAAGGATTATTACTGGCCAATGAGGGTTTCAAAGTGGTAGAAGAGGATTTGCAAAGGGATTGGATGAGGCCAAGAAGATTGAGAGCCTCCTTCCTTTTTGAATTCTCTTCCATTGTTTTACGCTGTGCTTTCTCATATGGGGTTGTCATCACTTATACTACACTCAGAACAATTAGGATAAGAAAAATTGTAAAAGAAAATAGAATAACATTAATAAAGTAATTTTTATAGCTCAAATAGAATAAAAGTAAACGGTAACATGGCGAATAAATGGAGATGTTGTCATATTCAAACTGATTGAGTTTAATTAGTTTATGTCAGAGCCACAGAGAACAACAAAAAGTATCATCAAGAATGAAAAAAAAAACACAGACCAACACTACTTCCCCAGACCTTAGAAATACTCACTTCCCTTTGATTTACTACACACATTAAACAATTAAAAACACCACCCTTTATTGCTTTAGAAATACTCATTTCCCTTTAATCTGCATATCAATGATATACGCATATAAGAAGATCAAAGGTTGAATGCTATATGTGATGTCAAATCATCCAAACTCCTTCAAGGAAAAGGCAACACACTAGACACCAAAACACTAACAGTCCCAGCCCAACAAGGTTCACAGCCAACATAATTCTCTAAATAAAAGCAACACAAACCAATGCCAACTAGACTATATCATTGAGTCTATATGACTGATTGACTTACACTCACAACTTTCTTCTACCTCTGTTTGTTTAATTGCTTGTTACCTCAATTCTCAACTAATTCAAGCATTCTTCTTCTACTTCCTCTATTCACATGTAACATCAATTTCTATTTCTTATCATATATCATAGTAGTAGGTTTTTTTTTTTTTGAAAAGGCAAATTAAGCAATAAAACTGGGAGAAGCATAAGACAACAATAATAAACTATTAATTTAAATATCAAATATAGACCCAAAACAAAGCTATGATTCCCAATAACCCCTTCAATAGTATCAAATGAAATGAAAACAACCAAAATAACATCAAGCAGTATAAATGTTTGGAGAATAATAGGAAACAAAATGAAAACAACAAACTTGAATGAAACAGACCTGAAATGAAAACAACGAAATCTGCTCAACCAGAGAACAACGAACTTGAGATGAAAACAACGAAATATGATGAACTACATAAAGAGAATCTTCAACAAAGGTTTGGGGATCGATTGGAATGGTGAACAAGTTAGGGGTTTGGATTTGGAGTGAATGATTTGGAACGAGTTAGGGATTTAGATTCAGGTTAGGGATTTTGAATCGAGTTAGGAATTTGTAGGAAGGAACTCCATTGTACGTTTCAGGAAATGGCGATTAAGGAAACGGCGCTGGTGAAGGAAACGGCGATGTGGCGATGCAGCGATAGTGAAGAATCGGCGATGCGGGGACGAAGGGTTTTTGTCTTTAGTCAGAAATGAAGAGGGTTGCTTTTTGTGAGGGTTTCTTTCTTTCTCTTTTTTGGAATTTAATTTTTTTTATGGATTTCATTTTGACAAAGCGCTAAAGTGAAATTTCTTCCCCATTTTAAGAAAATAGCACTGCGACGGTTGTCAAAACTGTCACATCGACCGTCGCAGATGTCATTAGAGAAAGCACATTGCGACAGTTATTTTCAAATGTCGCAATTGAAATGTCGCAAAGTGACAATTTTCTTGTAGTGTATGCCGGCGAAGTTCAATTACGTAGTTTGCTCAATCGAAGAATCAAATGATGTTACCACTCCGTCTATTGATGAATTACAGAGTAGTCTTCTTGTTCATGAACAAAGGATGAAGGGTCAAAAGGATCACATTGAGGAACAAGCACTCAAAGTGTCGAATACAGGCAGAGGTAGGGGAAGAAGTACCTCACGAGGGCGTGGTAGAGGCAGGCAGAGCAGAGACCTTGTGGAGTGCTACAAGTGTCACAAACTTGGACACTATAACAATGAATGCCCTGATTGGGAAGGAAATGCGAATTTTGCCGAGCAAGAAAAGGAAGAAAAGATGCTTCTCATGGCTCACAATGATTCTAATGAAGGTTCTATTAAAGAAGCATGGTATCTTGATAGTGGATGTAGCAATCACATGGTTGGCAGTAAGAATTGTCTGTTTGAATTTGATGACACTTTCAGGGAATCAGTCAAGTTAGGTAATGACTCAAAGATGGCAGTTATGGGGAAGGGCAATGTGAAGCTAGACATTGGTGGAAGAGTTCATGTGATTACTGATGTATATTACTTGCCTGGATTGAGTAACAACTTGCTTAGCATCGGCCAGCTTCAGCGGAAAGGTCTCACAATTGTGTTTAGAAACAATCTTTGCCAATTGTTTCATGATGAGAAGGGTTTAATATTGACCACTGAGATGACAGCCAACAGAATGTACATAATAACTGCCTCAGTGATGATGCCTAAGTGTCTGCAAGTATCAAAGATTGAAGAATCCGGGTTATGGCATCATAGATATGCTCATCTTAGCTTTAAAGGGTTGAAGATTCTAAGCAAGAAACAAATGGTTAAGGGTTTGCCAGATGTGAAAGAGTTGGAAGACAAGTGCACAGATTGCTTGTCTGGCAAGCAACACAGAGAAACTATCCCTAAGCAAGCAAATTGGAGAGCAAGTCAGAAGCTTGAGCTTATTCATTCTGATGTGTGTGGCCCCATAAATCCAAAGTCAAATGGAGGCAACAGGTACTTCATTACATTCACAAATGACTACTCTAGAAAAACTTGGGTCTATTTTTTACAAGAAAAGTCTTGTGTCTTTGAAATTTTTAAAAAATTCAAGTCACTAGTTGAGAATGAATCTGGTTGCCTAATACAATGCCTTAGAACTGATAGAGGTGGAGAATTTACATCAACTGCTTTCAATGAATTCTGTAGTGAACATGGTGTAAAGAGGCAATTGACAGCAGCTTATACTCCACAACAAAATGGAGTATCAGAGAGGAAAAATAGAACTTTATTGAATATGGTCAAAAGTATGATTGCAGCTAGAGGTGTACCGAAAACATTTTGGCCAGAAGCAGTGAAATGGGCTGCATATGTAATGAATAGATGCCCTACCTTTGCAGTAAAGGACATGACACCAGAGGAAGCTTGAAGTGGAAGTAAATCCTCTGTTTACCATTTTAGAGTCTTTGGGTGTTTAGCTCATGTACATGTTCCTGATGTTCATAGAAAGAAGCTAGATGGAAAGAGCATCAAGTGTGTGTTACTTGGTGTTAGTGAAGAGTCCAAGGCCTATAAGTTGTTTGAACCAATGGAGAATAGAATTATTGTTAGTAGGGATGTTATTTTTGAAGAATCAAAGGGATGGGACTGGAATATAAAGAATACAGATAAGGTGAACAAGCAAATCAGTGACACTGAAGATGATCAAGATGTTGTGTTGGAAGATGATTTGAGTCAAGCAGATGATAACCATGTTGATGAAGTTATTGATCAACAATCAAATGAAAACTCTGGCAGTGACAATGATGAAACAGAAAACCAACCAACCAGAGCTAGAAGACCTCCACCTTATCTTAGAGATTATGTAACAGGTGTTGAAGATAGTGAAAATGAGCATGATCAGTTACAAAACTTGGCTATTGCTATGTTTAGCTCAAGTGAAGATCCAACTACTTATGAGGAAGCTGTTAAGTTGGAATAATGGAGAAATGCAATGGACTCTGAGATACAGGCTATTGAAGCTAATGATACATGGGAGTTGGTTACACTTCCACCAGAAGCTAAGGCCATTGGTGTTAAGTGGATATTCAAGACTAAGTACAATGAGAAAGGGGAGATTGAAAAATACAAGGCCAGATTGGTAGCAAAGGGATATTCTCAGAAATATGGAATTGACTATAGTGAAGTCTTTGCACCAGTAGCTAGATGGGACACCATAAGGGCAATTTTATCTTTGGCTGCTCATAACAGTTGGTGTGTGTTTCAACTTGATGTGAAAAGTGCATTCTTGCATGGTGAGCTGGCTGAGAATGTGTATGTAGATCAACCATTGGGGTATCAAAGAGGAAGCAACAGACAAGTGTACAAGCTCAAAAAGGCTCTCTATGGACTGAGACAAGCACCAAGGGCTTGGTATAGTAAGATTGAATCTTACTTTATTACTGAGAAGTTTGTGAAATGTTTCTGTGAGCATACTTTGTTTCTGAAGCATGATAGTGATGGTAAGATTCTGATTGTTAGTGTGTATGTAGATGATCTGATTTACACAGGGAATGATGTGCATATGATGGATAAGTTCAAAAGGTCCATGAAAGAAAGATTTGCAATGACTGATCTAAGAAACAGCCTATTGTTACTCTGTCAAGCACTGAAGTTGAATTTGTCTCAGCAGCATCTTGTTCCTGTCAGTGTATTTGGCTTAGAAATGTGTTGAAACACCTTCATAAATTGTGACAATAGTTCTTCTATTAAACTCTCCAAAAATCCTGCATGGGAGATGCAAGCATATTGATGTTAGGTACCATTTTCTAAGAGACTTATGTAAGGATGGTGTGATAGAACGTTAACTGAAGTATTGCAAGACACAAGATCAACTAGCTGACATCATGACAAAAGCTTTGAAGCTTGAGAGCTTTTGCAAACTAAGGGAGGGCCTAGGCATGTGTGATCTTAGTAGCATTGTATAATTCTTGTTATGTTTGTTTTGAGTCTGTTGCTTGTTTTGTAAGTTTTGTATTTGTTGCTTGTCCGTCAAGTTTTCTCTGTTTGTACATTAAGTTGATCAGAACTTGTGGTGATCAACTTAAGGGAGGGTATGTTAGGTGTTATTAGCTTATGGGCCTATGTTGGGCCTTGAGCAGATATTAGTCCAGTCCATTTGTAGCTTAGCTTGTGTTGTAGCCTAAGCCTATATAAGGCAGGGTTTGCATAGCAAATGAATAAGAGATAAGATAACACTTTTACTCTTACATTTTTATGATAAAATATTCTTGTAGTATTTCAATAATTTTTTTATAAAGTCTAAATAAATAAACAAAGCATGTACGGAAAAAAAAAGTAAAAGCACAAAAGAAACTAAAATCCACGTGAAAAATAATTGTAAATTAATTTGGTATTGAATAAATCCACGAGAAAAATAAATGTAAATCAATACAAGTCTTAGTATCATTGATTTTTCTGCGAGGTTATGGTGACATGAATTTTCTCCATAGTTATCAAATATTTGATGTATTGAAATTGATTTGATGGTTTCCAAATTTAGCTAAGAATACAAACAACAATTAAGTGTCTGCAAGAAGTGGTTGAAACACACTATATCATTTATTTTCTCTCCAAATTTCTCTACATATATTTTCACATTCTCTTTCATTTTTTAGCCTATAGTCACCAAAAGGAATTTTTCACATACAATATATTTTACAATTTTTCTCTCTAGATAAGCCAAATGGGAATTTGTTTTTCTTCCAAAAAACCAATAAGTGGTGAAAATAACAAAAAGAAGAAGATTAATAATGCTGCAGCAGCCAAAGTCTCTAGAGCTAGCAAGTCGGCCGGCGCCGTCGATAATAACAAAAAAAAGAATACTAATAATGCAATATTTTTCATGCCTGCCTTTGCTGGAAATCAAGCAGGTGGAGGGGGATGTGGTGGTAGTGGATTAAGTGGAGGTGGTGGGTGTGGATGTGGAAGTGGCGGAGGTGGTGGTGGCGGTGGTGGTGGTGGTGGAGGATGTTAGAGGAGAGGATATATATATATATAGGTGAGACCTTAACTATTGAATGGAACATATATATGATTCTATAACATATAGTGGTTTTGATGCTTTATTAATTAAGTTTAATGTAGGATATTATCTAATACTAATATATGAAAAAAAGACTATCTTCCCATACTCATTCTCTGCTTGACATGTGGCAGTCTTTTACCTTCTTGCCCTTCAATAAATCCGCCCTTCTCCATTTTGCCCTTATTGCAACTTTTGCTTGCAATACTTACTCTAAGTCACGTGATTTGGTTTCGATGTAGTCTTCCTCGAGCCATGCAATAGAGTAGTGCAGAAGTAACCATCAAATCAACTTAACTTCAACAACAGAAACAATATTTCATATCTCACTTTTCAGGATATTCATTTTCTACATTTTGCTACTTTCTTCTCTTGGTTTGCCTTCTTTTCTGCAAGCATTCATCCGTCTTCACCGTCTCCGTTTTCATTTCAAGGTAAACAACTCTTATACTTTACAACTCTTATACTGTGATATGCTATATATTTATTTCTTTCTAATAGTCAAATAGTTTTATTGTTTAAAGGTAGAACCTTTTAGGGTTAACAAACATATTTCTTTCTAATAGTCAAATAGTTTTATTGTGTAAAGGTAGAACCTTTTAGGGTTAACAAACATATTTCTTTCTAATAGTCAAATAGTTTTATTGTGTAAAGGTAGGACCTTTTAGGGTTAACAAACATATTTCTTTCTAATAGTCAAATAGTTTTATTGTTTGTGTAGCTAATCTCAAATCATTACTGTTTTTCAGGCATCAATGGCGAGAAGACCTTTATCAAAAATCAAAGACATCGATGATAGCACCTCACTTTGGAGGGTTGCTGTTTTAATCAAAGATAGTTGGACAGTTACTCATGGGAAAAGTGTCAAAAAGCATTTGGAGTTGGTAGTTTGTGATGATCTGGTAATATTGCTTTTACTTACGTTTCCTTTTACTCATCAACCAATCTTTGTCATTTTTTGTTTTTTTTTACTCTTTTATTTCCCCCAGTTTGAGTCATCATTTATTATACCTTGCTTCTTTTTTGTTAGTTCATTATTTGTTTATCATGATTTGGTTTGTTATTTGTCATTGTTGTGTAGTTCTTTTATTTTACACAGTTAGGTTGTTTATCATTAGTTATTTTATTTTACCTATTTGTTGTTTTAATAAATTTGTATTATTTATAACTTTTTTTATTTCTGTATGCAATGTTGTCAACCTGTTTTTTTCATTTAAAACGTTCTTTCCAATTAGAGGTTAATTATTATAAATTTCATATCTATAGGGTGATCAGATTCAAGTTATTGTTCCGTCTGATTTATCGGAAAAGTTCAAGGATCAGCTTAATTTGAAAACTACCTTGACTATGACTAATTTTGATGTTGAGAAGAATGACCTTAGTTTTAAGCCATGTGGTCATGGGTTCAAGTTAGTCTTCAATGGAGCTACATTACTTGAGGATTTTGATGCCCATGAAATAACTGATCCTGGATTGAAGTTGACATCTTTTGCTGACATCAAAGCTGGAATAACACGTCCTGATGTTTTTGTTGGTAAGCCAAGAGTCCCCATTCAGTCGATTATCTTATTTTGAGCTGTATAATAATCTTTATTCCTGAATAATCTGGTATCAGATGTTATTGGTGCTTTTCATGAAATTGGCTATACTCAACTTGTGCCTGGCGGCCGAAAACTTCAAGTGAATCTTAAACTGAAAGACCATGCGTACGTAATTTATGTCTTTTCTATGTTTATACGTATATGTATGTTATTCCTATGTGCTAATAAATGAATCATTGTTTACCTTATATATGTATCAAATGTGTGTCCAGGGGAGATATTTTAAACTGTACACTTTGGGAAGACTTTGCATCTCAGTTTGCCAATTATAACAATGATAGGACTGAATGGGGACCTACTATAATACTTCTGCACAATGCCAAAATTAATCAACCCACAGGTAAAGTAATTTTCCCCTGCCTATTGTCATATTTACTAAGCTATCATTTATATTAAGTACCTGATCTCTACATGATTATTTTGTATTTACAATAAATATTGTTGCAGACCTGTATGAGCTTGGGGTGTCCAATGCATGGAATGGGACCAAACTGTTCATTAATGCTGATTTACCAGAAATCATTGACTTTAAACAAGGGTTATAACTTTATATGTACTTTTTAAAAATATTAAAGCAACAACTATTTATTGTAATTTGATATACTTTTAAATAATTAAACAGATTAAGCGTAGAAGAAGCTTCTGCTTCACAAAGCCAACAATTGAGTTATCAGTCTCCGTGTTTAACTCAATCTTCAACAAGGTCGCAATATGGAACAGCTGACAAATTTATGAAGGAAGCACTGGTCCTCCCACTACATCTTATTCTTGGTCTTGATGAGGTTACTCTAAATCTCAGAATCATGAGTATTTGAAATCAAGTCATATTCATATGTTATTGACTTTTCAATATGCATTTGTTTTTAGGGAACTACATGTGTAACTGTTGTCAAAATCAAAAACATCAAACCTACAAGATTTGGTTGGTACTACAAGTTGTGCAGTCAATGCCCAAGGGCCGCAAAGGGAGATACTTTGCCTATTAAATGTGACAAGGACCATAAGACTTTTGCTATCAATCTTAGGTTAGTCTCTCCAATCTGCAGTTGGACAATAATTTATCCAAAATGAGTATTCCAAATAACTTTGTACTACATTCATTTATTTGTTATTAGGTACAGATTGGATATTGAGGTCGAATACGGACCTGCACAAACAATTTTTGTCTTTTGGGATCGTGAGTGTAATGAGTTGCTTGGGAAAACTGCAGCTGTCCAACATGCTGAAATGCTGCAGGTATCAAAATTCTATCAATTTTAACTCACATGTATAATATTTCTCTACAAACATCTTATTTGCTTTTCCATGTACTTTATTATTAATAGGAAGGTGTGACAAACCCTTTGGAGTATCCTTATTGCTTCGATAAACTACGTGGCCGAACTTTGGCATGTAGAATTAAGACTCAAAGAGGGGCTTGGGATAATTGTTCTGTTCAAGGTGTAAAGGAGGATGATACCCTGATTGCTAAAATCAAAGAACTGTTTCCAAAGGATGAGGTATTGTTTGCTTATGAATAAAATTATATAGCCTTATAATGGAATCAACCTCATTTCACTTATTATTGTCTCTTATTTCATACGGTCATTATTGATAAGACATTGTTCTGAAATAATATAGGTCACTACTGATTTGGTCGATTTTGGAACTCCAACCAGCAAGGTATTAATTAATGCAGTAATACAAGGCTTTAACAACTTTCAGCCTAATCATACACAAATTCACTTTTCCATATTATTTATTAGTTATGACTATTTATAGGGCAAGGAAGTAGCAGCTGATTCCCAAACTATGTTGGATGTTGTAACTGAGAAACATCTTGATGACATTACATTTCCAAGAGTAAGTATTTTCTTCACGTTATTCATTTGTAAACAATCAATAATAATATATTTATTTGCTGTCGTACTTAATTAAGTCTTAACTTTTGTATTTACAATCATTTAATTTCCATGCTTGAAGTTGGAGATGTCTGCTTGTGCTGAAAATGAACCTGAGCAACTATTGCTCACACCTGCTAAAAGATGCCCACCAGAAGCGGCAGATCGGCCAAAAAATTCCACTGAAAAAATAATTGATAAAGAATCATCCAGCAAAATTACCACAAGGGCCAAAGAGAGACAACAAATCAAGCGTGAAAAAAATTGAAATCTAATCTTATGAAATTGATGAATCCAAACAATTACTAACTATTTTCAGAAGCTTATTGAAATATTGTAATGTTATCTTGAGCATGGTTTGTTCATTCCAGTTTCCAAACTTTTGCATGTGGTCTATAATGCCACATTTTGCTATGTAACCATGCTTTTCATGGATTTGCTATATATAAATATTCACTATTATATTTATATTTTTCCCATTATTTATTTAGTCAATTTCATTCAAAAAAGTAATTAAATATATATCATACTAATATAGCTCTCATTGTTAAAAAATGTCCTCATGTCTGTTGTAATAACAAAATCTGTCACAAAGCTTAATTAACACTTTAATTATATTATGTTTACTAATAATTATATTATGTTTACTAATTTTTTAAAATAGTACCATACAAAATTCTTTCATCATATATTACAATTTTTTTAATTAGTCATTGACTTTAATAAAAGTACCTCAAGTTTATTTGTTTATACGTATACTTTATTTTTAATATATTAATACAATAACATCAAACTAATTAGTAATCCTTATATTAATATATTAATACAATGCTCTTTTCTCATCATAAATAGTACCTAATGTATATCATTAGATTAGAACTATTCAAACAAAAGAACAATTAGAATCAAAACAATATGCAATATTACTTACTATGACAACTTTAGCTAAAGAAATGATCCATCAGATAACAAGTTCTTACATCATCATTATTTTAATAAAATAACATCAAATAGCCTTTGCTATAGTACAAGTATGTCACAATTTAGTAGGATTAGTGTAGATCATTATGCCTACATGAATAGTAGAGTCAAATCAATCCAACTTCTACTTACACAATCTGTAATTTTATAATACACCTATAACAAATAAAAAATTACTTTCACGAAAATAGTACATTTTTAGTATTAGATTTTTTAATTACATATATCAAGATTCAAATCTTGCACCTTTTAGAGGGAAACATCCTTTCTCACAAGAAATTCAAATTTACCTCTTCCAAGTTAACACTTTGTCACTTTTTAAAACCTTACATTTTTTCTTCAATGGAAACTAACGATATTGGAAAAGCAAATTCATCCTTAGCAAGATTAAAACGACGAAGATCAAATGAAAACTTACCAATTCATCATAGAACTTCTAAAAGATCTAATACATCATCTACATCACCAACTATTACAAATTCTCCAACACTACCTCATGTATCAACACCTTTGGTTGATGTTACCAACACACAGCACCTGAATCAAACAACACCAGATACTCAACCAAATTCATTCCACAAGAGGAATTTAAATTCTGTCAACAAATTTCAAAAACGACAAGGTGGAATCAATTTGTTACAACAGTTTTCAGCAACAGTTAACTCTACACCCTCAACATCTTCTGTTAACATTGATACCCAGTTTAATGGATCTACTGATGATTACGATAATCATAGTGAAACAGATAGTGATTCTGACATTGAATCTGATTTTAATGGTGAAAGAGAATCAAGTTCTGAATCTGATGGTGAACTAGATAATGATGAAACTGATTTTCCCTTTAATTTGTCACATACAATGACAGGAAATGTTTCATTACAAGGTATCAAATTTTCCCAATTAATCCATTCATATATAACATCACCTTTGATTCTTATTTTATTTAAAACTCAAATTTATGAAGTTTTGCTAAAATTACTTTATTTGTCTATAGGATATCATGATATTGGTGATCCAATTTGTGAATGCAAAAAATGTGGATCATTTATGTGGTATGAAGAAAGAAAAGGTAAATCTAAAGGTAAATCATTAACACCAAAATTTCAACTCTGCTGTTGTGATGGAAAAGTAGAATTACCACTTCTTAGGCATGCTCCACCTATTCTTCAACATTTATTGTTTGATTCAAACTCCCCTGAGAGTAAAAACTTCCAAGAATTTACTAGAGTATACAATGCAATGTTCTCATTCACATCCCCAGGCATGAAAATTGATGAACGTAATTCTCGGGGAAGAGGTCCACCAACCTTGCGGATCCAAGGACAAACTTGCCACAGAATGGGGACATTATTACCTTCAGATGGTGAAACACCAAAATTTGCTCAACTCTATATTTATGACACAGAAAATGAAATTCAAAATCGAATTCATCCTTTCAGGTACATTAATATCAATACATTATGGGTTAATAGTCATCATTATCAATTGTTATTACATGATAAATAATTACATGATAAATAATAACATCGTATTCAATATCTATTTTAACTTATATCAACTATTATTCCTATAAAATATAATATCCCATTCTTTTCCTAGGAGTAACAAAGACATTGACAAAGAAATTGTTACAAAATTGAAGCAAATGTTAGATCAACATAATGTCCATGCAAAAAGCTTCAGAATGGCACGTGATATATTGAAAGCAAACCCTGTTATGAATTTAAAGTTAAAATTAATTGCAGAAAGAAGATCTGATGGTAGAATTTATAATCAACCTACTGTGTCTGAAGTTGCAGCACTCATTGTTGGGGATGTTGACTATGCGGAGAAGAGAGATATTATATTGCATAAGTCAGGTGGTTCACTTAAACGAATTGATGAATTTCATCCTTCTTATTTAAGTTACCAATATCCATTAATTTTCCCTTATGGAGAAGATGGGTATCGTCTTGGTATCTTGCTTAAGTATCAAGATGAAACAGTTGTTACTAAAAAAAATCGTCTCACTATAAAGAAATGGTTATCATATAGAATTCAGACTAGGAGAGGAGATGCTCGAACACTGAGATGCTCTAGAAGATTATTTCAACAGTTCTTAGTTGATGGATACACAATGATGGAAGCAGAGAGGTTGAATTGGTTAAGGAACAACCAATCTAAGTTGAGAGTAGGAAAATACCATACTTTAAATCAAAACATTGCATCCAATGATGGACACATTCAACAAAAGAGAGGTAAAAGAGTGATTCTTCCATCTTCTTTCGTAGGAAGTAGAAGATACTTAGATCAGTTGTACTTTGATGGCATGGCCATTTCGTCCAAGATTGGATTCCCTGATATTTTCATAACATTTACTTGCAATCCAAACTGGCCTGAGATACAAAGGGAACTTTTGAAAGATAACTTGAAGTCTCAGGATAGGCCTGACATCATTACAAGAATTTTCAAACTCAAGTTTGAGGCACTTTTACAAGATTTAACAAAAAAGCATATGTTGGGCAAAGTACTTGCATGTAAGTAATATATCATTGTGTGGTATATTAGTCATTCTGACTTGGTATATAAGTTTCTTCAGCTGCAGCGTTAACACTTTTATTTGGTTTTTTTTTTTACAGATTTATATACTATTGAATTCCAAAAAAGAGGTTTGCCACATGCTCATCTTCTCATTTTTTTGCATCCTGAAAGTAAATACCCAAACCCAGATGACATCAACCGTATCATTTCTGCTGAAATACCAAATCCAAATTCACAAAAGGAACTATACGAATTGGTCAAAAAACATATGATGCATGGCCCTTGTGGTGAAGGCAAATCATCTCCTTGCATGAATAAAGAGGGCAAGTGTACTAAATATTTTCCAAAAAAATGGAGACAAGATACAATGGTTGATAGTGAAGGATTTCCTGTTTATAGAAGGCGTGATCATGGACACACAATTACTAAAAGTAATTGTGTATTAGACAACAGACATGTTGTTCCCTATAATCCAAAGTTGTTGTTAAAGTACCAAGCTCATATCAATATGGAATGGTGCAACCAAAGAACTTCGATCAAATACTTATTCAAATATATTCATAAAGGATATGATCGAATTTCTGCAACAGTTGTCCAGAGTAATGGTAATCAAGAACTTGATGAAATCAAACAATATCTTGATTGTAGATATATTTCTCCAACTGAAGCATGTTGGAGAATTTTTGGTTTCTCTATTCATGGTCGGAAGCCAGCAGTTGAAAGAATGTTTTACCATCTCATCGGAGAAAATTGTGTTTACTTTACTGATCATCAACAAGTGGAACATGTTCTTGAAAAACCATCTGTCACAGAATCCATGTTCACATCTTGGTTTGAAGCAAACAAAAAATACCCCGAAGCAAGACAATTAACATATGGTGATTTTGTTAGCAAATTTGTTTATGTCAAGAAAACCAGAACTTGGAATCCAAGAAAAAAAGGTTATACCATTGGTCGATTAATTTGGGTTCCCCCAACAAGTGGAGAATTGTATTACTTGAGGATGATGTTAACTGTGCTCAAAGGACCTACATCTTATGACAGCATCAAACAAATAGCTGGGATACAATTAAAGACATTTAGGGAAGCCTGCTATGCAATGGGTTTTTTAGGTGATGATAAAGAATTCATTTTAGCAATCAAGGAAGCTAAAGATTGGGGTTCAGGGCAACTTTTACGTTATTTATTTGTGTCCATGTTATTATCAGGATCTGTTGATAGACCAGGGAAATTATGGGAAAAAACTTCCGAATGGCTTTCCGACGATATTCTATATACTCAACGAAGAATAGCAAGGGATCCAGGTATGTGGATTTTTGGTAATGTATCATGAAATTTCTATATACTCTATGTGACAAACACAATACAAACAACACAAAGTTATATAACAAAAAACTTACTCTAACAAATTATAAACAGAATTACAACTTACTGAAGAACAAATCTCAAATTTAGCTCTTCTTGAAATAGAAAAGTTGTTGGAAAATAGTAGAAGAAGTTTGGCAGAATTCAAATGCATGCCATATCCTAAAGATTATATCACAGCTGATTTAGGAAATAGACTAATCTATGATGAGCATCATTATGATGTTGCTGCTCAAAGACAAGAATTTCAGCGACTATTCAAATGTTTAACAGGTACTATACTTTGAGGAAAGATTTGAAATAACTACCTTAAAAAAATTAAGAACCATTTTCAAATTATATTAATAATAATTATAAATTTATCACAGAAGAACAGAAGATCATTTTTCATAAAATAATGGCAGCTGTGAACAACAATAAAGGAGGTGTATTTTTTCTTCATGGCTATGGTGGAACTGGTAAAACTTTCATGTGGAACACTTTGGCAGCTGCACTGAGGGCTAAATCGCAGATTGTTTTACCTGTTGCATCAAGTGGTATTGCATCACTTCTGTTACCTGGAGGTAGAACAACTCATTCAAAATTTAAAATACCTGTTCCATGCGAAGATAATGCAACATGTAGAATCGAATATGGAGATGATCATGCCCAATTACTTCAACAAACGAAGTTGATTATTTGGGATGAAGCTCCGATGGCACACCGATTCTGTTTTGAAGCTCTCAATGCAACTTTAAGGGATATTATGAGCAAGCATGGAAATACCAAAGAAATTTTTGGAGGAAAGGTAATAGTTTTTGGAGGAGATTTTCGGCAAATACTACCGGTCGTTCCTCGAGGTTCCAGATCAGATATTGTTCATTCTGCCATTAATGCTTCCGCAATATGGGATCAATGTCAAGTATTGACTTTGACAAAGAACATGAGATTGCAAAATAGTGCAGATGAACGTGAAAAGAAAGAAACCGATGAATTTTCAAAATGGATTTTAAAAGTTGGTGAAGGAAAGATAGCAGAACCTAATGATGGTATTGTTGACATTGAAATCCCACAAGAATTGTTGATAACAAATTTTGATGATCCTAAATTAGCAATTGTGAACAGCACATATCCTAATTTGTTACATAACTATTTAAATTATGATTTTTTAAGTTCAAGAGCAATTCTAGCTTCAACAATTGAAATTGTCAACGAAATTAATGAATTCGTCCTCCAATTGCTTCCAGGTAAATTTATTCATTCAAAATGATCCTTCTTTTAATTATTATAAAAAAATCAACATTTGTAACTATAACCAATACTTCTGTAATAGGTGATGAAAGAGAGTACTTGAGTGCTGATTCACTTGATCGATCGGAAGTTACGGATAACAATTTCTATGATGTGCTTACGCCGGAATTTTTAAATTCTCTGCATACATCCGGACTTCCTAACCACAAAATCAAACTGAAGATTGGTACTCCCATAATGCTTTTAAGAAATATTGATCAGACTAGAGGTTTATGCAATGGGAGTAGGTTGATTGTAACAAACTTAGGACAGGCTGTGTTGGGAGCAAAAATCATGTCTGGTACACATAGAGGTAATGTTGTCTTTCTTCACCGTATGGACATGAGTCCTTCTCAATCACCATGGCCTTTCAAAATGAACAGAAGACAATTCCCTATAATTGTCTCTTATGCCATGACCATCAACAAATCACAAGGTCAATCCCTTGATTGTGTTGGTTTATATTTGCCTAAACCTGTTTTTAGTCATGGCCAATTGTACGTTGCAATATCTAGAGTCAAAACCAAAAAAGGTTTGAAAATTTTAATTCTAGATGACCAAAAGAAAGCAACAAATATTACAACAAATGTTGTATATAAAGAAGTCTTCCACAATATATAACCAGGTTAATTACTTTTCAAAGTCAATTTTTATATTGTTACATTTAATTTTTATTTTCAATATTCTAATTACAGAAAATTCTTCCTTCTGCAGGGGAGTAATATTGTGCATATGTTTCACTTGGCCTCAACCTCTTACAATATCATATTGTTATAGCTCAACTCAATTCAACATTTCGTTGCTAATGAGTTTAAGTTGTAAATTTTGTATGATATCTTATAACAGCAAATTTCATTTGTAATTTTACTCTTTATGTATCATATTTTTATTTCAGTCAATATCAAATATTTAAACTAATTTCAAAACATTTTATTAGAATTATATTACTATTACATATACAAACAAAAAGATATTAACTTCAAAAAATCCTATGTACACAGTAACATTCAACAACAAATATTAACATTTGCATAAATACAAAAATTGGAAAAGAACCCTATGCAAAGGAATCCTATGTATTATTCCAACTCTATAAATAAAACCACATCTATTTCTCTATCAATATTCTTTAAAGTCTTAAGAAAAAGGTTCTACCATAAGCCAAATACCAGGTTTAGTTTCCTTCAAAATCAACGTTTGTTTCTAAATAATGTGTCAATTGTTTTATTATTCAACGCAATGTTTATAGTAAATTATTTCTTCCTTTGTTTGTTTTACTCCACACAAAATTTATGTATAACCATAACAATTGTTTTACATATCTTGCTATTTTATCTAACTTCAATTTAGACCAACAAAATTTTCGTTTTTGTCTAGCCAGTTATCAAAAAGACATGGAAGAACCTGGTTGGGATTTATTAATAACCAGATCGATTTCAAATATCGACAACAAATCTATAATGGTAACCAACTGTCATGATTTTATCTTTGTTATCTAACCATATTATAGAAACGTTTTATTAATATTCAAGTATATTTTTTTTTTCAGTATTTGCCAAATGGACTTGCTAAAGTTACTATCAAAACCCAACAACATCTGATTTTTGTTTCAAACGACACTCAATACTCATACAATTGCAAAATCATCAAATCAACAGATATTCCAAATGAAAAATTTGTTGGCAGGGCATTCAATCGATATGTAAATCCTCAAGTACCTGAAGTTGGTGATCTTTTTAAGTTTGAGCTTGATCAGACGAATCAATACCTATTGGTCTACAAATTCCCACCCCAACAAGAGTGAAAGTCATATAATATTTTTTAAGAACGTCATTTCGCCTTAAAATGTTGTAAGAATGTGGTATCTATTGTAATAACACTTCTTTCATATGGAATTATGATCAATGTATCTATAAGTACTTTCACCTATTTGTAATAATTGAATATTGTAATAAAATTATGGTTGGTGTTCCAATTTGTACATATTTAATATTAATCAAGTTTATGACTTTTAAAAAAAAGTTTACTATGACATTTTTCTAACACTATTAAAATTTGTTGGACAAATTTTGTCGATTACATCTTATTATTGTCATGCACGAATATATGTTGATTTTGTACCATTATAACAATGTTTCCCATCCTTGCTTTTAAATTCTTTTTAAAATTATTAATATTTCTACCATTAGTCATTGAGACAAGTGTAACGTACAGAACAAACTCTCACGTGAAAACAACTTTACCAAATGAAAACCTTTTTTCCTTTGTCTAAAACAGATCATTAACCATACAACTTCTACAACCATCAAGTTCATCCTCCTCTCTTTCTATCTTCCATCCATGGCAACTACAACAAGAAGGTATATTTCTTCATCCAATTTTAGTATTACATTGCTTCTTTTAAATCATCCATCGCATTTTTACAGTTCATACCTTTAAATTTACTAAGTATTAAGTATATATCTGCTTATATTACCATGCATTGACACTATCCCACTCTCTAAAGTCTACAATAGCATATTTATGTTTCATAACGAAAGTTTCATCATCTATCCAGTACATATGTTGTTATGTTCACAAATCTGAATCAAAAGAATATTCCTTATTTTCAATCACATTTTTAGGGTTCATACATTTTATAAATAGGAACCAATATTCACAAAAAAAATGCCTATGCATTTTGATTATTACAGATTACCAACTGCGGAGGAAAGAGAAAAATGGAAACACATTTTCGACACTACCATAGATCCAAATATGGTATTTATCATTTTTTATACCCAAAAATGGAACAACAATGTTATTATAATGATAGGTTCAAATTGAAATTCCTAAATCTTTCAAGAAAGGTTGGGCAACACACCTCAAGGACCTAAATAATGCATGGCTTTTCTACCCAAACGATGAAAAATTTGTGGTCAATGTTCATGTACACAGATCAGATTCATATATATCATCAGGAATTGCGATAGCACAAGAATTGAAATTAACATGCACAACAGATATCATCTTAGAATTTATTCCATCTAATAGCTCTTTCAAACTTCATTTCGAAAATGATCAACAAAATTCAGGACTAAAAACAATTGATGAGTATGATGGTTTCAAAACTGAACTAACTGATGAAGAAATTAATTCTATCAATAGAATTGATTTCAACACACAAGCTGTCTACACTTATACTAAAAAAATCAGCCCTTGTGTTGCAAGAGTCACAAATCCAGCCATTTTGGTGAGTAACCGTCTCAACCATAATTTCCTTCTCTTATAGCATTATTGTAATATTCATTATTTCACAAAAACAACAACAAACATACTAATATATTATTTATTAATTAAACAGCATATACCAAAAGAAGTATTGAAAATGGGAATGTTAGGCGAAAAATCACTTATCTTGAAAAGTGATGATTGTGAAGAATTAATCAAATGCAGAATTCATCAAATGAAAAAAAAGAGAAAAGACGGAACCCATGAACCAATTGCTCATCACGTACTCATTACTGGATGGTTCAACTATGTCCGACGAAGCAACCTACAAGTTGGTGACTATTTGCACTTCAAGTACCATTTAAATCCTCCTGCACTACATGTTAGTGTGGTTCCAAAGAACAATCCTCATTAGTTATATCTAAAAATAACATCAAATTCTATCTTATCTAATTAATGCTTTTATGCGGCTCCCTTTTATGTACCAATGTTATGTTATGGATTAATATTTGTATAATTATATTATATATCTACTTCTGAATGCTTATCTATAATTATATTTTGACATTAACTAATTATTATATTTTAAGTCCACCTTATACTTAAATAATGACCTTTAACAATCCTTTACTATAATATGTATCTAAATTATTTAGGTTATGTAAATTATTTTGTTAATCTATCGCCTACTTTGTAATGACCTTTAACACATTTTACTTAAATAAATACTAATTATAATAAACACTTATAATATCAATTTACATTAAATCAATAAAACAATTTACAATTTTTTTAAACAACGTAGGCTGTTTAAACAATCGGGGTGCTAATTTAGCAATCGCCTCGACACAAGACCCCCCCCCCCCCCCCCCCCCCCCCCAAATAAGCAAGCGCCGAAGGCGCGACCCGTGCGGGTGCACGGGTCATCAACTAGTTTTCTCTATACATATTAAAAAAAATGATTAAGCCAAGTGCGGTACTAGCAAGTATGTAGAATGTGCATTTATTTATGTAATAAGCACTTTGGTTCAATGTGTGTGCTAGTAATTAACTTATGTTTAGTTGTTTTGATGCTTTTAGTGATGTCTTACTATGTGTGCAGCTAGCTTTGATGCATATCTTCTATTGTTCTTTCACAATAGTGTTTTAATTTGTTATCTTTATTTTAGTTAAAATAAATAAAAAATTGCTGTCTTAATTATCCGCTAATTATATTTGATGATCTTGTCTTCTCTCTCCCCAACAATTACTGTAAGTGATTTTTTACAAGTGATCTAAGGGCATCTCTAATAAAGAAACTTAGATGTGTGTCTTAAGTTACTTTTTGTAGGACCTAAATTGTCATATAAGATCTAAACATTTGATAAGTAATTTTAACCAATTTCACTTTAATGACATTAAAATAAGCAACTCATATTTGACCCCACTAATTTATATATATTCCTTATTTTCACTTAATTTTGATTTAAATTATTTTATATCAATTATTTTATTAATATGTTTAAATCTAATAAATGTTTAAAAATTCTAAATAATTTGTTATAGAGAAATTGATTACCGACTCGAATTGAATGTATTTAACTGTTTATTATTTTTTTATAAAAATAAGTAGAAAATAATAATTTGTGACAACCAAAAGAAAGAACAAATCCTACGTAACAAGATAAAAGTCGGTTGTAGAAAACAACAAAAAGTTACATACCAAAGAGAATGACGTGTATGAACCACAAAGCGAGTGAGTTGTTCAAACTCGTCCTCATTCATTCTCTCGCCGCTAATGACTCACACCACGCGCTCAACAACAACGTGGGAAGGAACAACCTAAAAACAAACAAACAAAGTCATACAATTGAATTCAATGACTCCTCTTACTTCTTCTTCTCTTCTCTTCTCTTCTCTCTCACGTTGCCACCCCATCAAGCAAGATATCTCAACCCTTCTCTCTCTCTCTCTCTCACATGTTCATTCATTCAATGTGACTCCATTGATACCATTTAGAAATTTCTGATTTTTATGTATATATCGGTATGTTTTCATTTATTACTACTTTAATATACTCGTGTCTTAGTAATTCATACTTCAATACCCTTTTCATAAGAATCAATTTTTAGTCATTTTTTGATGATGGGTCTTTTGATATAATCTAACAAACTCTTTATTTTATTTTGTTATTTACGTATAATTTATAATTCTGTAATTTATTTATTTTTGTTCTGTTTTCCTTAATTTAGCTTATGTTTCTGTTTGTACTTTCTGTCAGGATAACGTTGGATAGATTCATGACTTACACGAACTAAAACCACTTCTTCTAGATTTGGTACTTTTTGTCTGTCATTAGTTTGTTGAGTACTTCACAATAACACATTGTTATTGATTTTTTGTTCCTTTTTTGCAAACAATTTTAAGCTTTTTTTAATAGCAGATACATTTTTTTGTATCTGCATTTGTCTCTCCCTCTGATTGATTTACAAAGATGTCAAAATTTGAGGGTGTTATTGTATCTGATCAATCTCTTCAAAGCCAGTTTACACAAGTTGAACTTCGTAGTCTTAAATCAAAAGTAAGTTCTTTTTTTTGTTTCCTACAATTTTGGTCCAATTTCATTATTCTTCTAAATTTCTTGTCTTGCATGATTTATGTGGTTTTTCTTTGTGGTTGTGTAGTTTGTGGCTTTTAAAAATCAGAATGGTAAAGTTACATTTGGAGATTTAGCATCTTTAATGATGAAGCTAAAGTCGTTCGTAGATATGTATAGGGAAGATGAGATTAAGGGGATCTTGAATGAGACAGATATTGACTTTACCAATGATGTTGATTTTGAAGCCTTCTTAAGGGTAAGTAATTTTATGGTTTTCACTCTTTCATTTTTCGATATTAATTGCGGTGAATTCTTCGGTGCACATATTATTTGGATATGTATCGGTATACTGCTGAAGTGGATAATTCTGATAGGTTCACGGATAGTGTTTTTTAATTTTTGAACCTATTAGAAGTATCCACTTCAGCGGTGTAATGGTACATATCCAAGTAAGATGTGTACCATTAATTAATTGACGCATGTTTTGTTAGAAGAGCAAACCCAACTCTGAACTAAAGTAGTCGGATAAATAAATGTACTCAAGAGCACAAACTATTGATTACCGAGTTTGGCCAATTATGTTTATGTCTCCGATAAAATAGTGATTGTTGTAGTTTTTCTATTATGCAATGCTAGGACTTAAGTAATTTTATGATTTCGACTATTCATTTTTCAGTATTAATATACACACGTTTTGTTCTAACAAAACCGGATTCTAAAGTAATCAGATAAATAGGTTTACACAAGAACACAAATGATTGACTACAGAGTTCGACCAATTAAGCCTATGTATTCGACAACTGTAATTTCTCTATTATGCAACTCATAGGGATACAAAGTACAAAGCTGTTTAAATACTAAGTTCGAGCTTCTACTAACCTATCTATCAGTGATTACAAGTTTATGTATTATATAGAGCATTAAACATAGTGCATGTTACTACTTAATGTATGTATGTAACCTTTCAATTTATTACATTTTTCATAGACTTATCTGAATTTGCGAAGCCAAGCTACAACGAAACAAGGTGGAGTGAAACACTCGTCATCATTCCTTAAGGAAACCATAACTACCCTTCTTCACACGATCAGCGGATCAGAAAAGGCATTTTATGTTGCTCACATAAACAGCTACCTCGGTGATGATCCATTTCTGAGTCAATATCTTCCGTTGGATCCAGCTACGAATGATCTATTTAATCTTTCAAAAGATGGCATTCTTCTGTGGTATATAACTAGGGTCTGCTTATTTTCGTATTTTACTTCTGTCTGAACTAGCCTTTAATATAATTTTTGTTTTGATATATGTTATATTTACTACAGTAAGCTTATCAATGTTGCCGTGCCTGGGACTATCGACGAGCGAGCCATCAATACGAAACGAAATCTTACTCTTTGGGAGAGAAATGAGAACCATACTTTATGCCTCAATTCGGCTAAGGCTATTGGCTGCACAGTGGTTAACATTGGCGCGCAGGACTTAATTGAAGGAAGAGTGAGTTTCTTGCAATATGAGTTATCTATAATCTTCCATGGACATTAATTTACTCGAGTTTTGTATAGTCTTTGTGACATTATTGTTTGGTTGTTTATGTTGCAGCCTCATCTTGTTCTAGGATTGATTTCTCAAATCATAAAGGTAAACACTAAAACTTTTTAATATCATTTACATTTTTTCCTTCAGTTTAGGTATGCTGATATTATTTGTTTTCTTAATGGCCTAATAGATCTTTTGAATCTATAAATGATTAATTACTCGATGTTTCTCTTTTTCTCCCGATCTTGGCAATTTCAGATCCAATTGTTGGCTGATCTCAACCTTAAGAAGATGCCTCAGCTTGTGGAATTGGTTGATGATAGTCAGGTAATGAGATATGCATTTCTTTTTCTTTAATATTTAATCCATTCCAATTAAATCAAATTTAATTTAATTTTTTATATTTACAAATTGTGTTTTAGGATAACTGATTAATCTTACTTTGTATTGGTATCAGGATATTGAAGAGCTTCTCAATTTGTCTCCCGAAAAGGTTCTACTAAAATGGATGAATTTTCATCTCCAAAGAGGAGGTTACGAGAAAACCGTGAAGAATTTTTCTTCTGATTTGAAGGTATATATATGAGCACTTCTTTAATAACATTTTATGGTTAGGAGGAATACCTTATGGTTATGGCTAATTCTAATATGCACAAGATATTACAATTTGTTGGTTTTGTTTGTAATTAGTTGTGTATGCTATGACAACTAGATAAATGTAATTCGAGAAAGCGAGTTTTTCTATAAGTTGTTGGATTTATGAGCATTTTGCCTCTAAAATTTGAAATTTAATCAAGATATTATCAATTCAAAATCCTTAAGTGATTTATGGCTATATATTTACAGGATGCAGAGGCTTATGCATATCTTCTTAATGTCCTTGCTCCGGAACATTGCGATCCAGCCACCTTGGATACTAAAGATTCCTATGAACGAGCAAATCTTGTGCTTGAACATGCAGAGAGAATGGGCTGCAAAAGATACTTGACCCCGAGAGACATTACCGAGGGTACCTCAAATCTTAATCTTGCATTTGTCGCACAATTATTTCATCACAGGTATTAAAGGGACCGTCACTAATCTTACTACTAATGATATGTTTTATTCCTCGTAAGTTCTCTAGTTATTTAATTAGGTCCTTGTACAATGCAGGAGTGGCCTATCGACAGATACTAAAAAGATGTCATACGCTGAGATGATGACAGAAGATGTGCAAACATGTAGAGAAGAGAGATGTTTTAGGATGTGGATCAATAGTCTTGGAATTTCTACTCGTGTAAATAACCTATTTGAGGATGTCAGAAACGGGTACATATCGTGTTCCTTCGCTTAAAATCATCAAAATATAAAGCTATTTTTATGTACATTTTGAACTTTTTTTGTTTACGTTTTTTCGTGTAGATGGATCCTTCTAGAAGTTCTAGACAAGATTTTTCCCGGATCGGTTAACTGGAAACAGGCAACAAGACCTCCGATTAGAATGCCGTTCAGAAAAGTAGAGAATTGCAATCAGGTCATAAAAATCGGAAAACAACTGAAATTTTCACTAGTCAATGTAGCTGGCAATGATATTGTGCAAGGAAATAAGAAGCTTATTGTTGGTAATCCCTTCATCATGTTATAGCTTCAACACAAATGTTATGTACTTAATTTTCTTCTATTTATGTGGTAGATTCACTGATAAAAGTATCTAAGATTTTTTCCAAAACTCGGTTATCATGGTCTAAGATGACTTGTTCTATTTTTCAGCTTTATTGTGGCAGTTGATGAGATTCACAATGCTTCAACTGTTGAGAAATTTGAGATCCCATTCTCAAGGAAAGGAGATCAGTGATGCCGATATCTTGAAATGGGCGAACAGAAAATTGAATAGCATTGGAAGAACTTCCCAAATTCAGAGTTTCAAGGTTTTTTTTTTAAACAACGTTCATTTATTTCCCGTTAAAATGTGCGATAACAGTAGGACTAAAACGGCTATATATATGTGACACGATTTTGGATGCGATTTTGTGTACAGGATAAGAGCTTGTCAAGTGGACTCTTTTTCCTTGAACTTCTCAGTGCTGTAGAGCCGAGGGTCGTCAATTGGAACCTAGTCACCAAGGGTGAAAGTGGTATGATTCTATGCAAATACAATATTTACCGTCTCCTATTTGGTCTTTGAACAACGATTTTCTCTCCTATTTCTTAAGAAACCGATGGACTAATTTGATGTATTAATAATAGTTTAGGAGCTATTTATAATATTTCTATAGTTAAGGGACCAAATAGGAGAGAGTAGTACGATTGTTTATGAACTAAATCGAAGATTTACTTTTTAGTCTTTATCATTTTGTTGAATTGACTTAATTTGTTTTTGCTGCTTAAATTATAGACGACGAGAAGAAGTTGAATGCCACGTACATAATCAGTGTCGCACGAAAGCTTGGTTGTTCAATATATTTGCTACCTGAGGATATTATGGAGGTATAGTTTCTTTCTACCATCAGTGTGTTTCTTTCATATTTCTTACACAACTTTATACACATCATCTAAAATTAAATTATCGACGTTGTGCTTAACTTTTTGTCGAACTTATGACAGGTTAATCAGAAGATGATTCTGACTTTAACAGCCAGTATAATGTATTGGAGTCTTCAACAACAAGCAGAAGATGCAGATTCGTTTCCTTCACCTGCTAGTACCGTCACTACCTCAACGCCCGAAGCTTCCCCTGTCCCTTCCGTTTGTGGCGAAGATGAAAGCTATTCATCCCTTAATGGCGACTTCTCCAACTTGAGTGTCGATGATACAACTTCCGATACAACAGTCACTTCGCAACTCGAGATTGATAGCGTTGTTCTCGAAGAGTTATTTTGAGTTCAGTTTCAGCACATGCATGAGATAATGTTTTTGTTAGAGCCAGAATGAATGAATATATATAGCAAAGGTTGAGAAAAACATCAACCTAACATGATAAAGATGTTACATGTGTAATGTATAAACCTATAGAATAGATGTGAATAGTATGTACAAAAATTTATTTTGTTCTTTTTATGTAGGTTTCAGTTGCACTATTGAATTTGTATTATGTCATTCATTAACCAATAATAAAACTTTTATAACTTAAAGTTAATAGGGTCTTATTCATGCCCCAGCTGAATTATGAGATTTGGTTATCTCACCTGTAAAATTTGTTGGGTTGAAGAAATATTAAATTTTAAACAAAGATCTTGTTAAAAACAATATATAATAAAGGTCTTTGTTTATAAAACCAAATCAGTTCACACGTGACACAACAAATAAAAGAATTCAAATAAATTTTTAAAACCTTTTGTAAAAAAATATTTTAAAAGTTGAGCACTCCTTATTAATTTATTTTGATTTTGTTGAAAGTACTTTTTTTTATAGAGTATAGTTGATATACCTTATTAATTTGGATCAGGTTTTTTTTTTTTTACCTAAAGATGCTTATAGCATTTCATTAATAATAATACGTCAATACAATGGGGTACATCAATATAAATAGTGGGACTAGCAGAGAAGGGGGCAACCCGCGCAAGAGCGTGAGCTACCTCATTAGCTTGTCGCCTGTTGAACTCAACCCGAGAGTTTGTAAAAGACGAAGTGAAGAGACTTCTAATAACCGACATAACTTGACCAAATTCAGTAACATCCGGTCGCTGACGATGAAAAGCTTCGGTGACAATTTTGGAGTCTGAGACAAAGTCAATGTTGTCTTTTCTCAAATCGCGAAGCCACTGCAGCGCATGCAACAATCCCAAGGCCTCGCCGAGGGGAACCGAACATTTGGGAGAGAAATTGATAGTTTTGGCCAACACAAAGGATCCCTCATCATCGCGGATACATACACCAATACCTGTCCTATTCAGAGAGTTAGAGAAAGAGGCATCAATATTACACTTCAACCTACCCGAAGAAGGACGCTGCCAAACCGTGTCGGTCCGGACGGCTGAGGAATTGTTGTGATTAGCATGAACCACCCCACGCTGAGGTGCACTAGGGGGCGCTAGAGCTTGAGTGGTCGAGTTGGCAGAGCTCCAGTCCTCGATCAGGTGAAAAGCCCGGTCCATCACTTGGGCCGCTGTTTCATTGACATCTTGCCAAAGCTTTAAATTACGGTGCTTCCAAAGGCTCCAGAGAGTGGCGGTGAAGTGTTGAGAGTTTGCTATATCGAAATGTTGAAGTAGAGCAAATATGCACTCAGCCACCGACTCTGAATTAAGATAAGTTTGCTGGATGGAATTCCACAAACCCATTCTTTGCCAAACCTGCACAGAAAAGGGACAATTAAAGCAAATATGATTTAGATCCTCCTCAGGTCCGTTGCAGACAACGCATGACAGTGGACACTGAACTCCTTTATCCTGTAACCTCCTCCTAGTAGGAACCACGTCTCTGCAAATACGCCAAACCAGATTTCTAACCTTAGGTGGAACCTTTAGCCTCCATATACCCTGCCAGTAACCTCCCCTCTGAAGATGTGAAGAGTCTGTCAGAACATCGACACATAATCTGTAAGCACTTTTAACAGAATAATAACTATTTTTCTCCGCCTTCCAAATCAGTCTATCCTCGGTCACCTGATCAATCAAAGGAGTATCTAAAATCCTCCTAGTATCCTCAGGGCTAAACACTTGTTGGATAACACCCACATTCCACCCTTTAGCAGTGGTAGCAATGAGACTCTGTGTAACACCCCGTTTTTCAAAAGCCAAAAAGGGCATTATTTTTTTTTTCTTTTTCAACTAACACTCAGAGTGCGCATAAAATATTTTAAATGAACCGGCATTCAAAAATACAAAGAACTCATTACTAAAAGGTGCTTCGACAAGCAAAGTGTATTTCCTGAATAATTACAATCCAAGTCTAAGTACCAAAACAAGTTAGAAATCCTATGCTAACCAAAAAGCACGGTGCACAAAACACACCGGCGCATAGTCTAACTACTCTAAGCTAAAACTCCAGCCGCTCACTGGGGCCTGGAACAGCCACCGTCGTCACCACGACCTAACCCATCATCTGGGTGGGATGAGCCCGCAAATGAAAGAAAGGGTCACCACAAAATACAAGTATATATATGTATAACCGGTGCGAAAAATGTACACATAACAAATTTCCACAAACACAAGAGAAAGTTCTTTAACACAAAAGCAATTCCCACCAACGGGCTTATATAAATAAATGCACACCAAGCCTAATGCAGACTTCTACAATGGGTGTGGTACTATCCAAGCTACCACATGCATGATTTTCCGGAAAATTAACCTCTCCTCGGAGAGTCGTGGGGTAGGCAAAGCCACACAGAAATATACGTACCCGCACTAAAAATGCCACACAAGGCAGGTGAAGTCACACAGACAAACACCAGGCGAAGTCACACAGACATACACCACTCAATATAAATCCAGAGGGATTTGGCGAAGCCACACAGTCAAACGCCCGGTACGTAGGCAAAGTCACACAGACATACACCTAGGCACGCAACTATGAAATGCATGGCATATATTCTTTTCGGCATATACAGGATAGTCACACAAGACAAAATCCTCGCGTAGTCCCATCAGACGCACGCATTCATATATGCTCATGCAAACATTCACATAGCCTAAAGCCTATGTACAAAGCTTCACAACATACATACATTTTCTCAATCATATGTAAATTGCACACATATTTATAAACACGTTCTCATCAACGAGAATACATAAGTACCAACATGCCAAGCACACAGCAAATGCATAAACAGCAAAAACAAGCATGTCGTAACCGTTTTAAAAGACGGAAATAAAGTGGAGCCCTTACCTCGTCAAGCACTCAACTATCACACGATCGCACAACACTTACTTGCTTCCTAAAACAAGCAAAGTATTCAATCAAAACCATAACCAATCAATCCTCAAAGAATTGAACTCTAAAACCCCAAAAACCAAAGGTTTTCTAAGGTAAAATCCCTCTTTCGGATACTATACCCAAAACTACCGTATTGATCAACCCCCATGAGTTATTTGTACTATTTTTAGGACCCAAAACAATTGCCAAAAGTCTTAAATAATTTGAAATGCAAAATGGCTATTTTCTTGCGTTATAAGTTACGTACTTTCCGAGTACCCGAAAAACTCGTTTCCAATCCCAACCACTTCCATAAATTAATAAAAAGGGATTAGAAGGCTAAAAACCAAGTTTGGAAATCAGAATCCAAAATCTCAACTCCCAGAGCTCGCCCTGGCGAGTTGGTGGCGAGTGAAGGCAGAGAGTACTGGTCTTACTCGCTCTGGAGCTCGCCCTGGCGTGTTGTCAGGACCTGTGACACTCGCCCTGGCGAGTAACCACTCGCTCAGCGAGTTTCAACTGTCATGACAGCAAAAGACAGCAACTCACACCACCTTTTTCCACCCAATCCTAGTTTGATTCTATTAGTTCCCAACATCTTTTCAAGGCATAAAAACAAACCATTTTCATAAGCAAGCAACACATTTCCGAAAGCAAGTTGGTTGCTTCGAGTGCAAGTCATTTGATTTTCATTCCCAAAATCAAAACCAAATCCAAGCACAAGTTTTATTACGGGCCTTAACCGTCCGGTAATCCTTTTCAAACATGTTTTCAAAGTAAAAAGCGACACCACATGTCACAATAGGTTTAAACCATTTTGACCCCAAAATACTACCCAAAAACTCTTAGAAAATATTTTCATAAACCTCAAAATATTTTTCATCGGATTTTCTAAAACAAAACCATACAACGCATTTCCCTTTTGCTCAAAGGTCCAAAGACAACTTTTCTTTTCAAAACCTTACAACATAACCTCATGTAATTGATCAATACATAAACCAACCAAAACCCTAACTTTTCTCATGAGATTATTCACCAACTCATGGGAAACAAAGACAACAAAGCCTAGCATGCTTACTAAACTCTCATGAACAACATTCATGAAACAAAAACTAGCAAGAACAACATTTCTCACCAAACCCTCTTAAGAACATAAACCCAAAAACCTCACAACTCTAAAAAACTACCAACCTAGGAGATGAGAAGAGAGGGTTACCTTTAGAAAGTGATTCTCTACACTTTTCCTCAAAGCTTCCAAGCTTGAAATGGAGTGAAATGGTGAAGAATGGAAAATTTAGTGAAGGTTAGAAAAATGAAATGGAGTTTCACGTGGAAGAGAGGAAGAATGAGATGATTTGGTGATGTTTCTAAGTGACCAAGCCACTACACCTCCTTACTATGCCATAGCTCTTGCTCACTCATGGCCATTGGATCAAAAACAAAATGCCAAGACAAAACCCTAGCCATTGGATCAAACCAAACCAAATCCACTTGAGATAAAACTCAAAACCTCATAGAAACACTCACACGTTCAGCTCTCGCGCGCCGCGACGAACGAAACTCACCAAAACAGAAAACCTACGGAAAGAACGTCTAACGTTTCACATTTCCAAAACTTATCGCCGAATCTTTTTCCGCGACTGTAATTTTCTTCCATACCTCAGAAAATTAATCTAAGAATATATCCTATCTCGCGCAGATATATAAAACTTCCATCCGAAACCTCACTCAAAACAGACGCAATAAGATTTTACAACGACGGGTAAAATCCTACTCGTTTTTCCAAAAACAAGAATAATCCAAAACTTATTATTCTAAAACCACATATAACTTCTTATTCAAGCAACAGGATCACAGAACCAAAGTCTGAACAATTACAGTGCACGAGCACGAAACAGACTCGATTACAGCAAAAGCTAATAATTACACGATGTTTCGTCACACGAATACATCGAAACCCTAATATTCCTTAAACCAACTATACAATGAAATCTTGGGTCTTACACTCTGGACGGAGGCATTCCCTGAAACATTAAAGACATTGTAGTTACCATCAATGCACCCACCATTTGAAAGCCACGACTCCCGTAGGATAGGGATGGCCGCTCCTGACCCAATCCTCCAACGTGCACCACCCCTAACAATAAAGCGAGCCTGAAGAATGCTACGCCAAACATAGCTGGGGTTGTGTCCCAGAGAAGCTGTCAAGTAAGATCCCCGAGGGAAGTACCGAGCCCGGAAAATGCGGGAGACGAGTGAATTAGTGTCAGTTTGAAATTTCCAACCCTGCTTACCTAACATCGCCAAGTTAAAAGCTGTGAGATCTTTGAACCCCATCCCGCCGTTAGATTTATGCATAGAAAGTTTTTCCCAAGACATCCAATGAATACCTTTGTTATTAGAACCTCCACAACCCCACAAGAATGAATTCAGCAGTCTCTCGATGGTAGTAATGAGAGTGCTCGGTAGAAGGAAGAGACTCATGACATAAGAAGGAATGGCCTGAAGGACTGACTTGATCATAATCTCCTGTCCTCCCGCCTTAGAAAGACATCTGCTACTCCACGAATTGATCTTTTGCCAAGCACGATCTTTAATAAAGGCAAAGATGGCTGTACAATAAGAAACAGTCGTCCGCGAACAATAAATGAGTAACCCGAGGGGCACCCTTGCAGATGGCAGTACCTGTAAGATCACCAGAAGATTCTGCACGTCCAATAAAAGAGGAGAGACCTTCCGCGCATAAAATAATAATTTGGATCAGGTTGAAAAGTCATAATAGTTTTACATTGAAAATTACATTTACTTTTTAATCAATGCTCTAGAAAAATTCTTTAATATTTGTCTCTTAATTGCCATACCGTCTCCAATCACTATTATTGAGAGAAAATTTAATTTTACCATGAATAAAAAAAGTTATTTAAGTGTATTTAATTGTTTTAAATTTCATGTCAAATACAAACTAAATTTATTAACATATCGTTAATATTTTTTTTTTTACTTTCACCACCAGTTTAATCTAATTCGGGGGTCAGTTCTGTCATCATCAAGTGGTTCCAGCCCACTTCGATCGCAGTTGTGGAGGATCAAACTGTGATCTTTTCTATCAAATTCAGCGACAATCACCACTAAAACAAACAACTATCGTTAGTTAAAAAAATATCCTTGTTGATACTACAGTATTTGATAAGGATATCATATGTTAATAAATTTAGTTACATGAAATCTAAAAAATTAAATACACTTAAATAACTTGATTTGATTTGATTGATTTTAAATAAATATTATATTTGATACTCCTATTTGATGAGTAATTTTTCTTACAGATCCTTTATTTGACTACTAATTTATCTTTTTTGCACATTGATAAGGTAGAGTCACCACGTGTATTGATTTTTTTTAGCGGCAAAATCTTCGGACAAAGATTTAAGCACACCAATTATATTCATCTTCATCTTCATCACTCTCTCTTCTTACTTTCCCCTCTTCGATCATTCGATTTCACTAATCTCAATCCCTAACCCTAATCACTTCAATTCAAGGTTATTACTCTCTCTCTCTCTACTACTACAATATTCTTCTGTTTCCAATTTTAGCAATTAGGGTTTTACGTCTTTTCGATTTGATTTTTTGTAGATAATAACCACGAATTCTTGCGATGAAGAGGAGATTCGCTTCATTAGGTGATGAACCTGAATCGGAAACTGAATATCAGTCACTAATTGTATCCAATTATCATCTCGAAGATAACGATGATGAACCAGTATCTTTTACTGTTTTACCGATTCAATGGAGTGATTCTGAGGTTTCTAAATCTGATCATGCAAAAAAGAAGCAGGTGCAGATATTTTTACATGGATCTGCTGATAATGGATTGCAGAAGATTTTCATGCAGGTTATTGCTTGGAAGTTTGATCTTTCTGGTTTGAAACCTGAGGTGTCTTTGTTGTCTAAGGATAGAAGATGGATTAAGCTTCAGAAACCGAGGAAAAGTTTTCTGGATACTGTTAGGACTGTTTTGATTACGCTTTATTTTCTTCATTGTGTTAAGAAAAAACCCAGATTATCTGTTGAGTCTTTTTGGAGGAACTTGTGTAAGGATAAGGATTTGAGGTAATTTTTTTGTGGATTTTTCTGTTTTTTATAGTAATGATTTATGTGACTGAAAAGTGCTTTTTATGATGTTTTTGAATTGAATGTTGTTTGTAGCTCTTATGGGTTTAAGCCTTCACAAAAGGATTTATTGGATCATATGACTTTGATTGGTGAAGTTACCAAAAGAGATGCTGTCTTAGCTCGGTCTAAGGTTTGTATTTTCTTTCTAAGAGATATTGTGTCTCTTATGGCTTATAGTTTATTATATTAGCTTAGAAGCTTGTTTAATAATTAGCTGTTTTTGTAAACCATCTGTGGATGTTTTTAGCTTATTGTCTTCTTGGTTTTTGAGGCACAAGAATCAGCATTGATATGGTTCTACTTTATCATATTCTTTGAGGAATTGAAATATATGATTTTAGTTTCATAGGTGAACGAGAGCATTCCATATTTAAGTAAATTTTGAATGTGGTGGTGTCTGTCAAGACTCAATAGACTTCACAAAAGACGGGTGTTTATTAGTAATTTGTGAATGGTTACTGGTAGTGTGTCATAAGAATTGTTTTACATTGTGAATTGAGCGGCAGAGGATGAATGCACGAAACTAAATAAATTCGCCACCTTTTTTATTTAATTTCAAGGAGACTATTTGCTCCTTGGATAGTGCTGTATTCTTAAGTCTTAACAGTTTGCGACTTTGAGTATTGCAAAGTAGTGTTGGATATTTTGACTGTTTTTTAAATATTCTCCTTGTTTTCCTTTTCTCTGCTTTACTCTTTAGAAAATAAGGACGCAGTCATAACAAATTTAATTAATGATTGGTTTGTATATCGTGTTCTCTTAAATTTTATTTCCTTCACTTATGTTAAATTTAACACACCTCATATTTATTATAAAGGTTTAAATATCATTTTCCTCATTCTTTTGCTAAAAAGAATTTGTACTAATTAAGGATAATTAAAAAAATACTTGTTCAACTAAAGGCTTTGTGGGATTAGGATGCTTGGTTTTTTCTGTTCTCCACGTGTATAATTCATGTTAATGAAAATATCGTGATGATGTATGCAGCTTTTGCTCACAGTTTTAGGGGAGAAGCCGGAGGATCAGAAACCATCTGATGAGGTTTGTTGCATGTTTAATTTAATTTTCCTTGATCGAAAATGATTTGTCTGATATATTTTCTCCCTTTCATTCTTTTTATTCATGCATAAATGTTGTTTGTAACATTAAGGTTTTACTACTCGATTTCAGGTATTTGAAGATGATGATATTGATAATGATATCATAGAAGAAGTTGATGAAGACTCAAAAGTAGAGGATGACTTGTTTGATTCTGTTTGTGCATTGTGTGACAATGGTGGTAACCTTATTATGTATGAATTCTTCTTCATATTGACTCTTTTAATTTAATGTCTGTGCTTTGACTTCAGAACTTTGTTATGAATAATAGGTAAAGAGATGCTGAATTAGTAATGCCTTACTGTATGGTGTGTAATAATCTGGGTACAAAATGCTAACCAATTGGTGGTGCTATTTTATAGTAATATTGTTAGGGTCCAGAACAGATTACAGTAGAATTGCTTCATAACTGCAAAACACTTACAACAGAAAGGTTAATAGAAAAAGTATAGAATGAATACTGGTTTCCCCCACTAACTTCTATTTATAGATGCCTATGCCTCCAAGACTACACTTTTAATTGTGTACTCTAGCATTCCTGACAAAAATATTCAGTGTGACTAGCATAAGTAAGCTCAAGCAGCCAATATATTACGAGAAATATCTATAATTTTTCAATTAAAAAACAAATCAAGAAATTTTTATAAAATCAGGAAAAATTCTTGAAATTACATCCTATGTTAAACAACTAATTGATTCTTCAATATATTCCTATGGAGAGGAGTGGTTGGCATCACATTCTTCTACTGATTGAAATTCAAAATGGATTCTACTAAATCATATCGGCCCCAAATAAATTTAGTGAGACCCATATGAATTTCAACCAATAAAAGAGTGTGTGTTGAAAAGAGTGTCTTTCTAGCATAATTCTTTCCTAAAGATACGAACTAACTACATCAAAAGTCTTTTGCCACTAGTCTGGATTGTCTATATGATTATGAATCAGACCAAGCCAAGTGTCCTGCTGTGAATCATTACTGAATACAAAGCATTTATATCCAAGTCCTGTATTTAGCTTAGTTTTTACTATTTACATTATATCCTAAATATATTTTAACAAATTTCTTGCAGGTGTGATGGAGCATGCATGAGGTCATTTCATGCTACTAAGGCAGATGGTAGGGAATCTTTATGTGATTCCCTTGGTTTTACCAAGAAGGAAGTTGATGTATGTTATTTCTATATATATATATATATATTCATTTTACTTGTCGTTTTCCACTTTGGATAAGATGTAAAAATTTGCTTAACTGTTGTAAAATAATTGCAGGCTATTGAGACGTTTTATTGTAAGAATTGTGAATACCGTCAGCATCAATGCTTTGCATGTGGTGAGCTGGGTTCTTCTGATAAAGATAAGGGTGCTGAGGTATTTCTGTAGAAAATAAAATAGGTTTCTCTTGTTGATATAGTTTTCTTGGCAATTTCATTTCATGTATGCATATAGAAGAGTTGTTTCCTGGTTGGAGTGGATAACCACAGATATCAGAAGCTTTGGATTGTAGTAGTTTCTACTAGTTGTATGTATTTTGAAAGACTTGTTTCAATGTTTATATAAATTATTTGTAAAAGTTATTCCTTATAGAATTTTATAACATAAACGCTGTCTATTTGCTTGATAATATATAAACCATCCAGTCCAGGCTGGATGGATGGATAATTGAAGCTGATTTTCTTTGACTTGCTAGTAGCGGTCCCACATCATCTAGCCAACCCAGGCCTTCCCATTCAACCAATTTAGGGGGGAATACCTTGTATGTTGTAGACCTTGTAAACTCGAACTAGAAGGGGAGTTCCATATATTTTACCCAACATGCACTTCAAATCTTTAATTTGTTCTTTTCTCTTCAAGAAATACTGATACCCCCAAAAAATAGCCCTTCCTGATGTTGGTTGATGCTTCAATATTGTAACAGAAGATTTCACGTAGCTGTCAGTAGATGGGGGATAGAAAAATTGGGGGGGGGGGGGGGGGAGGGAGAGGAGAGTGAGTGGCCATGTAGGTGGTATTTGATTCTGCAACACATCATTCAGTTCATTTGAATTATGATGATTTAAACCCTTTATAGAAGTGTGAGGCAACCTGTTGTAAACGAAACTTGCATAATTTTTTTGGATAAAAAGTTCTTCTCAACAGTTGTAATCTATTTTAATTTGTGTATTGACGGCAAATTTTGAAACCTCGTTAAACTGATTGGGCTTCAAAGCGTACCTTGCACATGGCACATTATGTAGCATATCCATCCTTGTTTTCCTGCCTTGCATTCATGTGATATGCTGATTTGGGCACATGGTTCTCCTGTTTCATCGTCTTTTTTGTTTTTTTTATGTGGTATTGATTTTGATTGATTGGTTAAGTTATTAATGGTTTTTGGAAACGAGAGGTTTTTTTTTAGAGCTTTGATATGTTGTATGAAACTAAAACTTTGAGAATCCCCCTTTCAGGTCATTAAATGTGCTTCTGAATGCTGTGACCGTTTCTATCATCCACGCTGTATTGCAAAGTTACTTCCCCCGGTAGTTAAGCATGTTGGCGAGGATCTTGAGAAAAATATTACTGATGGGAAGCCCTTTCCTTGTCCCGTTCATTTTTGCTGTGTCTGTAAAGGACTGGAAAATAAGATGGAACCTGACTTGCAATTTGCAGTTTGTAACCGTTGTCCAAAGTCATACCATCGCAAATGTTTGCCAATGTAAGCTCTCTCTTTTTCTTTGTTTTTGCTCTTCTTTCTATGATTCTAATTCATATAGTATAGGGGGTTGATTCTCAAGTTGATTTTGGCAGAGGGATCACTTTTGATAGTGTGCATGTTCAAACAAGGGCTTGGGAAGGTCTTTTGCCAAACAATCGCATTCTTATATATTGCTTGTAAGTGTTATGTGGATTTTTTTTTCTTTTCCAAATTTGTCCTTGTTTTTATTTTAATAACAATTTTGTCCTTGTTAATGCCCTGTATAATTTTATATTCATTACTTGGTCTAGAAATCATAAGATCAGTGATAAGCTTGGGACTCCTGTAAGAGATCATATAAAATTCCCCGACACTAGTTCTGGTATTCGGGAAATTAATACTTCTAATAAGAGGATGAAGCCTACAACTAAAGATAGAGTTAAATTGAAGAATGATGATGGCGTTGTTAAATCATCTGGCAAGAGCACTGTAGAAGGATCTAATGTGACCGGAAAACTACCATCTAGTAAAATTGGTAGTAAGAAATCCTCTGAAAAGATTACATCTGGTTCAGATATTTCAAGGACACCAGAATCAAAGGTAATGTCAAGTGAGTGTTTGACTGAAAACATAAAGTCAATCTCAAAGAATTCGTCTGAAAAGGTAATTTCTTCAGATATTTCAAGGAAACTGGGATCAAATAAAAGTTGTTTGACTGAAAGCAAGAAGTCAATCTCAAAGTTGTCTGGAAAGATGACTTCTGGTTCAGATATTTCAAGGAAACCAAAATCAAATGAAATATCAAGAAGGCTTTCAACTGAGAACAAGAAGTCAATCTCAAAGAAATTTGAAATGCCCAAGTGTGCTCCAATGAGTAAAAGCTCTGAGCAAATCAAGCATGACAATCAGGTCGATGATGCAGATAATCAGACTCTGTCAATCAAGCCTATTAGAAGTGTATTTCCTCCACATGATGCTGATTCAGAGAAGGGGTATATCTATCTACTCTGATTTCTGAATTATTTATTTTTTTCTGTTCTCTGTTGTTCTTTAATGTTTGCCACTTGGGCATCTTTCTTGCAGCTCTCTTTGATTCTTTTTTTAATCTTGAAATCTAAATTTGCCATTAGTTTATATACTTATTTAGCATGATAGTTTTATGTGCTTATGTATGTATGTTTTCCTTGTGTGTAGTTTGGTGGATTCATTTAAAGAAGCTAGATCCTCAATACTGTTGGAGGGTGTTACAGAAAAACACAAGTTGGGAGGCGTTGAGGATAATGTCATTGCTATGGGGAAGCTTAATGACTCGGTCAACTTGACTACCAAACAGGATAAGGTAATAGCCCAGGATCATGATCTCTTAGTGTCAACTGATGATCAAGAAGAACAAGCATGTATAAATGAAAGTCAGAAAAGAAGCTCACATCATTGTAACGTTGACCAGGAGAGTGAAAAGAGACAGGAATTTAAGATGGGCAAATCTTGGAAGACATCCGGGAAGAGAAAACTAATTAAGAAAAATGATAGAAAAGGACCAGGTGTGTCCTCACAATTGTTTAAAGACAAAGGCGTGGTCTCACAAGCCAAAAGACAACGGATAAAACGAGCCCCTGGCCATCAGGGAAGATCTCAAAGTGAGACTGAAAAAGGGACTAGTGTTGCCAGCCCCCTTTCTGATTGTGGAGTTAAAAATGCAGATGAAAACCAAAATAAGGAAGAAGAGAAGCATATGAGAGAATCAAAGGCAAGGCAACAAGTTGGCCCTTCTGGGGTTCAGGATCCTAACTCTACGCAGAATGATCATCTATCTGGTCACAATCCTTCTTGTGCCAATAAACATGCACAACTTAGTACAGCATCCAAATCATTAAATAAGATGAATACACCAGCTGCAGATGAATCAAACCTTGTTAGGACAGGTTCCCCGACTCCTGATACTCCTATATTTAGTGGAAACGGTACTTGTGAACGGATTGTGCCGCCAGGTTTTGCAGCTGGTCCTAATTATGCATTTTCACTCCACCATTCAGCAGGTTGGCTCGAAGAGTAGGTTTTGCATGTTGTACATTGTATGATCATAAGAGGGAAATGTGATGCACATAAAGATTTTGGATAATGTTCCTCCTAAGTTGGTCAGATATCTTACTTCTTTGCTATCTTTGACCTGTTCCTTTCGAGTAAGCTTTTTTTAGCAGGAAAAATTGTTGGTTTCTCATTTAGAATTGAGAAAATGACTTGGCTTAAATGATGGGATGGAGAGCATCTCAACCCATGTCTAGGCTTTTGATTCTAGTAAATTGATCACTGATCAGTTTTTTTTAAGCCTGACATTTTTTTAAGTCTAGTTCACAATGTGCCTTATTTACAAGGAAAACTGTAATATTCTAGTAATTTTTTAGAGAGTTAGTATTTTATTTTTTATTCCTGGTTTTTTATAGATTTTCTTTACGAGAGGTGATTCTATTATAGGCATGTCTGACACAAATTTAATTAACTATGGTTACGATTTATTTTTGTGGATGGTTACCATTATCTATATCTTTCTAGCTATATATAATTCCTGTAACTAATTCAAAACCAAGTTAATTTAGTTAAGGTGACAGTAATTATGATTTTTTAATCACTTTTAAAACCAAGTTAATCACTCTTCAAGACGCAACCTAAAGGAAGTTTTAAGAAAGAAAAAAAAGTAATAAATGTCTCAAAAATTGAATTTCTACAAAAGTGATGAAGTATAAGAATGTATATAAAGTGGATACAACTTTTGCAGTATTCCAAATTTTTCTTTAATTTTACATTTTATTACTTAGTTAAAGAGGAAAATGTAGAAAAAAATAAAACGAAACACTGAAAAACGGACAAGCAAACTAGCACATGTTACTATCATGTCATTCTCAAGTTACCTTTTAAGACTTCAAGTTGTGAATGAAATTCTATCACTTTTTTTAATAATAATAATATTAATAATAATTTATATTTTTAAAATAAAGTTTGCAAGGTTGGAGAGGGGGAGGGGCTAGGTCAAAATTTTGGACCAATTTTTGATTCGTGGGAGAAACAAATAAGGTGGCCGAAGTAAAACTCACATCATTGTGCAGGGGTCATGTTAATTGTTTTTCTATCATTCTAATTTTAACGGACATTTTTTAAGGGACTCGAACTTCCATTACTTAATATTACTGATTTTTATTTTAATTATTATATTTTTCGTTCAAATTTGAATTAAGATTTGATTTGTTAATGATCTGAGGGTTAGTTTGATTTGCTACCTTGACCTTCAAAAATTCTAATATTATTACGTGGAGCCTTCATAATAAATATTTGAAATCGAATTGTTTACAATTGACTATTTGTATGTTGTTTAAAGTCATTCACATTTATAGAAAAAAATTGCTGTGCCAATTAGATAGTCAATATTGGTATCTCTTGGGACTTCTTGCACATGGTGGCATGATATGCCTAACATGATTAAGGATATAATTTTAATATTCATAATAAGTTAGGGTTGTTTTTGTATTGATTTTGTTGATTGATGTTTGAGTCTTTGCCTATTGTGTTTGTTATTTTTTCACTATTTTTCTCTTCACCAAAGCTTTATTGCACTGATTTTTTTTTGTAAGGTTTTTAATGAGATATATAGTTTTTTTTTCCCACAATTTGTGTGATGGTTTGAGTTTTGGTTAATTAGCCCCCAAATATTCTTCATTTTTTATTTCTTTTTATTTAATAAATTTATTTAAGGTGTTGTAAATAGTAGATGGCCTTTGCATTCTATTTTTTCTTTATAAAAAGAAAAACTCACAAAATCCACCTCAATGCAATTTGCTGTGTTTTGCTTTGCCTCTTCCCTCATTTTGCACTTCACATTAAAATTATATTATATAATAATTTGTCAAAAATAAATTAAGTATCAGATAGATACTATTATTTAATCAGCACACGTGTCTTGCGTGGAATATATGTTGTCAACAAAACATGTTTAGATTGATATAAACATTGAACTATTTGTAAAGAATCAATTTTCATTGGAATCATCATCAGCTAGCACACAAGAGAAAGATCATGTTAAGCCCAAAGTGCACTGAACTTGAAGTTGAAATCAAGACCTTAATCAAGGTATGGCTCAAAGTCCTAGCCTCTCTATGTTATTGTTATTTCATATCCTTAAACATACCAAAAGGCATTTTAAGGTTACTCTCCTTGTCCCCAATTTTGTACCTTTTCACCATCCTACCATTACAACTCTCCTTTGTTCTCCCAATAGGCATCACTTCCTTCTTCATAACTTGGCTCACAAACTTCAAACTCATCCTTTTTGCCTTTGATTTGGGTCCAATCTCTTCCAACTCATCAAAATCTCTTCCCATTTTTCTCATCTTAGCTTGTCTCCCAATTAGAATCACTCAAAAACAAAAACACCCACTTAACCAAAACCAATCAAAATTTAATCTTTTGCTTCCAATTAAAGCATTACTTTTTGGTCTTTTTCTTATAGGCCTAAATGACCATATGAAAAAGAAAAAGTTATACCCAACAATTACTATTGTGTGCCTCTATTGTAGTCTCATATATTTATTATTAGACCTTGTTGTGGGATTTTTCAACATTTTGATTAATTCTTTATTTGGGATTAGACTTGAATTACCATCTAATGAGCCTTATTTGTCCACTTCATTGGGTGATTTTTGGGGGAAAAGGTGGAACCTCATGGTAACATATATTCTGCGATACACTATATACACTCCCATAAGACTATTAATGTCCAAAACTGCATTGGGCCCCCAATGGGCTCCATTGCCTGGAATTATTGCAACTTTCTTGGTGTCTGGGCTAATGCATGAGCTGCTATTCTACCAGGTCACACGTGCTACTCCCACGTGGGAGGTTACTTGCTTTTTTGTGCTACATGGGGTGTGTGTGGTTGTAGAGGTTGGTTTGATGAAGTTGTTGGGTCATAAGTGGAGGGTACATTGGGCCATATCTGGACCCATTACGGTGGCGTTTGTGATGTCCACCGCGGCATGGCTATTCTTTCCACCGTTGTTACGTGATGGCGCCGACCAGAGAAGCATCGAGGAGTTAAACAATGTCGTTCATTGTGTCATGAGAAAGTTTCAATGGAGGGAGTAACTTTTTCGTCCCACATTTCTGAAAAATAGATTTTTTGAACGACATATTTTATTTGAAAGTATATTTCTAGATGATACAAAATTTGTACATTCGATGTAATATTGAAGCTTAGCTTTCGATGTGATACTAATGACAAGAGTTTTGCTTTCCTCAACACAATAAAATAAAATGAATCATTCTATTTTTCAGAATCATACATCATACATACATTACATAATACATATAAGTACAATATTTGCATGAATGATTTCTCCCACTCAATTAACATGGCTTAATTTCTTCATATAAATGCAAAAACCAAATAATCATCATTGATCAACTTATTTCCCTAAAATACATACCCCAACTATTTACTAACTTCTGAAACGGATGAGACGTAAATACATCAATTATAACATTGGCAATGTCTTGCATCAAAGGAAACGTCACTATCGAACAAGAAATATGTCGATTCGTAGAATATATTGAATGATTCATGAGAGCTGAAATCATATTTTCTCAAGCAGCCAATCTGTGATTTGTACTCTACTTGAGGATTTATATTTGTTTATACATAACTATTCGCCACTCAAGATAGGAACTATGAGTGGATTCATTTGTGCCAGATATACGATCGCCCACCTGATAAAACAAATCAAGCAAGCTAAGCTTAACGGAGGAGAAGAAAAGAGTAAGGTTATGCGCAATAAAACAGGACACAATTGTTAACAAGCTAGAAAGAAAATGAATGCTAAAAAGATCACTGATTCAACAAAGCAATGTTTTCATATCATACCATCTAAATCTCAATTTTCTCCCTACCTTGATTATACTAGACAAGATTTTGGTATACAATATACCCCAAAAAAAAATACTAAGGACGTGTTTGGAAAGTGACATAATCACAGTAACATAGTGCTTTCAGCAAGATGCTATGAATTGAAGAAGCAAACTACAACACAATCAGCACAGCAGCATGCTAATGCATTTCCAAACATGCTGTGATTCAATAAGCAATGAATGTTTTCGTATCTAAAGTCCCTTTCTCCCTCCCTTGATTGTGCAGGACTTAATGTCAGATAGCATAGATTCTTTGCTATGTGTTTGTTCAATTTTATCACAAGTTCCTTACTATAACTCAGATAAACAAGTACCTAAATTTTTTACAAGTTTCTCGTGTAAAACAACACATTTAGAATGTGCATGGTGCACACGGCTTATAAAAATGACAGCAAGCATTAACTTATATTTAAAGCACTTACTGATTCACAGTTTGAACATTTCCATTTTTTAACATTAAGCACAAGATAGCTTCTCATAATATACTTTTGTTTACTTGTGATTATCTAAACATATTCCATATTCACAAGTTTCACTTATTCATGTTCAATACTTTTACTAAGTGCTGTTAAATAGGATACAATATTTGACTCATGTGGCAGTATTGTGGTCTTGATCACAAAGAAGAAAAGTAAAGAACAAGTATTAGAACAAAAAAATAACTCTAGAGAAAATCAATTATGACTAGTGAATACATTCAACCTGGCGAGTGAGGAGCTATGGAGCATTTACATACACAGACACAGATACCAAACACGAAACAAACACCAGCAATGATTTGGAAAGGAAAATTAAAACAGAAACGGATGAATGTAAGCACACATTTCAATGTTGTACGAGTGGCAGACACCGACAAATGTTGGATATGCCTACGGTGAGGAATTTTAGTGTTTTACTGTACTACTACCTTTCCAAGTGATCAATTTCTTGACAGGGAAATAAGTCCAGTTGTGAAACTTTTGTATATTGCAACGCCTATTCAAACATAAGACAAACTAAAATAAGAATGTAACTCAAACACACTTACATCATCCAGCAGCATATTGTTGAAGTAAGGACCAAAGTTAGGTGAAAACTGCAATAGAATAATAAGATATTAGCTCAAACAGAGAACAATAAGTACTTTTGAGAGAGGAAACTTATTTAGAGAAAGAGGAGAGACACAAGAAATATTCTTTTATCTTCAGATCAAATTTACATCATCATCATCATAAAAATCAACTTAGTACTAAATATAAAACATCACAAACAGGTGACATTTTCATAAACAATTCATAACGAAATCGGGTATTAAATAATGCATCATATGCCCACAAAAATGCTGATAAAATCTTAAGTCAAGTAACGTCGCAGACATTCATAACACGTCTGAGAAACATTCAATTTAAATGTTAGCATCCACAAACTAGCTCTATAAAAATTGAATAAAATAAAACAACCAATTCACATTTTCCCAATACATTATTATAACTGCACTTATTTCAATTTTCTACAAGATATTCTTAAACCTTGTTGTAGACAACCATTGAAGAGTTATCTTATCGGTTATCAATTATCATCAATTAAAACAAAAAAAGTTATTAAAGACCAGTCTTTTTTTACAAAAATAAAACCATTATTATGAGTTAATCCAACCATACCATAACTGAATTAAAAAATCCAAATATAAAATAGAATTATACACCAATTTACCAAGGCTAATTATTTGATTAGCATAAGATTACTAGAAATGAAATGACATACAGATTAGCAGAAGATCCTTTGTTGAAGCAAATAGTTGTAGAAAAAGACGCGATAATTCCGATGAGTAGGAAGATTAGCGAGGTAACAACGAAACCCATATTGATCAATTTCTATTACGTACACAAATTCATTCAACAAGATATCGACAAAGATGGATGGTGTGGTTACTGATTACAGCAAAATGTGTCAAAAAATGTTTTTTTATTTTATTATTATTTTATATTTTATTTTGACATTATTTTTTTACCCACATTTTATATACTATAAAATGAGAAAATAGGATATGTAATTCAGTAATTCAATTTGCTCAAAAATATAATTTAATTCAATAATAATTATGTAGATTTTTTTTTTGTTAAGTAGTTTAGTAGTTATAATTTCACCAATCGTTAGTTGGTTCAGTGGTGATTGGCGCTGAACTTGGTAGGGAGGACCACGGTTCGATCCCCCGCAACTGCGATCGGAGGGAGCTGAAACCATTTGATGCTAGAACTGATCTCCGAACCAAATTAAACTTGTGGTGAAAAAAAAAAAAATAATAGTTATAATTTCACTTTTTTAAAGTGAATAGTGAGAGTACTATGACAAACATTGTTTCTCTTTCTAATTTAATTATAAAAGTTAAATTTTTATTAAAAAAGGTGATTGCAAATTGCAAATGACCTAGACATTCATTTGTCTACGGTAAGATGGTTTCGTTGAAGTTGATTAAAAGCATCTTGGTGGACCAATTGTCAGTTGGTTGGCGCTGATAGAGAGGACTACGGTTCGATTCTCCACAACTGCGATCGAATGACTGAAATCACTTGATGTCAAAGCTGATCCCCAAACTAGATTAAACTGACGGTGAAATAAAAAAAAAACATCTTGATGGTTGCCTATCTTTCTATGGAGTCCTTGGATCTTCTTAGAGCAACTCCAATGATGAACTTCACTCAAAAGTATTTTGTGGGTCCCATTATAGCCACATCATCTTGAAGCAATTCACTCATTTTTTACTCCAACAATGGAACTCTAAAAAACTCATATCGGATCCCACTATTTTACCTCATATATTAATATTTTATACATACATTATTTTATTACCACTTATCATGTTAACTTAAAGTAAATTTTGTCAAACACTGCTCCAATGTCAAAGAAAGAACGTTGCCTCTGAAGAGACATCACACCAGCTAGCGAACTCAAACAAATTGTTTTTGCAAAATAATCTCTTTAATGAGTGACATGATGTGGCAGACAAAATTGAAAGTAACTCCATTGGAGTTTCTCTTATTAAGATACATGTGTTTTTTAGAAGTGGTTAGATGTTGACGTGATGTACTTCTGGAAACTTTTTGTATTCTAAATTTTCTCTTATATTTTTTTGCATATTATATATAATACTATTCGCCATTCAAAAAAAAATATAGATTATAAAACGCTAAAAACAACATATTTATCTAACTCTAAAGCTTAGAGGGTAGATCAAAAGAGAGAAAAATGGATAATGACATAATATCAAGAGAGAGGCACATATTTTAGAATGAGTGGGATGAAAAGAGTGAATAGAAAAATAAGAGTTCAATTACAAGAATTTTTGTAGTCATTACTTGTAAATACTCGGTTTTAAAATCTTAAACCCGAGAATTCACATACTATGTCAAAAATAGATTTACCATGTGATTAATCAAACTCTATCATAAAACTAAAAAATAAACTAAATTCAAACATGTTAACAACATTAACTTATATTAATTAATCAAGTTATCTTAAGAATGTTTGGCATGTGTGATCAATGCTCAAAATAACCTTACTATTGAATGAAAACATACATGAAACATGAAACAGCTCTCAGATGCAACATGGTGATCAATCAATGCCCAAAATAATTTTATAATATTGGTCTTTTCTTCTCTCCCACGGTTACACGAATCTGATGAATCACGTTCTTGTTTGTTGTTACCAGTCTTGTATTATTTTGCTTAAAACCCTTCACTCAATTTTCTATGTCCCATAAACAAATTCAGCAGCACTTCCGCAGCTACGTTTATCCTGCCCTACATATTTAAGTTTGTTTCTTTCCAAAAAAATTTTTTTAACGGAAATCACTTAATTGTTAGTGAGATAAAAAATAAAAATAGATTTTTTTAGATTATTCTTAAAGAATTGTTTGTGTTAGTTTATCTAACAACTAGTAAAAATTAGCCATATAAATAATGTATATCTCACTAGAAAGAGAAAAAAAAAATGCCCCACCGATATTTTATTGAAAAAATCCAAATTAACTAAAAATTGCTTATAAAAAAAAAACAAAAACTGAGATAAAGATACACCGTAATTATAGCTAATTAGTTTAAGTTTATCTTTATATGTTTTCCTTTATCTTAGCTAATTAGTTTAAGTTTATCTTTATATGTTTTGCTTTATCTTGAGTTTGTTACCATCGCTTTATTATCCTTTTGTGTATATATACATATAATAGCATATAGTTTTGTGTATCAAAAAGTAGTAATATTGCAAAATATAGTTTTTCTTTGTCATTCAAATTCTAAGATATGGGAAGTTGTTGTTCAAAGTCCAAAGAAAAGACAAGCAATGATAATTACAGAAATAAGTTAAAGAGTGATTTTGCATTAAAGTTAAAAGAGATTAAGGATGAAGGTGTCTTTGTCGAAGCCAAAAAAGCCACAAAACGTCACAATGCCCGGAGTGATTTTCACGTATTCAGCTTAGCAATGTTTGCGACTTCAACTTAACATCAGGCAAGGCCGCTCCAAAGACCATCCAGATCAAGTTAACGTTTTAGGATTTAAAATTTTAGCAAAAAAAAAAGGCTTCGATTTAGTTAGTAATGATTTATAATTTTTTTGTTTTTGTTTCAACTTTTAAATAAGTTGAGGAATTTATCGACTCGAAGTAACTTTTTTACTTATTTTTATCGTTAAGTCACTTTTTTACTTATATCTTCTTAATTATTATTTTTTTACCTATATACAGCTTATAATGCAAGTTTAAATGAATCTCAAATTGCCTTTGTTGAAATCACCAATACTCAAGCAATTTACTGAAAAATTTTGAAATTTTTTGGTGCATAAAAGATTTGATTCTGCCAAGAATACATTCATACTTTTGTAGACGATTACAGTGTAGTTACTCTATAATCCACCCAAAAAATTGAACAAAGGGTTTTGAGCAAGTAATAGAGAACAACAAGATTATGATAATAAATGTGGTAATTGCTTAAAAACAACCGTAGTAACAACAAATACGTAATTCATTGTTTTTAGATGAAAAGATAAATTGCTGGATAAAAGAAATTAATTAAGAACAAGAGTTAACTTTAACCAATCAAGTTCGGGAATTTTAGATTTTGTCCTCTTTTTTCATCATCTCTTCATAAAAATTGACCATTTCAATTCTCAATGTGTTGGCTTCATACGTTTTTATAATTTTTTTTATAAAACCTTACCATTGAAAAGCTTAAAGAGTATCATGAGGGCACTGTTTAACATTTACCAATTTTTAATTACATACTTAATTAGATGCCAAATTGTATTATTGATGTTATTTTCAATGATACTAGTTTAAATCAGTCAATTGATTTTTATTTGATATTTTCAATGCGAAGTTGTATTATTGGTGTTATTTCCAATGATACTAGTTTAGATACTTAGTCAATTGATTTTTATTTGATATTTAAATTAGTCATTATATTAAGTTAGAAAATTTATAGAGGTTCTCCTATCGGTGGATGAGGATAACAAATCTTACTTTAACTTATAACTATCATTGTTGGTTGTCGAATATGCTGCTATGTTTGGGTATCGACTAATTATTTTTTATCTTCTCGGGTAAACTTTTGTCCCTTTTGGTACACCTTGTGCTGAGGGGGCTACCTGATTCCCTGGTTTTATATATATATACATATATATTTCAATTTTGTCTGTTCAAAAAAAAAGTTAGAAAATTTTTTTTTTTTGGTTAAAAGTTAGAAAATTTATTTTATATAAAAATATGTTAAAAAATTTATTTAGAATAAAATATTTAAAAATGTGTTATATGAACTGAAGAGTAAAAAAAACTAGTATTCTTATTGAGACTAGAACTCATAGAGAAGAAAATAGATTTATGAATGGAATAAAATATGCACTATTTACAAACAAAAGTATTCGGTTATTGGCAAAAAATCAATATACTTTTAATATCGAATCAAGATCAACTAGGACAGAAATAAGACGTTGGGTCGAACTCTTCTTTGATGTCAAGGTAATAGCTATGAATAGTCATCGACTCCCAATACAGGGTAGAAGAACGCGCCCTATTATGGGACATACAATGCATTACAAGCGTATGATCATTACGTTTCAACCGGGTTATTCTATTCAATCTGTTAAAAAGAATATGGTTAAAATATGAGCGAAACTATTGTTAAAATAATTTTTATGTATGAGTGGTCAATATTTGTCTCATAATAACGTTTTAGGACCATAAAATTAGAAATTTGAATAGAAATATTTAGGGTAATTCAGTAACTTAACTTTATTATATTAGTCTTAGTAGTAATATTTTTTTTATAATAATAATATTGTTTATGTTTCTATATATTCTTGTTTTTATGCCTATTTATTTTATTATTTCTATATTCTATAAATGTTTTTTTCCTTTTTTTATGCATAGATTTATATATAATTTTTTTTAATGTTTTTGTTTTTTTTACTAAAATTTCTATGAAATTTTTATTGTTTGTTTTTTTATGTATTTTTATTGTTTGTTTTATTCCTATTTTTATGCATATATTTTTATATTTTTTATTTTGTTCCTATTTTTATGCATATTAATATATTATTTATTTAGGGCTTGTTTGGTTCAACCGAGAGGGATGGGAGGGAAGGTGAGGGGAGGGATTTTTAAGGAGGGGAGACGAGATAAAACATAATTTATTATTTTGACAAAATTACCCTCACTTTTTTTATTAAAATTCTAAATTATCCTTGTTGGAATATTAAAATTTTAGGTTATATTTTTTTTTTACACTAAAAGAAATTTAGATTTTCTACTCATTAGATTTTTTTTTGGATATATATCCATTAGATTTTTTTTTACGTAATATATCCGTTATAATTTAATCCTTATTTTGAGTTTATAAGGTTAAGACTAAAAAAATAAATTACTTCTCTTCTTCCCTCACCTCCTCTCGTTAAAAAGTTGAACCAAGCATAAAAATTTAAAATATCACCTCCCCTCCCCTCCAAAACCCCCGAACCAAACAGAGGGATGCGTCAAAAAAAAAAAAAAGTGGTGAAGGATTTGGGTAGTACTCATGAGGTCTTGAGTTCGATCCTCTGCTCTGACGTAAATAAAAAAAATATTATTTATTTATAAAATTTAAAAAAAAAATTGAATTTTGTCTAGTTGCAAAATACTAGTAAAACGACATCGTTGGATTATTCAATGACTACGAACCATCACCATGTTCCGATTTTTTTACCAAACAGTCCCTTATTTTGTTTATTATTCCCGTAGTGCCCCCCGTTTGAGAAAAATTCCCGTAGTGCCCCCCTTTACCCCCCAATACCCTCCCTTTTTAGACACAAACTGGCACACGCAGGTGGAGCCATTCCCAACGGCGCCACTTGACCTGGGGTGGAGCCAGTCAAAGTGGCGCCACCTGCCACATGTCAGCATGCGTCAGCTGCTGTCCCCTGCATGCACAACACAGCTTTATTTTCTGTTTTTTTTTTTTCGTTTTTTATATTAATTTTTTTTTTAATTCAACTATCATCTCATTCTATAAATACCACACTCTATACTTTCATTTTTCATTCACGAACTTCATATTTTTTCATCTCTCTATTTTTTTCACTCTCTATTTATTTTATCACAAATGGCATCTTCTTCAAATGTCCGTACATCAACCACTCATAATTTTTCTGTGAAATTTAATGGGCGCGAGGAACATTTTAAATTAGCGATTGGCAAATTGAGTTCTCTTGTTTCTTTGAAGAATAATATTCAAGAAATATTTCTCTTCAAAAATGGTGAACAAATAGAAATTGAGCATATGGCCTATTTAGATTCATGTACGGACATCACGACTGACTCTATTGTTGCAACATATAAAAAATATTGGGTCAAGTTGGAGAATGATATGGATGTTCAATCCATGTTTAAGAGTGTCGAATTTGAAAAAGAACCACATCGTTTGTACGCGACCTTAAAAAAAAAAAAGTTAAGTTATTATTAAATGTGGTTTATTTTTTATGTTATGTAATTTTATTATGTTTTATGTTTGTGCAATTTTATTTTATGTTTAGTGTTGTCGAATTTGAAAAATATGAACATTGTTTGTATGCGACTTAAAAAAAAAGCGTAATTTTTTCAACTTCGACTTTGAGTCACCGGGAACTCAGCGTTTTAATGAAAATTACGCACATATTTACGACACAACTTCGACCCTACCAACCCACACAACCCCAACCAACCCAAGAAATCTCCCAAGATATGATGAACGAACTTCTAAATTCATCGTGGGCTACTTATGGTCAAAGTTCGACGCATGTTCATGGTGGTCAAGGTTCGTCATCGGCTGCGGTTCCATATAATCCACCAACACGAGTCCATAATTTTTTGGACTTGGAATTGGAATTGAATCGACCTCAATATGAGTGGTTGATGTACGGACATTTGAAGAAGATGCCATTTGTGATAAAATAAATAGAGAGTGAAAAAAATAGAGAGATGAAAAATATGAAGTTTGTGAAGGAAAAATGAAAGTATAGAGTGTGGTATTTATAGAATGAGATGATGGTTGAATTAAAAAAAAATTAATATAAAAAAACGAAAAGAAAAAAAACAGAAAATAAAGTTGTGCTGTGCATGCAGGGGACAGCAGCTGACGCATGCTGACATGTGGCAGGTGGCGCCACTTTGACTGGCTCCACCCCAGGTCAAGTGGCGCCGTTGGGAATGGCTCCACCTGCGTGTGCCAGTTTGTGTCTGAAAAGGGAGGGTATTGGGGGGTAAAGGGGGGCACTACGGGGATTTTTCTCAAAAGGGGGGCACTACGGGAATAATTAACAAAATAAGGGACTGTTTGGTAAAAAAAATCACATGTTCCTTTCATCTGATTGCAATTTCAATCCAAACCCACCAACCAAATTGAAAAAGAAAAAGCTCAAAATTTTCATGTTCTCTTCTAAGCTAAAACCCTAACAAAAAACCCTTTTTTGACAAAAATGGCTACTCTTCTTCCTTCTTCCCTCACAAACCCAAATAAACTTCTCTCATATTCTTCCCATTTCCACAATGCATCACTATCCACTTCACCTTCTTCTGTTTCTCTTCACCCCAAAACGCAACGTTTCACTCGTCGTTTTGGGTCTGTTAGATGTTCTTTAGCTTATGTTGATAATGCTAAGATTAAGGTCGTTGGAATTGGGGGTGGTGGTAACAATGCTGTTAACCGCATGATTGGTAGTGGTTTACAAGTGGGTTTTTCATTCCCTTCATTTCTCTTCCATAAAGTTTTCATTTTTACTTTACCCTTCACTTATTATGCCATGTTTGGGAACCCAATTTGTAGCATAGTTAATGGGTTATTTTCATTTTCTTAATTTATTTTTATAAATTATATGTAGTAATAACTTTGATTCTATTCTACTTGTTTGTGGAGATATATCTTTTTACTGTGGTTGTTCACTTGTTAATTTCAATGGCACTTCCTAGCATAGTTCAATTTGGAAATTGAGGTGTGGTATTTGATAACTTTTTTATTCTAGTGGCACTATTTATTAAGATAATCTTTCGATTTTGTATGCAACCATGTTAACAAAGTTTAAATTGCTGTGAACCTTGATATATTGCGGAAATTTTGTTGAAATATAGCTAATGTAGTTGCAATTGTTGTTGCGGATAGTTTCTTAAAACCTTGCTTTTGAGTAGTAATGTTGATTTCTTATATTTATATTTTTTATTAGGGTGTAGACTTCTATGCAATAAATACTGATGCTCAAGCGCTATTGCATTCGGCTGCGGAGAATCCTATTAAAATTGGAGAGCTTCTGACTCGTGGATTAGGTCAAGCACTCTCCTTGCATGTGTTTTCACTCCTATACCCTTCATAGTTTTATTATGAAATTGTCAAATTGAGGTTCAGCTTTTGATTCAAATTGCTTGATAGTGATGCAGGTACTGGTGGGAATCCACTTTTGGGCGAACAAGCTGCAGAGGAATCAAAAGAGGCTATTGCTAATGCCCTTAAAGGATCGGATTTGGTGTTTATAACAGCTGGGATGGGTGGGGGTACTGGGTCCGGTGCTGCCCCAGTTGTGGCCCAAATATCAAAAGAGGCTGGTTACTTGACTGTTGGTGTTGTTACCTATCCTTTCAGTTTTGAAGGACGTAAAAGATCCTTGCAGGCAGGTGTTCGTTCTTTCCTTGTTTGAGAATAGTCATTACTGAAGTTCTGTTCTAGTGTTCCTTTTAATATGTTTATTAAAATGGTATTCATTTGATATATTTTTGTTCAGGCACTTGAAGCCATTGAAAAACTTCAGAAAAATGTCGATACACTTATTGTGATTCCAAATGACCGGCTGCTTGACATAGCTGATGAGCAGATGCCACTTCAAGATGCTTTTCGTCTTGCGGATGATGTTTTACGACAAGGAGTTCAGGGAATTTCAGACATTATAACAGTGAGTTGATTCACAAACAATGTATTCTATTTCGTGGTCATTAATTACAGCATGATTTAAGTTTCTAGTTGATTGATCTCACTAGACTTGAAACAAATGCTTGAGTGGTCACTCTTCCTTGATAATTGGGCTTGTATTTATCCATGTAATTCTTTTGTCTAAATCATGTGACTGTTGTGTGTTCTTCCAGATACCTGGACTGGTGAATGTGGATTTTGCTGATGTAAAAGCTGTGATGAAAGACTCTGGTACTGCAATGCTCGGAGTAGGTGTTTCATCCGGTAAAAACCGAGCAGAAGAAGCAGCAGAACAGGCTACTTTGGCTCCTTTAATTGGATCATCTATTCAATCAGCCACTGGTGTAGTGTATAATATTACTGGAGGAAAGGACATTACCCTGCAGGAAGTCAACAGGGTATCTCAGGTATATGAGAATTTCATCAGCACTTGTTAAAGAAAAATCTTGTTATTCCGTTTACACCGTCAATTTGTTGCTAACATGATATCGTTCGTTTGAAAACTATTCTTCAAATGTTACTTGATTTAGTACTAATGTCTTCAGTTCAAACAGAGTGCTTTAGTATTGTGTAGTGTTGTTCATTTTGTTTCTGCATTTTCTGTCCTTTCTTTTTTTACATGTCCTGTTCTCAACGTGTGTAATTTTTACAGGTTGTGACTAGTTTGGCTGATCCTTCTGCCAATATTATATTTGGAGCTGTTGTTGATGATCGCTACACCGGTGAGATTCATGTTACTATCATTGCAACTGGCTTTTCACAATCTTTTCAGAAGAAGTTGCTAACAGATCCAAGGGCTGCAAAACTTCTTGACAAAGTGGCTGAGGGAAAAGAAAGCAAGACAGTGCCCTCTCCCCTCAAGTCCTCAAACTTATCTTCCAAAGTTGAATCTAGAGCAACACCCTCACGAAAGCTCTTTTTTTAGTTGCATAGTTTGATTTTTTTCCTTGTTAGTTGTCATTTTATTGTAGTCACTCAGTTGTTCGATGGTCTTGAAGCTTATTTGATTTGTTGAGATGTCATCACTCATATGGTATATGTAACCATGCGCTTAAGTGTATGTAGCTCACAAACAGTGATTTGTTAAAAAATTGAATATATTCATTTATTTGAGTAAAAAGAAAGTGAATATATTTATCCTTTAAATCATTTAATAACTTTATGCTATTAATAAAAGTGAGAATGAATATGTTCTCTTAATATGAACTTATACCAACTTTTTGTTTTTCAATCTTTTAATATGAACTTTTAAGATGTCCTGTATAATTTGATTCTTTTAATATTTTATAAAAGAATAGAAATATTATACACTATCTCTAACTCGCACTTTATAATTGGTAAAACTCACGTTGGTCTCATTACTTTATGTGAGAAATACTTTTAAAGTGAGAGAATTACGTTAATTTGAACCAATAATAAAGTGAGTGTTATAGAGTGTTGAAAACAAGTGTTCCTAACTCCTTTCTTATTATATTTATATATTCCATTCAAAATTGTATTTTGATGAGTACTTGTTGAGTTGTATGCTTGATTGTTTAAGTATCCGTACTTGGAGAATTGATATATTCACAAATAGGACTGCGCCACTGATTGTTCTCTATGAAATAGTTATTTTTATTTGGCAATTGATATTTAATTTTAGCTTCTATGATTATATGAAGGGTGAATAGATAGAATACCGGAATAGGAATTCCTATAGTGAGGTAAGCCGTGCTTTTCGGTCGGTTCGGTAAGGGCTAATTCGAAGATCTTAGTGAATAGGGCACAGGACAGGGATCTCCAGCTACTTTGTTTTCTGTAAGTGTAAGCGTAAGGTGCCCCTGTATTGTAATGGGGGTAGGGACCTGCGTTAGCGGGGATCGAGCCTTACTAAATGGGGCTGCCAATCCCGCCGCTGCCTAAGTTTCATTTCCTCCCATTCTGAGGAGCCAATATAGATTAGTTTTCCCTAAAGGATTAAGTGAATCTTGTTAGCTCATCTGAACTGTGTCCGTATCTGCCTTAATCGTTTCCTTTTTGTTGATGAAACTAGTTCATTTAGGTGGGACCATTTGTCTTGACTAAAATGAGTTCTTTCTTTATTTCAAATTTTCTCTATAGAAAGTGGTTCATTTTTTATTATTCCTTTGCTGTAAGGGAAAACTATAATTATGATTGTATTTGCAATTATCATTTCGTGCTGCTCCTTCTGTAACAGTGTATTCATGTACAACGGATTCTCAAAGACAAGATTCAATAGCTGTTGATGAAATAGTAGTTGTCCTTCAAAGATGCAAAGAGGCTATTCAAAGAGGGGATTGGTGCAAAGACCTTCTTTCACCTTTCCTAATCGCCTATTGCTTATACTATTGATTCACTGTCCATACGCCCATCCTATTCTCAGCAAGAGCGGTGGATTTTCGAAGATCGGATATTCCCCCTAAGAGCGACTCGCGAGATGTCATGAGCTTTTTAGGATGCTAATGTCGTCGAATGTTCTTATCATCTCAGCTGGGCATTTAATGGTAATTTATAGATTAATATTCATATTAAGGAGATGCCCGAATCGAAAGAAAGAGCTGGGGTGAATGTCTTACTCCTGTAGAATTTGTACAGCCCAATTTCATACCTTATCTCTAAGTTGTACTCTTGTTTTTTCCTCCTCGTACCTTCTCTATTGCGATGGTTGACCTCTTCTTTGAAAGACCATTGGATGAAAGGACTCAGCTTCTGAGGGAAGGATCACATGGATTTCAATGTGATAACTAGGAGCAGAAGGCTATTACCATTCCGTCCGAAATAGAGTAAGCTTTTCATTCCCATCTATAAATGCGGAGTTCAGAGCCGAACAAGAGATCACTGTCGAGAAGAAAGAGGGGGCTTACTTTATATTGATACCAATTGTAAATAATTTATTCTTAATATCCATCTGCGCTGCTGATTCCCACCTACGTGAAAGTAAAACAACCATAAAATATAGCAAAGGTACGAAGTGAGTGGAAGACTTCCTTAAACACAGTTCAAGCAAAGCAAGGTAAGGCTGCAATGGACCCTCTTCTTTCTCGTTCTAAAAAATTAAATTAGGAAAACCCTTTGATGCCGGTTCTGTTCAGGAAGTAAGGTATAGTAATTCTTCGTCTTTAGCTTGTCATTTGGCAGGCGATGCCTTCTTGCTTGTGTTGTTGGCCTTGTGGAAGTGCGTAAAGTAGGCTCAGCTTCTTTAGGTGCGATATTGAAGGAGTTCAGGGCTAAGGACTGGAGCATTATTCCCACTCCCAATAGAGTAGTCTGTCTTCATTCGCTTGGAAAGTAGTTTTTCGTAAGCTGGAGCGTAGCGCTTCGCGGGGGCAGGATTAGCTTCTTCCCTTTATAGTTGCTTCAGTCATTTTCACAGAAAAAGTGAAATTACCCCTATCTCTTCTTCTGCTAACGAACGCTAGAATTGGGATATCGAGAAAGAGGGTAGACCGTAGAAGGTTCAACAAAGAAAAGCAAGTACATTCGAGCAATCGATTCAGGCCCTGCAAGCGAGAGCAGCTGCCAAATAAAAGTTTAGAGGGAGTCGTTGAATGATATCTTATATAATAGATTTGCCAATGATCTCATTAACAGAAGCAAAAGGTCATATACAAAAGAAAGGGGACTGGCAATATACCACTATGAACGAAAAGATGCACAAGCTAGATCCATTATCCAATCCCTTGACTTGAACCTTAACTTATACAATCTGTATAGTTCTAATTCATGTCCGAATCCGGAACTAGGCATTGATTCCCATCTCGGTCAATCAATCGGCCCTCAACGGGGAGGAGGAGCAGCAAACTACTTTCTACATAGCACACGTTCAGGATAGGGGACTTTAGCAAGTTCTGCTGTGATCTTTTCCTTTACCCTAGCTGTAGGAGGATTATCTATTGCAGCTTTCATGTGACCACGAATTGCTCTTGTTCTCAGGAATCCTATCTTCCTAAACATCGTCTCGCATGCTCGGCCAGTAAGTACCTCTGCTTTTTTAGTCAAGGCCTAGTTGTCCACATAAACCATTTTCTGCCCAGGTTTGATCCACCGGACTGTGCGGACCTACTCCAGCATGATGTGACTTATCTATCGGTAAACTCAATGACTGGACCTGGCTGGCTGCCCCAACCAAGTTGCCTATGTACCCGTTCAAGTCAAGGGGATCAAGTCTAACATAGTTCTCTTCTCTCGAATTTTATTTTATCAATTAGCCGCCTGTGCCCCGGCGGGGGCAATCCGCCCGACCTATCCTTTTCCTTTGTCAAAGATTTTAATATAAATAGATAAATTTGGAGGAATGCAACTTGAAGAAACAGAGTTTCCGCCAAAGCGTGCACCCATTGTTCGGCCACAGAAACGGGCAAAAGCTGAAAAATCGGCCCGAAGAAAACGAAGAAGAATATGACTTTACCTTCCAAAAGAATAAGGCTAAAGTCATCCGTAAATTTAGAGACCTTTCGGTCATTGTCCCGGTCATTGAAGCGTTTTAGAATACAGAGTAAGGTGAAAATGAGTAAAACTCCCGCGTATATATATAATATATATATGGCGGCTTCTTTGTTAGAGGTTACATAGCACATAAAGAGTAGGTTCGTTATATATAAAAGAGCTGCGAAAGTGTGTTCTTTACCACTGGTGGCTACGAAAAAAAAGTAGATAGCTAAAGCCCCGGAGAGGGGGAAGAGTATGCCTTTCAGCATGCCGGTGCCCAGCCATATACAGCAACTAAAGACAAAAGCTATAAAGCCCCCAGCTGGGACTCTTTTTGCGCCATTTTCGCAAACCGTAAACAATAGAGGTTTGAACAAAAAGAGCTGGGCCGTAATCAGCAAATAGAAAAATTCGAACAACAATAACTACAAAAAAGAGAAATTCAACGGGGAAAAATATAAGCGCAGGGAGATAGATCAAAATAGAGAGAAAGACCTCCGTGGGCCCGGCAATATTCAACAAAGTAGCGGCCGAAATCGAACTCAAAACGACGGAATTCACACAAAACTCCTTTTCAAAGCGGGTAGAGGCCAGACCCACAAAATAAAGAGCGGCGCTCCCCCCCAGGATAAGAATTACTTTCATCTTTACTACGAAAAAGTCCGATGGCCCCGGGATAACAGCCAGCGCAGCGTAGACCGAACACAATAAAAAGAAATATTTTAGACTTTTGAATCGGCCGGATATCTTTATCCATTCTTTCGTTCTTTCATATAACTTACACCTTAGATCTATATAAATAGACAAGTAAAGAAGCAACATGCCATTTAAATTTATAATGTTGAAACAGAGAATGTCCGGCAAATCCAAGTACCATGCAGCTCCCGCCAAAGCTATAAAAGCTGAAAGAATCGCCGCGGGGCCCCCCATTAATTTGTAACTCTCCCCCAAACAAATTCTCCAGTTCGAGATCTTCTTATTCATTATAAAATATCGATTTAGAAATGCGCGATTCATATTATTATTATTATTATTTTTAAGGCCCCGGTTCCCAGGGTTGGTTAGAGTATTCCCTATTATTTATAAGCCTACTCAGATCAGAACTAAACTAGTTGATTCTCTTTCGCCTATCGGCCGACTTTAAGCAACCTTCGCATTTCCTGCTGAGATCCCAAGTCTCCAAGTGGGCCCTCTTGGCCACCCGCGACCTTGGCTTTTTAGAGAATCCCGCTCCTGTGTCGTGGGACTTGTTGCTCGGCAGTCCACCGGGTGGGTTTGTTTATCCTTCCTGTTTCGAGTGTCTTCTTGGATAGTTATAGCGGCCCATAGGCGCGAGATGTACCTTGTGGGGGGGCGGCGGTCCACGGGACATAGTCCTTTCAGGCAGTGGCCGTTTAGTCCATGGTCCATTAGATGGTCGGTGCAAGGCCAGAAATTGGAACACATTGATTCCGCTCGTTCCTGTCCTTCGCTTCAGGGCCTGTCCCTCGGTGTGGTCAGTACTCCATACTGTCGGGCAGCGAAGCTTACACTTGTTAACTAATTATGACGGTTCGCCAGGGCCTCTTTCCTCCTCCCTTTTCTGCTCACTCGTAAGGGGTCCGGACCCCCACAAAGGGGGAGGGAGTCGACTGAACATCTCAGCCATTGGCGGTAATTTCGCCCGCATCCGATCCCCAATTCCTGTTCACCCCGGATGATCGTGTTGGGTGAATTGTGACCTCGTACGATCATGTCGAGTGAGCAACAGCCGCTTCGTCACAGTACTTACTTATGGGCTAACGGGTCACACTTTGGCCAAGTATCCTACAAAGAGACTCCCGAGAGCCAGAAGTATTAAAGGAATGGCCATAGGAATGGGCGCATCATGACATCGTAAGATGTCTCGCCCGAATGAATTAGTTGGTACTAGAAATGTTAGAAAAAGTGAACGAAAAGAGTAATAAGAAGTGAAAAGGACAGAGACACTTCCCAACCAGAAAGCAAAATTACCACTTATGGTATACTTAGTGTAAGCGAGCTCTAATATCACATCTTTGGAATAAAATCCAGTTAGAAAAGGAAATCCAATTAGAGATAAGCTGCCCATGAGCATCATGGCATAGGTAAAAGGGAACGAGGAGGCAAGCCCCCCCATCTTCCGCATATCTTGCTCATCCGACATGGCATGAATCACCGAACCTGCACTCAGGAATAGTAATGCTTTGAAAAAGGCGTGATTCATTAAGTGAAAAAGGAGTTGTGTATACAGGTGTGAACTGTTTCCAACAAAAACTACTTGGGAGTACAAAAAAGTCAAAGCTTTTTTGTCGGATTCAAATTAATTGAATGATTAAAATGAGAAAATGACACTTTAGTCCCCAGATTTTATGATTTGAGCGGATAATGTGAGGATAAAGAAGGAAATTTGTGAGTAGTCTATATATTTAGGTGCTTGTTTATTATATGGATAGTAGATAGATGGCAACTAAAGTAACGTGAGTCACGATCCTCCAGTAGTTAAGATTTAAATATATAGTAGGTGCTTGTTTATTATATATAGTATTTGACTGACCATACTAACCCATTTTCTGCTCTTCCTCTTCGTTCTCACTGTGAAATCTTTGACCACTATTCTCTCTGTGAGTGCTAGCTGCATTCTCAGATTTCTATGGCCGAAAAAGCAAAGCGTCTCATAATCGGAATCGACCTCGGCACCACCTACTCTTGCGTCGGAGTCTGGCGCCATGGCAGTGTCCAAATCATTACCAACGACCACGGCAACCGGACCACCCCTTCTTACGTCGCTTTCACAGACTCGGAACGCTTCATTGGCGATGCTGCCAAGAGCCAGGTCACCAGGAACCCCGTCAACACAGTTTTCGGTATACCATCTATTCAACTTTTCTTTACCTTCATATTTTGGCTGTTCTGTTTGAATCTATGCAGTAGCTATCTGTGTGTAGTGTTGGAGACATTTGCTCGATCTCTGTTGATTTCGATACTTGTTGCTTAATTAATTGAATTCAATTTAATTATAGATGCAAAGCGTTTGATTGGAAGGAGATTCTCTGATGCTTCCGTTCAGAGTGACATGAAGCTATGGCCATTCAAGGTTATTGCTGGTACTTCCGACAAGCCCATGATTGTTGTTAACTACAAGAATGAGGAGAAGCACTTCACTGCTGAGGAGATATCCTCCATGGTCCTCATCAAGATGCGTCAGATCGCGGAGGCTTATCTTGGTGCCACCGTGAAGGACGTTGTTGTCACTGTTCCAGCATACTTCAATGACTCTCAGCGCCAGGCCACCAAGGATGCTGGTGTTATTGCTGGCCTTAATGTCGTGCGTATCATCAACGAACCCACTGCTGCTGCCCTTGCCTATGGCCTTGATATGGAGACCATCATTGATGATGATGAGACGAACGTTTTGATTTTTGACCTTGGTGGTGGTACTTTTGATGTCTGTCTTCTAGCCATTGAAGATAGTGTCTTTGTAGTTAATGCCACTGCAGGAAACAGCCATCTTGGAGGTGAAGACTTCGATAACAGGATGGTTGACAATTTTGTTCAGGAGTTCAAGAGGAAGCACGAGAAGGAAATTAGTGGGAACCCGAGGGCTTTAAGAAAGTTGAGGACCGCATGTGAAAGGGCAAAGAGGATACTCTCATCCACTCTACAGACCACCATTGAGATTGACTCATTGTATGAAGGTATTGACTTCTATACTACAATCACTCGTGACAAATTTCAAGAACTCAACATGGACCTCTTCAGCAACTGCATGGACACTGTTGAGCGGTGTTTGAGGGAAGCTAAAATGGACAAGAGCAGTGTCCATGATATTGTTCTTGTTGGTGGGTCTACGAGGATCCCAAAAGTGCAACAGTTGTTGCGGGATTTCTTCAATGGGAAGGAGCTCTGCAAGAGCATCAACCCAGATGAGGCTGTTGCTTATGGAGCCGCTCTTCAGGCTGCTATCTTGAACCATGAGGAGAACGAGAAGGTTAAGGATCTTACGTTGGTGGATGTCACTCCCCTTTCACTTGGTGTGGAAACTGTTGGCGGTGTCATGACTGTCCTGATTCCAAAGAACTGTTCACTCCCGTACAAGCAGGAGCAGGTTTTCTCAACGTACTCCGACAACCAGCTTAGTGTCTTGATCAGGGTGTACGAGGGTGAGAGAACCAGGAGCAGGGACAACAACTTGCTAGGTAAATTCGAGCTCTCTGGCATCCTTCCTGCTCCAAAGGGTGTTCCTAAGATCGAAGTTTGCTTTACCATTGATGTCAATGGTATCATGACTGTCTCTGCTGAGGACAGGGGTACAGGGAAGAAGAACAATATCACTATCACCAATGACAAGGGCAGGCTCTCGAAGGAGGAGATTGAGAAGATGGTGCAGGAGGCGGAGAAGTACAAGGTTGAGGATGAGGAGCACAAGAAGAACGTTGAGGCCAAGATTGCCTTGGAACAAGAGGTGGAGAGGTGTAAACCCTTCTGTTTTACAAAAGATGCTCCAGATCAACACTCAGAGGCACAAGTAGAACATGATACTTGCCATGATCCGATTACATTAGCATCCCTAAGTTCAAGTTTACAGTCTTTCCCTTCCAGAAACTCTGGTTATTATTTCAACTCTACAAAAGTGGCTTCACAAAAAATTACAAAGGGACTTAAAGACGATAATTGCTATGTTATTGGATTGTATGGAAAGAGAGGCTGTGGTAAAACAGCATTGGTGAAAGCTAAGATGGAAGAGTATGAAAAGATTTTCCATAGAGTGATATTTCAACCGGTGTCTGAGAATCAAGATATCAAGAGCATTCAAGTGGGAATTTCTAGGTCCTTGAATGTGTTTGATAAAGATGACAGTGATGGTGCGAGAATAGTGAAAATAATTTCGGCATTAGAAAAAAAGGATAGAACTACCCTAGTCATCTTGGATAATTTTCCATCAAGGTCTAAACTGGAAGAATTGGGAATTCCTTATAATAGCAAACAGTACAAGTTCCTTTTGACCGCACGTGAAGAGACAGATTGCACCTTAATGGGATGTGATCATTTGATTCTTCTGAAGCCCTTATCTGATGAAGAAGCTTTTACCCTCCTACATAAACTGTCCGGTGTTGAATCCCAAACTGATCTATTTAAATTGGTACGGGATGTTGCTTTTAAATGCAATGGCTTACCTGGTTTAATTAAAGATGTGGCGTTTTCCTTGAAAAAGAAGCCTATTGAGAAGTGGGAAGAATCCTTAGTCAGTCTAAGCCACTCAACAGCACAATACCAAATTTTTATCAGTTTTAGAGGAAAGGACACTCGGGATATTTTCACAAATCATCTCTACGAGGCTTTGTGTAAAGAGGGATTCGAGACCTTCAAAGATGATAAGGCATTGGAGGGTGGAACCCCAATTGATAAGCTTCTTGAAGCCATTGAAGAGTCAAGGTTTGCAATTGTTGTTTTGTCAGAAAATTTTGCAGACTCTAAATGGTGTCTTAAAGAACTTGTCAAGATTCTTGATTGTCGAAAAAGGAAGAAACAATTGGTTTTGCCAATTTTTTATGAAGTGGAACCAACCGACATAAGGAATCTAAAAGGGAGGTACGGTGAAGCTATGGCCGAACATGGAAAAGAGTTGGGCAAAGATTCTAAGACGGTATTGGAATGGACATTAGCTTTGAATGATATTTCCCGATTGAAAGGAGAACATTTCCGCATTTCCAACTTCAAAGGAGAGCATTACGAAAGGTACGTACTAAAATATCTGAGATCAAGGTACAATGTTTTTCGGTTTACCATTTGTATGCTGGCAATCAAATCAAATTTTATGTTTTTACAAATTTTATGCTGGCAATCAAGGTGTTTGGGCCGGCAGAAGATGAAGAGTTTGACTAGCACACAACTTGTACTCACTTTTATTATTAATATATAGTGTTGGCTTTTTAAGTAATCTATATCTAAAACATAAATGATAAGGTGTTGTATATACTTTTTTACAGGTACAGAGATCAACTTATTGGAAAGATCATAAGATTTTCCCAAAATAACAAACATCGCTTGCATATACAAAGCATGTATACGAACTAGATGAATGGCTTTAGCTTCTCTTACTGTGAGTGCAGCATAAGACTTTAGCTTCTCTTACTGTGACTAGTTTGGCTGATCCTTCTGCCAATATTATATTTGGAGCTGTTGTTGATGATCGTTACACCGGAGAGATTCATGTGACTATCATTGCCACTGGCTTTTCGCAGTCTTTTCAGAAGAAGCTACTAACAGATCCAAGGGCTGCAAAACTTCTTCACAAAGTGGCCGAGGGAAAAGAAAGTAAGACAGTGCCCTCTCTCCTCAAGTCCTCAAACTTATCTTCCTTGTCAGTTATCATTTTATTGTAGTCACTCAGTTGTTTGATGGTGTTGAAGCTTATTTGATTTGTTGAGATGTCATTACTCATATGGTTTATGTAACCATGCGGTTGAGTGTATGTAGCTTACAAACAATTTTTGTTTATGAAATGAATAAATATGTCTGAGCTAAGTTTAAGTGAGCAATTGAATATATTCATTTATTTGAGTAAAAAGAATATATTCAATTGACTTATACCATAATATAGCTATTAATTAGAGTGAGGATGAATATGTTCTCTTATTTGCTTGCTATATTACATGTTTATAAACCATAATGGAATTCCAACATCTAGAACTGATATGTAACCATCTTTTGGATCTACTAATCTACAACATGTTGCCAATTGCAGTTTCAAATGTTGTTCTGATTTGAGGGATCCATTAGAAATGGATTCAACTTTTTTGAATGTCTTGTTGGAAGTACTTGTTATTCACTTTTTCATTAATGCATGCATATTGGAAAATTACTTGTTACTTTTTTAGTTTACAACTAAGCAGTGGATCGAACCAAGTACCTCATACATACTACGTATTAATGATTTCAAGCAGAGTGATGTAGTATTCTATTGTGTTGATATTCATTTTAGTTATGTTGTAAAATTGTTGATTATTCTTCTATGTAATCAAAATTACACAAGCATCTAACTACTTGAAGAGATTGTACTTCATATTACTCAATTTTGCTTTATTTTCCATCTTGCTTTTGTAAAGCTGCCTACAGTTATCATTGGTTTTGTTTCTGCTCAAATCCTTTTCTCAAGTCCTCAAAATAATCTTCCAAAGTTGAATCTAAAGCACCACACCAACCAAAGCTCTTTGTCTAGATGCATAGTTCTTTTGCCCTTTTCAAATTGTTTTCTTCTTTTTAATTATTATTTTATTGTAGTCATTCAACTGTTTGATGATCTTGAAACTTATTTCATTTGTTTACATGTCATGAATCATGACTCATATGGTTCATGTAACCATGAGCTTAAGTGTATTCACAATTTTATATATAATATTGAGCTCAAATATTTATTTGAACAATTTTAAATGAGAAAACCGTCAATTTAATCCCTGATTTTATAAGTGACTCTCAAATAGATCACTGCTTTTGTGAATATTTCAAAAAATTATGACTTTATAAATCCGTCAAATTAGTTCATGTATTAAGTTATTTACTATCAATTAATTTTTATATCTTAATAACTTACTATTATTAACTCGATTATTAACTTTATCAACTTATTATCAATGTAGTCTCCACCATACATTTAAAATAACTAATATAAATAAAATTTGATAGAGTCAAAAAAACTTTTTAAAATATTCATAAAGTCAGAGACTTATTTGAGTGTCTTACAAATCAATTCGGTGGTTTACTTTGTTTTAAAATATTAATGTCCTTAGTTTAATATATTAAAAATGGTTCAAATAGGTGGTGCTCTGTGACTGTGTATCCAACTATTCAATTAATTTGTTTTAACAGACACAAAAAACTATTACAATAATAAAACTATTTTGTTTTTAATGAAGCGTTTTTTTTGTTTTACTATTATTAAAAATGTTGGTTTTTCAATCTTCTAATATGTGTGTCTGATTTTTTTATATTGATTGTAGACAGATGTGAACTAAAGTAACGTGATCATACTAACCAGGAAACTGGCAGGAGAGGACTCAGACCCGACAGACAGTAGTTAGTAAGATTTAAATATATATATTAAGTTGACTGACCATACTAACCATTCTCTCTGCTCTTCATCTTCCTTCTCACTGTGAAACCTTTGACCATCATTCTCTCTCTGCGTGCTAGCTGCATTCTCATATTTCTATGGCCGAAAATGCAAAGCGCTTCATCATCGGAATCGACCTCGGCACCACCTACTCTTGTGTCGGAGTCTGGCACCATGACAGTGTCAGAATCATCACCAACGACCACGGCAACCGGACCACCCCTTCTTGCGTCGCTTTCACCGACTCCGAACGCTTAATTGGCGATGCTGCCAAGAGCCAGGTCACCAGGAACCCCGTCAACACCATCTTCGGTATACCATTTATTCAACTTTTCTTTACCTTCAGATTTTGGCTGTTCTGTTTGAATCTATGCAGTAGCTGTGTGTTGGAGACAGTTGCTCTCTGTTGATTTTGATACTTATTGCTTAATTAATTGAATTGATTTGTGCTTAATTATTATAGACGCCAAGCGTTTGTTTGGAAGGAGATTCTCTGATGCTTCTGTCCAGAGTGACATGAAGCTATGGCCATTCAAGGTTAATGCTGGTCCGGACGACAAACCCATGATTGTTGTTAGCTACAAGAATGAGGAGAAGCAACTCACTGCTGAGGAGATTTCCTCCATGGTCCTCATCAAAATGCGCGAGATCGCTGAGGCTTATCTTGGTTCCACCGTGAAGGACGTTGTTGTCACTGTTCCAGCATACTTCAATGACTCTCAGCGCCAGGCCACCAAGGATGCTGGTGTCATCGCTGGCCTTAATGTCATGCGTATCATCAACGAACCCACTGCTGCTGCACTTGCCTATGGCCTTGATATGGAGCCCATCGTTGATAATGAGAAGAACGTTTTGATTTTTGACCTTGGTGGTGGTACCTTTGATGTCTCTTTTTTAACCATTGAAGATGGTGTCTTTGTAGTTAATGCCACTGCTGGAGACAGCCATCTTGGAGGTGAAGACTTCGATAACAGGATGGTTGAAAATTTTGTTGACGAGTTCAAGAGGAAGCACGAGAAGGAAATTAGTGGGAACCCGAGAGCTTTAAGAAAATTGCGGACCGCATGTGAAAGGGCAAAGAGGATACTCTCATCCACCGTACAGACCACCATTGAGATTGACTCATTGTATGAAGGTATTGACTTCTATACCACAATCACTCGTGACAGGTTTGAACAACTCAACCTAGACCTCTTCAGCAACTGCATGGACACTGTTGAGCGGTGTTTGAGGGACGCTCAAATGGAGAAGAGCAGTGTCCATGATATTGTTCTTGTTGGTGGGTCTACGAGGATCCCAAAAGTGCAACAGTTGTTGCGGGATTTCTTCAATGGGAAGGAACTCTGCAAGAGCATCAACCCAGATGAGGCTGTTGCTTATGGAGCTGCTCTTCAGGCTACTATCTTGAACCACGAGGAGAACGAGAAGGTTAAGGATCTTACGTTAGTGGATGTCACTCCCCTTTCACTTGGTGTGGAAACTGTTGGTGGTGTCATGACTGTCCTGATTCGAAAGAACTGTATAATCCCGTTCTTGAAGGAGCAAGTTTTCTCAACCTACTCCGACAACCAGCCTGGTGTGTCCATCAGGGTGTACGAGGGTGAGAGAACCAGGAGCAGGGACAACAACTTGCTAGGTAAATTCGATCTTTCTGGCATCCGTCCTGCTCCAAGGGGTGTTCCTCAGATCAATGTTTGCTTTACCATTGATGTCAATGGTATCATGAATGTCTCTGCTGAGGACAGGGGTACTGGGAAGAAGAACGATATCACCATCACCAATGACAAAGGCAGGCTCTCGAAGTAGGAGATTGAGAAGATGGTGCAGGAGGCGGAGAAGTACAAGGCTGAGGAGCACAAGAAGAACGTTGAGGCCAAGATTGCCTTGGAACAAGAGGTGGAGAGGTATAAACCCTTCTGTTTTCCAAAAGATGCTCCAGATCAACACTCGGAGGCACAAGTAGAACATGATACTTGCCATGATCCGATTACATTAGCATCCCTAAATTTAAGTTTACAGTCTTTCCCTTCTGGACACTTTGGGTATTATTTCAACTCTACAAAAGTGGCTTCACAAAAAATTATGAAGGGACTAAAAGACGATAATTGCTATGTTATTGGATTGTATGGAAAGAGAGGCTGTGGTAAAACAGCATTGGTGAAAGCTAAGATGGAAGAGTATGAAAAGATTTTTCGCAGAGTGATATTTCTCTCCGTGTCTGAGAATCAAGATATCAAGAGCATTCAAGTGGGAATTTCTAGGTCCTTGAATGTGTTTGATAAAGATGACACTGATGGTGCGAGAATAATGAAAATAATTTTGGCATTAGAAAGGAAGGATAGAACTACCCTAGTCATCTTGGATAATTTTCCGTCAAAGTCTAAACTGGAAGAATTGGGAATTCCTTATAATAGCAAACAATACAAGTTCCTTTTGACCGCACGTGAAGAGACTGAGTGCACCTTAATGGGATGTGATCATTTGATTCTTCTGAAGCCCTTATCTGATGAAGAATCTTTTACCCTGCTACATAAACTGTCCGGTGTTGAATCCCAAATTGATATATTTAAAGTGGTACGAGATGTTGCTTTTAAATGCAATGGCTTACCTGGTTTAATTAAAGATGTGGCGTTTTCCTTGAAAAAGAAGTCAATTGAGAAGTGGGAAGAATCCTTAGTCAGTCTAAGCCACTCAACGGCACAATACCAAATTTTTATCAGTTTCAGAGGAATCGACACTCGGAAGATTTTCACAAATCATCTCTATGAGGCTTTGTGTAAAGAGGGATTCGAGACCTTCAAAGATGATGAAGCATTGGAGGGTGGATCCCCAATCGATAAGCTTCTTGAAGCCATTGAAGATTCAAGGTTTGCAATTGTTGTTTTGTCAGAAAATTTTGCAGACTCTAAATGGTGTCTTAAAGAACTTGTCAAGATTCTTGATTGTCGAAAAAGGAAGAAACAATTGGTTTTGCCAATTTTTTATGAAGTGGAACCAACTGACATAAGGCATCTAAAAGGGAGGTATGGTGAAGCTATGGCCGAACATGAAAAAAAGTTAGGCAAAGATTCTAAGACGGTATTGGAATGGACATTAGCTTTGAGTGATATTTCCCAATTGAAAGGAGAACATTTCCGCATATCCAACTCCAAAGGAGAGCATTACGAAAGGTACGTAATAAACAAATCTGAGATCAAGGTACAAGGTTTTTCAGTTTACCATTTGTATGTTGGCAATCAAAACAAATTTTGTGTTTTTACAAATATTTAACGATGGTGTCTGTGCTGACCGAAGATGAAGAGTTTGACTAGCTCTCAACTTTTTAAATATTTATTATTAATATATAGTGTTGGCTTTTAATAAAAGTAAAAAACTTTTTAACAAGTAATCTATATCTAAAACATAAATGATAAGGTGTTGTATATACTTTTTTACAGGTACAGAGATCAACTTATTGGAAAGATCATAAGATTTACCCATAATAACAAACATCGCTTGCATATACAAAGCATGTATATGAACTAGATGAATGACTGTAGCTTCTCTTACTGTGAGTGCAGCATAAGACTTTAGCTTCTCTTACTGTGACTAGTTTGGCTGATCCTTCTGCAATATAATATTTTGAGCTGTTGTTGATGATCGTTACACCGGAGAGATTCATGTGACTATCATTGCCACTGGCTTTTCGCAGTCTTTTCAGAAGCTACTAACAGATCCAAGGGCTGCAATAGTACTTCTTGACAAAGTGGCCGAGGGAAAAGAAAGTAAGACAGTGCCCTCTCCCCTCAAGTCCCCAAACTTATCTTACTTGTTAGTTATCATTTTATTGTAGTCACTCAGTTGTTTGATGGTCTTGAAGCTTATTTGATTAATTTGTTGAGATGTCATTACTGATATGGTTTATGTAACCATGAGCTTAAGTGTATTCACAATATATGATTACTTGTTTAGTTTGATTAAAGGATACATGGTCATTATACATACATTAGTACATGGTCATTTTTGAAATAACTGATATCCACAATTAGTACTTGAGTTAGTTTGCTAGTCAGTCAAATGTGATAGCTTCATTGAATTCAGCTGTAAATTTGGAATACTTGAGTTGGAGAAGTTTTGCTAGTTACCACCAAGTCACTGTAAATAATCTAAACTATTAAAATAAAAAGTATTAAAAAAAATAATATTAATCTCAACTATTCATTTTTAAAATAGTTATAATTAAGCAATGACATCAGAACTTAAGGACATGTTCTGATTGTGCAGTGCCTTTTCTCCAAATTTAAAGCTATAATTAAGCAATGACATCAGAACAAGTTTTCCAACTCTCTATCCTTAACAAGCATTCCCTTCTTAGTTTCTTCATTTCCAATAGAGATTTGTCTTGCTTCCAAGCTGAGCTGAAGAGTTTGCTTTCATGCATATAATATTTTTATTTATTTTAGGCAAAATAAAATTTCATTAAAGAGAAGTGGACACAAGATATACCTAAAACATACAAGCTAAAAATATATTCCAACCCCAATACACATATTATTTTCCAAACCATGACAGCCTCATATATCAAGAAGAGTACATAAATGCCATTATGCCAAGCCATATAACAGAAAGCATATAGAATGGAAGGATGGCATAACAGATGTTGGTGCATATGATGGCAAGTAGACTGTCAAGAGCTATGAATAGTTGCAAGCCGCTACATACAAGTATACAACACACAGTATCGTGGTTAAGATGCTAAACATGGAGCAGATTATGTTCTCGTTGTTTTGGTTGTGGGTCTGGATCAGATCATTCACTATGTCATACATGAGCATTGTCTTAACAAACCAGGTAGAGGATAATGCCGTGGATAACATAATGTACGATTTTGTTGTTGTTGGTGGTGGTAATGCGATTTGGAGGATGCTAAACAGAAATTGTGTCACCGCGGTTAAGAGGATGCTCAGCTTAACCAATCTCTCCATGGTGCTCAGTTGCTCCGCGGTGACTTTGTTCTCCTCAGCCATGGCGGTGATATATCAGATGCTCTGTTGAAGAAGAGAAAGAAGATCAAAGTAACCTAAATAGTTAATCAATTCATCTAATGATAATATATACAAAAAGGGATAAAATCTTTTTTTTTAATGATATATGAATCAATCTATCCTTTTTTTTTAAATCATAGAAGAAGAGTATTGAAATTAAATTAACATTTTAAATAAACCAAATTAGAAAGCAAAAAGGATACAGATGAGAGCTTACTTGACCCTTTAGCAGGTACAGAAGTTTATATTATATAAGCTATTAATTGACGAGTTATGCTAAGTGATTCATTAATGTTGTTGCAGGCATGAATATTTGAACATTTTCACAGTATTGGCTTTCGACACTCGATCTTGCACACTTAGGAGGCGCCTCGAGCAAGTCACAGGACACATATCAAGGGTTCAGGTCAGCTGCTTTCCTTTCGGAGGGAGCTTGAAGAATTGACTACAGAGAGAGGATGTCTATTGGACGCCTTAAGGTCGCATAGACAACATCGATCATTTCAGGAGACTTGTTGCATTCAGCGTACATCAAGCAGGGTTTACTGAGACATGCACACTTATCAGAGAGAGTGTCGCGGTAGTATGGATATGTCTAGTATCCCTCGGTCACCTTGCTAGGTTATCGCGTGGTGACATCTCCTGATGACACACACAACATCTGGCTGCATTTTGCAGATCGTGTGGTTGGCGCGGCCACTAGAACATGTCAGGTCAGGAGGCACATCCAGCAGATACACACAATGGTTCCACTGGATTTGGCATTCCCACATCATACCACCACATGATTTGGTGGGTGGTAACTGAAAGCACTGAGGTTTATGATTGACTTTGGGCGTTAAACATAGCGCATAGTCGGAACGAGGAAGGACTTAGATATGAAAGGACTAAGAAGGCTCCATCCATCTCTAGATGATGTATTTTGTATTTTTTTAATGGTTGGTAGTTGTATTTTGTTTGCTTGAAAACCTTTGTATCAACTCTATTTTTTAATTTTACTCATTTTGCAATATATATCACTTTAATTGTGACAATATTGGTATCTTTTGAAACATCTCTTTAGAAACATCTTATGCAGATATTCATTTTGTAGGGCTATCTTTTTTATTTTTCAACATAAAACCATCATCTTATGGATTTTCTCTTTTAAAATGCTTAAACATTTATGTGGAGAGATTTTATATATTACATAAACATTATTATAGGTACAATACAAAATGGTTAAGATAAGATGATTATTTGTTGTGTATTGAGTCAATAGCAGCTAGCTACACACATTGCAGGATATTACCTATATGCAAAAATGGTTACCAAACTTTACCATTGTATTGATTATTATGAAGTTTTTAATGCCTACAACGTCGCAGTAAGAAAAATAAGGCATTCATTCATACTTGCAAGGACAATATCCTGCCAACATTAATTAAAGAAAGACAAGAGCAATCATACTATATTATTAATACTATACTATTATTAATTTAAAAAATCTAAATTAAAATAAAAAGTATTAGCTACACTATTATTTACGAATATTGATGTACTACTTTTTTTTTTTTGACACTATTGATGTACTACTTTTAAGTTAAAATTTAAGATGAGGTGATGTTCTATTTACTTGCTTATAGTTATCGAGTTAATATTTTTAAAATTGGACCGATTGGTTCAATCAGTTAGATCGGGAATCAAATATAGCATTGGGTCTGCAATTAAAATTAAGGAAGGTAAACTGAACTATCAATTTTTTTTCATTCTGCTGATTTTTAAATTTTGCAGTATATCAGTTTCCAACCCAATTTGCCAGTTCAGTCTGATTTTGACTACTTAATATATTAATAAAAAAGCAAAAAATACACCCCACATAAAATACTAAATAAAGACAAATTGTCGTATTAATATATATATTTGTATAAATAAAAAAAATCGCTCCAAAACTTGCAAAAAAAAAACATAAATTGTTGTATAAGAGCTAATTAGAAATTATCCAAAATAGAATTAAAATACCATAAGTTTTTTTTGTTAATTTATAAATTTCCACTAATAAAAACTATATTTTTATAAACTATATTTTCATAAACTACCTTGACAAACTTATATTTGCATTAAATATTTTTCACAAGCTCAAAAATAAATTATTCCAAAGACCCTCTATATATATATAATATGTTTGTTGCCACCAATTCTAGCGGCCATGGGTAATTTTGTCTGTGCATTTTAAAGATTTAAGAATATGTACAACTATAAGCTTTCAAGTTTGAGTTGATGGATACTTTGCACAGTGACAACCCTTGCAAAAAACACGTTTGGTTGATTGTAACATAAAGATGAAGAGACTTAAATGCAAAAAAAGAAGTTCTCTGATGCTTGATCTCTGTTGATTTCGATACTTATATAGATGCGAAGCGTTTGATTGGAAGGAGATTCTCTGATGCTACCGTTCAGAGTGACATGAAGCTATGGCCATTCAAGGTTATTGCTGGTACTGCTGACAAGCCAATGATTGTTGTTAACTACAAGAATCAGGAGAAACACTTCACTGCTGAGGAGATTTCATCCATGGTCCTCATCAAGATGCGTGAGATAGCTGAGGCTTATCTTGGTTCCACCGTGAAGGATGTTGTTGTCACTGTTCCAGCATACTTCAATGACTCTCAGCGCCAGGCCACCAAGGATGCTGGTGTCATCGCTGGCCTTAATGTCATGCGTATCATCAACGAACCAACTGCTGCTGCCCTTGCCTATGGCCTTGATATGGAGGATCCCATCGTTAATGATGAGAAGAACGTTTTGATTTTTGACCTTGGTGGTGGTACTTTTGATGTCTCTCTTCTAGAAATTGCAGATAGTGTCTTTCAAGTTAAAGCCACTGCAGGAGACAGCCGTCTTGGAGGTGAAGACTTTGATAACAGGATGGTTGACAATTTTGTTGAGGAGTTCAAGAGGAAGCACGAGAAGGAAATTAGTGGCAACCCGAGGGCTTTAAGAAAGTTGAGGACCGCGTGTGAAAGGGCAAAAAGGACTCTCTCATCCACCAAACAGACCACCATTGAGATTGACTCATTATATGAAGGTATTGACTTCTATACCACAATCGCTCGTCACAGGTTTGAAGAACTCAACATGGACCTCTTCAGCAATTGCATAGACACCGTTGAGCGGTGTTTGAGGGAAGCTCAAATGGACAAGAGCAGTGTCCATGATATTGTTCTTGTTGGTGGATCTACGAGGATCCCAAAAGTGCAACAGTTGTTGCAGGATTTCTTCAATGGGAAGGAGCTCTGCAAGAGCATCAACCCAGATGAGGCTGTTGCTTATGGAGCTGCTCTTCAGGCTACTATCTTGAACCAGGAGGAGAACGAGAAGGTTAAGGATCTTACGTTGCTGGATGTCACTCCCCTTTCACTTGGTGTGGAAACTGTTGGTGGTGTCATGACTGTCCTGATTCCAAAGAACTCTATGATCCCGTACATCATAGAGCGGGTTTTCTCAACCTACTCTGACAACCAGCTTAGTGTGTTAATCAGGGTGTACGAGGGTGAGAGAACCAAGAGCAGGGAGAACAACTTGCTAGGTAAATTCGAGCTCTCTGGCATCCTTCCTGCTCCAAGGGGTGTTCCTCAGATCAATGTTCGCTTTTTCGTTGATGTCGATGGTATCATGACTGTATCTGCTGAGGACAAGGCTACAGGGAATAAGAACAATATCACTATCACCAATGAAAAGGGCAGGCTCTCCAAGGAGGAGATTGAGAAGATGGTGCAGGAGGCGGAGAAGTACAAGGCTGAGGATGAGGAGCACAAGAAGAACGTTGAGGCCAAGATTGCCTTGGAACAAGAGGTGGAGAGGTATAAACCCTTCTGTTTTCCAAAAGATGCTCCAGATCAACACTCGGAGGCACAAGTAGAACATGATACTTGCCATGTTCCGATTACATTTGCATCCCTAAGTTCAAGTTTACAATCTTTCCCTTCCGGAAACTTTGGGTATTATTTCAACTCTACAAAAGTGGCTTCACAAGAAATTATAAAGGGACTAAAAGATGATAATTGCTATGTTATTGGATTGTATGGAAAGAGAGGCTGTGGTAAAACAGCATTGGTGAAAGCTAAGATGGAAGAGTATGAAAAGATTTTCCATAGAGTGATATTTCTCTCCGTGTCTGAGAATCATGATATCAAGAGCATTCAAGTGGGAATTTCTAGCTCCTTGAATGTGTTTGATAAAGATGACAGTGATGGTGCGAGAATAATGAAAATAATTTTGGCATTAGAAAGGAAGGATAGAACTACCCTAGTCATCTTGGATAATTTTCCGTCAAAGTCTAAACTGGAAGAATTGGGAATTCCTTATAATAGCAAACAGTACAAGTTCATTTTGACCGCACGTGATGAAACAGAGTGCACCTTAATGGGATGTGATCATTTGATTCATCTGAAGCCCTTATCTGATGAAGAAGCTTTTACCCTACTACATAAACTGTCCGGTGTTGAATCCCAAACTGATCTATTTGAAGTGGTACGCGATGTTGCTTTTAAATGCAATGGCTTACCTGGTTTAATTAAAGAAGTGGCGTTTTCCTTGAAAAAGAAGCCTATTGAGAAGTGGGAAGAATCCTTAGTCAGTCTAAGCCACTCAACGGCACAGTACCAAATTTTTATCAGTTTTAGAGGAAAGGACACTCGGGATATTTTCACAAATCATCTCTATGAGGCTTTGTGTAAAGAGGGATTCGAGACCTTCAAAGATGACGAAGCATTGGAGGGTGGAACCCCAATTGATAAGCTTCTTGAAGCCATTGAAGAGTCAAGGTTTGCAATTGTTGTTTTGTCAGAAAATTTTGCAGACTCCAAATGGTGTCTTAAAGAACTTGTCAAGATTCTTGATTGTCGAAAAAGGAAGAAACAATTGGTTTTGCCAATTTTTTATGAAGTGGAACCAACCGACATAAGGCATCTAAAAGGGAGGTACGGTGAAGCTATGGCCGAACATGGAAAAGAGTTAGGCAAAGATTCTAATACGGTATTGGAATGGACATTAGCTTTGAATGATATTTCCCGATTGAAAGGAGAACATTTCCGCATTTCCAACTTCAAAGGAGAGCATTACGAAAGGTATGTAATAAAAAATCTGAGATCAAGGTACAATATCAATTGTCCTATATTTAAAACATAAATGATAAGGTGTTGTATATACTTTTTTACAGGTACAGAGATCAACTTATTGGAAAAATCATAAGATTTTCCCATAATAACAAACATCGCTTGCATATACAAAGCATGTATACGAACTAGATGAATGGCTTTAGCTTCTCTTACTGTGAGTGCAGCATAAGACTTTAGCTTCTCTTGCTGTGACTAGTTTGGCTGATCCTTCTGCCAATATTATATTTGGAGCTGTTGTTGATGATCGTTACATCAAAGAGATTCATGTGACTATCATTGCCACTGGCTTTTCGCAATCTTTTCAGAAGAAGCTACTAACAGATCCAAGGGCTGCAAAACTTCTTGACAGAGTGGCCGAGGGAAAAGAAAGTAAGACAGTGCCCTCTCTCCTCATGTCCTCAAACTTATCTTCCTTGTTAATTATCATTTTATTGTATCACTCTGTTGTTTGATGGTGTTGAAGCTTATTTGATTTGTTGAGATGTCATTACTTATATGGTTTATATAACCATGAGCTTAAGTGTATTCACTAGATATATGATTAAAGGATACATTAATCATTATTGTGGTCCATACATTAGTACATGATCATTTTTGAAATAACTGATTTCCACAATGGAATATTGGGATCCACCCTTGAGTTAGTTTGCTAGTCAATCAGCCTCATTGAATTCAGCTGGAAATTTGTAATACTTGAGTTGGAGAACTTTTGCTAGTTACCACCAAGTCACTGTAAACAATCTAAACTATTAAAATAATAATAATCTCAACTATTCATTTTTAAAATAGTTAAATATATAATATATATCCAATGCAAATAAACATGGTAGCTAGCTAGGTACAAATCTGTATCACATGTTTCTTGTCACACATTGGATTTCTAAGCACTTAAGGACATGTTCTGATTGTGCAGTGCCTTTTCTCCAAATTTAAAGCTATAATTAAGCAATGACATCAGAACAAGTATTCCAACTCTCTATCCTTTAACAAGCATTCCCTTCTTAGTTTCTTCATTTCCAATAGAGATTTGTCTTGCTTCCAAGCTGAGCTGAAGAGTTTGCTTCCATGCATAATATTTTTATTTATTTTAGGCGAAATAAAATTTCATGAAAGAGAAGTAGACACAAGCTTATACCTAAAACATACAAGTTAAAAATATTTTCCAACCCCAATACTAATATTATATATTTTGCAAACCATGACAGCCCCATATATCAAGAAGATTACATAAATGCCAAGCCATATAATAGAAAGCAGATAGAATGGAAGGATGGCATAACAGATGTTGGTGCCACCTATGATGACAAGAAGAGTGACAAGAGCTGTGAATAGTTGCAAGCTGCTACATAGACCACACAGAATCATGGTTAAGCTGCTAATGGAGTAGATTATGTTCTTGTTGTTTTGGTTGTGGGTCCGGATCAGATCTTTCATGGTGTCATACATGAGCATTGTGTTAACAAACCAGGCAGAGGATAATGTCGTGAATAACATAATGTACATTTTTGTTGTTGCAATTTCTGTTGGTGGTGGTGGTAATGCGATTAGGAGGATGCTAAACAGAAAATATGTCACCATGGTGAAATGGAAGCTCAGCTTAACCAACCTCTTTATGGTGCTCAGTTGCTCCGCGGTGACTTTGTTCGCCTTAGCCATGGCGGTGATATATCAGTTGCTCTGTTGAAGAAGAGAAAGAAGATCAAAGTAACCTAAATAGTTAATCAATTCATCTAATGTAGGGGTGTTCAAAAATCCAATTAACTGAACCAAACTATAGTTCGAACTGCACTGAACCATATTTTAAACTGAACCATTTAATACAGTTTTGAACTGAACCACTTTTTAAAAACAGTTACAATTCAGTTTATAACCGGTTCAAAACCAGTTTAAATTTATGAGTTGTATTTTATTTTATTTTTTAAAAAAATATTTAATAATTCCCAAAAGAAATGGGAACTTTTTTCTTAAAAAAATAAGCGGAAAAAAGACCGGAAAAAATTCTCCCGAGAAAATCGGGAACTTTTTTCCGAAAAAAACCGGGAACTTTTTTTCCGAAAAAATCGAGAACTTTTTTTCCAAAAAAATCGGGAACTTTTTTTCCCGAAAAAAATCGGAACTTTTTTTCCGAAAAAAACCGGGAACTTTTTTCCCGAAAAAACCGGGAACTTTTTTTTCGAAAAAATCGAGAACTTTTTTTCCGACAAAATCGGGAACTTTTTTTCCCGAAAAAAAATCGGAACTTTTTTCGGAAAAAATCGGGAATTTTTTTTCCGGAAAAATTGGGAACTTTTTTTCCGGAAAAAATCGGGAACTTTTTTTCCCAAAAAAATCGGGAACTTTTGTTCCCGAAAAAAATCGGAACTTTTTTTCCGAAAAAATCGGGAATTTTGGGAACTTTTTTTCCGGAAAAAATCGGGAACTTTTGTTCCCGAAAAAAATCGGAACTTTTTTTTCCGAAAAAATCGGTAACTTTTTTTCCTGAAAAAAATTGGAACTTTTTTTCCGAAAAAATCGGGAACTTTTTTTCCGAAAAAAAATCGAGAACTTTTTTCCCGAAAACAATCAGGAACTTTTTTTCCTGAAAAAATCGGAAACTTTTTTTACGAAAAAAATCGGGAACTTTTTTCTTGAAAAAGTCGGAAACTTTTTTTCCGAAAATAAATTTTGAAATTTTCCCGAAAAATAGACTTAAACTGTTTTTCGGAAAAAAAACTCCGAAATTATTTTTATCGAAAATCAGTTTTTTAAAAAAAATAAATATAAAATTGGTATAAAACCAGTTTTTCAAAAAATAAACCGGTTTTATTAAAAAAACCAGTTTTAAACCAGTTAACTGAAACTAAACTGGTTTAAAGATGTAAACTGGTTCTAAACTGGTTCTGAACTGAACTAAAACTTGTTTGAGAAATAAACCAGTTTTTATAAAAAGTGGTTTCAGTTACTAAACTGAACCATTTATATGGTTCAGTTCAGTGCAGTTTATGAACCGTGAACACCCCTAATCTAATGATAATATATAAAAAAAGAGACAAAGTTAAGGAATTGGCAAAATAAAGACTTACCAGTAGAAATTAACACACAAGTAGAGTGGGGAAGAGAAGTAATTTTAAAAGCATGGTTTGATGATGTCAAGCATATATATATATATATATAGACACACAAAAAAGAAGGTGGAATCCAAGAACACCCCTCTACACTACACTAAACAAACAAAGCAAAGGTGGGATTCAAAGTTTGTTTGTTTTCCAAATACATTAAATTTAAAGCCTATTCTTTTGAGTTGCACTTGAGATTCTCCTTAATTTGATGATTTTTTTTTTGCTTTATATGAAAACGGAAAAAGCAATTGATGCACGTTATATTGATTGTTTTGTTTCAAATATTGGAAGAAAAAGACTAAAAAGTATGGGGCTTAGCCCCTCTGTGCTATCAAAAAGAAATAAGAGACTAAAAAGTATAGAAATTTGGTTGTGGTGGGCATCAATGTCATAAAATAGGCTGTGGGGCATTTTATTTTTTTCCTTTGCAAATGTTGTTGTAAAAGAGTACTATAGCATGGTTAATATGTGTCGTAGTTTACCGAAACATCCTTCAAAATCTAATTAGAGTTATATTATATGTAAAGTTTACTATCATTTTTTTATAAGTAGTACTAGCAATATGGATCTAGCGGAAGAACTACATTCAATATGACGAATTAATGTTCAAATCTCAGTTGAGAGATGTACAAACATATATTTCATGTCTAACATGTCTCGAATAAAATTATCTATTTTAGAAGGAATCTAAAATAAAAAAATAGATATGGAATCCTTTTGGTAGAATTTTATGTTTATATTCAATGAATATTCATTCATATATAACAAAGTTTTGTGTGTGTGCAACTGTTTCCTTTTCTGTCAATTCTGATTTCTTCCAGCACAGTATGCATATATATATATATATATATATATATATATATATATATATATATATATATATATATATATATATATATATATATATATATATATATATATATAAAAATAACTTGCTCAATCACTTTATTTTTAGACAAGAATTTGCTCGATCACTTAAAAACTTAAATCTAATTGCACCCTTAATCAATATACATGTAGCCTTACTTTACTTAAGGATTTTTTTTTGAATGGCACATGATTACAGTACAACCCTTCCAAATTTCAGTGAACAACATTTTATTATTATTAGACCAATCCCAAAAACAGCAATACTCAAAACACTACTTATTTATGTAGACTTTCTATTTCTCAAATCATAGATAACATTATTGAAATATCACCATTTTTGGGTTTGCTTTGTTGAGTGAAAATTGAGTTACTTTTTGGGGCCAGCTCTGTATGTGTAATTTGAATAAAGATATTGGTAACCTTTCCTTTATAATTTTTTAATTTGAGTAACATTTTATTTTCTCATCACTCTTGCAGTCCTGGGTTTGGAAATTTGATTATCATTTGTCACCTAATACATAACAGGCAAATCTTAGAAAATAATTACTTACATATAATTACACTAGAACAGAACAGCAATATAATTACATAATAATATAACATTTATTCACTCCCAAACCACACAATTGCTTACATATAATTACAGAACAGTGTGTCACACTCCAGCAAGTAGTTTTCAACATTCTTATTTTTACAAAAGGCACACTATATATAAACACTTGCATATGAAAATTACAATACAAAACCTTTCAAGACCTCAACAGATTCCACATCAATAACAAAGTACCAAGAGAAATCACAAAACCCGGTTACAATGTTTCAGGGCACACATACATAAACATGGACAAAATGAGATGCGTGGCAAGTTGGGTATTTTAGTTACAAATATTTGACCAACAGCCAAATCATAACAACCAAAAATACAATACCGATGACTGATAAGAGCATGTTGAAGCAAGAGCAACTACCTTTGGCTCGTTTATTTAATACTGCCAAGTTCTTTTGCACCCGCTGTTTTCACAACAGAAACATAAAATATAAGTTAAGTAGATAGACATAAACAAGATTATCATAATTTGTTTTTCATTTGGCTAAACAAATTGATTAGGTCCCAATGGAAGTTGATATAAGAATTTTACCCTAAGCCGAGAGTCTGTGACGTCAACATGTTGGTCTAAATCATCCTGACAGGTGAAAATAAAGAATTCAATTTCAAAATGGTGAAGAGATGAATATAGCCAATACAAAACAAAAACAAAAACAAAAAAAATTAACGCATGAAGTAAACATACAATGAGTCTTGTGTGTAGACCAAGCTCTTCATTCACTGCCAATGCAATGTGTTTTGTGCTGATTACAGTCTGCTCCAAACTCTCAAGACTCTCATCTTGTTCTGCTAGGAAAAAAAATATTGCGTTATCAAATCGAAAGTACACTCCAAGTGATATATTCTCAAACAATCTATTTAAGTAACCTTTAATAATTTGTCGTTGAAATCCAACAAGTCCATTGTTGTCCAGGCCAACAGTTCTACTCATTACATCTGGTTTTACTTCTGGACCAAGCAAGCTATCCTTGTTTGCGAAATTTGACATGTTCAGCTTAGAAGCCATTTCATTAACTTTTGATCTCAAATTTGTAAGCATGTCCTTGCGACGATTCATCTCCTTCTCAGATCTGCAAAAATCAAAAGAAATATACTTCACGAAACAATAACGCTGTTTTGTTATACGCATTCAAGCTGAATTGAAGACACTGCATGTTCTATCAATCGCACAAATTTTGTGATTCTAGTAGTAGCACCATAGAATTTAGGATTTAATTTGCATGCAGTGTCGGTGTAAATATTTTTTGCACATGCATCCAGTCAAATCTCACCATATAAATACTTATGGAGATATTTTCACAATTAACATAACAAAGTGGTATTATGATGCGATTTAATTGATTACATGTGTAAATTTACACCGTCAGTGTATATCAATTAATTTCTACAATTTAGTGTTACTTACTACAATAAAGACATCCCTAGAGAAGACCCTATCTAAGGTATACTACCCACATTAAAAAGGAACGCCAATGACCATTGACCCCCATTTCCTCACTATTGATCTATTATTTTGAAAAAAATACACGATAGAGATTAAAAACGACAAACATTAACATTTTTAACAAGAATGATGGACAACTATACACTCACAGCGGCGGCTTTGCAGGAAGCTTTGATAAAAGGGATTGCAAGCTATCAAGCCTAGTCCCTAATATTGTAATCTTCCTTCTTATAGCAGATGATTGCCGCTGGGTTTCTGGTCCCGATGCAGGATTTGAACTCCACTCAGAAACCATGCTGCTGATGTCATCAGCAAGTTTCATTGCTTCATTGTATTCCTTCACCCATTGGTCTGAATTAGAAGCCATTGATCTGAAAGACAAAAAGAAGAACCAATCAGTTAAAGTGATTCCATATAAGTAGTGATCAATGGAAATTCTACTCAACAAGATTTTCATTAAAACACAAGCAATAACAGATTGCATGCAATCAATTAAAGTGACTTATTTGAGCTTATCTACTAGCATAAGCACTTGTTAGGCTGTTTGAAAGAACTTATGAAAACATTTTATGGCATAAGTTGTTTTCAGCTTATTTCCATAAGCTCTCCAGGATAACTTCTGAAAACAACTTATAGCCTTATAATCAGTTTGACTTTATTTCATCTCGTTATAGAAATAGCTTATAATAAGCGCTTATATATGATACACCAATCATTCATGCTATAAACTTCAAATTATATTGTATATCCAAATCCCAAACAGTTCCTAATTACAAAGGCTAGAAAAACTTCAAAACACTATGGAGTGTGATATATAACTGTTATAATCAAATCAATATCATTAACAAAAGATAAATTGTAATTGAATAGTAAAATTCATAAAAGGAACATAAATTAAGAATCTACTAGTATCCCTAATTGAACTGCATAAGGAATTGCTGATGTTTAATATACAGAAATTCAAGTAAATTTTCTTTTTTTATATTGAAAAAAGGTGAAGAACCTTGAAAGGGAAAATTCAAAGTTTACATGTTCAAGTGCACCATTACCACACGAATTGATTCTAAACCGAAACAGAGAAATTAAAATCAAAATCAGAGATGAAATTCAAGGTTTTCACATAGATGAGAATGATGAATTTGAATAATAATGACGATGATGAAAAAAGTAGATTACTATTGAGAGAGGTAAATGATCGGAATGGATTGTGAGTGAGAGGAACGTGAAGAAGATGGTAAATGGATACGATGTCGTTTTGGGAAGGTGATGGAAGGTAGCGTACGGTGCCACCACCAAGCAGCACCGTCGTTTTCTTTACGTCGCGGGGTTCAAAAGGGTGAAAACGAATGTTTCTTTCAATTCGGCGTCGTTTTCGCTGTTCTTTTACCACTTTTGTATTTTTTTTCTTAGCTCTCTTCACTCGGTGCGGTAGAATCCATATTATTTTTGTTTTCTTATGACAAGTTAATCTAATGCTTTGTTGGAATTGGAAGAGTACAAAATGAAATTAACCAAGGAAATTAATAATGTTTATGTGATTTTAAAAATAAATAAATTTTAAATTTAATCGATGAATCATGACTTTCTCAATTTTTTGGTTTGCACCATCAGTTTAGTCTAGTTTGCGGATCAGTTTTGGCATCAAGTGGTTTTAGTCTCCCCGATTGCAGTTGTGGGGATCGAACTGTGGTCTTCCCTATCAAGTTTAGCGCTAATCAACACTGAACCAACTAACGATTGATTAACTTTCTCAATTTTATTGGTCGATCATTGTTTTCAGATGCTTAGCTACAACTATGTATCGATCATAAGAAATTTGTATATATACTCTCGTGTAACTTCTCTTGATTATTATTAATATAACTTTATCATTTTATTATTCATCTATCTCTACCATCTCCAAGACAGTATCGAGACAGTTTTGGTATCAGAGCTCAATTGAGCTGCTGCGTATTACAACTGCTTCATAACTATTTCTCTCCATGGATGCGACGCCAATGTCTGAGCAATTGCACAACTGAAACCTTCTCCACAAGATCTGTCACAAATACCTAAAAATGTTTATTATGTTCACCCATGGAATGGACATGCAATCGATGATGCGCGCACTTGGAGGCAAAGTATTTTACCTACTGTCGCAAGGATAACCATACCATTGAGAATTGCTATTGAAAACATGGTTTTCCGCCAAACTTTGGCAAGAATACTAATTCCAATCACATTGTTGTAGAAGTCAAGTTGATGCTAAAAGTTCATTAAAATCAGAGGTATATCCTGTTTCATGCAGATTAATTTTCTTGTGATGCTTATAACTTAAATATAGATTTAACTAAAATATATATAATTCATTTTTGAAATTTTAATTATTGTGATATGTTTAGGTAGTTCCACTATGACCAATATCAAAATATACAAAAGATGTTTTTGTCGCAACAATAATTGAATCCACGGATGTAAGAAGTTTTCCCAATCATGCTAAGTATGATCACTATACATTGGTTGTGAGCATCAATTTTCTATTAGATTGCGGTCAATCATTTTGAAATTTGATGATCACAATCATGTAACATGGACATATTTGGAAGAAAATGTTTACGGTTCACGGGCTTTGGCCATCAAACTTCTCTCAACCTTGCCTAATCAATTACTTTGAAATTAGGTTGCTAGAGCCATGAACCGTAAACAGTTTCAAAAGGATTATTGGAATTGGAATACATCAAACATTCATTTATACCAGTTGTGAGCTGTTGTTGTGTCAATATTTTAGTATCATAACTGATTAAAAGGGGGCAAACTATGTAATTAAGATATAGTAATATAGAAGGTAAGAAAATGTATTTGAAGAGAAGCTTAAAGGAGTTGATAGATGAAGAGAGGTTGAATATAATTTTAAATTTTACAGTGTGAAGGGAGTTTGATGATACATTTGTATTTATAGAACATTTGAAGAGAGAATGAGAGGCATAGTTTGTTGGAACAAAGTGGGTCTGACATGAACCTCTAAGATTTTAATTGGTGTTGATGATAACAAAGTATTAAAATTGCAATTGGTATCAAGAGCTAGGTCTGTTGCCTAACTCACCTTACAGTGAAACAGTAAAGATCCAAGAGGAAAAACATGACTGAAGCTACAGGAAATGATGGAGGAAAGAAAGCTAATGAGATTCCTTTCAACTATGACTCAAACTCACATGAAAGGAAGTCTTCTGACAAGGTACTATTTTTCAATGTAACTGAGACTAGTTATCCCTTCTGGAAAACCAAGATGTACAGTCACATCATAGGTATTGATTGTGATTTGTGGGACTTGGTGGAAGAAGGAGTTGCATTTGAAAATATGGATAAAGAAGGAGTGGTTAGTTATCAGAATAGAAAATCCTTCACACCTTCTCAGAAGCTGGAATACAAGAAGCATCATTCTGTAAAAGGAATGATGACAAACGCAATCTCACATGATGAGTACCTCAAGATTGGAGATAAAAGGACTGCTAAGTCAATTTGGGAGTCTTTGAAATCCAAGTATGAAGGTAACAAACAAGTTTAAGAGGCAAAAGCTAACTTGTTAGTACATCAGTATGAATTGTTCAAGATGAAGGATGGAGAGGACATTGAGACTATGTTTTCAAGATTTCAAATTCTAGTCTCTGGACTTCAAGTATTAGACAAGAGTTATACTTGCAAGTGTGCTTGAGCAAGTTGTAATCTTGTGAAGATTATAGTGAAAAGCTCTTGTTAGTAACAAGGGGACTGGACGTACTCTCAATTTGTGAGAGGAACCAGGATAAATCTTGTGTCTTTCTTCTTTCCCTCAGATCCTCATTTATTACTTGTTTTAATCCGCTGCTAAATAGTGTTTGTTTTAGAAAAAGCTTTAATTTTCAAAACACAATGTAACCCCCCCTTCTTGTGTTTTTCCACCTTCATAGTTGTTGAATGAATAGGGAGGTTGTATGCAGAGTATGTGAGGAGTGGTTAAAATGCACAATTAATGTGAGGGGAGGTGGGGTGGATTGATATAACTAGTAACTAGTATAATAGAGGCGGGGAAGAGAGATTTTAAGTAGCTTTTGTTGTATTTTTATAATAAACATATTATTCTAAAAAGTTATCCCCCCACTTAAAATTTGAAATATAGTTCAACAAAAGAAAATAATAAATAAATTAGATTAGGGTTATGCTAAACAGTAACACTTTGTAAGATAATTTTTTTTACACTTTTAAGATATTGAATATACAAATTTATAAACATAATTTTCTTATTAATATATTTAGCTAGTGTCTGAGCCCTGAGGGCATCGTTTAACATTTTCATTAGATTATTTCATCTAAATTTAAACTCTATCATTTCTTTTTTCATGCAGTTTAATTATTGACCCAAAGCAATTATCTATGTTTTCTACATTTGCTATTTAGCATGAAATAAAGATTTTTAAAAAATTGCTTGCAAATTTGTAAGCCTAAAACAATTTCAGTTATAAAGCTTAAAAAATTACACAAAAATTTGTGAAAATAAATAAAAACCTAATTTTTGTTAAGTACAACGGTTGAACCAATGTGAAAGAAGACATGAACAACGTTTTTTTATTTTGACAAAATCAATTTCGTCAAAACCAAATGAGGCTTATAATAATATAGTATATTTTATAAAATAAAATGATTGAATTAAAATAATAAAAAATGATATGGGTATTAAACTTGTCCAACTAAGTATTGCCATTTCACTACTTACAATGTCACATAAGTAAAGATTTCAAAATGAATTTGGGGATAATACTAAAAAAAGCTTAAATTGAGGGAAAAAAATTGATTTTTAAAATTGGAGGACTAAAAAAAATAAGAGACTAAAAATGCATTTAAGTTTATTATTTATTAAAAAAAATACAATTATTTAAAAATATAAGAAATATTTAATATGGTTAGAAATTGATTTGAGGACCTTTCCTTTGTTACTCCAACACAAAACCTGAACCAAGTAATTGAATCATTTTTAAAATACATGAAAATAAAGAGCCTCCTTTGCAAAACAGAACAAAACAAAAAAAGCAGAACTGAGAAAAACCAAATTGACGAAGCAGAACTCAGTGTGTAACTGAACAGAAGAGAAGAAGGGAGAGTGTGCGCGCGTGAGGGAGATGTCAGACCTAGACAGACAGATAGAGCAACTGAAGAGATGCGAACCATTGAAGGAATCTGAAGTGAAAGCTCTTTGTCTCAAAGCTATGGAAATTCTTGTTGAAGAAAGCAATGTTCAAAGAGTCGATGCACCTGTTACAGTAAATCCAATTCAATTCTACTTTATAGTTCATTTCATTTGAGATTCACTGTTTTTTATAATTTATAATTAGTTATTAGGTTAACTACTACTGTTAATTTACTGGAAATTTCAATTTATCTATCTAGGGCACACTCTAATAAGTACTAAGAATACTTAATGTAATCAAAATTGATTTTAGGGTCAGTATTTCAATGAGATTTCGTAGGTTTTGTTTTTTTTAAAAAATTTATTATTAACTTATAGATTTTGAGTCTGTTTGGATTGCCTTATTTTTTAGCTTATGAAAAATAGCTTATGCAAATAAATAAGTTCTTGTGTTAATTCGTAAGTTCTCACTAACGAAAACTATATCTTCATAAGCTATTTTTTCATAAACTACCTTACTAGCTTATACATACTAGTAAAAACTTATTTGTTTGCGTAATCTATTTTGCATAAGTTATAGATTTTGGGCTTATTTGGATTTCCTTATTTTTAGCTTATGAAAAATAGCTTATGCAAATAAATAAGTTTTATCTTAATTCATAAGTTCCCATTAACGAAAATTGTATCTTCATAAGCCACTTTTTCATAAACTACCTTGACATGCTTATGCATAATACATATTACATACTAGTAAAAGCTTGTTTATTTGCGTAAGCTGATTTGCATAAGTTCAAAAATAAGCCAATCCAAACGGACCCTTTGTTTCTTTGGCTTTTTTTTTACTATGATATTGTTTTGTGATTTTTTTGTTTTTTTGCAATGAAACTGATAACTACTTTGTTGGTTGTGTTTTTATCGTGTGTAGATATGTGGTGATATTCATGGGCAATTTTATGATATGAAAGAGCTTTTTAAAGTAGGAGGTGATTGTCCTAAAACAAACTATCTCTTTCTTGGGGATTTTGTTGATAGAGGATTTTACTCGGTTGAGACGTTTCTGCTTTTGCTCGCTCTCAAGGTAATAATCATGTTCGGTGGTTATTTTAGAGTTTGGACCATATTGTAGTTTTTTTTGTGTGTGTGTGATGTTGTGTGTTTTGGATCTGTGTTTGGTTTCCTTACAAAAAATTTAAGAATGCTTTAGTCAGTTTGCTCAATGGTTAATTTATCGTAGGATAGAAATGTGCTGTTATGGTTTATAGGTTGTGGGATTGGTGATAGGATAAAGTTACGTGTTTGTTTGACTGAACTTGATGTTTTTTTTTTGTTGAACACAATTTGCTATTATTACTGAATAAAATTTTGCGAGTTTGAGTGGCGAAACTTGAAAAATCTGTCAGAAGAGGCATTGTTGGTGGTCTTTTAGTAAATCTGGTATTGATGTTTTGTTGGTGAAAACAAGAATGAGATGCTTTCAAGTTGTTCTTTTGGCTGGTTGTCGATGCACTTAGGTCGAATGTTATGCTGGGATTTTTTTCACCCAGCAGTTTCTTCTAATGTCTTGGAAGACAGGATTTTATTTGCAATTTTGCACCTACTTTGTAGGTTTTCTGATCATGATTTCGTTGGGGAGCCCTATAGCTAAATATTGTTGTCAAACATCGGTGGTCTAGTGTTATTGCATAGCGAAATTTGAACAAACAACTATTTTCCGAGATCTATAATTTGACAACACTTAAAAGTTAGAGGTAGAGAGAGAGATCAAGAAAAACTGTAGGTCAAACCATAGACTTTAGATACTTGGAGATAAATGATAAATTTATGAACTTAATACTTGAGGAAGTTGTGGCGCCGATTGATCCATGTACCACCTACTGAGGAAATGCCTGACTGTTATTATTGTTGTTGCTTTATCTATAATGCAAAGGGGATGTTGTTCACTTTTGAGCTTATGCTTTTCTCTATATATATTTTTTCTTTACTCTTGGAAGAATTCCCAGAGCTCCTTCATTCTGTTTTGTTTATCTCTTGATGATTTCTTCATACCATAATGATTTGATTAGCTGTCTTGTTAAATTCTTCTTTTATAGTTTCTTTAAACAAAAAATTAAAGTCAAAAAGAGTTTTGTTTTGTCAACTAGGTTCTATCAGTTTCTGGCTCACTCGTTCCTTTTAAGTCATTATCTGTGCTTATTTCGTTTTGTTCATTAATTTTGTAACTAATTAATGACATACAATCAGGTAAGGTATCCAGACCGGATAACACTCATTAGGGGAAACCATGAAAGTCGTCAGATCACACAGGTTTGTATATTAGCTGAAGTGGAATAATGAATAAATCAATAAAAGTGTAGTGGAAAAGACACTGGACTATTTTTCAACATTTTTTGACTTCAGAATACTTATTCAATATCCATCACTTGACAGGTATACGGTTTCTATGATGAGTGCCTTCGGAAGTATGGTTCAGTAAATGTATGGAGATATTGTACTGACATATTCGATTACTTAAGGTTTGCTGCTATCTAGTAGATCTAATACATTTATTGGTACACATGTTTCTTTGGAGAGGGTGAGTGTTGGCAGTTGGCACAACTGTAAGGTTGTTGCCTTATGACTTGGTCACAGGTTCAAATCCTAGAAACAGTCTTTCCTTTTGCCCGAGTGAGGCTGGGCCTCCCATGTCTGATTTTGTGGATGACATAAAGCAGATTGAGATATAAATATAAACATTGCTTTATTTTTGTCCTGCATATGAGGGCTAGCCCCTCACAAGACTTGAATGCTTTATTTGCTATAAAATACCTGAAATGGTCGTTTTACCACAAACTGCCGACATCTCTCTTTTTACCCTGGCAGTTTTATGGGTACAGGTGCTGCTTCCTGTGCTTTTCTTTGGAAATTTTTTTCCACTGAGAAAATTATATTATAATCCTTATGAAAATTAAGCTCTTTGTTTGGGAAACATCTGGATTGTTTTTCTCTGTTATTCTTTCGACTGTCAAATTCATGATTGAAGATTTTCTATGTTGTCACTGTTACTTGCAAATTGTATGCATTATCCTTTCTACTCCCTCCGGTCCTTAATATAAGAAAAAAGTCACTTTTTAGATACATTGAAATATTGATGTATCTAGTCTATGATATAGTCTAGATACATTAATATTTCAATGTATCTAAAAAGTGAACTTCTTATATTAAGGACTAGAGGGAGTATTTTAGAGGGAAGGGGGTTTAGGCGGATATGAGCTAGGCTAAGACTAGAAGGATGCTTTTTGTAGCCTGTCTTTGTGTATTTTAAGAAGGAAAAGTGTTCAGGTGGGTGATCCAAGAACCATAGAACGGATATTTTGATTGCCTTATCAAATAATATAGAGAAGAAAAATGGTAACAACATACATTACATACTCTTACAGAGAGAGAGAGTGGGCAGAACAATTTATTGAAGAATGAGGCCTCATGGGAGTTCACAGAGTAATAGAGAGGGTGTAGAAACGATTGTCATATATCATGTTTTTCTATCATTTAATTTCCTGTGTATAGAAATAACCAAAAAGAAAAGTATGGTTTTAATGGAAACAGTACATTTATGTAATTGCTTAATAAAATTAACTTCATTTGCAAACTTAATTGTTTCAACTTGCATCTCTACTAATGACTTTCCTTTGTTGATAACAATAAACTACAGCTTGTCTGCTCTAATTGAAAACAAGATTTTCAGTGTTCATGGTGGTCTTTCTCCTGCCATTTCAACATTGGATCAGGTTAGGATTTCTACCCTAATTTATCTGTGTCTGAACTTTTAGATTGTATAAAGGCTACATTATATATTTTATTATTTATTCTTCATATCCAGATACGAACTATTGATAGAAAGCAAGAGGTACCTCATGACGGTGCCATGTGTGACCTTCTATGGTCGGATCCTGAAGATATTGTGGATGGATGGGGTCTTAGTCCACGTGGTGCTGGTTTCTTGTTTGGTGGCAGTGTTGTGTCTTCTTTTAACCACGCCAATAACATTGACTATATATGTCGAGCTCATCAGTTGGTAATGGAAGGATATAAATGGATGTTCAACAATCAGATAGTTACTGTTTGGTCAGCTCCAAATTATTGCTACAGGTACTTAATCAATTCAATAAAGTCTGTTATTATTTGTGAGCCAGTGTATTTAATAAGTAATTTTTGTCTTTGTTACAGATGTGGTAATGTAGCTGCAATTCTGGAGTTAGATGGCAATCTAAATAAGCAATTTCGTGTGTTTGATGCTGCCCCACAGGTTTGTTGGCAAAACTCACTTGATATTGATTATTACTGTTAATAAACTCGGTACATAGATAAGCTATATGGATTATTGTTTCCTCATATAGCAGCAATACGAGCGTCAATCCCTTTATGTCAAATCTGCTGATTCATGTGGTAAAGAATGCACCACTGAAGCATCCTGGTTGCAATATTTTTATCATACTGAATTTTTGTACGAGGGACTTTTCATTTGAATGTTCTATCTTTGCATGTTTGAGCAAACATTTGGTGTTCCATGTTCTTTAATCTTTGCTACATTAGGATCTCCCTCCCCACGAAGGAGAAAATTAATTTGCTGATATTGATATTCAAATTTTAATGAAACACAGGAATCAAGAGGGGCACCTGCCAAGAAACCAGCGCCAGATTACTTTCTATAAAGCAGTTTTCTTTATTTCTCTATGTCTGAACACACGAATTGACGAACAGGACTTGAATCGCAGAGATGTCTGAAACGGAAGGATTCAGTGAAAGACAATCGTCAGTTCTGGAGGCAGGAAACTTGTGAATCTGCCTGCTTCATGCATCTTTATTATTATTGTAGCAGTGTTGTGAATTAGTTTGTGATTTGGCTATATATGGTTCTTACCTTTGTTCATTCAAAAGGTGTGATGGACATAGGGGGATTAGAAGGAAAATGACATTTGCATATATGAGAACTTGATTAGGAAGAATTGGATTGAGTCAGGGAATATTGGGAGTCCATAAATATGTGGTAAAAACCCACTATTCAAGTTTTGATATTCGTTTGGGCTATAAATTTTTTATGTTATTCAATTTATGTAACATGTGTGTAATGTATTATTATTATTGCTCTAGTTTTGCACTTTGTGTGGTTGGTATTGCAATCATGCATTTCATGAATTCTGAATTTCACTTCTCAAAGTGTCATTTTCAACACAAGATGTTAATGCACGGAACTTCCTCATATCTTTCAAAATCAATTGGAATATTCTGAAAGAGTAATATCTCATCATTATGGTAACATTTAAGTAATATTATACTATTCAATTTTATAAAATTTACCGTTTGATTGAAAACTTATATAGATTATTCACATAAAATTTTAAAGAAATCTTAAGTTATTTAATAGTTAATTAGTTATTTTTTGGTTGAGTTTCGGATTACTGGTGTCCCTCTAATGATGTGCTCTTGTTTAAATATTCATTTTCAAGAGTCAGAAATAAGAATCTACATACTTTACGTGTAAAAAATAAATAACAAGTCTCGTGGGTCTCGAGCATACACACACTATATATTTTATTTTATATTTTTATATATGAATAATAATTGATCAATATGCCAACTCCATCCCAATTTAATAATAATATTAATTATTCAACAAACTTCCAAAATCAACCAACCATCTTCAAAGTTTGTTGTTATCAGAAACCGAGTTACAAAACACAAACCTTAAAAAACTGTCTTCAAGATTCAACACAACCATATTAGAGGTTTCTTGTTGATGTTTTCTTGATCATTAATTCATAAACATGTCACATAAATATTTTTTCATTTTTTTGTCCCTCTTAATAATCTCAAGATTCTCAACAAGTGTTTGTGTTGAAGATAGTTTCATCTCTGTGATTATATCTGATAAGGGTCTTGACTTTGTCAAAGATATTCTAATAAACCAAACTATTGAATCTATAGTTCTTTCTCAGCTACCACAAATTGAGAAATCTGTTCAAGTCCCTCTTGTTGGAAAAGCTCATGTGATTCTTTCTGAGATCACAATCAAAGATATTCAAGTGAGCTCTTCATATGTTGAAATTGGTGATAGTGGCATTAATGTTGTTGTTTCTGGTGCTACTGCTAATTTGAGCTTGAATTGGAGGTACACAGTTAGTAGTTGGTTAGTCCCAATTGGAATTTCTGATAGTGGAACTGCCACTGTTAAGGTATTATATTCATCTATGGTATTTTTCATTTTTAAATTTGCATTTGATTTCATGGTTTATAATTTTACATGGTTTCTAGGTGATTTAATTCACAAGGTTTGACCTTTTAGGGAATGATAGGAATAAATGTTTTGCACAAGTTGGTTAGTTTGATCAAATTGGTAATAGAATTGCATTTTGTACTTTCTAGCAACGGGAATAAGGGTCTGTTTGGATTGACTAATTTGAGTTTATCTACACATAAGCACTCGTGAAAGTGTTTGGAAGATTTATTTTTTTTATAAAACGGCTAATGATAGTAATTAGTTGTTAGGTTAGTATTTTCGCATTTTGCCCGGTTTTGAACTAGGACTTCCAGCTCCTTTAACCTTTAGCTCAAATCAGTTGAGTTACCCACCCCACCCACTGTTTGGAAGATCTTATAAAAACAACTTATGACAAGTTCATATGAACCATAATGTTAAGAAGGCACACATCGGATATGAGTTAGCCTGGACAAGGGTTTATAAGTAAGAGGCAATCTTCACCTTATAAGTCGGTTTTGTAGAGTTGAGTTAGGCAAAATTCTCAATTCTAAGACATAAGCTCACTAGAACAGGTCATGAAAACGATTTTAACTTTATTTTATCTGTTGTTCTAGAAATAGCTTAGACATTAGTACTTATATGATAAGCACATAAGCACTTATATAAGTGCTTATGTTAAAAGTGCTTAATTAAGTTGTTTATCAAAACAAGACGTTAGACTTGATCAACTGCTAGAACATAGGCAATTGCATATAGTTGAAACTGCAGATATTGAAAATAAATATGTGGTATCAAGATGAACATTAAAACAAATGTGTTTTAGTATTTGACAGGAAAAAAACCTGTTACAATAATGTACTATTAATGCAGATAGTTGTTTTTCCCTTCTCTGATAAACCAATAATATCCCCTCACTTGGTTGTGTTGTGGTATGTTTGGAAGGTTGAAGATTTGCAAGTAGGGCTTACCGTAAATTTAACGAACCAAGCTGGAACTCTTAAGCTGATTCTCTTAGATTATGGATGTGATGTTGGCGAATTATCAATAAAAGTGAAGGGCGGAGCAGCTTGGCTTTATCAAGTGTAAGCAATTTTCCTAAGACATGGTTTATGATAATCGATAGGAACTATGTTCATATACTCCGTTTTAAATTATTGTGATCGCCTAAAATATAGATAGACAAACAGATAGATAAATCGATACGTAATAGTTAAAAGTATGATGTGAATGATTTTTGTTTTACTGCAGGCTAGTTGATGCTTTTAAAGGAAATATAGGATCTGCAGTCGAAGATACGGTTTCTAAGAAAATAAGTGAAGGGATACCAACACTTGACGATTTACTGCAAACTCTTCCGAAGACAATTTTATTAGATGAAACTGCTGTTCTAAATGTTTCTTTCGTTGGTAATCCTGTGCTGAGTAATTCTTCTATCGAACTTGGAATCAACGGTTTATTTACCGAGAGAAATGATGATTTAGTATCTCAAGTTTACCACAGAGGATATGATAACATTTCTGTTTCTAGTGGTGATTTACCAAAGATGGTAAAGATTTCTTTACATGAAAATGTTTTCAAATCGGCCTCTGAAGTTTACTATGCAGTAAGTTTCTAAATTCAGAAATTTCAACTTCGATGCTTTTGTGCTGGACTGGTGCATTTGCATTACTAGACTCGAATATAGTTTTGATAGTTTATATCGTCGTTGCCTCAGGCAGATGCATTGCAATGGATACTCGATGAACTACCTAATCAGGCCCTTTTAAACACAGCTGACTGGAAAATCATCATTCCTCAATTGTACAAGCAATATCCAAATGATGAGATGAATCTTAATATCTCTATATCTTCTCCACCGGTTATAGAAGTCTCGGATCAAGATATCGGTGCTACCATTTCTATAGATTTAATCATCAATGTTCTGGAAGCCGATGAAGTAATACCTGTTGCATGCATCTCCGTGGTATGCTAAGTAAATAGTTTGTTGAATTTTGAAGCTTACACTTTTATAACTATTCTTATAATTTGCCACATTTCTAAATTTTGATAAAATGATCAATATCTTATCTTAACATGTTTTATTGATCATGCTTGTTGGATCGAACAGGATATTAGTGCTTCGTGTGACGCGGAAATTGTACGGAACAGTCTTACAGGTCGGCTTAAATTGAAGAAGTTCTCGACATACTTGAAATGGAGCAAAATAGGGAAACTTCATATGAATGTAATTCAGGTAAATATCAATAAGTGCATTCATCTTTTTAGCTCAAAAATTTATATTTTGGTATAAAATCAGATGAAATACATGACTATTATATGAATCTTATCATACTCTTTTACTTTGTAAACATTTGCAGTCAATGTCATCAACTGTCCTCAAAACAGTCCTCATACCGTACCTAAACTCGCAGTTAAAGAGAGGAATTCCATTGCCAATTCTCAATGGTTTCGCCCTTAAAAATGCGCGTATCTTGTACACTCCTCCGTGGATTGCATTATCTACTGATGTTACCTTCTTAGGAGACTACTATCTTAAACATCATCTAGCTTATGGTAAAAAAGGAGTGAGCAATACTTGTAAAGATAGCTGTGAAGAGTGAATGAGATATACATTCATGGAAAAATGGAAAATTACCTTCTTGTATGTATTCCATCTTAGGACTTAAATTTTTTTGTAAATTATTCTGTCAAGAGGATTACTTGTTGGAATATTTGCCAACAGTCAACCTCCTTATTTGATATACAAATATACTAAATCACAATTTTTAAGCATAAAAATTTGATTGAGGAACCAGAACCGAGTGATTTTAAATGAGGGGACCAATTTCGTGAGTGAGTGAAAATAGGGGACTAAAACTGTAATTAAGCCTATAAAATAAAGGAAATGCAATAATTTATATAGTCAAACGTTTATATTGAATGAAATGCAATAATTTTTATTCATAAAAAAAATGGTTAAGACATAAAAAGAAAAAATATTCATTATTATAAAATAAAGGAAAATATTCATATTGATTCATTAAATTGTGATTATGAATTAATGCAAATGTCAATCAACAAATATATAGTAAATTTGTTAATGTAATAGGAGTGAAATTTTGATTGAATATCCATTAGTAAAAAAATAAAATATATTCATTCATTCAAATTGGTAGAGTACATCAGATTCAATATCCATGTTATATAGTATTTTATTTTTCATATCATATCCATGTTATATTTTATAGAAGTATATTTATTTATTTTTATAATATTCTTAGAAATATATTTAACTAGCAAAGGAATATTCACATTCAAATAAAAAATACTCCTATATCCAACCATACATTAAAAAATGGATATTTTCTTAGCTAAATTTGGAGATTTATCAGATGCTAATCTCTTAGTTCAGGCTTATCCGCTGGAAGACATTTTTCATCTTTTTTGGAGTAATACGATTGAGATTTTCTTCCTTAAAAAAAAGTTTATTTTTATTTATTTTTTTGTGTCTATTTTGCTTCTTTTTCTTGTTTTGATTATTCTAACCAAAAAAATACATGGATTTTTCATATCTCTTTTTTTGATAATAAATCATAATTGATTGATCAGAGATGATTTTGGTAACAATAAAAAGGAAAGAGGTGATTAATTAATGCTCATTGTCATGTGCTAGAAAAACCAGTCTATCAACCTATTTAAGTATATTTGGTCAAAAATTGTTCAAAATTAAAGTATTTGATCCAAAAAAATATATTCTTTAAGTATCATTAGGAAAACCGGATTAAAAAACAATAGTAAAATTAGAAAAATTATTATAGATACATTAAGAGGATTTAATATTTGACAAAAATCATCAATTTTGATTTGTTAATTTTCAACAACCATATCAAGGGAAGAGAGAATGAAGAAGGTGCTCAATTTTTTTTAAGTGTATTTATACTTGAAGGCATGATATCTTTGTCACAAAATATGAAGTTGCTTCCACCACCAATAATGTTCCATTTAGTATTGTTTATTTGTTGTTTTTATTTTGGTAGAGCCATAGATTGTGGTGGGAAGCAAGTTGTAAATACCATCAATGTTGACCAACAAAGAAAAGGAGCCTTCCAAACAATTCAAGCTGCCATTGATTCTATAAAGAACCCAAATGATCGATGGGTTATGATTAATATAAATCCTGGCATATACAAGTAAGTTTAATATTTTTCATATAAGATACATACATATACAAAGTAATTTGAATTTTGAAATTTTGTTAAATGTTAATTAGTTTATTAAATAAATTTGATATGTTTTCACACTTGTACCCTTAGAAAGTTGTAATAAACAGCCTGAGTATCCCTTGTGCTCCCTAAAAATACTCGGAAAATTGTGTAGGGAACAAATTCTTATACCCGTCAGAAAGCCGTGCATTATTTTAAAAGGATCGGGTAGCAATAACACAATCATTACTTACAACAAATCATTTCATGATGGTGGCCAATCCATGAGTGCTACATTTCATTCATCTCCACCTAATGTAATTTTGAGTGGTATTAAATTTCAGGTTCGTAAAAGAAATGTTAGAAATACTCTCTTTTCAACGTATTTTATAACTCTTCAATTGCTTATAAAGTGTGTACAATTGTAGAACACATTTGGATATAACGGACCAGCAGTAGCAGCATCTATATATGGTGATAAGACTGCAATATTTGACTGTAGTTTTATTGGTTATCAAGATACTTTACTTTCATCAAAGGGGCGTCAATACTTTAAAAATTGTTATATTCAAGGTGAAGTAGACTTCATTTGTGGTGCTGGTCAATCTTATTTTGAGGTACTCCCTCCGTTACGGTTTATAAGCAAAAGTCATCATTTCACACAGTTTAAGAAATATAGTCAACTTTATTTATTTTCAATTGCAGTACCAAATTTGCCCTTATTATATTAGTAATTAGTCAATTTTACCCTCGTAAAAAATGTTCAGTTACATTGATTACTAATCCTAGTATAGTGTAAAAATAAAGTAGATCATTAATTCAATTTGCCTAGTACTCCAAGAATAAAGTTGGCCGAGTAGATCTTTTAATATTCCAATGAGTGACGGTTTCTTTTCTTTCCATCAAATTGGTGGCACATGGTGATACAATTTCTCAAGCACCAGTCATTAATTATGTGTATAGCTTCCGTAAAGAAAAGATAAGGAGTTTAATTGCAAGGGTATTTTTGGTATTTTATGATTTAATATAAGGAGAAAAGTCAAATTTGCTTATATTTTGTAACAATTTAGTTTGAAATTTTTTGCTTATATATTGTAACGGAGGGAGTAATATTTTTTTGTTCTCATCACCAACATTATATTAACAAGGGCGAATGAACTCCCCGAGAACTAGACTAATATATATGTGATTGGTTAGACGATAGGTAAAGTTTGACCACAAATTCTTCCATTTTTAAGGATTAAACTTAAATACCGACTAAAGTTATTCATTTAGATTAAAAACATTAACTACTCCAGCGTAATCTAATAACTATAGTTATATAAAATTGAAAAGAGAAATTATTATTAATAACGGTGACTCTAGCGATCATTTTTACAACTATCCCAAATGAGATTTAAAATATGTTATTGAAGTTACAAAGTAAAGTTATTACAGTTAAGCATTTATTTTTTTATGGATTTTTACATGTTGTAGAATTGTGTGATGAATGCCACTCAAGGAGAATCTAGACCTTCAGGTTTTGTGACAGCACAACGTAGGGATAATCTAAATGAATCAAATGGATATGTTTTTAGAGGAGGGTCCATTGTTGGAAATGGCGAGGTGAATCTTGGAAGACCTTGGGGACCTTACGCAAGAGTTATATTTTGGGGAACATATTTTTCTTCAGTGGTAACTCCTCAAGGATGGAATGCTTGGAATGATTCAAGTATAAGCCAAGTGTAAGTTTTTTTTTGTTAGATTTTTTTTTTGACATTGTTGGATTGATGATATATATAATTATTTTATTTGTCAAAATTGCAATTCTTATCATGTAACATTTTTCTTAATTTGTAAACAAATTTATGCAGGCAAAAGAGCACATTTGCAGAAGTTAACTGTACAGGACCGGGAGCCAACACTAAGGAACGTGTCACGTGGGAGAAGGAACCAAAAGATTTAAACTTAAATGAATATACTTTGTCATCTTTCATAAATAATGATGGATGGCTTGCCAATATACCATCTTTATAATTGTAAAATAAATTAATATGCTTCTCAATTTAAAATAAATGAATTTTCAGCAATTTTGTACACACTCACGTGAACAAAATATAAGCTGGTTTTATGTATACTGTCGAGAGTTATATATTGAGAAGATAAAAATGTTCAATGTTATTTTTAAGAAAAAAACAAAGCGTTTAATATGATACTTAATTAAGGGATATATGGATTCATTGTAGTCAAAAAATGATCATGCAGTCAAAAAGTAATCATGCAGCCAGTAAGTTTTAGGTTGTTCGATCAAGATCAAACAGTCCAAATATCATCTCAAAATTTTATATCAAACAAAAAAAAAAACTATTTTAAGATTTAAGCTGTCTGATCTTTTAATCAAACGACTGTGAATCATTGGCTACATATAATCCAGCTTCTTAATTCAGCCATGAGACTCTTGGACTTAATTGACCAATTTTTTGGGCCGGACTCTTCACATGGATTTAAGTTCTATAACAATTGCCATGTCAAAAAATATTCTAACAATCAATGTTTTTATTGAAAGTTGGGTTGTCATGAACGCCGATCTCTTACTGATTGCGACAATGTTAGAAGTATCAAATTAAAAAGATAAAAGTGTTCAATATGACGGTGAATTCATGCGGCTATATTCTACTTGATTAATAAATTAGTCTTTTGGATTTGACCTACACTGTATGATGTTTTCTAAAACACTTGAAGTACATTGGTTCAATTTTTGGGTTTATTTCCAGGTAGCAGAATGTTACACAAAAAGATACCAAAATTGGAACGTGAAAATTGTGGAAATTAACAAACAAAATATTACTTTCGGTCTTCTTATTTTATTTATAAAAATCTGTTATTTTTTTTATCAATTGAATAGCTAAAGTATCTTATTTATAATATACATCAAATATATAACAAACTTAGAAATGAGCTAATTCATATAAAAATGACCGGAAGGATTAACATTTTAGATTCACCAACAACATGTTACATAAGTACTTCATCCGGTCATTTTTTATAAAAAAATGAGTATATCAAAGGATTTATCCCAAAGAATAATTCCCCCTTCTTAGTTTTCGCACGCTCGAAATGGTTTTTAGATTAACTCCGCTTGATTTTTGTTTAACTTTTGATTTCTTACTTTTTAGCAGGGTCTTGGGGGATGATTAGATTGAAAAGAAATTAAGTTCCACTTTTCCAAACATTTATATTGATAAAGGACGTTTTATTTGTAAGCACTAAGGCAAGCAATTTAGTGATATACATAGGGATAGACCGATAAAACCATCAAAATTATGATTAAACACATTATAATTTATGTTTCATCTTTCAGGTATTGTGGTCGGATGAAAGTGTTGGAGATTTTGCCTGGTATAAAGCATTTGTTATGACTGTTGAGACCTTGGTTGATCACTTGTATAAGTAGAGGAAAAGTTCATCACGGGAAGAATAGGGAAAAATAGCTAGAGAGAGATTGGGAGAGAGTTGAAGATAGTTTGAAAGATTAAACACTTCTTTTCTTTTTTTTTAGACAAAGATACTTCTCTCTTAATTTTGTAAAGGTATTAGAAAATTATTACTCATGTATGTTATAAATACTATTAAACAAAGACACTTCTTTCTTAATTTTGTAAAAATATTATAAAGTTATTAGCTATATACGTTAAAATACTATTAAACAAATAGCTATCCTTATACTTGTAATGTATGTCTACTTCTAACATCGAACAATTAAACACATAAAAACATACCTAAAGATAATGTAAACATCATCCCTTATCTTCTGCCACCAAAACTTCATTGCAACTGATAGTTGTTCCTCTTTCAACTAATCAAAATTTACAGTTGTACAAACATGTCATCCAAAAGACTTTGATATTGTTTGTTAAAGAAGTGTTTAACCGTTTCCAACGGTTCCACAAACAATTTCAGATTTTTATGCTATATATTTTTCATACGTGCCATTGTTTTTGATCCAAAATCAAATAATTTGAACAAAAATCAAATATCACAAATTTCTTTCTACAACTACACATACCAAGACATGTTGAAGACACTTCTAAGTGATTGAAAATGATTGTGTTGAAAATGATTTATTTATTTTTATGCGCAGGAATGTTGTCAAGGGGTTAAACTTTCTTCGTAAGAAACAATGCTATTCGTGTGGAAATCTGAAAAGATGTGTCGAGGAAGAGTCAAACCTACGATGATAAAGATTTAAAGGTACGAGCAAAACTATTGCCGTCAATGATATAGAGCAAAGACTTTGTTGAAGATGCCAAACAATTGAGAAAGATTATGAAATCTGTCATCTCTCGTCATTCAATACGTAATATGCTTTGAACTCAACCACTATTTAGACTTTATTGATTTAATCTCGTAAGTGTTCTTTATCCTCTATTCTTTATTGGATTGATTATGAAGTTAGAGAAATTATATTTATTTTTATTTTAGTTCAATTCCGTAAGTGTTTATGAGAGTGTATTTGGGATCCAGGATTTGTTTTATTAAATAATAATAATTTAGGGATTTGGATGATGAAAAGCCAGAAGGTATTGATTGTAGAAAATGCTTGATCACAGTCAACATATAAGACAACGTTATTAAGATCATATTGCTCCCTCTCTAACATCTCAAGCATCATCGGAATGGCCTTAACTTCAGCAAGATACGCATCCCCTCATTATATTGTAAAGACAAAAGAAATTTTGAATGAAAATATACAAGTGGGTTTAGATCAAAATCCCTCAATAGCCCACTGCAAACCATAAAGCGCATTTTAACCTCACAAACAAATGCAACTCCTCCATCCGTTCCCATGCAAATGAGTTTGAGTATAAGGTTACGAGAGAAGGCGAAGTATATTTTTCTTATAAATTTTGCTAGAAAGACAAGTAAATAAAATTAGAAATATTTTTAAATTACAACTCTACTTGATTTTTGTTTTACTTTTGTTTCTTCCCTTTTTTTAAAGCCTCTGAGGATGATAAGATTGAAAAGAGATTAAGTTCCACTTTTCCATACATTTATGCATTGATAAAGGAAGGTTTATTGTTACAAACAGAAAAACATCATGATCAGGTGGTGACACTATTGGAAAATTAGTCGGCATCATGCATTTATCATGATTGTTGAGGAGAGTTGAAGATAGTTTGGAAGATTAGACATTTCTTTTTTAATTTTGTAAGAGTATTAGAAGTTAATTTGAATTTCAAGATCTCCGATATTTCTATTGCAACTCTTAGCTTCATGTTATATAAAGTAAAGTAATATTAAACATTTAAACAATAGTTTAAACATTAGTACAACAAAAATTATTATATATTACAAAATACTTTTTTATAGACCACATTGAAAGTTATTTTACATCTTCAAAATCTTTATTAATATATCACAATTAATGATATTTTTAAAATGATAAAAAAGTATGTTTTTTTTATTAAAATAATATATGTCATTAAAAATGAATGTGAATTAAATATTTTCTCAAATTATACTGAAAAAATATATTAATTAAATTTCAAATTAAGGAACATGAAAATGGGAAGGTGAATCCGTGAATATATTAAGAAATATGACAATGTAAAAAATGAAAGGCGTCCCAAAGAATAAGGGGTGAAAATTAGCTAACGAGTTGAAAAAAAAAGTAGTAAAACACATAAATTAAGAATGTGGGCAACTCAAAAAATTAAGAATGTATTTAATTTCTTATTGTCGGAAAGCGCATATTAGTTTAACATTCTTAATTCTTGCGTTTAGTTTCTTAGTCAGATACACACAACTAATTTGTAACCAACTTTTATATACCATGTGCAAATTTTCTTACCTAGCTTGTTCTCATTGATCAATGGATAAATACAACAAATTGCATTAAATTTTCTTTTTGACTGAATTTACCAAAATAAAATTAACTATGAAAGGAAATAAATTATTTTCTCTATAAAAATTAAAATCGTATCTCGAAAAAATAAAAAATAAAATCGTAACTTAGCCAAAGAAGTAGAAACACGTGACGAGCCATCCAAACAAAACAAGCTTATAAAACTCTCACTTTTATTTTCTCTCTCTAGCGCTTGCATTGCACACGTTCGCTCTGTTTCACTAACCCAACCAAAAACCAATCTCATCCCAATTCCAAATACCTAAATAATTCAATTTACCCCGAAACCTTTCCTTCGTCTCTCCCAAACTCAAAACTTTTTCAATAATCACTTACCCGCCAAAATAACACTTAACATGTCTCTTTTCTCTTATTATTACACATCTCTTACTCATACAATATAAATTTAATTTAATTACCGCTTTCATTTTTAAATCTCTTCTTCTTTTTTCCTCTTCCCTCCTTTTCGATTTTTTTACCTAACTGTCCCTCATTTGACCCAGAATTTCCCACACTACCCCCCATTTAAAAAAATTTCCCATTCTGCCCCCCAATACCCTCCCTTTAGGACAGGCAGCCGGACATAATGGCCCACACCTGCTGTGGAGCCACTGTCAACGGCGCCATCTGACTTGGCATGGTGCCAGTCAGAGTGGCGCCATACTGCCACATGCTGCAGCGTCAGCTGCTGTCCCCTGCATGGCTGACACAAGCTTTATCCTCCACTGTTTGGCACTGGTTCACATAGAGTTAGACCTGGTGATGGTAATCAGCGGCATTAGAAAAATTGTAATAAAATTATTTTTTTAATATATAATATTTATATTTTTTATCATTTATTTTTCTGTTATTATAAAATTGCACAAAACTACAATTATTACTAAATTAAATTGCAAAAAGTATACATTGATACGAAATTACAAAATAAAATTGCACAAACAAACATCATAATAAAATTACATAACATAAAAATAAACCACGATAAAACAACAACTTACTATTTTTTTTAAGGTCGCGTACAAACAATGTGGTTATTTTTCAAATTCGACAACACCAAACATAAAATAAAATTGCACAAACATTAAACATAATAAAATTACATAACATAAAAAATAAACCACATTTAACAATAACTTAACTACTTTTTTTTAAGGTCGCGTACAAACGATGTGATTCTTTTTCAAATTCGACACTCCTAAACATGGATTGAACATCCATATCATTCTTCAACTTCACCCAATATTTTTTATATGTTGCAACAATAGAGTCGCTGGTGATGTCCGTACATGAATCTAAATAGGCCATATGCTCAATTTCTATTTGTTCACCATTTTTGAAGAGAAATATTTCTTGAATATTATTCTTCAAAGAAACGAGAGAACTCAATTTGCCAATCGCTAATTTAAAATGTTCCTCGCGCTCCTTAAATTTCACAGAAAAATTATGAGTGGTTGATGCACGGACATTTGAAGAAGAAGAGGCCATTTGTGATAAAAAAAATAGAGAGATGAAAAAATATGAAGTTTATGAGTGAAAAATGAAAGTATAGAGTGTGGTATTTATAGAAGGAGTTGATAGTTGAAAAAAACAAAAATTTAATATTAAATTCGAAAAAAAAAAAAAAAAGTAAAAAGCTTGTGTCAGCCATGTAGGGACAGCAGCTGACGCTGCAGCATGTGGCAGTATGGCGCCACTCTGACTGGCACCATGCCAAGTCAGATGGCGCCGTTGACAGTGGCTCCACAGCAGGTGTGGGCCATTATGTCCGGCTGCCTGTCCTAAAGGGAGGGTATTGGGGGGCAGAATGAGAAATTTTTTTAAATGGGGGTAGCGTGGGAAATTCTGGGTCAAATGAGGGACAGTTAGGTAAAAAAATCCCTCCTTTTCTCTCCCTCTCTCTTCCCCTCTCTCTCTAGGGTTTCTCACCGATGGATTCGACGACGGATCCGCCACCGGAGATTGAGAACGGACGACGAGACGAACAAGAGGAACAACAACGGTGCAATAAGAAGGCGAAGGTTGATGTAATTGAGAACTCGGAATCGGTGGAATTGAAACGAGTGGCGGAGATTGTTTTGGTTTTATCAACGATGGCGACGATGCGTGGTGGAAAGAAACCTACTGATGTGGAAATTGAGCTTATGAGAGAGGCGAGGAGTAAGCTTGCGGTTCTATGTCAAGGGATTGCTCCCAAGGATATTGTTGCTGTTGAAGCTATTGGTTCTGTAATTCAGGATCTTGGTTTGAATGTTAAGGTCGAGGACCAGAGGTTAGGGTTTCGGACTACGCCGAAGATGTCTATTGCTGAACGGTATTCGTCTGCGAAATCGAAGGTATTCATTATCTCAATTTTTATTTCAGTTAATTCCAACTTTTGTAACTCTAATTTTTTGAATTATTGGTTAGGTAGAATTAGAAGGAAATTGGTATAATTGGATGCATTGTTTGTGTTTGTTGTTTTGAATAATTGCTTAGTGTGAAAAGGAAATGTTGCAATTGATGCATAAGTGTAGTGTACTGACATTGTGTATATGCATTCGTTTGGTTAAGTGTCAACTTTGTTAATTTCGCCGCATCCCAAATCCCAATGTTAATTTCATCGCAGTCACACGTTTAAGCTTCTCCTGTCACATTAACAAACACACACTTTTATCTTGGTTGTCGGGAGTATATATGAGTTTAGAAAAAGTAGATAAGAATGTTGGATCCTTTGCTTCTTCTTACGCAATTATTTGTAGCATTTTGTTTTATGGGGGGTGTGGGGTGGGGGTTCTTTGGGAGGATAATTTAAGTAGTACTTTAATTGGTTGCATTGAATATTTGGGTTATTTTTCTTTCAGTTAATTTCTTGTTACCGCTCATTTTAACCTTAAATTACCTTATTTGGTATGCACTTCGTGGAGTTTGTTGGAAAGATGACAAGCTCTGCTAGTGTGAAAAGCTTTTTACTTTTGTTTTATACATAAGTAGGAGCATTTGTTTGTTGTTTACAGGATGTCTTTATTGTTAATGAGGAAGCTCTGGCAAGTGTTTTGACGAGTTTGTTTCACATTTGTTTTCTATTTCTTTTGCTATCTTTCTTATTTCTAGATGGAGGAATCAAAGAAATTCTCTGCACCGTCCACAACATATACATCTCAGCCCTTGCAAACAAACACCAGTGGAATGGTTGACAATCGTGTGCCAACAAATGCTGTTCGAATGTTTGCGTCTGATAAATCAAACCACACGGCAATATCATCTACAGTTCCCATGGTGTCTATTCCTCCCCATATTTCTGCCGGATCTTCTGCAGCATTGCAATATCAATCAACCAGCAATGAAGTGAGACCACCCATTGTTTCTGGTGTAATGCCTAACAATCACATGGGAAGAAATCCATCGTCTGTAGCATTGCCTAGAGTTGAAAACCCACAGTTTAAAGTTACTGGAGGATTGAGTGGGGCTCCTTATGTGCTTCAGGTCCAAGGTAATTTCAACAAAGCTTCCCACCAATCCCAAATTCCAAGGGGTGGAAGATTTACATTTACTATTGATGAATTGGCTAATAGTGCAATATCAATATGTTCTCATGTATGATGATTTGAACACGTGGTGCGGACCTGTACTTTGTTTTGCTGTGACTCTATTTTTTTTCTCAACTAAATATAATAAAATGCTTACATATACATACGGGAGTTTCTTCTATATAAGACATTGAATGCAATGATGTATGAAGAAACCTGAAAGTTCATTTGATTGGTGTATATCTAGGTCCTTTTCAGGTGGATATAGTCTCCAAGTTTATTTGATTGTTTTTCAAGAGTCTGAAACTGAATGATTGACCCTCTTCTTCAGTTGTCTCTTCTCCCTGATTTTTTATTATTTGTAGGTATATTATGGAAATTGAAAAAGTATGAGTTTTAACTTTCAACGTGGATTTTCTGCTTTTTTAGTTTAGCTTTCGCAATTTGTAATACTTGTAGTCTATTCTATATTTTTAATAGTATGCATATGATTGTATCTTATGACATTTCAGTCATAGAAGTTGCAACTGATTTTGAGAAGTTTTCTAAACTGTAGCAAATTCACTGCCAAACCAATCATCGGTGAATGCTCCTACATGGTCATTACAGACTCAACCTGTGTCATTAGCTAGAAATGTATCAGAAAACAAGGCGCTGCCTGCTCATAACTCTGTCAAGGTTGAAGGAACTGCTGGTGCAACCGTATCTAGGACAGGTCCACAAGTAACAACAGCTCAGAGTGTTAGACCATTTATGACTCAAATGGGACCTGGAAATATGTCTAGCATGCACCAGCCATTGCAGGGTGGGAACATGGTTCAACCTCCTACTATTCCTAGTCACTCTGATATTGCAAAGGTTGTCCAGAAATTGTTGCTACCGAAGGTTCCTGACAATCCTACATGGACTCCTCCGTCAAGGGATTATATGAGTAAGACTTTCACATGTCAGACATGTGAGCTCACTGTCAGTGAGGTTGATTCTGTTCTTATGTGTGATGCTTGTGAAAAGGGATTTCACTTGAAGTGCCTGCAGCCAGCAGTCATTAGAGGAATTCATAATAGAGTTGATTGGCACTGCATGAGGTGCTTGAGTTTAAGTGGTGGAAAGCCTTTGCCTCCAAAATATGGCCGTGTGATGAGATCCTCAATTACATCACCAAGTTTTCCCTCTAATACAGCTGGTATTCAACCATCTTCAGAGAAGAAAGCAGAGAACTTAGATTCAAAGGTCAGCCCACAGATGTTTACATCAAATGGAAACTCTGTTCCAACTGTTTCCAGTGCCAATGAGTATACTGAGCCGTCATTTGACTCAAATACCCCTGATACGAGAGATATACAAGGTTCCAACATTTCATCTAGCATTGAAACCATTGATGAGAAGCCTGATCCGAACATATGTATGAAATCTGCTGCTTGTAGTGCTTCCACTGGCTTGCAGGGTGAAAATTATGCTGAACAAATAGATTCAAAGGCTTTGACCAGTAAAGATACTCCAGAATCTGAAACTCTTCCTAAATTATCTGAGCCAGCTAAATGTGAAAATTTGCAACCATCACAAGATTCTCAAGTTGAGATAACAGTGTTACACGACAATGCTGAAATATCATCAGATAGACACGTTAGCAATAGTTTGACAATTAGTAATCAAAAGGAATCTCATGGAGGAGAAAATATAACTTCTGATATCAACCACAATGACCTAGATGCTCCACAACCAAATTCTGTCGGAGGTTCTGGAACTAATACCGAAGGTATTCAGCACTCTGCTTTATCTTCAGATAGCTCACATGCTGTAGAATGGATTGGTGATGCTGTACAACTTGTTGATGAGAAAAAGTATTATCAATCTTGCTGCATTGATGGAGTAACATATAGGCTGCAGGGTCATGCTTTTTTCACATCCAACCATGGCAAATTAACACCTTCTAAACTTCAGGCAAGCAAATTATCATGCATTCTGTCGTAATCTAGCAGTTGGTTTTATCATACTTTTATAAATTCACCAATGAAATTGCTAAGGGCATATGAATATAAAAAAGCCGTGCTTCCTGTACGCTTGTGCAAAATTGTGTCATTATAAAATTTATAGAACTTTTACAAAAAGACTTATTCCTATTTAATTTTCAGTCTATGTGGGAAGATTCCAAAACTGGGGTGAAGTGGGTTAAGGCAACAAAGTGCTACTTCCCTGATGATTTGCCGGGGAATATCGGTCATCCTTGTATATCTGAAGTCAATGAGGTAACTTTTTTTGTACATCTTTATATAAAATTGGTGCGTCTCTTTCTTCTTAAAGGGATACCAATTCATTCTTGCAAGTGTGAAAATTTTTCGTTGGTATCTTAGCAATCAGTTTTTCCCTAAAGTAGTTACATTGATTTTGGTCATACACAGTCACACACCTGTACTCTATAAACAACTGTTGATTGGTTGGAGATATAACTGTGATATATGATGTGATTTTCTTTCATTTATATCATCTATGTAAATAGTCTTTTTTTTTTTGTATATAACTGATGCCATCGGGAGAGATTATAGAACAAATTGAATCCCTATTATATTTTTGTACAACAACTATTTCTGTAAATTTTTATGACTGAGAGTTATTCTCTCAAGGAAATTCAATAACAAATTCCAGTTGCGTTCAGAGCTCACATCTGTTGGGCTCGATGAAACCCTAGTGTCCCAAGGTCAGGACTGCAGCACTAGTCCCAAATCATATGATGATATATTCATTTCCTTATTTCTTCCATGTAAGTAATCCTAGGGTATAGTTTTGACTAAATTAGAAGAGATTATTGTAAGATTTAATCCCTATAATCAAGGGATTAATATTATAATTGTACAACTTTACATCTATAAATTCATATGGCTGAAAAGTTATCTCAAAAGCAATATCAGTAACAATTTGAGTGTAACCTCTACAGTAGTTGGGTTGGTGTTCCAATCAATGATAGTGCTACATACAAGGTTGTCTGGCGCGCGCTATAGATTGTGAGATTGTACGATCTCACGTATCATCATCCCCCAACCATGCTGGAGCGGTGAGAAGATCACAGAATAGGGCGGCGCGTCCGGCACATAGAGGAAGATTGTGAGGTCGTGAGAGCAGCACTCTTCTCTCGTGCCGTTCATCAAGGTTTTTGACCCATTTGTTGATGTCGTTGGGCGGTTCTGTTCGTCACAGACAGGTGGTGGTTTCCAGGTTGCATCCGTGACCTGGTTCGGAAATGGCAGCTTGCAAAGAAAAACCCTAAGAAAGACACAAAACGCTTTGTTTCATTTTGCTTCTTTTTTTTTTTAATTGCCGCTTTGCCTTTTTTATATATATGTTGTCCACTTTGCTTCTTTCTTTTTTTGTTTGTCTGCTTTGCTTCCTTTTATTTTCTGTCCGCTTTACTTTCAATCAAAACCAATAATAACTACTTTTTTTTTGGATTTTAATTAAATAAATACTAATTGCTAATATCATGATTTAAAAATTTAGACACAACATAATAATAAGGAATATATTATTTTTTTAATTAACAACTATAAAATATATATTTATTAATTAATATAAGCATAAAATATATAACTTGTAATTAATAATTAGATATACATATATTATTTTCTATGTATATATATGTTTAGTAGGATTTTACGATCTGTGTTATGATCTTACGATTAACACTTTTTCAACACTCAAACGATCTTTAGATGGGATCTCGAGTTTGACAACCTTGGCTACACATTTTAGTTTAGTTACCATTTTAGAACCATATGTTGCTTGCTATTTTCTTATAGATGTCTTCTTTTTCTTTGTTGAAGGTGTATGAATCTAATAGTGATAGAATAGAAATGGCTAGCTCTATCCGAGGCCCTTGTGTAGTCCTTCCATACGATAAATTTAAACAAGAAAATGACAGAAGATCTCAATTTGGAATTGAGGCAAGTGCTAGTGTACAGCCTATTTTCCTTTGCAGGTTTGTTTCTTTATCCATTGTTTTCTGAACGGTTTTTATTTCACTTTGTTTTGTTTTGTATTTGTATTTGCCTGTTTCATCTACTTTACACATTTTTTCATATACTGAATGCAGACATCAAGTAGAAAGATGGTTACATTTATTTCTGAACAGTTTTTATTTTATTTCATTTTGTTTTGTTTTATATTTGCCTGTTTCATCCGCTTTACACATTTTTTCATATACTGAATGCAGACATCAAGTAGAAAGATGGTTACATTTATTACATGTGTTTAATGAGATTATAGCAATTACTTGTTATGGAAGGGAATGGTAAAATACAAATAGAGAAAATTTTGGGACTGAGACTTGGAATGATTGTGTTAACCTTGTTTATGTACTCTCTTTCTATTACTCACTATATTAGAAGAAAATAAGTTTATAAAGAAGAGACACCCTTTTTCACTTCGTTTTGGGCCAATCCAAAACTTACGATTATATAAATATATTATTTATTAGTCGTTCTTTTTTAATTATTATCCATTAATCAAATCTGTTAGTGGAGCGTAGTCTATATAATCATATTAGGAGGAGTGCTAGGAGTACTCTCTTTCCAACGCTCACTCTAACACTCATTCTCTTATTGGCTTAAATTAATGTGAGTCTCACATAACCCAATATGAGAGTGTTCCTGGCACTCTTCTCATATTAGTGCTTATAGTCTTTTAAGAAATTCAATAGTATTTCAGTATTTTTCCACTGCTATGTTGTTTGTTCTTGTTTTGGGAGGGTTCTTAAGGTGATTTGAATTGTTTTGCAGGTGGTTTTATGATGAAATCAAAAAATCATTTCAACCTGTTATCAGTTGATCAGTCTCGATCATATGATTTTGTGATTCCTACACATTGCAGTTTTGTGGTGAGTATTTGACCCCTGGCATCTATTTGTTTTTAACTGAGACTTCTTTAGTCTAATGTATCTACTGGATCAACAAATCTAACCCAGTAAATAATTTGTGTGCTGCAATAAATTTTGTGAACATTGGGCGCTAGAGCCTCTGTAAACTCGTAAACTTGCATTGTATATCCATTGCAGTTTACCCATTTAAAACCGATATTAAAGATTCACAATTTTGAAACATAATATACAAAATATAGAAATATAATGAACCGAGCAACATAAAATTAATTGAAGCAAAATTAATTGGAAATTTGGGATGATGGTTAGAACATGTAAACAAATAAAATGTGGTGGTTTCAATTCAAACAGAAATTAGGTTATTGATCTAATGGGGTAATAATGTGCAAACCGAATTAACCTATTGACTACTTGTCCTAATGCTTTCAAGTTTTCATGTGTGAGTGAGATAACAAATATGGTATCCGAGAACACCACAAAAGGAACAAAAGAACCCCAACTAGAAAAAAACTAGTACTACTGCTATGTGCATTTTTTGAAACCAAAAGCACAACATAGAAACAGTGAGATCAGGGCCACGATTGTAGAATTGAACAGTGAATGCAAGCATGGAACAGACTTAGAGCAGACTGCAGAGAGTGGAAGCAATAAACTTGAGCTCACTTTATTCATTTATTACAAGTATTTCACATGTACATTAAGTTGTGAACCACTCTTTATTTATGTTTTATCCTTTTTCCATCTTTCCCTAATTACTGATAGGCCTAAATAAAAACAAAACAAAGCAATTATGGCTTTAGTTCCTTCAAATATTTATTGCTTGGTATCTCTTTTTTGAAAATGGTCACAGTTGATCTTCTAGTCAGAAAAGGACCAAAAGCTGACCATAAGAGTTGATTGTAGTAATTTATTCCGAAAAGACGAACTAAAAGCCGTTGACAATTAACAATAATTATCCTATTTCGTGGGTCTAAAGTAATATTTGAGCTTTAATACTAACATTAGACAAGGTAGTGAGCCAAATTAATTAAAGCATGCATACCGTAAATTACCCATACCGTGAGTTAATTAAAGCATGCATACCAAATTAATTCAGATTTTGAATATCTTGTTACCTTCTGTGTGGATGCAGGTATTTGGATGGTTTCAAACGTTTTTTTTTGTCTAGTATGGGTAATTTAACATATGATACACATGAGACCCATTTCAAGGCGCGTAGCAGCAGCACTGACTTGCGCAAAAATGCAGCTGGGGAGCGCAAATTGCATTTGATATTATATTTAGCTGTAGTTGTGACTGGTTAGTTTAGTTTTAAGCTATATATTAGTGCTGTTATCATAGATATTCATTTTGTAAAATTCTTTTTTGGTGTAAGTAGGCTCTTTCAGCCCGCTGATCACAATTTTATCTTTAAAATTAGATTATCATTGCAGTCCTCGTAGTTTGCTGGAATTGTATAATAGTATTTCGTTTGTAAAAAGCTACTTCTGAAAAAGCATATCCATGAAAATTTTGGTGATCATTGAACACCACCTATTCAACGTAATGCTTTTTCTCTAGGACCAGGTAATGTATGAAATTTTATTGAATTCTGCTTGCTGAGCTATTGGCTCATGAGCTATTTGAATAACCATCAAGAAAATTATTATCTGCTGTTTTTCTGAAGAATGAGGATGCATTATGAACAAGGAAATCACTGTTTGGTTTAATTTTACAAATAATGATGTCTTATCCAAATTCTTTAACTTTACAAATAAGAAAAGTGATGATAAAGGAAACTACTTTTACTATAATGGTTTCTTATCCAAACCACATCATCCAATTTTTTTTCTTTCTTCCCTGATCCTTTTATCATAAATCCACATGGCCATAATATGTACTAATTGGATAAGCTAGACAAGTCTATAGTCCTAGCATTGGAAATGTATGAAGCATATACTTATATAATTGATTTTTTAAGGAATGTATTAATTAGCAGAAAATTTCAACTCCTAAATTTCATGCACATATCTTTCCCAATATCATTGAATTTGAGATCTGAAGAAATATTGTACTCATGGTTGCTTCAATTTGAAATCAACTTCTTGATCATATGAACTCCTACATAAACCATCATGTCATGTGAAATAAACTCATCAACTTTATAATTTAATAGATATGTGTATTCCAACCTGAGTTTCATCAATACTTTTGTGTTCTTCAGGTTTTATACACGGAAAATGCCAACTAATGCTCTTGAAGTACTAGTTAAAGAAGCAAAGATAGTAAAAACATCTTAATATTTGTGTAGTTAAACTTTTAACAGGATAAAATATAATGTTTTCAATATTTCTCACTAATGTTCCGAAGATATTGGTTAGCATGACCCTTTATATATATATATATATATATATATATATATATATATATATATATATATATATATATATATATATATCATTTTGTCAGGTACTTGGAGATCAATCTCAGCATTGTTAGCCAGATCTAGATACAATAATAGGCAAACTCTATATAGGAGTATACTATACCTAGCTAACTAATAAATGTCCTGTGAAAACAAAACATATTTTACACTCTTCTTTTGTCGTGACAAACCATGCACTCTACGGTTTATTGTCTCGAAAGTTTAATACAAATAACTACCCTGATGGTTTTGATAAAAATAAAAAATAAGCAAAAAATAACTACCCTGATGGATTCCTAATTGATTATTTTTATTGATAATTAGTTAATATCATTTTGATAAAATATTGACATTACAATTTATAAGAATACTTTGACATGTATGTTTGAGTCAAGATTTTCATGATGTTGGTTTAATTCTTTTACCTCTAAAGTGTAAATTTAAATTACCCAAACATGTTTTTCTCCGTAATATGTTACTCTTTTTAATTTTCCTTGCGACTTGTGAGTGTAGGCCACAATAGAAATTAATACTAGTAGATAATTCATACGGAGTAATATATTTTATGTTACATTTTCTTTTTTTGTTAAGTATATTAGTGGCTAGAAATTTCATCTTTAAAGTAGATAAATAAAATAATCGGATTTGAACCCTGATCCCTACATAAATGTCTCTGCCGGAACTTTTATTATGTTACATCTTTATTAATTCTCTCAAATCGTTTTATTTTTATTAGAGCTGTCAAATGGGCCGGCCCAGCCAACCCGGTCCGAGCCCAACGGGCCAAGACATCTATTGGGCTTAAGTGGGCCGGCCCATTAAGACCCAAGGCCTGGCCCGCAGCCCAGCTCAATAAGCAAGGGCCTAACATGGCCCGATGGGCCGGCCCGACAAATTTTTCATATTTTTTTTATAAAAAATTGACAATTTTTTTTTATAAAAAAATTCAATGGACAATAAAACTACATATGCATCGCACACAAATTAATATCCATAAAAAAATTCTTATACTTCTCTATTTATAATGATTGATTTTTCAAATAAAAATAAATGATAATCATAACAAATTTGGTTTAATAATTATATCCTAACTAACAAATCTCATATTTTTCCTTAAAAAAAAGCAAATCTCATCTTTTGTTACTTATTTTATCTAAAGATTTTATGCTAACTAATATTCCTTATTTTTAGGAAAAATTATTTTTAGATATTTTTTTTTAATTCTTTAAGGGGCCGGCACAAAAGCCCGCGTGGCCAGCCCATTTTGGCCCATTAAAAAAATAGGCTCGAGAGCCCAGCCCAATAAGGCCCAATAATATTTTTTGGGAAGCCCGGCCCAGCCCGTCTAAAATTATAGGGCTACTGGGCCGGCCCGATAGCCCGCCCCATTTTTACAGCTCTAATTTTTATCCTAAAAATACTGTAAAATATGGTGGTTGACTTTGTAAAAGCACTATCAAGAGCAAATATTTCTCTTTAATTAACTTTAGGTTTAAACTTTAAAGATCATAGAAATATTAAAGTACAAAACATTAACATAACAAGCACATTCCTTTTACAAACTTTTGTTATAAAGTATGAGGGGCCTCATCGTCCACATGACTCAAACAAAATTCCAAATATGAACCAGCGGGGTCACACAAGAAAAACTACAGATCATAGATAGAAGCCATTGGACACATTTAAAGCATATATGAAAAAAGTGAAATAAATAATTTAACATCTTTTGACCATGCCACCATACTTAAACGCTCTTTTATTGGCTAAAAGTCTATTTTGTTGAATGACTATATTTAGTAACATAGGGTAGTCCACATCATCATAACATTCTTGGTTCCACCAAGAAAAAATGAGCCATGTTGATTATTGACCCACTAATCAAATGTTTTTGAGTTTAATCTTAATTAGAATCAAAATATGTAAGGAAATCCACTCTAGTATATGATAAAATAAATAAGGTGAAGCATGTGTTATCCAATCCCATAGAGAATTACCGGTAGAATAGACACATGAATAAGTTTATAAATGATATTTGTAAATTAATTTTACTCCACTTACAATAATTCGGTATCCAAAATTGCCAATCGGAACACTTGAGAAAATCTAACGGAAATGTTTTACCTAGTGTTCTGATTTGTAATTTTGGCTACCAAAAACCTTTTACATACTAGAATATTTTTGTGGGGTAAAGTCAATTGATAAAAAAAGATAAAATTGGAAATTACTATTTTTGCATCTCCAATATATAAATGTAGGGATCGAAGGAAAATTTTCATAGTTATAGTTTTGTCCATAATATGATTTAAATAAAGTTTTTCTATAATATTTATTTCAACCGACAATGTCGATGTTTTTTTTTTGTTAAGTAATCTAATAACTAATAATATTACCCTCAAAACCGATATTATTATGTTGAATAACTTCACACATATTCGAAACTAAACCTCGTAATTGTGTGAATTTCTTATGGTATTTTCCATTTCGTATAAAAAAATATATGTATAAACAAATACAAGTAAATAAAATAAAATATCTTGACAAAAAAAAAAATGAAATGAAATATGGATAAGCAATGACATTATTCATAGGATAGATACTGTAGTTTTGGTGATAAATGCATGGTATTGGTAACAAAAGAAAATGTTCCGGCATAGTTTCACGTGAACCGGCGAATATCACGGTGAATTTTGGACTGAATTGAAGGAGCTCAAAAAGGAGAAGCTAGGGCCATTTACTATAGTTGTTTAATTAGTAGTACAATGTTATTAGGAATTGATTCATTTTTATCTTTTGCAAAGTCATTAAGATTTGATTCATTTTTATCTTTTGCAAAGTCATTAGGATTTGATTCCTTCTTCACACCCTTTTTGGGGTTGTAAGACTATGGATCATTTTTTGCCAAACTATATCCTCTCTCTTTTTTTTGGTACAAAGTCAAAATATAACCTTTTTAGTTTTGTTGTTGTTCAGCTATATTATTTAGGTTTCCATCATGTATACACCACCACCATGCATTCGCATTTTCAAAGATTATGTTACAAAATACACGCATGTTATATAGGATAGTATGAATTTAAAGGACATCCAGTCACTGTAAATTAATTTTATGTTGATAACTAGTAAAAATATTTTAATCTTTTATGTCATATTAAAAAAGTAGGGTTAAGTGGAGTGACGTGGTGTAAAACTTAGTTATAATTGGTTGACAATGTAAAATTATTTGACATTATTTGTAAATGGTTACTGTGGTTGATCTTGACTTTGGCCGCCTTTTGCATAAAAAAAATAGTATATGGTTAGCCATTTTTTAAAATTAAATTAAACAATTGGAGCTAATTTTGAACAAGAGAAATGAAAGTAAACAAGTAACCCCAACATGAGCAGGGTTTAACTTTCTCATGAAAAAGTAAATTATGGGTGATTTATTATTGTATATATTGACCATGACCATATAGAAACTTTTTGACAAAATATCTTTTCCCATATACCAAAAACCTTCTAGTATAACCTTTTTCTTTTTTTTTTTTGAAAAGTTAACCGTCCTATTTTATTAGTAACAAGTTCACGGTTTGAAATTTCTTAGCCTTTGGGTAAACAATAAGTAAATATTCAACGAAGGTCTTCTATTTCAAAATTTTGGTTCAGTTAAAAAATTAAGATTATATTTTTTTTGCTTTTAAAAAAAATTTATATGTTTCCTTTTGTATTTACCGAGAGAGAATACATATCCCTTATACGTATCAAGTATCAAATTCTCTATCAGATTACCTTCATACTATTTCATCGGCGTTGCACGTCTAATTTCTCTCATAATTTTGCTGCATGCATATCAACATACATCCTCATCTTTCTCTAATTTAATTTCTCTCTACAAATTTGTGATGCAATCCATAGCCAAATCATTTCATTACAACTTACTTTTTCCCATTTTATATATAAGCAAAAAGTAAAGTATTTAGTATATTGTATCTAAATACATTACTTTTTCAATAAATTTTATAAAGTCAAATTTCGCTCGTATATAAAACTGGAAGCTGGACAATACACTACTCTCTCCGTCCCAAAATGTAAGTAAAAAAAATCATATTTTCTTGTCCCAATTTATAAGCAAAAAAACCAACTTTAACCATTTTCAACGTTTACTTTTTCTTATTCTCATAAAATTAAATACAAATTGCATTTAATTTATTCTCTCTCTTCTTTTCCCCATAATCAATAACCAATAAAAGTTCATTTTACATCTTCCCATGAAACTTATTTTAAGAAAAACACAAAAAGTCATACTTCAATTTATCACATTTTATTTTTCTTAATAAGTGTGAATTTTTTTTGCTTATATTTTGGGACGGATGAAATATTTGACTATTTTATTTTGGGGTGAAAACATGATTAAAAAAATATGGGTCATGCTAACCGGTGCCCTTAAGGATAAAAAAAATATAAAAAATTTGCATTGGAAACAATACTTTTCTTACTTTTCAAACATTGATTACATAACTTTTAATATAATTTCACTATTTACAGACAAAAAATATATAGTTTCGCTATTTTAAGTATCCTTAACTGGTGTTCCGGAAGCACTAGTTAGCATTTTCCAAAAAAATATTTATTGTTACGTACAAATTGATTTCTTTTTACTAACATTAGCTAGGTACAAACTGATGAACCTTGATTTCTGGGGTGAGATATAGGGGTGGACAAAACCCGGTAGCCCAGCCCAATCCATTGAAAACCGGCAAAAAAACCCGAACCGGGTCGGTTTCAGGCAAAAAAACGGATTCGCGGGCCCAATAGTCGGTTTCACATGACTAGAGGCGGACCGGTTCGGTTGTGAAATTTTCAACCACGGGTAACCGACCCGGCCCGTGTTTACTATTTTATTTATATATTTTATTACAATTACTATTAATATCTATGATGACATCATTTTATACACTTTTATACTAACATTTTCCCATTAGTTTTGCTTCTTCTCTCACTCACTCTTTTCTATTACCAAACCCTAGCAGCACTCTGCCGCCGCCGTGTACTTTTCTTTCTCCTCCGTTTCTCCTCCATTTCTCTACTCGTTCTCCACACCGCCGCGGTATACTCCTTCTCTCTCCTCCGTTCTCCATAGTTTTTAAACTTTAGATCTACATGATAAAAAAAAAAATCTTTAGATCCACAAATTTCTATTAAGATCTGCATGTATATAACAATATTCAGATCTTACAATATGTATTTATGGTTTCTATTATTTATTGGTAAGTTAGGGTTCATTATTTCTCCTTTGCTTCTACATTAACATCTCCATGCTTCTCAGTTCTCAAGTTAGGGTTTGTTGTTTCAGTTTCTATTTCTCAAGTTTGGAATTTTCATGTTAGTAATCGACTAATTATTTTGTAAATTTGTGAGTTAGGGTTTGAGAATCTTTAATCTCTGTTTTAATTTTTCAGATCTGTGAAGAAACAACATACTAAGAAAAGTAGATCTGGTTGTTTTTTTTGTTTATGGTGTTTGTACTTCATTGTTGTTTTCCCTTCTAGTTTTGTTAATTTGATTTCACCCTGTTTTTGTAGAGATGGAACATCTTTGAAGTAGCATGGGAAAATAGATGTAAGGTAATAATTATATTTTAACATATAATTATTATCACAATTACTTATGAATTTTTTTTCTAATTTCATAAATATTGATGTTTATTGAATGCAGGTATGCAATAAGTTTCATGATCAGAGGAAAAAAGAAGACATTGTTTTTGAATTTTTATAATTTGTTGATCATAATCATATTGTAAAATTTTAAATTTCAGTTTGTAATAATATGTTACTTATACACTTCTATGTGGTGTTTGTTGTGGCTATTTTGGTGAATTATTGTGATATTAAATCAATTGAGCAATAATTAAATATTGGACAGCAAAAATTGTCCAATTTGATTTTTGTAGAATAAAAATGACAGCAAAATGGGTCAAATAAAAAATTATCATAGATTAAGAAAAAGCTCAATTTGAGTTGTCTCGGGCCAAAGTTGGGCTGTTATAAAAATAAGGCTTTAAAATAGGTTCAGTAAACAAAAAACACCAATTGGACAAAAATAAGCAAAAAAGATTAATTGGGCTACAACTGACCCAACCCGTAAAAAACCATCCGTCCAACCCGAACCCGTTTGACCCGAACCCGAATGATCCGAGGCCCAGTAATGGTTCGGTGTGGACTCTCTTTCTCCACCCATGGTTTGGGCCGGATGGCAGTTTTGGGCCCGCACCGACCCAATCCGACCCATTGTCCACCCCTTGAGATAGACTTTTTTTTAGTCATTATGGGGTGATGACTTAACAAAACATGAAATCATTAACTATCATTTGGCTTTTTATGGGTCACTTTGACTCTCTTATATTAATTCATAATAAATAGTTTAAAGTCTCACATAGACGACAAATGTAATTAATCTTCCAACATTAAAACACTCAATATAATAAGTTGCCATTACATCACAAACTCAGGCCAAATGAAAGGAAACTTACATTACCTTAAAATTAAAGGAAAATGCTAAATAGTGATTAAATATATAAATAAAAAAATTATATATTGGAACTCATACATTTTATATATTAAAAATATAAAAACTTATTTTTGTCAATATTAATTTTATATTTTATTTCTATTTTTGATATGTTTAACAAATACATCAAATGTACTGTCTAGCATTAACTATGTAGTTGATTGTCCCTTATAATACGTATCATTACTCTAATAATTTTCAAAACATTAATCTAAAAGCTCTTTAACTTTAAAATATTTTAACAGACTTATAAAAGTTAATTATATCATTGATCCATTGAGCAAATGTTCTTTTATTTAAGCAATCAAAAAAGGTTATGATGGAAATCTTTGTATATATAACACATTAACGCTTACATATGATTTAGGACATTCTTTTGCAGATTGTATAATCAAATCAATTTTAGATATTTTGCATAATCAATATATATCTTATTAATATACTGTTTTCCTTAGAAAAGTTACTGAAAATTTGTAATCAAATTAAATATCAAAATATAGAAAGATTATCAACGTATAGATTGGTTCAATCGGTAAGAGTTACAGATTAGTAAAACTTGAAAGTCTCCAATTCAATTCTGTACGAAAAATAAAAAATAGTAATCAAACAAACTAAAATTCTTTGAAATTGAAAAAAATTTGAATAAAATTGCCACAAAATGTTCCAATAGGTGAATAAATTGCCTTGGGCCATTCTGGTGTATATAAGGCCCAATTTATGTGCTTTTAAGTATTTTGGAGTTTGCGTGTAATTTTTCTTTTTTCCATTTGCAAAGTTAATTAATTACTCTCTATATACCAAAATATAAATTTTTGAAAAAAAAAATTTGTACCAAATTATAAATCGTTTAATTTACATCACCAATAAAGCATTTATTGCTCTTTTTTCTATTATATCCTTAACTATTTATTTATCTTTCTTCTTTCAATTTTTCTTTCTCATACAAATAATGAAGAACAATTTTGCTTCTTAAAAAAAAAATGAAAAACAATTTTGTAAATTAACTCATAATTTCTCTTTTTCATTCAACATTAATTACATTACTTAATTTTTTTAATATGATCAAAACAACTTATATTTTAATACAGAGGGAGTAGTAATTATTCGCCCGATAACCAAAATTCTCTTGTAGTATCAAACTGTAAAAAATTTGTTGTATTTTATAAACTATTATTTACAATATACTCACTTCGTCCCAAAATATACGCAAAAATGAGTCAAAGAAACCTGATGTATTTGGTTAAAGATTTGGACTAAATACATTCACTTTTGTTGACCAACTTTTGCTTATATTTTGGGACGGAGTATTAAATTTATATTGGGACTATACAATCATCTTGAAAAGGTAGAACAATTAATGAGGGGTATTTTAGGAACAATAGGATTTAATATAGTTGAATTTGATAACATTTGTTTATATTTAAAGGTGAAAAGAATTTGTTAACTTTTGCTTATAAATAATACGTGAGGAAATACTCTATAACAAATAATACTCCACCTGTGCTTATTTATAACAAAAATTTACTTTTTACATTTATTCAATAATAAATTTATTTGGTTTTTTATATAGACCAAGTACATTAGTTATTCAAAAATATTGAAAAGTTGACTATTGTTTATAATTAAGGACGGAAGAAGTATTATATGCTTGTTAGCCTTTTGTGTCTAGAATTATCCAACTGGGTAAACAAATAACAAACACAATAATTCTCCATTTTGTGGCCATGGTTTTTCAATCTAACCTAAAGTAATTTTTCCTATAGTAGCTAATACCAAAAAAGACAAAAAACAAAAGTTTAGACTTCTCCTCTACACCGCTATATATATCAACTCTTTGGTTTTCCTATCTTACACTTTCATATATACAAACCATTTTCATATATTCTTTCCTTCAATCTCACATAAAAAAATGGCTCCTATGGAAGAAAATGTTGTTGTCTCCAAGCTTGAGAAGTTGCTTAGCATGAAAGGAGGCAAAGGAGAGGCTAGCTATGCCAACAATTCCCAAGCACAGGTATCATTAATTAATAGGACAACACTAGTAGAAAAAATATTTTTTGGTTAAAGTTTTCGTAAATTAACGATGTCAGAACAAACAAAATCCCTCTTCACAATTTTCTTGATACAAAATTTAGCGATGAAATTAGAAAGATATTTAATGTTTTTCTTCTCTAAAATTTCTCTCGCTAATTTTTGTTTTTTTAGTAGTGATATTAATTCGCATATATGCTTAACCTCAAATTATTTAAGATTTTTTTTAATATATACTACAAACTATATATTGATATATAACTAATATATATGCAGGCTATACATGCCAAGTCCATGATTCACTTTTTGAGAGAAACCCTAGATAATGTTAAGCTTGTTGGTGGAGGTGGTGATGACAAGGCTTTTGTGATTGCTGATTTGGGGTGTTCATGTGGAAGCAACACCATCAATGTTGTTAATGTGATCATAAATCACATCATTAAGCGCTATGAAGCTTTAGGTTGCAACCCACCTGAATTTTCAGCCTTTTTTTCTGACCTTCCTAGCAATGACTTCAACACTCTTTTTCAACTCCTTCCTCCACTTGCAACCTATGGTGTTAGCATGGAAGAATGTTTAGCTAATGACAACCAAAGGTCCTACTTTGCTGCCGGAGTTCCCGGTTCGTTTTATCGGAGACTTTTTCCGACTAAGTCCGTTGATGTTTTTCACTCTGCCTTCTCTTTGCATTGGTTATCTAAGGTAAATTATTTTAACTTGTCTTTTTATTTTTTGTTTATATTAACCATTGAGATTTATTTTTTCCGATATTCTCTGTTATTTTTTATAAGAAATAATTTATTTTTTAAATTTATTAAATAGCTGGTGTATTTGATGTATAATATAGACTATATACATCGGTTATTTAATGAATCTAAAAAAATCATCTATTTCTTATTAAACAACTGATGTATTTAGTGTATAATAATTTGTGATAAAGGAATTAGAGTGGATTTTATTATTACATTAACTGATTTATTTTCTTTAGTTTTCTACTACAACATACTACTATAGGCTAGAGTGCTTAAATTATTATTACATAAAACATATAATTTCTAATCATTCTATATGACCAATTGGCTGTTGTTTCTTTATCATTATTTCCCCGTGATCTTTCATAAAAAATTTCTATCAGAATTTCAACTTCTTTTACAATTCCAACTTTAAGGTACTACAAAAAAATTTGTGTGAATTCTTTTATAAATCTTTTATTGAGATGATCATGAGATTATTTTAATATTAAATAAACATTTGATTAGTCATGTCTAGTGTATAAACAATGTCTTTTAGTGGAAAAAAAATCCTTTGGAAACTGTTCATGAATCACGATTACGTAAGTTTTTTAACACCTTTATAAAGCGATTTCTCATTGTGTTTAAATTCAACATTCAAAGATTCTGTAATTTCTACTACAAGATTTAAATAAAAATAAATCTACTACAAAATAAAATAGACATATATTTGTTTTTTCCTAAGGACAATATAGTAAAAACCGTTATAGCTTTGAATTAATGCTAGTACTACTCCAAAGATAAGTCTTAATTTATGTAGAAATGGTCAAAAAGTGAATGCAACAAAATTCATGATCAATTGAATAAATGAAGACCATGTTTTAGGGAAACAATAACGTGTTTGAACAGTAGTTTTCACTTTTCCAATACATGCATAGTAAGCACATAATATATGCTCTTTATTCAAGTTTCATGCACCTTGGACTTTATAGTATATATATGGGCCGTCATATATATACATTTTTTATTTAATTATGAGACATACTATAGTACAAAAGAGTTTTTCATACATGATATAATATTGGACCAACTTCTTTTTCTACAATATAAATGATTATTAAAAAGTCTATTAACTTTTTCTTGTAAGACATCGTGGTTGATAGTCTAAATACACAATTTTAAATAGTGTCACGAAATGCATTAAAGAGAACAACATAGTATGCGACTCTTATGTGTAATTTTTACTATGGTTAAAAATGAAATTTATTTTTAAACGGATTTTTAACTCTGGTTGCTTTAGTAGCATGAGTCGTAGGCCGACTGTAAAATTAAGTCGTTGGATCAAATCAGTCTACTTTAAGCTCGATAAATTGACATCAAGAGCAAACTCAAAATTCGAGCTCCCGATCTTAATCCAACGGTTGATTTGGCGATATAATATTTCCATCTTTATTTTTTTAATTGTTCCCTCTAACTTGTATACTTTGGGACCATGCAGATACCAGAATCAGTATTGGACAAAAGGTCAAATGCATACAACAAAGGTAAGGTGTTTATCCATGGTGCTAGTGAAGCAACAGCCAATGCCTACAAGAGACAATTCAAAGCAGATTTAGCAGGCTTCTTGAGTGCAAGGTCAGTTGAAATGAAGAGAGAGGGGTCCATGTTCTTAGTTTGTTTGGGAAGAACTTCTGTGGACCCCACTGAACAAGGTGGGGCTGGTGTTCTTTTTGGGACCCATTTTCAGGATGCTTGGGATGACCTTGTCCAAGAGGTATAATAATAATAATTACATACATTTTTTATGCATGCTTTGTGTTTTGTGAATATTAGTCACTTCACAATCACATGTAGCTTCTATTTATAATTGGCAGACCAAAAAGTAGTTGTATTTTACATAGATACTATAGAGATGAATATCAACAAAGAACATAATCATTACAATTAAGTGTCATGTTTAGATTGGATTGTTTGTGAGTTTGACAGAATCACGATAAATTAATACAGGTTTAGCAAGTGTTATATTATTAGAGTTTTAACAAAATCACGGTGCTTATTATGATTTTGCCAAACTCGCTGCTAATCCGAACATGCACTAAAGCAGTTGATCGTAGCCGTTGATCTAGCCATCCATACTTTCATCATTGATCATATGATGTTGGCAGAAATAGGATGTCTTTTCTGCACTCAAAAGAACTGTACTTTCATGAATTGTCCTCTGTCATGTTTTTGAGTTACAATACATAACAACAGCTGCATAATACTTATGATGTCTTGAGCAGCATTTTAAATAGTCGTCGCATCGGGATCCTTGATATTCCATATAGAATTGTCGTCAAATGTAGACTCGATTGTTAGAGTTGCGGTAATTGTAACATAAGAAACTGTTATGTTATGCCGCGGTTTAGATTTCGGTCGCAGACCTTTATTTAAAATGTGTCTTGAATAGTTAGAACAATTTAATATTTGAAGCAAATTTCACTTGATCAAGAAAAATTATAGCTTAAACTAATAAAGATTTGAATTTGAATAGTTCCAAACATTATATTTATGATAAGGTATGATATTATGACAGCTTAATTGATGTAATGTCATAAGCTCAAACTAATGAGAAAAGTATATTTTTTGCTTTGTTTTTACATTAAAGTGAAAACCTTGATTAGTTTATAGGCAATCGAGTGCTATAAGTTGTAATATGTTTTCAACTTGTGTTTAGAATGATTATCAATTGCTTCCAATTATTAAAGCATATAGTATCATTTTCATGTATTGAAATTGAAATATACATAATGGACTTATTAAAAATTTAATGACATTTTCAATGGCAGGGATTAATTAGCTCCACAAAAAGAGACAATTTCAATATTCCAGTTTATGCACCAAGCTTGCAAGACTTCAAGGAAGTAGTTGAAGAAAATGGTTCATTTGTGATAAACAAGCTTGAGGTATTCAAAGGAGGAAGTCCCCTTGTTTTGAACAAACCAGATGATGCTAATGAAGTAGGAAGGGCTCTAGCCAATAGCTGCAGGACTGTATGTGGAGTCCTTGTTGATGCTCACATTGGAGATAAACTAAGTGAGGAACTCTTCCTTAGAGTGGAGCGCCGAGCCGCTAATCATTCCAAGGAGCTTTTGGAGAAACTACAGTTCTTTCACATAGTTGCATCTCTTTCTTTTGCTCAATGAGAAAAAGAAAAGTATGTTATGGTCCACACATGTCCTCATCCATCGTGTATTGAATTCTAATACTATTTTCTATTTTATAATATATCAAGGACTAATAGAATTTGGTTTACGATGGATTGAGACTCAGGTGGACCTATACATACTATCATAAGAAAAAAGACGGTTGATGATAACAAATTTTTTTCTGAAATCCCTTTATTTTTCTAATGTATTGAGTTATCGTATCTATAGGAATCAAAATGCACAAAAGAAAGATTAAAAACCGAGGTTCACAATTTCTCGCCTCATGTTTTTCGACTGGATCCTCTACGACTGCAGTATTATACTGCAGTTGTAGTACCATACTGCAGCTGAGGACCAAATGAATTGTTTTCTCCCATCTTTTGTGTGTATTGTTTGTGTTTTATATATTGATGAATGTAATTACTTTTTAGACATTATGATGCTCTTTCTGACTTGTGTTTTCTTGTTTCTGAACTAGTTTTTGCTTTTTTACAAAGATCATACAATAGTGTCAATATATGTGAAATGTTAAAGTTGTATGAATTTTGGAACTTATATATTTGTTATGTCTTTTGTACCTAACAAACTATGATGTTGGATGCACCATTTGATTCAAGTCTCATTGTACTTTCTTTTTTGTCCTCATCAAATCAATTATACACTTTTTATATATGAATTGACCAATTTTGATCCTTAAAATCAAATCAAAGTGAATACAAAATTCAAAAGAAATAAAGTAATTAATGTACTAACACTCATTTTTCAAAACTCACCTATGATGGATGCAAAATGATAACATCAGACACTTCTGGTAATCTAAAGCTAACACTTTTCTTCATCTTACTACTTTGTTTTCTACTCAATGACTTCAACAACCTCATTTCTTTTACATCAATATTTTCATTTTTCAAAAGTTTCTTTGAAGAGAAACTATAACACTCCGAGGACAAAATTGTAAAATCATCATCAACATCATCCAAGACCAAGAGTTGCTCCAAAGACAAACTATATACTCCAGAATCAGAAAAATAAGCATTTTTTCTAGCCATATTTTGAACATTGAGGTTACCATCTTTTTGCATAATTGGTGAATTAAGAAACCACTCCTCTAATGTAACTAATTTGAGCTCCATTTTCATTTTCTGTTTCTTCTGACCCTCTTTTTCTTGTTCTGACTTTTGTTCTTTCTTAGTAAACAAGTTTGATTGATATCTTTAACAATGCATGCTTTTGAACTAACCTTTTCATCATGAGCCAAATAAGTGTAACAATAACAGAATGAAAATTTAATTCTCATTCTGTTTGTTTATTTGCTAACATAAAGGAAAGGAAGGGTGAGAATTATGATATATATGAAGTTATGATACTTCTACTATATAGGATGCATTAGAGACGGATTCTCCAAGAGATAAGGGAGTTAAATTTGATATGTCATTGTTAATATCTCAACTATAGTAACTAAGGAACATTATCTAAGACGGCCTTGTCATTATGTTTTGATTTTTGTACCAAACTATATGCCAAAATCATATTTCCTAATACTTATATTGAAAAATTCTTGGCACACACACATGTGCACGTCAATAATTTATCAAAATAAGTATTAGGAATAGGAAATAAGAAACTTGACATTCAATTTGGCGATGAATCATTGGACGGTCAATTACTAACTGCCACAGTCGATCAACAGATCATTGTAATAGTTTTGTATTATGAGATAAAAATATATGACAATTTTATGTTTCTGTATAACTTTGGAAATTGGAACTTGCAAGAACATGAGTAAATTTTATTTTATAGATAGAAAAATATTTAAATGGTTAAGAAACTCCTAAAACAAAGATAACAGTAAAGTTCGTGCAAGAGTTTATGGAATATCCATAAGAGTGATCATGATGAATTCATGATTCATGATTCATGAATATCCAAGTTGGAGACAGCATCATAATCAATGTTGGAGTGAAGTGAAGACAAGATTGCAAGACCAATAAGATAAACACTTCAAAAGTTCAAATATATCATTAAAGCCAAGTCATGATACTCAAGAGAGAAACTTCACTCAAACAATGTTGAGCCCTTGAATACGATCATTGGGTCTTTAACTGTTCATTTGTCACCATTGAGATGAAAAGTTAAGTTGTCCATATATCATATCTCAATTGACCAAGAAAGCACCCTTTAACTGAAATTCAGAAAATGTCATGCATCCTCATAGACAACATGATTTTATGCTAAGCTCTATCAATTTAATGAATATCAGATGGCTTATAGACATAAATTATACCAAGAGTGGATGTGTAATGTGTTTCACAAAAAAAAGAAAACTAGAGTGGATATATGATGTGACTATAGTTGGATTTTGTTAGCATTTGAATAAATATTTAGATTTTAATACATCCAATAATTATTAGGGGTGGAAAAATGAGTTAGTCCGTCCAGTTAACCTATTTAACATTTTAACCCACTTTTCTTATGTGTGTTGGAGAATGGGGGTGTATTATCAAAATAAAACAATTTTTCTCTAAACAAAACTAAAAGCCCAACATGTAGCGGAAGGAATTGCACAAAAAGAAAAAGAAAATAGGAATCAATTTCCTCGTGCGCCCTATGCCTTTTCCAATTTACCCTTCCACTAATTAACTGGCGGACGTTATATAAATGAATTTTTTTTGAAAAATGTCATCCGCTACTTAAGTAGCGGATGTTATAAAAAACAATCATGGTAGGATGTTTTTGGAACAGTGTTATTTTAGTAAAAGAAAATGTCATCTGCTACCTAAGTAGCGAACAGTGTTATTTTAGTAAATTTGTAGTGCATGCGAGAAAATGAGTAGGGTAACAAAAGTAAATCCCAAGTAGGAATGTGCACTGTGCAGCATGAGCTACACTTGTTAGATGAAGCCTTTCATTCCATAAAAGATCCTAATTTTTTTTAGGAACATAAAAAACCCTAATTAGAGCAAGGTAATTACGTTTTACAAGTCAAGAAAATCAAAATAGGTGACTAAGTTTCTCAGATATCATAGTTTGTAAAATATTGACCACATAGTTTTTCGTAAAATTGAGTTCAGAGAAAAGATCCATAAAAAAATAAAAATAATCCAGACAGACAGAACACTCAAATTCACCAATCAGATATCTTATGTCTCATAACCCCAAAGAAACCAATCTCAATACCTTCCATATTGATGAGAAATAGACACTCCAAAGGCAGATTCTATGATTTCATTCAAGTCATGTTTATTGAACTTTTTCACGCTTTAATGCACAACGAATATAATATAAAAATAATATAAAACAAGACACCATGTTATACCAGTACCAATTTTTACATAAAATCTTACTGGCCAACTGATGGATTTGTCAGCAACTCGAGTGATTTCTTCAAGTAGTCTACTGCAATTGAGACATCGTCGAATGCCAGTGCCCCAACAGCAAATCTTGCAGCCTTGTGTGCCTCTGCTATTCTTTCAGGTGCTGGCTGGTAGCTACTGTCATACTGGTATGATTGAGTTGTTGGCTTGGGTTCTGAGGCAGTTCCATTTCTGCTGCTGGAACTGTTTTGGGCACTTGATGAATGGTTTGTAGTCAGAGGAGCTGACTGGGAAGAATATGAAGCATCAGGCCCTTGATAATAAGTGTGGTTTACCGGTACTGATGGCAGGCTGCTTTCTGTAAAGCTTGGATAAGATTGAAAATGGGGAAGAGAGTAAGGAGCGGGAGTTTCATGAGAAGGGTAATTTGGACCTAAATTCTGTGACTGATCTGGTGAATATTGCTGGTGGTTGTAGTGCTCAGAATAAGAACTGTCTGATCTGGCCGGTGGAGGATGGTGGTAATCTTGGGAAGGTGGAGGGGGTTGATAATCTTGGGAAGGTGGAGGAGAATGGTAATCCTGGGAAGGTGGGGGAGAATGGTAATCCTGGGAAGGTGGAGGGGGATGATAATCTTGGGAAGGTGCGGAAGAATGGTAATCGTGGGAAGGTGGAGGAGGATGATAATCTTGGGAAGGTGCAGAAGAATGGTAATCATGGGAAGGTGGTGGATGATGATAATCCTGGGAAGATGGAGGAGGATGGAAGTCTTGGGAAGGATAACCTCCAGGTGTATAAGAGTGAGATGATGGAGAAGCAGTTGAAGAATGCTTATTATCATCTACCCTATCATTAAACGGCAAAGATGGTGGAATGTTTGCAGAATTCTGATCATTAAGAGTATCATGGAATTTAGGTACAGGAGGAATGCTAGGCAGATTCTGGTAGTTAACTGGGTTATGAAAATTATGTGTTGAATCGGATTCAGATCCAGCACTAGAAGCAGAAGTTTCAGTAGTCCCAAGATCCTGCAGGAATAAACAGCTGAAAGTTAATTGTTTATATTTATTAATCTATCTATTTATTTATATGCACTGATCAATCTCAGAACACATCGGGCTGAGTTTCGAACTGTACATATCTATTACTAGAAGAACTCAATGGAACTGAGAGGTCCTCGTCACCAGCAGGCGGGCCAGCCATGGGCTTCCTTCCTTCTTTCAAAGCCTTTCTTATATCAGCTGCTTTCCATGCTGCATATTTCTGTTTCTGCTCCAGCTGCAAAACAAACACAAAGTATTAAAAATACAATTACACAAAGGTATATACCATTGCCCCAAGTTGTTGCCAAATGAGAAAGGCTAGCAAAGAACTGTGCAAATGCAATTTAGACATGCTTAAAAAGGAAAGGTTCAATGAATCAAAGTACGCACATCAGGCTGAACAGGTCCAAATTGGTTAAGAATCTCAAAAAATATGCTAGCAGCGTAAAATGTTTTTGCTGTGTTCCTGCAGAAGGTCAAAAATATATGTTAAAAATGATTGTAGATAAAATAAAAATTAATATCCATGAAAGTTATGGTATAACTTGTAGACATAACAAAAGAAAATGAACATTATAAGAATATAATGGTAATATATATATGCATTTTAAAAGAAGCAATTTAACATACAAATCAGCTCTTCCAGCACGATCTTGCTTGTCTGCTTTTCCAAACACATTCAAAGCAAATCCCTCAAGATATAGATTATCTTCAGGCCCCACCTGGGTTGTCTTCTTATCCTATGATAACAATAATACAAAGAAATATGGTTTTATAAACAAATTGAGGATTCAATTAAATAAAATTTTACAAACATAACCAATCAAATTATTTTTATGATAAAGATAACCAATCAAATTATGTCGGCCACTGAAGTTAGATGTTTGTATGATTGAGGATCCAATCTATACTTGCCATTAAACGACCACGTAAACACTTTCTAACGGAACTGGATAAAAAAGGGCAATGGTGCAAACATTTTATAACTTAAAGGACCAATTTATTACAAAAAAAAAAAAACTTAAAGGACTAACTTGTTATAAGCATCTAACTTCAAACATCGCAGGATGTATTTGGCCTAAAAGAAGTACAAGTTGTCATGTAAAAATGTCACGCTATTATCATCCAAATTCAAGCATTGATGCAGTCACTGCAATTAGTGTCCGAATTTCTTGAAGTCACACAATCATACAGCACTGAGACAAGCTGTTGGATGAAAATCAGACGGCTCATATTCACCGGGCTTAAAATAAGGCGTTTGATCTTCATCCAAATGTTCCGATTTAGTAACAGCATGAATGTGTCATTTTCCCGGAAAACACAGCAGTCAGCGATCACTATAGAGTCTATAATCAGTAATCTAGCCGTTGATCAAAATCAGATAGAAACTTCAAGTTATTGATCTGTCAATACATTATGCGAGTCATCTGATCTCTATCTAATGGCTTAGATGGACTGACTACACTGACTATAGAAAATTTTGACTGCATGGTCTCTGAGTCTCTCTTCCTAACTACATGAGATTCGGATCATAAATCAGAAAATCACACATCCAATGAATACAATTCATCTGATTTTCATTCGACATTCGATTTACTAATTGCACAACACAATATTTCAAGAGCCAGAAATCTAAGTACATGTTTGGTATCACGTTGGGTTAGCCAGAATCACTCAGCAGCCACCGTAATTTTTCAAAAGCTACAAACTGTGTGTAGCTTCTGCAAAATTACATTGGTTCACCATCAATTATGCACTCACTCCATTCAGTCGCTCAATTTAACACATGGAAACTAGCTTCTTCTTTTCAATTTTCAATTACATGGAAACTAGCTTTTTCTTTTAGTTAATTTTGATTAGGAGCAATTAAGAATAATTTGCATAGTAAATTAAATTTTGAATAATAAAATTAAGAACCTTTTCAAGCTGTTTCATGAGAGAAACAAGAAGAGAATTAGTGGTCTTAGTGCGATCACTTTGTGGAATCTTCAATCCTCTTTCCATGGCATATAATCGACCTAAATTAACCAAATAAAATCGATGATCATAAATACAATTAGGTTATTTCGATTTGAGAATTGATGAAGTAATAATCAAAAATAGGAAAATCGATCTAAAAGAGAAGATAAGAGATGATGTTACAGTAGTAAGCGACGAGAGGTTCGTGTTTCTGTAATTCATCGGCACGTTGAAGGTATGGTAACAAAAGCTTCGCAGGTTCGTTATCGTTCGCCATAGCAAATTCTGAGAGAGAAACTTCAGAGAGTGTTGCGGAAGAAACGTTGTCGTTTGTTCACTTGTGCCTTGGAGAGGAAAAAAAATAATTCTGGTTTGAGGAAAATAAGCTGAAGTTGGTTTTATTACTTACTTTACTCCTCAACCTAAAATTAAGTTAAATTAAATTAACAAATCTCAAGGTTTTTTTTGTACAATAAATCTCAACTTTAATTACTCCTTTTTAGATTGTCTTTGTTTTTAAAATTTCACATTATCAATAATGTTTGTTATATTACACATGGGTGAAAGGTAAATGGGCAACAAGAGGGCAAAAGTCCAAGAAAGAATGAAATTTTTTTAAAAAAAAACTACATAATTAACTTCACATTTTTAACTTTTAAGTATGCAAACTCCAAAAGTATCATCAAAGAGAATTTGTTGCAGCTCACTGGAAGTAGTTTTCAAAAGATCAAATTCAAATGATCCATTGCTAGAGTTAGCAAGTCAATCAACACTCTTATTTCTTTCGCGCCAATTATGGTTGATTCGTACATGTTGGATCATTTTTAGCAACTTCATGATACATTGGACTAAGATAGGGATATTCTCATTAAACTTGAAATTATCAGAGATCATGTCAATCAATATCTTTGAGTCACTTTCTACTACAAAGGCACTGTTTGTCCAATAAGCTAGCTTATAGCTTATTGTACTAGTTTATAAGCTTGTTTGAAAAAAATAGAGATGATTTGTTATCTATTATCTATATCTATAACAATATATAAAGATAATACACTCTTTCGCATGAACTTTTCTTATTGTCATTTTTGCCCTTCACTTTATTTAAATATTTGTATATGTTGAAAAATAACTTCCACATAAAAATAGATTTTCAATTTCTTTTAGTAAATAATTTTTGTTTTCTTCTTAATAACTAAACACAACTTCCACTTAAAAGTAGGTTTTCAGTTTTTTTATAGTAAAAACAAAATATATATTTTTTTCTTCTTAATAACTAGCCATAACAAAAAATGAGGTTAAATAATTATCAATTAACTAAGTACAATATAAAAAGGAGATTAAGTAGTTATTTATATTTGCACAATAGAAAATATCGATCACACAACGTGCCCGTTTGGCGGCTAGTACTATATAATATCAAGCGGAAGAATATAACTTTTGTCAAACTATGACTTTTTTATGTTATGAATGTTATTTATAAGTTTTTATTGTCATTTATAACTTAAATAATAGACAACTTTTTTAAGTTTTTGCAATTCTTTTATATTATACTTGTGCCCGTTTGTGTGGTCGGTATTCTCAATTTGCAAATATAAATAACTATTTTTTTTACAACAATATAAATAACTACTTAATCACTTTTTTTGTTGGACTTAGTTAAGTGATACACTACAAGAAAATCTTGTATTGCTGACGGAATTTTTTGAAGGCCTTAAGCCCTTAATAATTTATTGAGGGCTTGAAGCCCTTACTAAGTTACAAAATACGTTATTGAGGGCCCTTTACCGCCAAGAAGTGGCACAATTTTTAAAAAGTCTGACAAATGCGCTATTGAGGGCCCTGAGCCGCCAAAAAGTGGCACAATTTTTCAAACATCTGACAAACACGTTATTGAGGGTCATGGGCCGCCAATAATGTATGCATTATTTAGGGTCCAGGGCTGCCAATAATTGTATGGATGCAGAAATTCAAACTGTTGTTTCCCTCTTCTCCTCTATATATTAATCCAACTTCAATTCATTTTTACACTTTCATTCTCACTCTAAACTTCTCTAACTTCTCTCTAAAAATTCATATTTTTCTATCTTTGAATTTTTTTGGCTAAACTATATATTTGGTCCCTTACGTTTATTTTAGGTTTCAATTTGGTCCCTTACGTTTAAAAAGTTTCAATTTGGTCCCTTACGTTATCAACGTTTGCATTAGTTGGTCCCTTCCGTCAGATTCCACTGTTCCACTATTTCAATTGGACACGTGTCAACGTGTCCAGGTGTCCACGTGTCAATCCACGTGTGCAAACCGTCTGCCACGTAAGCAAACCGTCTGCCACATGTGCAAAAACTGACGGAAGGGACCAAATTGAAACTTAAAATAAACGTAAGGGACCAAATTGAAACTTTTTAAACGTAAGGGACCAAATTGAAACCTAAAATAAACGTAAGGGACCAAATGTGTAGTTTAGCCAATTTTTTTTCATACTTTTCAAGTTTTTTCCTTCTAAAGAATAGAGAAATATGTTAGAAAAATATTTAAGAAAAATGTTAGTTTTAAGGAAAAGAGAAATATTAGTTTGAAGTAAAAACCTTTAAACTTAAAAGAGTAGAGAAAAATCAATTTTTTTTTTAATTATTGCTATATATTGTTTTTAAGTTAAAAAGAATAGTAAAATCTTTTTTAACATAAAGCAAATTTGATATTTAAAGAATAGAGATATATGTTAGAAAAATATTTAAGAAAATTAATTATTTAAAAAACAATTTCTATTTTAAAATAATTTAATAATTTGATTATTTAAAAATCAAAATTTTTTTTTGACAAGAAAAAAAATCAAAATTCTTAACAAGAAAAAATTTTTGATTTTAAAATAATTAAATTATTTTTAAAAAAATATTCACCAAGCATTATTGAGGGTTGCAAGCCGTCAAGAACGTGTTTTTTCAGTTGACAATACATTATTGAAGGCCGCAGGCCATCAAGAACGCGTTTGTCAGTTGACCAAGCATTATTGAGGGCTGCAGGACAACAAGAATATTATTGAGGGTCCTGGGCTGTCAAAAATGGTTACCGACAAAGGTTTTACTGAGGGTTCATGGACGCCAATAATGTGTGTTTTTCTGACGGATTTTAGCCCTTCTTGGAGGCTCTTGGCCCTCAATAATATCATGTTTTCTTGTAGTGATAACTACTTAACCTTATTTTTGTTGTGGCTAGTTATTATGAAGATTTTTTTTTTACTATAAAAAAAACTGAAAATCGACTTTTATGTGGAAGTTATGTTTAGTTATTAAGGAATAATAATGAAAAAATCATCCCAAAAATTTGTATCTTTTATATAGTAAAACTGTGGTTACTTTTTTTTTATAGTTATTTTTAAGGATAAAATAGGAATAATGAAAAAGTCATCTAAAAAATTTGTATCCTTTTTATATATAGTAATAGATAATAGATAATAATTTATTTTATTACAAAAAAATAATAATTTATTGTTAATATTTGAACAAGGCCACCAATTTTAGAATGTAATATAAGTTGGGATTCTTATATTGGAGCAAGTATTATAGGTATGTTAGAAATAATCACGAGCTTTCGTCATTTTATAATGTCTTATCAACCACAAATAGCCGGACTCGTGCTATCACTGGTTACATAAAAAATTCAATAAACTATATAATTTACTTCCCGTTAAGAAAGCTCGTTTAAAAAAACTCGAGTATGACCACTCTGAATTCCCACAAGAGGGTTAACACAAAATAATTAAAAACAAAACATATAACATAAAAACTAACATTAAAATAATACTATATATATATATATATATATATATATATATATATATATATATATATATATATCCAATAAACAATATAATAATGTTACCAGAGATTTCACATAAGAATTGCAACAAAACAACATGAGTTGTTGTTTTAAATAGAAAAAACTATAACTCTATTTATTGGAAATCATGGGTTGGTTGGGGTTGAAGTGACCTTCTCAATTTTGCCTTCTTATATTTCTTCAATTTATCCCTGTATAATATAAATGAAGATGGAAAGGATTAGCATAACAATCTTCTCCCTAAACTAAAACATAAATAAAAATTATATTGGTAAAACCCTTTTAAACCCAATTCTGTACCTAGCATCTGCCGAATCTTGTTTTGGATGGATATCAAAGTACAATAGATTGAAATAAACACAATCAACTTCCATGGTATCTGATTTAATACCTTCTGATATTGGGATGTTGGTCTTGAATATGTTGATATCGTAACAGAAAAAGAATTCTTAATTTTTCCTATAAACTGTGAAATTCCTTGAAGATAGAATAAGAGTATTGGAATAATGGCTATGACTATAGCTTTAGCTATTGTTGTAACATAATATGATCTTTCCTCTATCTTAGTCTCATCCTCGTAACTCCAATAGATAAAATTTATATAAAAATAATAAAGCAATGAGATTGCAAGTAAGACCGCAACAATTAGATAAACCTTGTAGATGTTCATGGAGACTTTGTTTTGGCTTCGAAAAAAATAGGATTGTTTGTGAGACGGTAGAAATATATGAGATGTGTTAATATATGTAAAAGACCTATTTAAAACTGTATTTGTCGCTCTATATATAAAACTAAATAGTAATGAAAAATATATTTTTAAATTACATCCTTAAAATAAATTATAAAAATATACCAAGCCGATTCCGAATATAAATCTAATGACATGTTATCTTAAATCTTAAATATATTTTAATCAAAATTTAAAATATTTTCTAAAAATATTTAATATTATTCTCAAAGAGATGCACTAATAAAACAGTCAATGGTGTACAATGACTTTTGAGGTGTTTCTTTGCTGCATTTGATTCGTTAATTTTATTATTCTCTATTTAAAAAGGTTCAATGGTATAAAGTATAAGAAACAAATGTATTTCTTTAACAAATTAGAATTTATATTTGAACAAAATCGTATAAATATTGGAATTTGGATTTCAACATAAGTAAATAAATTTAACAAAGGGTGATCATTGTCATTGAAGATTTTATTTTAAACTTAAGAGAAAATCATATAGTTTAGCTTTTCTATAAAAAAGATATGATTTCGTTTTTTTTTACCAAAGATATGATTTAAATATTCATACATCAATATATACTCAATAAAATCAAGTGAATTACTCTACCAAAAAAAAATAAAAAATCAAGTGAATTAAAATAAGGAAATTAAGTATGAGAATTATTTTTTCTTTTTGGTACAAAAGAGGACCGAAAGTCCAAATACATAAAATATTAAAATAAGAAATATACCATATTAGTCATGATGTGTAGGGTTGGCAAAAAGGGCTAACTCGCCTCGACCTAACCCGCCCTGACATTAGCCCGTCAAGAAAGGAGCGGGGCGGGTAAATTAGAGATGGCGGATTGAAAATCTCAACCCACCCCATTTTATGAGGGGCCCGCAGGTTGGCGGGTTACCCCGCCAATTATTTAAATAAAAAAAAATTAATTAAAAAATTCACAAAACAATGTAAAAATAATTAAATTAAAAAACATTTTATGTAGTAAAATATCTATCAATTGAGTTAATATAAATTATTATTCAAAATTTTATAATGCAATATAAAATATCTAGAATAAACCAACGAGACAACAAAAATGAAAATATAATGAGTTCATCGATTTAAAAAATATTAGATACATGAGCTTAAAATCATACAACTAAAGTAATTTAATTAAAAGAGTCATATATTAGAGAAAAAATTTAAAACTAAAGTGACTTATACATAAAAAGAGGTGGGAAAAAAGTATTTTTAATTACTATTAGGCCCGACGGGCCAACCCGCCCCACCCCGTCACCGCCCCGTCTTTTTAACGGGTTAGGCGGGACGGAGCTCTTACTAATGGCGAGTTCAAAATCTCAACCTACCCCATAAAAAATAACGGGCTAAGCGGGCCGGCCCAACGGGCCCAACCCATTTTGTCATCCCTAATGATGTGTGAAAGTAGTAGTACACTATCCGTATTTTGTTAATGGTCAAATAAAGTAAATAATAACTATTAAAAATTAAGTCAAGTGATTAATAATAATTAAGACATGAAGAAGAAGTATGACAAAGAATAGCAATTAGTTAACAATTAAGAAATGAAGAAGTATAAGAAAGAATAGCAATTAGTCCAAATTTATTGACCGATTTCGTGTTTTCTTTTTCCCCCTCTGTTTCTACCCAATTAATCACACCATAAATTTAAGAGAAAGAAGATAAACTATAGAAATTGGAAAAAATAAAAATAATGTCATGTAGAACAGTTAACAGAAAATTATTGAAGTTGAACAGAAATGATTAATTTAATTATATTATATTATAAATAAAATTAAGAGATCAAAACGGAATAATAATATTTTCATGGCCACCTTCGGAATCGACCTCGAAAGTCAAAAGCTTCATTCTTTTCTCTTTGCTTCCTCGCATTTCCATCCATGGCCACCATCGGAATCGACCTCGGCACCACCTACTCCTGCGTCGGAGTCTGGCAGAACGAAGCTGTCAAAATCATCCCCAACGACCAGGGCAACCGTACCACCCCTTCTTACGTCGCTTTCACTGATTCCGACCGCTTCATCGGCGACGCCGCAAAAGACCAAGTCACCTGGAACCCCCTCAACACCGTCTTCGGTAAATAACTCATATTTTGGCTGTTCTGTTTGAATCTATCTATGCAGTAGCTAGCTGTGTGTAGTGTTGGAGACATTTGCTCGATCTCTGTTGATTTCGATACTTATTGCTTAATTAATTGAATTGAACTTACTTATATAGATGCCAAGCGTTTGATTGGAAGGAGATTCTCTGATGCTTCCGTTCAGAGTGATATGAAGCTATGGCCATTCAAGGTTATTGCTGGTACTGCTGACAAGCCAATGATTGTTGTTAACTACAAGAATGAAGAGAAGCACTTCACTGCTGAGGAGATTTCATCAATGGTCCTCATCAAGATGCGTCAGACCGCCGAGGCTTACCTTGGCTGCACTGTCAAAAAAGCTGTTGTCACTGTCCCAGCTTACTTCAATGACTCTCAGCGTCAGGCCACTAAGGATGCTGGAGTCATCGCGGGACTTAATGTTATTCGTATTATCAATGAACCTACTGCTGCTTCACTTGCCTATGGCCTTGGCATGGGAAACACTGGTGATGATGATGAGAAGGATGTGCTGATTTTTGACCTTGGTGGTGGTACTTTTGATGTTTCTCTTCTAACCATTGACTCCAGTGTCTTTGATGTTAAGGCCACTGCCGGAGACACACATCTTGGAGGTGAGGACTTTGATAATAGGATGGTTAACCATTTTGTTGAGGAGTTTAAGAGAAAGCACAAGAAGGACATTAGTGGGAACCCGAGGGCATTAAGAAGGTTGAGGAACACATGTGAAAAGGCAAAGAGGACTCTCTCATCCACCAAACAGACTACCATTGCAATTGACTCATTGTATGAAGGTGTTGACTTGTACACCACAATCACTCGTGACAAGTTTGAAGAGCTCAACATGGACCTCTTCAGGAAGTGCATGGAGACGGTTGACAAGTGTTTGACTGATGCTCAGATGGACAAGGCGAGTGTCCATGATGTTGTTCTTGTTGGTGGGTCTACTAGGATCCCCAAGGTGCAGTCACTGTTGCAGAGTTTCTTCAACGGAAAGGAGCTCTGCAAGAGCATCAACCCGGATGAGGCTGTTGCTTATGGAGCTACTGTTCAGGCTGCTAAATTGAGTGGTGAGGACAATAAGGAGATTAAGGATCTTGTGTTGCTGGATGTCACTCCCCTTTCACTTGGTGTGGAAACTGCTGGTGGTGTCATGACTGTCCTGATTCCAAACAACTGTACCATTCCGGCCAGGAAGGAGCAGATTTTCTCAACCTACTCAGATAACCAGCCTGGTGTGTCCATCAAGGTGTACGAGGGTGAGAGAAGTAGGAGCATGGACAATAACTTGTTGGGTAAATTCGAGCTTTGTGGCATTCCTCTTGCTCCAAGGGGTGTTCCTAAGATCAATGTTTGCTTTCAAATTGATAGCAATGGTATCTTGGATGTCTCTGCTGAGGACAAGACTACAGGGAAGAAGAACAAGATCACTATCACCAATGACAAGGGCAGGCTCTCGAAGGAGGAAATTGAGAAGATGGTGCAGGAGGCGAAAAAGTCTGAAGATGAGGAACACAAGAAGGTCGATGCCAAGTATGCCTTGGAGAATGTGATGCAGGAGGCGGAGAAGTACGATTCCACAAAAGATTCTCCATACCTACGCTTGGAGGGGCAAGCGGAACATGATACTTGCCATCAGGTTACATTACCAACCCCAAGTTTACACACCTTCCCTTCCGGAAACTTTGGGTATTATTTCAACTCTACAAAAAAGGCTTCCCAGAAAATTATAGAGGCACTAAAAGATGATAAATACTATGTAATTGGGTTGCATGGAAAGAAAGGCTCTGGTAAAACATCATTAGTGAAAGCTGAGATGAATGAGTATGAAAAGATTTTTCATAGAGTTATATTTCCCACAGTTTCCATCATTAGTGCCAAGAGCATTCAGGAGGGAATTGCTAACTCGCTGAATGTGCATTTTGAAAGAGATGACAGTGATGGAATGAGAGCAGTGAAAATAATTAAGGCATTAGAAAGGAAGGATAGGACTATTCTGGTCATTTTGGATAATTTTCCGACAAAGTCTCAACCGCAGGAATTAGGTATTCCTTTTAATAGCAGACAATGCAAGGTTCTTTTAACCACACGTGACGAGGCAGACTGTGTCTTGATGAGATGTGACCATTCTATTTCTCTGGATCCCTTATCTAATGAGGAAGCTTTGACACTGCTACAAAAACTTTCTGGTGTTAACTCTCAATCTTCTCTATTTCAAGTGGCACAGGAAGTTGCTTCTAAATGCAATGGGTTACCTGGATTGATTGAAAAGGTGGCGACTTCCTTGAAAAATAAATCCCTGGAAAATTGGAAACAATCATTAGTCAGTCTAAGCCACTCAACTGCCCGCTATCAGATTTTTATCAGTTTTAGAGGAGGCGATACTCGACATGTTTTTACAAACCACCTCCATTATGCTTTGTGCCAGAAGGGGTTCGTGACCTTCAAAGATGATGAATCATTGGAGGGTGGGGTCCCAATTGAGAAACTTCTTGACGACATTGAAGAATCGAGATTTGCAATTGTTATTTTATCCAAAAATTATGCAGACTCTGAATGGTGTCTCAAAGAACTGGTCAAAATTCTTGAGTGTAAGGATAAGGAAGGTAAGAACCAACTAGTTTTGCCAATCTTCTATGAAGTACCGCCCACAGATGTAAGGCATGTACGAAATAGTTATGCTGATGCCATGGCCAAACATGTAAACAATGGAAAAGATTCACATATAGTTAAAACATGGAAGAAGGCTTTATATGATATTTGTACACTTACAGGATTTGAAAAGCCTCATGACTGGTAAGTAATTTACTTATTTACTATTAGTTAGGCTTTATGTCTTTCTGTAATTACACTAAATTATTGTAAAATCCTGTCAATTAATACATTAAACTTCAAAAAGTAAAACAAAAATACTTCTTGCTTCAATGCAGTTTAGTATCTTGTGTGATATCATATATTTTTTGTGAAGAATATTCAATCAAGGTTAGATTTATATAAGTTTTATTAAATGGATTGCTAGTGGAAAAAAGAAAATGAAATTTGAACACATTATGAATTGAAATTTTTTTATATGCTTTGCCAGGACCAGAGATCAATTTATTGATAAGATCGTCAATTTTGCCTGCGATCACAGACATCGCTTGCATATACAAAGCATGTATATGAACTAGAAGAGAGATTTCAGCTTTTCTTGCAATGAGTGCAACACAAGACAGAACAGGTTACAAATGGCTACCTGCTCAAAAATGGATCACTGTGGTTGTAAATGACCACCTTCAAGAAGAAACTTTTTCCAAGGATCAAATGCCAACGTTGTTGATATCACTCAAGAAGTTAACAACAACGGTGATCATCAAACAGTTGTGGAAACTGATCGTTTCTCAACCGCTAGCAGTTCCACCATGTTCCACTCATGTTCAGATATTGATGATGAAGAAGATAGAACATCGTTTTCTTCACATAAAAAAACAGTTATATCAATTTAGAAAGAAGAAAAAAAAACTACTAATTTTTTATCTTAGATAATGATATCTCAATAAATATGAAATGAATTGATTTTATTTTTGAGGTAAAAATAATTATAATTGAAAATTGTTACATGTGTTGTGAGTTAGTTTTGATAGTTTATGAGCATTGAGAATAACAGAGGTAAAAGGAATACTGTGATGATTGATGAAGCACCATTGACAATAACAGAGGAAGATTTGAATTGAACTTTGAGCATAGAAAACACCATTTCGAAAATTACATCCCGAAACTAAGTTCGGAACCTAACTTCCGAAATATAAAAAAATATCAACAAAAAAAAAATTGAAAATTTCTCTTCACTTTCCCTCTTTCTGTTGAGTGTTTTTCAGTGAAAGGTGAGTAGAGAGGGTTATGCAGTTGATTGAAGAAATGGGGTGGCATTTGTTGATGATAAAATGGTGAAAGATGTGTTTTGTTAAGGTGAGGTGTGTTTTTAGTTTTTGCTGTTGTGGGTTATTAGTGAAGAATGTGAGAGAGAAAATAAAATATTAAAATTTTTGGAACCTACGTTCCAAAATTGTTCAATTTCGGATTTTACAATCCAAAACACCCTTAGGGATAGTTTGGTCAGAACGGGGGACCTGAGAGCAATAATATAAGAAGCCAGAAGAGCAAAATTCTTAAAGTTATCCCGACGCGTGATCCTTTTGTAATTTCTTTTTGGACTTTGTCCCTCTCTCTCATTCCAAAAGAAAAAGAAAATTGTTTACAATTATTTAATAGTAAGTAATTTTATATAAAAAATTAAAATAGAAAATAATAATATTGTTATTAGCCCTCAAATGCCTCGCATCTGTAGCACAACATCATCCACTCCATTGCCATTCATAGTATTAGGTTTCAAAACTTAAATGCAATTAATTGTTTAAGGTGAATGTTTTGTAAGGCAGGGTGGTGGGTCTAGAAGTTTGGATGATGTTTGTGTATCACACACAGTTGTGGGATCTATGTTTGTATTGTGGTAATTAATGGACAGTTGGTGAAAGTCTAATACTGTGAAGTCTTGGTAGGTGAAGTCCCAGGTTAGGTGAATGAGTGAATCCATAGGTTTATTATATGCTCTTCAATGACTCTCATCTGTGAACTTGGGAAGAGTCCTCACTCCTCCTTGGATTGGACTACAAAATAGTTGCAGATCATCACATTGCATGAGCATTCAATGAATTAGGAGGCCATTATTGAGGAGTGTTCTTCATTGTAACTCAAACCCTTATTTGTTATCATAAAAAATCAAACTTAGCACCGTAGAATTTACAATACTCGCACACACTACAGACCAATTGTATACGCTAGCCACTAAAGTGAGATTATTACGAGACTAACAAATAAGTTCATACTTCAACACGAGCAGTCCAATTAACAACTCGTCCCCCAGCTTATCAATCTTCAGTTTGTAATGCATCTTTGATTATTAATGAAATGTCAATGATTTTGTTGTTTCGTATTTGACCTCAAAGTGCTACTATCAAAGATTGACCTAATTTGTAAGAATTTGACTTATGTCTCACAAGTCACAAAAACATGGATTCAAACTAATAACTACTATCCATACAAGGACATCATACTATCCAGGAATTTCCATACAAGGACCTCATCAATAAGCACTACGTAACTACATATATGGCCCTTAAAGCCTTCCTTGATCCCATGAGCGTCCTAACATACCTAAAGTTTTAAGTTCGAAGAAAAAGGGAAAGTGTATAAACCAGTGTGTGGTCACAAAAGCAATTAATAAAAGCTAAGATTTTGAACAAGAGAAAAAGACAACTACCACTGTATATTTTTATACTAAAGGGCTTCAAGGGAATAAGCCAACATGTATTAGTAAGCCTCCAAATGGAAAATATACCATACACAACTCAGAACAGTTCCTCTCTAATTACTTGTCACTCACATATTATATTCCTAAAACAGTAACTACTAATATGACAATGCTACAAAGATAAACTATGAGGTTGGATATGAAGCTCTCATTAGGGTGATGCTGGGATGGGTTCGGTACCGGAAACATGGGATGCAGCATCTTCTTTTGATATAGCCACATAATTCACAGGAGCAACCGGTCTAGTGATATCCTTTTTTCCATCTTTTGATATGGACCTGCTTCCATTTTGATGAGCATTAAGTGATAGCCGTCGGTTAGGAGTACCATTGGCTCCATTAGCACGAGGGCCACCTACCTTCTTATTAGCACTAAGTGGCCTAGCAGGGCTGGGTCTTGAACCAAAGGGGACTTCCGGTTCTGTGCTTTGTTGCTCCTGAAATTTCTTCTGGTCCTATAGCGTGCAAACCACAGATTATACCAGTCAGTAAAACTGTGTAGTGAACAGAAATAGGCTAGGCGCTAAGCCAATAGTTTAATTTTACTACCGATCTTATTATTAGAAAATGCTCTGGTTAATCTGAAAATCAATCATCCTAATAATCACATTAGTGAAACTTACCCTCATTCTTCGTTTTTCTTCTTCCCGTTCATGCCTAAGCATGGCATATTCATCTAACATGGCTAGAAGAGGAACACCATCATATGTGAATGACATATCATGAGTCTCTTCCCATGCACGTGTTTTAGCAACCAATGTATCAACCAAAGCTGCATTTTCACCAAAAGAAACAACGTTAATGCTTCTGATAATATAACATTTTTTTTGTTTACTTAATATTGACAGCGAATATAATTATTAATAACAGTATCTGATGGTGGTTGTGGTTTCATTCCATACATACCGGGAATTTTATTTACCAGTATCCGAGCTTTCTCTGCTCGTTTGAGGTTTAAGTGTGCACCTCTGCTTGCATTATACCTGTTCTCATCCTGTTTTTCATTGTAGTGTAAGAAGACAGACTATTATAAATCCAAAATGAGGAAACTTATGCAACCATATAATGCAATCAATGATCAAACTTGCAGTAAAGCTAAAACTTGGAAATTCTGGAAACACAGCGGGACACTATCTATCGAATAGCAAATTACTGATACTGATAGGCTATAGAAGAAAGGCAAATGCATATTGACTCAGTTCAAAGGATTACAACTTTTGCTAACATGATAGTGAATGTCTTGATTCACTTCTCTCACCAAAACTGTGCACAAACAACCACACAAACCCACAGAAAAAATGCACAAGGGAGATTATAATTACCCGATTGTAGTCCTCAAGCCAGCTCTCTTCTTCACATGCTGACATCCATTTCTCAACCTTGTCCAATATATCTTTTCGGCTTAAAGCTTCGTCTTTTGCTTTTGCTATTTGATTGTCCATGTCAGCGAGTAATTCAGTTGGTTCAATATCTCCAGAATCAATCAATGCCATAATCTTCTCTCTTGCAGCCTCCGGATCTATCTCTATATGAGCATGGGCAAATATCTCTTCGAGTTCTGCTTGCTTCTTGAAAGCAATTTCCTTCATCCTACTTGCTTTAAGCTGGTCAAGTCTCTCAACTTCAATCTCAGCCTTCATAAAAAGAACAAAAGAATCAGTTAGCTTAATTTTTGAAGCCCAGACTTTAAACTTCAGAATGTCTTTAGTACCTGCTCAATCAGATCCAGAGCAAGGGCACCAGGAATAGTGACTTCATCAACAGAAGCTGAGATGTTACAGGTAACATGGTCAAACAATTTCCTTTCCTCTGGAGGAGTATCCATTAGATTCCACAGATCAATTAACTGAGAAGCTAATTCTTGGAGCTGCAAGGGTTGTACAAGTTGAAGTGAAATAAAAAAATTATACCATAGATAAAAGCCAATCAGAAATGGAATCAAAATATTAACGGAAAATTCACTTCCAAGTATGAAGTGAGTGATAAACATGAATATTTTTTGCGAGACAAAACCACAGTATGCAAGAATTACAAATAATTGAGAGCAAATAGTTAACAACCTTGTGCAGCCTCTGCTTTTTATCTTCTTTCAGTGTCAATACTGTGTTCGCAAGCCTAGCTAGGGTGTCATTGCTTATGCTTTTGGATTGACCACCAGTATCATTCAGGCTTGGATGAACCTCAGTTACGGTACTGAAGAAGTCCATACCAAGGACAGCACATAGATCATGCACAGTACTCACAAACTCAAAAACCTTTTGCAACCTGTCACTCTGCCAAGCAAAGTAATGCAATAAAACTATCAATGTGCTGCTTAGTTAATGAAATCAAATGGAGTTTCCATAACTGTGACCAACTACAATAATATTGGATACGGCAACCAAATCACCTTTTCCTTTTGAAGTTCTTGAAGCTCAGATTGATATTCTTCAAGTTTCTTCAGAGTCAGGTCAGACTCATCAACTACAGGTACATCATTAACGTTTGAGCTCCCAGTTATCTCTCCACATATTCTTTGGATCTGTGACTGTACATCTGAGAAATCCTTTATTCTTTCTTCCTTTTGTTGCCATAACTGTTCAAGTACCGGTGCTATAGCTGCAAGCTGTTCCTTGATAGTTCCAGAAGTATTATCAGGCTGCAAAAAAAGAAAAGATATGCATAGAAAATTAGTCTAAATTTATTATTTCAATGCATCATTAATCTATATATTGTAGTTATTGTGTTGTGTGCTTCTGACAAAAGGGCAAAGCTAAAGTAGTTACGAACAATTCCAGCAAAGCTCTTTTCCCCAAGAGCCGATAGAAGAGTAGAAAGCTCAATCTTAGCATCAGACAAAGCTTGAAGTAGTTGTGCCCTCGACTTTGCAGCATGCTCAACCTTTCTCTTGTACACATCCAAACAATCCTGCTCTAACTGAAGAAGCATCTTGTCTCGTTCCTCGTCGCTTTCACCAACCTCATCCCATATTTCCTACAACGAATAAATACAACATAACCTTATTAATCTATAGGCCATGCACATCTAAAGTCGAAGAGAAAATAACTGAATTAAGTTACCTGCAGCTTCTTCAACAAGGAACCACATGTGTTTTCTCCAATAAGCGGGTTTTGAGCTTCAGTTACAGCCATTGAATTTCCAGAGCAACCAAGCCTGCACCCCCAACACAAAAAAAAAAAATTGAAATTCCTTTCTCCATCAACCAAACAGATTAAAAAGTCTCTTATGTGAAGATCAGATAAAAAAATAAAAATAAAACCTTGTCTTTATACCAGAAACAAAGCTTAATATGATAAAATTATAACACAAAACAAAAGACAAAAAGCAAAAGAGGGGAAAAAAATGGTACTACATCTTATTCTAGGGTAAGAAAAATTGTGATTTTGACTAGTCTAAAACTACGGAAACACAATAAAACAAAAGAATGATTAAAAAAACCAGAAAATAGTACACAATGTGAATCTAGAATCAAGTAAAACACAGTGAAAGCAAACTCAAAATTCAACTTGAACTCAAAACATTGAACTTCAATGCCCTAAATTATCCATCTCAACAGCTAAAACTAACAAATTCAAATAAAGATCTTCAAAAATCAAGCCAAAAAAATAATCATAAACTATCACTACAATTATATATAGTGTAAATACAGTTAAAGATCATTGCATTCCATGAATTACATCTAAAAATCAAATCAAGCTTCATTTTCAACATACATAAGCTAATTCAATACATAACTACGCTACTGAAAGAATCACTATCACAAGAACAAGAAATGCAAGAAATGAAGATAAATGGAAGTTGAAAGAAATGAACGGAAAGTGAAGATGTAAGTTGAGATTTGAGAAAGCGTGCATTGAGAAAGGAATGAGGAAGAAGTAGATCTTAGAAGTATGAATATAGATCAGAGGAAGAAGATGAAGATTGTTAGAGAAAATGCTTACCGGTTGAAGGTGGGTTAGGGTTTTGTGGTTTTCAGATCTGAAAAGAGAGTGAGTGAGTTTGTGAAAGAGTGTGAATGTGACTATGAGAGTGTGAGTATATAATAATGGTGGTAAGTGATGATAGATTAGTAGAATAGATTATAGATTATAGATTATAGATTATGGATTAGATTAGTAGAGTAATTAGAAATAGAAAGAGATGAAGAAGAGAAAACAGAGAGCGTATAGTGCGGGGAAAATACTAACAAAAATAGAATGGACCCACTAACAGATGATGATAAATCGACGATGGTTAATTGCCATCAGTCTATTATCTTATTTACAGATATAACACTGTCCATTTCATCACTGATCCCAATTTATTCCCAAATATAAATATATTAATTAAAATTAATAAATATTAGCCAAAAATATAGTCATCTAGTCCTTAATATAAGAGAAACTTAACATTTTAGATTCATTGAGAATCTAATATATTTAGTCCATATTATAGATCAGATATATTAAATTTTCAATGAATTTAAAAAGTGAAGTTCCTCCACCGAAGAATAATACTTAGGCTCTGTTTGGTAAACAAAATAAGCTAGCTTAGAGCTTTTAGCTTGGTAACAGTTTTTGAAAAAGAGCTTATAGCTTATTTTACTAGCTTATAGCTTATTTTTTAAATGTTATTTCAAGTAGCTTATAGCTTATAGCTTATTATCTTTTCTTCCAATTTTACCCCTATCATCTTACTTAAAAAGAATTAAATATTAATTAAACATATCATTTTTATGTAATTTCATACTTATAAGCTAATCCAACCGTTAATTTTATCAAATACTACAAATTCAATCAGCTAGCTTATCAGCTATCCGCTATTTTTTACCAAACAGAGCCTTATAGTAAATAGCATGCAAATTATAATATGTTTTTCAGTCAAAATAAGTTTTATTATTATGCCAAAAATAATAGTTTTATTATTATGCAAAATATAATATGTTTTTCGGTCAAAATGAGTTTTATTTTATTTTTTAAAGCACAAAATGAGATTGTTATGCCAAAATATAACGAAATTACGTTTTTTGTACCAAACCAAGGACTTCCCCTAACCAACCAACCACATTGTAAATTGTTTTTACTACACCATGTGCCAGTCTGAGTATCTGACCACAATGTTCGATACATACAATTTTCTTTATGTACGATGGGTAGAAATATTAAAATATAATCATTTTCTTTTTGAAATAAATTAAATATGCATTTGTCTTGATTTTATTCTTAATTTATTTACTTTTAAACCATTAGATTTGATTTAGTGGTGAAAAATGTTATCACACTCAACTCAACAATTAAATGATCAATAGTTTCCTAAACTTTATATCTCCTAGACAAAACATTAAGTCCTCAAGATGCATCTCACGGCGAATCAGATTATCTTTTGAAAATAACCCCTAACATTATTTCTATATACAAAAAACTTTTGTATTATTCTAATATTTGACTTTTCAATTTGTCACTATGTCATTTTTATGTCTAGATTATTTAACTTTATTTTCCTTTTTTATCAAAGGAAGAGCTAAAAATTTATCAAAAACATTTACCAAAACAATTATCAACCGAAATACACTGTTCATATTTGTAAAACTAAACACAAAAATATATATATGTTTGTTGATCATGCTATAAATGTAAATATTTTTATAAATATGTTTGAACTCTAAAATCATCTCTATTTTATATTGAGATACTGTTTGGTTGCCTTCTTTTCAACAATCTTCATCCAAATTCCAAATACACTAATTTTAGATGGACTTAAATTCCCCATAAATTGACGACGACTTCAATAAGATATTGTTCTGACTAATATGATTGTTGCATGCTCCGCATATATCAACTAAGAGAATCGTCGATATCAAATTCTACTACGGTATGAAATTTTGTTGCACTCAAAAACTTGTTTCTACTGGGGATAACTCCACAAAGATGAACAACAAAAGACTAAGAAAGAATAGAGAATACAAAAATATGAATTGAAATTGAAAGAATGAATTAAAAGAGGTGGGTTAAATTTTATTGAATATAACAACATCTATTTATAGGTGAAAGTGTATAAGATAGGAAAGGTAACTTGGATAACAAGTTACTAACAAAGTCTATAATTTCTAACTAACTACAAAAAAAATTACAACTGTACACGTGACAATAACTGTCTAACTAACAAAACGAAATAGAAACATAACTGAACCAGAAGGAGGTTCAGAACCTATACTCGTATTAGAGGCTACGCTTGTTCAGAAGCAGTGTTTCAGAACCTAGCGACTTTCAGAGGTTGTTGTATCAAAATTTGTTTCAGAGACCTTCAGAGGTTGTTGTATCAGAATCTATTTCAGAGGTAGCAGAGCTTGAATTACAAAAAAACCAACAGTTTCATCATATATTTGAGACCGAAGTAATTCCTCTCAAACAAAAAAAGATTTTATTGGTTATTTTTAATGTACATTATATTTATGTGTAATTATTATGTAAAACATTATTTGAAAGTAATGAGCTTGCTGTTTTAGACTTGAGACAGAGCGTAAAAAGGACAACGTTGTAATAAAACAAAAACACAGGGGGATTTGCGTGTACAAATGGAAAAAAATTCCTTGTTTCTAAATGTTACTGTATCAATTATTTAAGATTAATATTAATAAATAAACTCAAAGAAAAGGAAAAGCATATGAAAGGAAAACCAGATATGGGGCAAAGACAAAGGTCATGGTCAGGAGTTGGGTGTCATAAGGGAATCAAACACGTTTGTATCCAAATGAATAATGACACCATCCTTTGATGCCACCTATATTTTTGTCTCTTAAGTATGTCATAAGCTTTTGCAATATCAACCATGTTTAATTCTAATTACCTTTAGGTTTGATTTAGAGATAGATAATTGTTTCATTCAAATTCTTCTTGAAGAATTTATTTTTAAGTTGATTTAACCACTTTAATTTATTTTAGTGTGATTTGTATTTATTAAAATTTGTGTATTTTCCTTTTGTATATAGACAATATGATACGATAAAATCAGTGTCAAAAACTCATGTAATTGTGAAATTTTAAATTTAAATTTAGGTTTTGTAAAAAAAAAAGGTGAATATCTTCAACCGGATAATATCTATATTGTAGGTTGAGTTAGACTTATAAATAATTTTTTAAAATTTATTTTGCTAAAGAAAAATGTATTAGAATAAATGACACTGTGCTTTTCATATATACGGTAAAATTTGTTCTTTTTTTTTTGAATCACCAACTAAAATTGTTAATTTGTGTCTCAAATTGAATCGACGGTATCTTCATTCTAAGCCATGTTAGCCTGAGAATCACTTAGGAAATCCATACCTTGTGTTGGACCGCAGTAGGAGCAGTTAGAAGCCCTTAAACATGCATATCATGATTAATATTTGTACTAAAATTTGACAAATCAGATTCCAGCACCACTATGGATCTATCTTGATTTTCCAAAAGACTTGAGTTTGCTACATACCACTTCCTCTTCCTCGTGCAACACTTCACGAAGAACTTCATTCTCAAGGTTCATGTCATCTTCCACAATAAGGGAAGCCATGCCACTGCAAGATGAGATATCTTCTTACATCTATTCAAGGAGATAGTTGTTCAAGTAAGACTCTCTTTGGTAAAAAATAGCGGATAACTGATAAGCTAGCTTATGGCGGATGAGCTTATAGCGGATAACTTATAAGCTAGCTTTTAGCTTATAGCGAATAAGCTAGCTGATTGAATTTGTAGTATTTGGTAAAATTAGCGGTTGAACTGGCTTATAAGTATAAAATGACATAAAAAATATATGTTTAATTAATATTTTATTTTTTTCAAGTAAGATGATAGGGGTAATATTGGAAGAAAAGATAATAAGCTATAAGCTCATAAACTACTTAAAATAGCATCTGAAAAATAAGTTATAAGCTAGTACAATAAGTTATAAGTTCTTTTTTAAAAACGGTTACCAAACAGAGCTTTTAGCTTATAAGCTAAAACCTATAAGCTATAAATTAGCTTATTTGACTTACCAAACAGAGTCTAAATGTTGATCAGGACCCACTACTAGAAAAAGTTGAAATACCAATGGAATTTAGAGACGGAATATATTTCTTCTCTAATAGAGATGGAATTAGAGACAGAAAAATCAGTTAGAGACAGATATATTTATTTTAGAGACAGATATTTTCATTTTAGAGATAGATTTTGTTCGTCTTTAATAGTTTAGAGACGAGGAAATTACCGACGGCATAAAATTCGTCTCTAGAATGCTTAGTGACAGAATATTTGCATTTTAGAGACAGATTTTGTCCATCGGTATTTAAGATTTTTCTAGTAGTGATCTAAAACTTTAATTACATTTTCTCACTATAAAGCCTAACTCATGATATAGGTTCAAGTATGCATTATTCTAACCCTAAAATTTCAAACAACGACACTTATTTGATCGTCGTAGTATTTTCAAGTATATTTTCTATTTGAAAGGGGACGCTGATTAACGGTTCACCAACAACAATTCATACTTATTTTCAGGTAGATATCTCATGTTAGGAAAAATCAAAATAGTTTGTGTATGAAAATCATATTTTAAAAGGGAATTTAGATATGAAAAATGCTAATTTGCAAGAAACTAACAAATAAAAAAGAGAAGAATGAATCTTAACCTTACAATTCCATTATAACCTCCCAATGATTTCTTCTAAACTCCTATTTTATAGCAATATTAGTTTTTTAAAAATAATATAGTATAATTTTTGCATTTCTTGTACTTTTTTCCCGTAAGATATAACATTACTCTTTAGATATATTTATTTATGTTGTTTCAATGATAGAGCATACTAATTATTTTGAGGTGCATAAAATTGTTTGTTTTGGATGATAATCAATGACTATATGGATTAGTTAAATCATCATCAATTCATCACTCTGCAGATCTGGGGTATGCTTATTAATAGAATCATCATGTAAATAAATAAATAAATAAAAGTGCATGCTTGCTTACAATATTTATTATTTAGTTAGGAAAACGTACAAATAATAACTAGATTTTATTTTATCAATTAACTAACCTCTCAATTGGATAGCTAAAATAATAAATTAAAGCTGCCATCTCTTTAAGGTCTCACGGGAAACCCTTCATAATTAATTGAATCTGTCTTTTTTTTTTTGGGTGCTAGCCAATTTTTTTTTTTTGTGCAAGCCAATTTTTTTTTATTCAGAGTATGTAAATACCTTAAGCTACATATGTTGATATGTACTATGAACAATAATATTACCTACCTTTGTTTCGTACTTATACTATTATAAGATTTTATTGGTTATATCATAAAAATAAATAAAAAATACTATCTCCCATTATTATTTTTAAATGGATGAACAAAAGTTGGTGTCTTTAGTCCGTATTGTAAATCAAACAACTGGCACATTTTTACGCAGATCATGAACTTATTCTAGACCTGCTATTTAAAAAGTTTTTTTTTCAAGTACTTAATAAATTAAAAAATCAAGTTCTGAATTTCACGCAACCAAAAAAATATTAAGATTGTAAATCATTGATATAATAAAAATAAAATTATATATAAAAAGTCATAGTTAACTCGACCTAATCACAACAACATAAAGAATTAGTTACACAGACATAGTAATCTTCCAATACGTAATGAAAGAATAAATTAGACGTTGAAGACCTTTTATGATATGAGGATAAATCCTATCAAAACTAAGAACTAGAGTTATATACACTAAAACTAAGAAAAAGACATTAAAAACTAAATAAGAAATAAAAAGATCAACTTCATATTCATTCATAACCTTCAACTGCATTACAAAGAAACTACTTATAAGAGAATTACTTTTGTCACCCTACTCCATTTCTCCCGTGCCCTCAAAGTTATCAATATATCTATGTCCGCTACTTAAGTAGTGAAATTCTACGTTTAAAATCTCTAAAATTTAGGAGGTTACTTAAGTAGCGGTTGTTATAATAATGAGAAATTTTTATGTATGGTGTTTTCACGTAGAGTGTTTTTTACTCACATTTTTGTATTTTTATAATGTCCGCTACTTAAGTAACGGACAAAAATTTCATATAATGTGTTTTTATGTAGTGTTTTTTTTATGTATTTTTATGTAAGATGTTCTTTATAGAAATAGTGTGTGCTTAGTTATATATATTAAATTAAACTTATATACAAACATGGATTCTTACACAAGTTAGATACGTACAATTAAATCATCTCTAAATGACATGTTGTGCATTTTTTCCTAAACATATATGTACTCTTGTCTGCAAATAGATTGATATTCAAGATTCATATGGTAATGGACAATCAACAATGCAGGTAGGTTGGGCCATGGTACATGTGGCCTAAGGCAGAAAATAGTAATATATATATCTATCTCGAACTTCAGAATTTGCATAGCTGCATTGACCAGCCAAGCCAATTATGCACAACTTCTAAGGCAGTCTCACATGCATATTTGTTTACATAAGGAGTATATAATATCAAAATCAATTATTAATTTGCCAATCATCGTACTGATTATTTATTAATATAACAATTAATATATCATGCATGCGGTTGTATTTTATAGTATATATACAATTACAATCTTTGCAAAGCCTCTCCTCATATGATACCTACTTTTTTTCCCCTACTAATATGATACATCTTTTCTTACTGATTACTATTTGTTACCAACTTTGCATATTTGAAGCATTTGGGCTTTGTTGGGCTTGATCTATTTTTATTTTGATTTTTTTCCTTCTGTTTATCGAAATTTTCTCTTCCCACCCCCCATGACTCTTCCCACCCCCATTTCCGTTTTGCCCCTACTTTTAAACTTCGGAACGCGTTTTCCGAAGTTTTTTTTGCCTTGAATACGAACTTCGGAATGTATTTTCCGAAGTTTTCGACAAATTTGAACTAGAAAAACTTCGAAAAACACGTTCCGAAGTTTTTGTACAGGGGTAAAATCGGAATATTGAGGGGTTAAAAAGAGTCATGGGGGGGAAGAGAATTTTTCCTGTTTATCGTATTATAAGTACGAAGTTTAAATTGAAATTTTCTCTTCCCCCCCCCCCCCGGATTTTAATTTTTGCCCCTAGTTTTAAACTTCGGAACGCGTTTTCCGAAGTTTTTTTGCCTTGAATACGAACTTCGGAATGTATTTTCCGAAGCTTTCGATGAATTTGAACTAGAAAAACTTCGGAAAACACGTTCCGAAATTTTTGTGCAGGGGTAAAATTGGAATATTGGGGGGTTAAAAAGAGTCATCGGGGGTAACAAATAGTAAGGGTCTTAGTCCATTAAATTTTGGTCTATAAGTGGTAAGGGTCTAGACCTCTTAAGCATGTGGTTGAAGGTTGGATTTCTAATTCATGTATATGAAAAAAATTCAATTAGAGAAAAGTATCCACCTTCTATGTCCCACAAGTTTTCCGACAAAATTAATCATCACTAACGAAAGTGGAAACTTCGTACAATATAATGGTAACAAAAGAAATAGAAATTATAGACATCAAAAGAGCAACTTATAAGTAGAACAATGTTATACTACTTATGATTATTAGAGTTTGAGTGAGGTGAGGGAGGGGCCTTGATTGGTCAATGAAGACATTCACGTATCTCTCGTAAGAGTTAGTTAGTTGATGTTCTTTCTCTCTCTCATATGTCTTGTCCTTGTATCAATGTTTTCTGTTATTCTCGTTTAGTTTTCCTCAAACATAGCAAATCCACATCCAATTACACAAACCTCATCTTCAACGTTCCTTCATCTTTTTTCTCTCATTTTCTATCTCTATTCTCCAAGTACGTACTCTTTTTCATGTCCACCATTTTCATGTTATAGTTAATTAAATCCAATTTCATTTTTAGCATACCTTAATTATGGCTTAGGGGAAAATATGTAATGGTTAATTTTGTGTATTTGTGACCATTAATGATACATTCTAATGTACATTCAATTCTATGTGCTTAATGTTACATAATTTTGCATCAACCACGAGCGCCACTGATACATGAATGTGATAATTCAATATAATCATATATATTAAGGAATCCCTTTTGGCGATATAATATTTTTTCCGTTTGATGTCTCAGGGGAGTTCTCAGTTTCCATGCATATATAATAGCTCCAAAAATTATTTCAACAATATATCATCACTTCAACAATGCGAGATTCGAATGCGGATCATAGTTGTAGTTCACCAAGAACGCCAAATCTTCGCCAAAGAAGACGTTCAAATGAGGTTCGTGCGGTTGTAAATCATATAACGAATATCTTAAATGAAAATGTTAGTTATATCTCAGTCTTTTGATGATTCTGCTTTTTTATTCGCAACAGATTCCTCCTGAAATACACAAATCAAACGGAACCATTTTACTCGCAAATGATAAATTTAAATACAAATCAATGTGGATTCGGGCATATTCATCTCTATGGATGCTAGCATTTGTCTCACTTATCATATACATGGGTCATCTTTACATTTGGGCCATGATTGTTATCATCCAAATATTTATGGCTAGTGAGCTCTTCAATCTATTGAGAAGAGCTAATCAAGATAAACGTCTCCCTAAGTTTAAGCTCTTGAATTGGTAACCATGATATTGCAAATTTTAATTCAATTCATGATGTCTTATTCACAAAAGAAAAGATTCTGATACAACAGTATTGTCCAGGCATTTTTTCTTCACGGCGATGTTATATGTTTACGGCCGTATTCTCAGTCAACACCTTGTGAATACAGTGACATCGGAGAAAATTTTCTATAGACTCGTCAGTAACCTCATCAAATATCAGATGGTTATATGTTACTTCCTATATATTGCAGGTTAGTACTAGTTTCTGGTACTTCTTCAAAAAAAGTACTAGTGTCTGGTATTGCGCTATCGTATGATATATTCGTTTCTTAGTAAACCTATTAGTGTATGATTTCAGGTTTTGTATGGTTTATTCTTTCATTAAAGAAGAGATACTACAAATATCAATTTGGCCAGTATGCATGGACACATATGATACTTATTGTTGTGTTTACGCAATCTGCATTCACGGTAGCTAATATATTTCAAGGAATTTTCTGGTAACATTACTTCTGATACATATTAATTTATTCTGTTACTGATAACTTCGTTATATTCTTCATATTTTCGTAACATGTTAAAATAATTTTGAAGGTTTCTTTTCCCTGCATCCCTTATTGCTATGAATGATGTTGCTGCGTATTTCTTCGGTTTCTTCTTTGGAAAAACGCCTCTGATCAAGTTATCTCCAAAGAAAACATGGGAAGGTTTTATAGGAGCATCTGTTGCAACTATGATCGCTGCATTTACGGTAGCAAACTGGAAAAATAATTGATTTGAAGATATCTTTGTATTATTATTATTGCTCAAAAAGACGATTTCCTATTATTTATGCAGTTCGCAAACTTTCTTGGTCGCTTCCAGTGGCTAACATGTCCGAGGAAGGTAAATTTTTCGATTGAGTTCAGTCACATAAGATTAAGGGAACATGTTTGATTTTGAATTATTCTTAATGTTGATCATTTGGTGTAATAATTTCAGGATTTATCAACAGGTTGGCTTGAGTGTGACCCTGACCCTATTTTTAAGCCAGAGTACATTCCAATGCCAGATTTTGTTTCTCATTGGGTAAGTGAGGAATCTTTATGTTTATGTGATTATCTTTCATGTTTCGATGTTTATGATAACTTCATGACTTTGAATATTAATTAATTTTTTTCTTCGTTTTGCAACGTTTCACAGATACCTGATAAAGAGATAGCAGTTTTACCAGTACAATGGCATGCTTTATGGCTAGGACTATTTGCGTCCATCATAGCACCGTTCGGAGGTTTTTTTGCCAGCGGTTTCAAAAGAGCTTTTAAAATCAAGGTATGTTCTTGATCTTTATAGTAAAGGTTTATTTTGCAACCATCCCAAATGTAGCATTAATATCTTCCAATGAATACAGGACTTTGGTGACAGTATACCTGGACATGGTGGATTCACTGACAGAATGGACTGCCAGGTTTGAACATAGAATAATCCATATATTAGTGTCTGCCTCATTTAAATGCTTAGAGCAAGCTCATAAAAAGAACCTTCAATTTCTTGTTATGAGTATTACCATAGTGCTGTTGTTGTGAATGTTTGTGTTTTATAAGGTGTTATGTATCTATTTTCAGATGGTGATGGCTGTTTTTGTTTACATTTACCATCAGTCATTTGTTGTCCAACATGACTATTCCATTGATGTGCTTTTGGACCAGGTGAACTTTTTGTTTAAGCAATTTATTCTATAGTTTTCAATCATGTGAAAATTAGAGGATTTTGTTCCCACCTCTTACTTTTCTTTTAGTCCCAATATTGCATAGATATAGGTCAAAACAGAAGGGTATGTTCACTCTGGACATTTCCTAGAGACCAAACAATCAAATGGTTTGTCGTGACCTATGAAACACTAACACAGACACTGACACGTCGATAGTAATAATAATTTGAAATGGAAGAAATTGATTGTAAACTATATGTGTCGGTGCTACATAGGTCAGGAATAATTTTGTTTTATATTTATGGTGTAGATAATGAGGGACCTAGGTTTTGAGGAGCAGCTAGCTCTTTACACAAAACTTGGGCAGATATTACAAGAAAGGCAATTAATGCATATATGATGACAACTTCACTATGTACATTCTATCAAGTATGCTTCAATTGGTGTTACAAATGGTGGAGATCGATAAAGAATTTTTTCAAGGCCACTCTTTTTTAACTGCCGAGTAGATTTAGTAGGCGAGTACATAGATACAGAGATTCTTGAATGATTTGAAGCACACGTGTAACGAGAAATATATCGGTGTTTTTCAACAAATACACAGTTGTTGGAATGATTTGAGTTTTAAATAGAATTTGTACCTTCTTTCTAGCATTGGAAAGGGTACAAATAGAGCTCTTTGTAGGACTTTCTGTACTATTTCCTACTGCTATGTTATTGCTTTCTACTTTCAATGGAAAGATTTATAATTAATCATCATCGGTAATACATGAATCTATTCTTAAAATTATCACTACAAAATTCAATCAAGAATAGTTTATTTTCTTGTAACTTACATCAGCCGAAAGAAAACTCTTTAAATGGATCTGTAATTTCACTTTCCGAATTTGTATTTGGTCGGTGCTCGTCTCTCATCTTGTTATATACTGAATGTCTGCATGTTCTTTCAACCATTCAAGCACCTTAGCTCCTTCTAGTATTTCTTGAACCTTTAGAAAAGTTCAAATATAACATATCAACAAACATTTAAAATATGAAAGAGAAATTCAAAACACAAATTGCCTCCTTGAAATTTAAAAATGCAACCTAACCTACCATTCCCTACGCAGGTTCATTTTAAAGACGACTCATGATTTTTTATATTTAGGATATGCATAGCAGCCGAAAAAAATATTTAGAAGCAAAATAACAGTATAAGCAAATTCAAACGTAAGGTGCAAACCTGTTCTTTTACACGTTCCTCATCATACTCTTGTTTTTGACGTTTGAATTCAGCGATGGAATTTTCAACCTCTTTGATGATGTCTTCGGTAGGAAGCTATAGAACACATAGGCCCAAATTATTCTAATAAGCTAAATAATTTACTAAATACACTAGACAGTTTAATAATAAAGAATATGATATGCAAAGCAATGTTATTTCTCAATCAGACTAAACTGAGTGGCCCTAATACACTTCTATCGTCTTTTGACGATGTAGAATATTTGTATAAAATACATATCTTAAATCAAATATATACCTGCAGATTTTCACGCCTATATATGTCACCAACTGCCAGGTTCTGTTTGATTAAATTTTTTATATTTTCCCTATGATGCTCAAGATATTCATTCACAGCCTTTGGACTTGATAAAGTAGCTAGCTGCTGCTCATTTAGTTTTATTTTTGTCTGCATAACAATTGTACCAAATAAGAACTAGTACATAAAAAATGTGCACGCCGATAGAGAATACTATTCCTTTTCAACATTCAAATAAAAACTAAATGTAAAACTATGCATACAATACCTGCATTTCTAATAGGCTGGATCCATAAAGCTGTCTACCTTGTTCCTCAAACAAGGATAGAGGTATATCAACTTCTACCAGCTGAAATGACAGTATGAATATTAAGCGAAAAAGTTGCGGAAATTGAGGAATGATTATATGGATATATGGCTAGCAGAAAAAGAAAAGAAACACTCGGGTGTGTTCACGTCAGATGCACATCATTTTGCACAACGTGCGTATCAAAAAGATGTTACGAGGTACATTCTAATCTAGAAAGAAAGACAGATTCAATCTAATACTGCTACTTAATGATGTAGTGTTGTCACCTTAGAAATATGTTCTAGTATAGCATTATCGGTTGCTTGTTCCCTAGCTGTTTGCTCTATCTCTTGGTATCTCTCTAACAATAACTCTTTGACCTGAAAATTCGTGCCGGAGAATTTTACTCACAATTCAACCAATATAATAATTCTTCGGTTTACACATTACAATGACAATTGTACTTGAGAGAGAAAAAATTCACCTCTTCCACTGTGGTGCATCCAGGGATAAGCTTATCAGCAATAGAATCATCCAGCTCTGGTAAATCTCTGTAAAAAAGTTCTTTGCATTCAACCTGTTAGAAATGAAAGAGAAGCTCAATTAGTTGATCCATTAAAGTTCAACGGGCTCGCACGCATAGACACGCATCAAAGGTATAAGAAAATAGTATGACAGCAAATATCCGCAAACTATAAATGTTGGTGAACTAGTTGGTATCATATAAAACCAAAAGAAAAACTACTATACCGACTCGTGTTGCTAAAATAAATAGCTTTTTGATTCGGCATTAGAAACTTACAGTAAACTGAGCATGAACACCACGGAGACTTTCTTGCTTCCAAGTTTCCGGAAAAACAATGGGGAATGACTTTGTTTCACCTCGACCAATTCCAATTATAGAATCAAGGAAACCTGGTACTAATATTTCACCATCTTCTGTATCAAAGTTAAATCCTGCATATGTAGTATAATGCTTAATGAATAAATGATCATCAAAAGAACTGCTATCAGAAATAAGTTAATAATCATATTTCAAGTGCATCACCAGACCTTTACTTTCGGCAGAAGGAATACTTTTGACATTAGATTCGTCTTGATCAATGGTTGTTGCTGAGATGTCAAGTACAACAACATCACCAACCTGTAAACAGGAAAAGGTATTCATATGACAATATTTTGCTGCGAACTTGCGACTAAATATAAAACATACACGACGAAATATGGATAAATTCTAAATGTTTGTTTGGTACAACTTGAAAATGTTACGAGTAAAATGACTCATTAAGGTTTGAAATGAATATCATTTTTAGTGTCCATTAGCATAAGTTAAATTCGATCACCTGTAGTCCTCTATCAGTAACAACTTTTAGTACACCGGCAGACTTGTACCGCCTTCTAAATTCTTTTTCAGATGCTATGTGAGCATCTATTTCGTTGTCTATCTCAACAACAACCTTCAAATTTTTGTATGCATCATCAGAAATCCATTTGATTTCTGGCGCAACATCAACAATGACTTCATATCTGGAAAAATGAAATAAGGGAGAATAATTAATATATTGTGAGTATTCTTCATTACAATCTTCCTTTGGTCTATTATATGAGATAAGATATCTTTGGTATAATAGACTCGGAAATGGAGGAAGCAATGAGCGTCATAGAAAATGCATATCAAACTGTAACATATAGATTACCTAAGAAGATCGTGAGAAGAATATGTCTCCTCCATCTCAGAAAATTTAGTAACTATACGTACAGAGTCCTGCAAAGCCCTTCCAGTAACCTATAAAACAAAATTGATTATGAGATGTTGAAGTGAGTCCAAAAAGTTTAACATCATGAGAGAATGTAAGGACCAAATATAAGAACAGAAATCAAATTTTAACATACCGTTGTCACAGCGTGTGAAAGTGTCCTCCTCAATATTGATTCAATCACAGCCTTTTGAACATTTTGAGTTCCCACATAACCAACAAGAATACTTTCTGGGACCGTTTTTCCAGGACGAAATCCAGGTATCTGTTGATGTAAAATAATGTTAAATTAGCTCATATAACGTATTAGTAGCATGCTTTCTTAAGATTCCCAAACCTGAGATTGTAAATAATCTTAAGACTGTAAAATTCAGTAACCTCAAATTTTGTATGGAAGACAATGTAGCGTGGTTATAACTTCAAATTTAGATAACAAATAATCATTAACTATTCATGACAGACATCAGAAAGATAACTTTATTCACAGAAAACAATAATTTGCTGAAGTAAGCATAAACCAATAACACCTTTGCGTGCTTCGTGAACTCGACTAGGACCCTTTGGTAACAGTCCTCGCATACCAGTGGTGGCACCTCCACATGCAATCTAACCTGCAAGATATGCAGAAGTATATATTCAGGGATCAGAGTACTTATTTTAAGGGTTTCATTTGCAGTTGATTAGTGATAGTTGCACAAGGTAACATCTCCACATTTCCATGGAAGACATTGAATAACCTAGAGAAAAGTTATATGTGTACCCTATGGATTATTTAGTTTGTTATATGATGTATTTTCATAAATAATTATAAACTTAACAGATTATTCTGAAAACATAAAACTCAAAATCATGTTGCTCAAAATCTTTACTGTTAGAATACAACTAACTACCTTGTAATTTTCTTTTTACTAAATGGACCAATCATATTTCACTATCTTACCATATGAAAATATTAGCGTAAACCACCAGATTAGTCTATGACTTTGTAAGACGTTCTCAAATAGGTTCCTGACTTTCTGAATATTTTTAAAAGGTCCCTGACTCTGTCAAATTTTTGTTCATATTAGTCCTTCTGAAAGTACGTTACGGACTAAGGGCCCGTTTGTATTAGTTTATTTTTGAGCTTATGCAAACAGCTTATGCAATTTTTATGTATTATTGTAAGTTTGTCAAGGTAGTTTATGATAAAATAACTTATAAAAATACAATTTTCATTAGTGTGAACTTATAAAATAACATAAAACCTAATATATATACTGCATAAGTTGTTTGCATAAGCTCAAAAATAAGCTAATCCAAACGGACCCTAAATTGATTGTTAGTAGATAAAGTTAGAGACCAAATTGATAGTAGGTTATTAAAATATATGGACTTCATTCATAACAAGTGGCTAAATACATATGGACTAACTTGACAGATTAATAAAGTCAAAATCCTTTATGAGATATTCACAGAGTGAGTGACCTATTTGAGAATATCTTACAAAGTCGGAGACTAAATTAGTGGCTTACTACTTCTTGGTACTCTTTATAGTGTCAATACAGTGAAACGTGTAAACCTTGATTAATACGTTATCTATATAATTAATAAAGTGTTTAAATACAATCAAAATTGTCCACACAAAAAAGATAGATTTTACAATCATCATTAATTAATTACCCTCTATTTTCAATCAAGTATCACATCTTAACAAATCTAAAAATCAAATTCAACATCAACAATGCAACACAAATAAAAAACTGAGATAATGTAAATGAAAATATAGTAGTAAAGAAAGATGAACATACTCTGGAATTGGATTCCGGTGTTTCAGTGACCTTCAATTTAGCTGGAAGACGATCATTTTCTGAGTAAAGTTCAACTGGTGAAGAAGAAGAAGAAGAAGAAGCTGAGATAGTGAATGGAGAAGAAGTGTGATGATAAAGAGAAGGTTGAATGAAAGATAAGTTGAATTTGAAGGGTTTAAGAGTATTGTTGAGACGAAGAAGATGAGAATTTGAAGAAGAAGAAGAAGAAGAAGAAGGAAGAGAGAAAGAAGGGTTGAAAAAGAGAGAAGTTTTGAAGGTACGAGTACAGAGTTCCATGGCTATCAGTCTCAGCTCAGAGACACTTTTGGTCGGATAATAAATATAATCCAGATATTTTGATTTTTTTTTTTCATTTCAATATTTTTAGTATTTTCCTTTTTTATTTAGCAACAAAAATTAAATAAATAGTGAAAAATCATTAAAAATGACTTTTTTCTTTCCAAGAAACCAAAATATAATCTAAATATTTTGAGTTTGTAATTCTCACTCCGTTACTTTTTATAAACACCTATTGACATATTCACGCATATTAAAAAAAATTAATAGTCTAACTAATGTGTATTTTTTATGTATTACAATTGTTAAATTGTTCTTTGTGAAAAATGTAGTTATAGTTGATTTTTAATATTTCAATGTGAAATAGTAGTGTTAAATAGGATTATGTTTGGGAAAAAAAATAGTAAATTTGTCAAAGAACTTGAAAAGAGACTTATATTTGGGAATAAATATTTTCTTTCAAAAGTTTTTTTTTTAAGAATTTAAATTAGCACACCTAAATTGGCACCAGAAAAAATCGAACTTGAGACCTTAAGAAAGAGGACACTCCTAGGTCTCAAATCAATACCACCGCTCTAACCTAAGTAGGTTCTTGAAAAGGTACTTATACTAGGGATGGATGAAGTATTTGATAAAATTAAGTTGTTGAATTAATATACGTGAAAAACTCTGTTTGGGAAGACAAATAAGCTAAAAGCTCTGTTTCGTAACAGTTTTTTAAAAAGATTTATAACTTATTTTACTTGATCGTAGATTATTTTTCAAACGCTATTTGAAGTAGCTTATGACTTAAAACTTATAGCTTATCATATTTTCTTCCAATTTTACATCCATCATCTTACTTGAAAAAAATTAAATATTAATTGAACATATCTTTTTTATGTCATTTCATACTTATAAGCTAGTTCAACTGCTAATTTTACCAAACACTACAAATTCAATCAGTTAACTTATTCGCTGTAAGCTAAAAACTACCTTATAAGCAGGGCCGTCCCTGACTATTTGGAGACCCTGTTCAAATATTAAAAATTGGCCCTAATAAAAAAATATTAAATAATTAAAAATTATTCTCTATTTAAATTATACATAAGAAACACATAAAAAATAATTATTATTATATATAACGTCAAAAAGAGACATGCTAATTTAAAATTTAAATGTAGTAGAACGATATTTATGAGTATAGATAACTAATCTATTGATACTCATATGATGTTTTATGAACATTAACAATATATAACTATTATTTTAGGGCTTTAAAATTAATCTATTAATACACATCTGATATTTTATGAGTACAAATAATATATAACTAATATTATAAAACTTCAAAATTTTAAATTGAGACCTAGAAATTTTGGAGGCCCGGCACCGGCGCACACCCCGCACATGTGTGGAGGCCGGGCCTGCTTATAAGCTCAGCCGCTATAAATTAACTTATCGGATCTCGGATATTTTTTATCATTCAGAGGTTATAATAAGGACATATTTTCACTTGAGGGCTTATAATAAGGGACCTGTAGAAAAATATGATTGGTTGATTTGGGGTTGAACACCCCCATTTTTCATTAGTGCTATAATATAAAGCTCTCAAGTCTCAGTATAGTTGACCAGAAGAAAAGCTAAATTATTAAAACCAAATGTCAAATAAAGCAACGAGATCAACCGTCAAACCGTGTTAGATTTTCCTGTATCTACACATTTGAGCGTGGAAAACCACGACACTTAACTCGTTCTGACGGTGAGAGAGAGATGTATCCAACGGTTTAGACAGTCGCAGGAAAATGTGGCGGGAGAGGACTCAGACCCCACAGTTAGTAATTTAAATTTCAACTCTAAACACTTTGACTCTGATTGATCCTCTTCGTGCTCACTGTGAAACCTCGACCACCATTCTCTCTGTGCGTGCGTGGTAGCTGCATTCTCAGATTTCTATGGCCGAAAATGCAAAGCGTCTCATAATCGGAATCGACCTCGGCACCACCTACTCTTGCGTCGGAGTCTGGCACCATGGCGGTGTCCAAATCATCACCAACGACCACAGCAACCGGACCACCCCTTCTTACGTCGCTTTCACCGACTCCGAACGCTTCATTGGCGATGCTGCCAAGAGCCAGGTCACCAGGAACTAGGGATGAGCATTTTAACCGGTTATCATGGATTATCCATAACCAAATCCATATCCAATTTTAAAAACCAGTTATTTATATTTGAGTTTTATAACCAAACCAATTAGTTTTTTATTTAGATATCCATAACCATGACCACAACCAAACTTTATGATTAAATTACTCAATTTCCAAAATTTATCCATAACCAAATTTTTTATTTCTCCCAAATTGAAAAGATGAACCCTAATCCCCAAACTCAAAAATCGTCCGAAAAACCGAAAATCGGCCGAAAAATTGAAAATCGGCCGAAAACTCAAAAAATCTGTCGAAAACACAAAAAACGGCCGAAAACCCAAAAATCGGCAAAAAACCCAAAAATCGGCCGAAAACACAAAAATCGGCCGAAAACACAAAAATCGGCCGAAAACTCAAAAATCGGCCGAAAAATTGAAAATCGGCCGAAAACTCAAAAAATCCGTCGAAAACACAAAAAACGGCCGAAAACACAAAAATCGGCCGAAAAACTCAAAAATCGGCAGAAAAACCAAAAATCGGCCGAAAAACCGAAAATCGGCCGAAAACTCAAAAAATCGGCCGAAAACACAAAAAACGGCCGAAAACCCAAAAATCGGCCGAAAACCCAAAAATCGGCCGAAAACTCAAAAAATCGGCCGAAAACACAAAAATCGGCCGAAAAACTGAAAATCGGCCGAAAACTCAAAAAATCGGTCGAAAACACAAAAAACGGCCGAAAACCCAAAAATCGGCCGAAAACCCAAAAAATCGGCCGAAAATCCAAAAAACGGCCGAAAACAAAAAAACGGCCGAAAACACAAAAAATCGGCCAACAAACCTAAAAACGGCCGAAAAACAGATTTTAGGTTTTTCGGCCGATTTTTGCGTTTTCGGGTGTTTTTTGGGTTTTCGGCCGATTTTCAGTTTGTTCGGCCAATTTTTGGGTTTTCGTCCAATTTTCGGTTTTTCGGCCGATTTTTGGGTTTTCAGCCGTTTTTTGTGTTTTCGACAGATTTTTTGAGTTTTCGGCCGATTTTCAGTTTTTCGGCCGATTTTTGTGTTTTCGGCCGATTTTTGGTTGTTTTGCCGATTTTTGGGTTTTCGGCCGATTTTTGGGTTTTCGGCCGATTTTCGGTTTTTCGGACGATTTTTGTGTTTTCGGCTGATTTTCGGTTTTTCGGCCGATTTTTGAGTTTTCGGCCGATTTTCGGTTTTTCGGCCGATTTTTGTGTTTTCGGCCGATTTTTTGAGTTTTCGGCCGATTTTCGGTTTTTCGGCAGATTTTTTGAGTTTTTGGCTGATTTTTCGGTTTTTGTGTTTTCGGCCGATTTTCGGCTGATTTTTTGGTTTTTCGGCCGATTTTTGGGTTTTCGGCCGATTTTTTGTGTTTTCGATTTTCGGCTGTTTTTTGGATTTTTGGCCGATTGTTTGTTTTTTATTTATTTTAGTGTTATTATTATTATTATTTATTTTTTGGAAAAAAAAACCAGTTATTAAACCAAAAACCGGTTTTTAAAAGGAAAAACCGGTTATAAAAGTGGTTATGGATATAACCAGTTTTATAACCGGTTATGACATTTGGTTTTAATGTCCAATTATAACAAATGGTTATGGACGGTTATTTTGGATTGTCCAAGATGCTCATCCCTACCAGGAACCCTTTCAACACCGTCTTCGGTAAGTATTAGGATATTAGTTTATTTTAAACGTTAGTTTCATATTATGTCATTTTACCAAATTACCGTTTTAGCCCTTTTGAATGTAGAAATTCTAATGGTTTATGCTAGAATATCTTATCAAAGAGAGATTATGCAATGAGAGAGTTTGAGAGAAGAAATTTGTTGAAATGATTGATTGATTTTCAAATGAGGCCAAAGTCTTTTTAAATATATTCAAAATGGCTAAAAAGGTAAAATGACATAATATGAAACTAACATTTAAACTAAACTAATATCCTAATACCTATTTACCATAACACATCTATTCAACTTTTCTTAACCTTCAAATTTCGTTTCTTCTGAAATCGCTTTGCTCATAATGCACTCCAACTGTTCGTCTAAATGTCTGTTTGACTCTGTGAATTGTTAATTAATATCATAATGCACTAGTTTTGTGTTGGAATTATTTGTTCTCTTGATTAATTGAATTGATTTGTGGTTAATTTGTAGATGCCAAGCGTTTGATTGGAAGGAAATTCTCTGATGCTTCCGTTCAGAGTGACATGAAGCTATGGCCATTCAAGGTAATTGCTGGTCCGGGTGACAAGCCAATGATTGTTGTTAGCTACAAGAATGAGGAGAAGCAACTCACTGCTGAGGAGATTTCCTCCATGGTCCTCATCAAGATGCGTGAGATCGCCGAGGCTTATCTTGGTTCTACCGTGAAGGACGTTGTTGTTACTGTTCCAGCGTACTTCAATGACTCTCAGCGCCAGGCCACCAAGGATGCTTGTGTCATCGCCGGCCTTAATGTCATGCGTATCATCAACGAACCCACTGCTGCTGCCCTTGCCTATGGCCTTGATATAGAGCACATCGTTGATGATGAGAAGAATGTTTTGATTTTTGACCTTGGTGGTGGTACTTTTGATGTCTCCGTTCTATCCATTGAAGATGGTCTCTTTGAAGTTAATGCCACTGCAGGAGACACCCATCTTGGAGGTGAAGACTTCGATAACAAGATGGTTGAGAATTTTGTTGAGGAGTTCAAGAGGAAGCATAGGAAGGAAATTAGTGAGAACCCGAGGGCTTTAAGAAAGTTGAGGACCGCATGTGAAAGGGCAAAGAGGATACTCTCATCCACTGTACATACCACCATTGAGATTGACTCATTGTATGATGGTATTGACTTCAATACCACAATCACTCGTGACAGGTTTGAAGAACTCAACATGGACCTCTTCAACAACTGCATGGACACTGTTGAGCGGTGTTTGAGGGACGCTAAAATGGACAAGAGCAGTGTCCATGATATTGTTCTTGTTGGTGGCTCTACGAGGATCCCAAAAGTGCAGCAGTTGTTGCAGGATTTCTTCAATGGGAAGGAGCTTTGTAAGAGCATCAACCCAGATGAGGCTGTTGCTTATGGAGCTGCTGTTATGGCTGCTATCTTGAACCATGAGGAGAACGAGAAGGTTAATGATCTTGTGTTGGTGGATGTCATTCCCCTTTCACTTGGTGTGGAAACTGTTGGTGGTGTCATGACTGTCCTGATTCGAAAGAACTGTCCAATCCCGTACTTGAAGGAGCAGGTTTTCACAACCTACTCCGACAACCAGCCTAGTGTGTTGATCAAGGTGTACGAGGGTGAGAGAACCAGGAGCAGGGACAACAACTTGCTAGGTAAATTCGAGCTTTCCGGCATCCTTCCTGCTCCAAGGCGTGTTCCTCAGATCAATGTTTGCTTTAGCATTGATGCTGATGGTATCTTGAATGTCTCGGCTGAAGACCAGACTACTGGGAAGAAAAACAATATCACCATTACAAATGGTGAGGGCAGACTCTCGAAGGAGGAGATTGAAAAGATGGTGCAGGAGGCAGAGAAGTACAAGGCTGAGGATGAGGAGCACAAGAAGAACGTTGAGGCCAAGAATGTCTTGGAACAAGAGGTGGAGGATGAGTATGTCCTCTTCTAGCTATGTGACTCTGATGTTTTTTTTATTTAATTTTATATCTATTAAACTTGAAATAGTAATACCCTTTTGTAGGTTCGAAAGATCGGAGAGGGGAAGGTGCTATGGCGCACATGGTGACAGCAACTTCAAGTATGACTGGCTCTTTAGGACCGTCCTTATCGGAGCGAAGGATGATAAAGAGTCCTTGGAGTTTAAATTATAACTCTCAAATCTCAAATCCAATTGAGGTCTTATCTTACTCTTTTTCAATCTTTTGGGAATATCAACTTTATTGTTTGACTGATATGCAGAATTGGGTTTTTACCGCAGCATTTGCCTAGGAAGATTGATTCAATTGCCACTCTTCTCTGAAGAAGTAAATTGTGAGTCATGTAAAGCCTTGAACCTTGGCAGCACTATGGAAGAGTTACTTATGAAAATTCTAGTGGGCTTATATAGAAAGGTTCTGCTTATTACAGTTTTGACTGTCACTGCCTTCTTTTTCCAATGGGAGTTCTTGAATTGGGTATATGAATATGATATAATGTGTCTTCACATTTGTTCTATGCTCCTTTTTTTTAGAATTATTATTTGATTTCAATTATTTTTTAACTGTAATTTACCTTGCCTCTATTTTAAATGTGAAGTTGTGCACTCAAGAAGCATGAATCCTTCTTCAAGCTTAAGTCATTCCTTATCAGATACACGGCGGTCTTGATTTTGGGCAAATGATTGAGTGAGAGGAATCCTTAGTCAAAATGTGAACCATGTCAGAGGATCAAAATGATATTCTGGATATCTGATTGGATTTGTGTTGAACTTTGATTTAGTGTGTTTTAATTGGTTATTTAACTTGATTTCTTTCCCTTGGTTTTCAACTTCCTTGGAGTACTTTTCCTTGGTTTTCACTGTGAACATGTGGTGTTCATTTGATTTTTCCATTCTCTTTAATGCCTACTACAGACGGTTCATTGAGCTCCAATTACTATTGTTGTACTTTTTATTGAATGGACCACTTTGATATATAGGTCTTTTACTTATGCCAAATTATTGGAGTCAAATTATTGTTGTAATTTGTTTGAAAAGTCAAAATATATATTTGTGATTGCTTTTACAACATTTGTCTGCAATATATATATATATATATATATATATATATATATATATATATATATATATATATATATATACTGGTAATTATATGGGAAACATGGATAACAAAGAAAGCTATAACAAAATACCACTTCTAATCATTCTGCTTATGACAAAAACCATATAACACCACCTTTTGGAAAAAAATAAATTAAAAATAGAGACCCAAACCATATATGACAACAAGTTTTACCTCCTATTCCATAATTTTAAAAACTAATGATCTATGACAACAAGTTTTATTGGCTAAATGTAAATTGGAGGTACTATAAAACATGTGTTTGTGGTAAAAGATTTTTTGTTAAGACTCAGCTGGCACATTCAAAAAATAGTGAAAAAAATTTAACCCCTCCTTGAAATCTCAATTTACTCCTAAAGAATCTTAAGCGCAAGATGTGCCTCATAAGGCTAAGTCCAAGTCTAAATCCTAGGTACAAATCAAACATTAAAATGTTGGAGTTGAATAGAACAACATATCAAGTAATGTTTGATTTTTCAGCCAAAGCATCACTATAATTTAAAATAGAACTAATTAAGAACCGCATGGTCTTTCCATTGTATCATTTGAAATTTCCATCCTAAGATAAGGGGTGGAGCTCCTCATGGGTCAGGGAGGACCACGGTCCGCTCCAAAAAAATTTGGTATAATTTGAGGAGATTATAGATCTATAAATTTTTTTAAACTTCTTTAACGTCCCAACTCTTATCATTGAAATCTATTTCCTATTTTGTTTTCGTGAATAAATATATTTATTTCTCTTTGATTTTTCCATAATCAAGTTCAACATCACCTATAGAAGTGTTATCCTTTTTTAGATATATAATGCTATAAATTAATTTTTATAATTTTCATTTTGTTTTCTTAATAACAATGATGACATCATTTTATATATCGGTTATTCATTTTCCTACCTATTGAATTTCTATTTTTGTCTTTGCTTTCTCAAATGAACAATTCTATAGGAATTGAATTGGAATTTTTTTTAGAGTCTGTTACTAAATTCTAGGGGTTGAATTCAATCTTCATACATATATATACTCCCTTATTCATCTTAAGAGTTGAATATCTAACCATTAAGTTACTTGACCAATATACGTGTATATATAAATTTTACGTTGAGATTGCGTACGTCATTGAAAATATAAATTAAAGGAAGAGAAAACTATAAATATAATTGGAAAAAAAACCAATTATATTTCATATATGGGGCATATTATGTGACGTCATATGTTTTATTTATTATTATATAATATTCATACATATAATTAATTGCTGGGGCATATTATTATTCATACATATAATTTGATATCAACCTAATACAATTGGTTGCATGCATACCCCAGCCCAACGTTGTCGCATCAAGCCTTTGGAAGAGCAGAATGAGGAATATTATAACCTGAAAGAGTGACAATATTAGAATTGTACATATAGAAATTAAGTAATTTTTTTTCAAAAAATAAAATAATAAATGAAATCAAATATTTTTAGGATTAAAAGAAATAAAGAAATTAACTTACTTCCACATTTGTCTTTAGGAATATTTTGAGCTTGGCAAGTTTGAGCTACATACAAAGCTTTTTCTAGGCTGATTATTTTCAAAAAATCTGAATTCACATATTTGTTACAATAACATGTGACATCAAGACCTCTCATTGTATCACAACAAGCATCTGATGGTGGAATTTGTGGCCCTTCCTTTTCACAAAAGCTTCTACATTGTGTTTCAATCGCACTAATGTCACCACCGCATTCAGTTTGAGCAGAAATTTCCAATACGAAGATGCTTGCAATAAGCAATAATGTTGCTAAGCCTAAGAATCTAGTTGCCATGGTGATCAAAATTAATCTTATAGTCTTTTCTCAAATTCAAAATCAACTACTCTTGATTTGTGACAATAGAAGCACTAGACATTAGTTTATATAGACTAATGATGACGTATAAAAGTTTATAATTTTTTAGGTTAATATATTTTTAGTCCTTATAAAATGGAGATTTGTTAAGTTTAGTCCTTATTTATTTTTTATAGTTCCCGTTAAAATGTTCTTGCATAGTATATAGTTTTAGTACTAAAACAAAATTTAAGTAATTATCATTAAACTTCTAAATTTTTGAATGATTTTTTTATAGGTATGTTTAAAATATCATATCAAGTTTATTTAATAAAATTTAGAATTTTCTAATATGTAATGAATTTTTTAACGAAAATCATGACTGAGAAATCAAACTTTTAGCTCAATTTCTGGAGAAATTTTTTATAACGTTCTAAACATACATGCAAAAAATCATATAAAAATAAACGTTATCTTTATAGTAGGGACTAAAACTTAGTGTAGAATAATTTTTCTGGAGCTAAAAATTTAATAAAAATTAAGAACTAGTCACCATTTTATAGAGACCAAAAACACATTTAATCCAACTTTTTATTCGGATTATTGACTTTAATTTTGACCAAAAAATAATAATCATATATATATTTAAGAAACTAAAAACTATGAATTTTCCCTAATTATATTACACATTCCTCATTATTTGACATATACAAAATGAAGACATTTTGTTTCTTTACACACTAAAATTCCACATGTTATTGATTTATTGCAGGTATAATAAAGACATTAATACATTAAGGATCAATTTATCTTTATCAACTAATCTTTATGTTCGTATAAATATCTCAAAGATTATTTTAAGTTTTTATAAAATATTTCAGCAAATTTTAGTTCCCCAAATATTTTTCGTCGCAACTTTTAGTTTATACTTTTAAATCAACTCATGTGTATCATTCAAAATTTAACTTTTTTCGCTGTTATGTTTAGTACATTATAGAAATATCTCTTGCAAAATTTTAAAACATTTGATAGTTAAATATAAATTTAAAAAGAATTTTAATGCCTTCTAAAGAAAAAGAATTTTTCGACTTATATACATACATGCATACATATTAGATACTCCGTCAAATAAAGTACATGTGCATCATATTGTACAATAACGCATTATGTTAGTGCACAACCCTTTGTTAGGATTTTATGAAAGAAAAATGTAATTTTAACACAAATTTTTAAACTAAAATATATTAAATTTACGTATTCAATTCGTGTCAATTTTTGTTGTTTTAATACATTTTGCACATCTCGAAAATCATACATAGAAATGGACAAAATATATTTGTCGTATTTTTATTCATAGAAGTGTGTTAATATAATTAATGTCAAAAAAAAAAGTGTGTTAATATAAGATAGCTCTTTGCCAAATATATAAATACTACAATATGTTATAGTGTTCTTTAAGCTTAGGTTATCTGAACTTAATGAATAAGTTTTTTTATTATAAAATTAAAACTTGATATATTAAAGGTATATATAACTTTATATGCATTTTCAGCACGTCTCCAGCGGGTTCAAATTTATATTTACTAAACTGTTTTTATTATTTGAGTTGCATTTCATTATATGGATTTACTATTTTTTACACGCAAGCAGAGCACCATGGTTCTAGACTTCTAGTGCAGGTGGTTGTTACGTATTATTGAGTGCTGAGTCTTGTAAATGTTGAAATTAATTTAACATTAATCATATATAAGACATGTTCAATGATTAAAACTATAATCATACTTTTATCGTGGAAGCAGAATAAACAAACGAGCATGCTTATAAATTAGTATTTAAAGCATGTTAATTTATCAAGGATTATAAAAATATTTAGATAGATGAATCTATTAGATGAACTAACTGTTGAGTCTCTCGGTAATAATCTTCAAAATGTAAAGAGATAATCGAATGACGAGCACCCGGTCGCTTGTGTTTCTTCCTCAACTGTGACTTCGTATGCCTTAAGCTCTCTTCAGATGGAGAGAAAAGGCGATATGCGGTGTGTCCGATATATTGGGGACCATAACTTATATATAGTGTGATGGCCAATTAGGGTTCCGTTATTTCGAAATGGGTCATCCTGACATGCACTCATATTGAGCTCATATCCAATTAATTAATTTCTAAATAGAAATCTAAATACTCTCTCCGTACCAAAATATAAGTTACTTTATGGAAAAAAATTGTACCAAAATATAAGTCACTTTACATTATCAATGAAACATTTGATGTTTTTTTTTCCTATTATACCCTTAACTATTTATTACTCTCTCTTCTTTCAATACTTCCTTATCATAAGTGAAAGACAATTTTGTAAATCAACTCATAATTTCTCATTTCCATACAACATTAATTACATTTCTTAATATGCGTAAAAGTGTCAAAGTGACTTATATTGTGGTACGGAGGAGTAACTTTTTAACTTTATTTGATTATTTAATCAATTAAGGCTCTTAATTGATAAATAACTAATATAATTATATAAAGATATTTGCCCACATAATATTATTGGAATATCATAAAATAGTCCAACAGTAAAATGTTGAGGGTCGGGTAAAATAGCATGCATTACGGGTCCTTTATCTTATTTTTTTTGTAACATTTTGATCAATTATCTTTTATTTGTAACACTTTGTTCTTTTATCTTATTTATTTGTAACACTTTGGTCTTTTATCTTTTATTTGTAACACTTTGGTTCTTTAAAAAATATAAAAATATGAAAGAATTGATGATGAACATATTCATCAAAATTTTGAGTTTTATTTAATTTTAATAAAAATGTATTAAAAAAATAAAATTCAACATTTTTTTTAACAAAAAAAAGGGTTAATAGGCTTATACCCCCTGCAATGTTAGCGAGTTTTATGATACCCCTATAAAAAAAAACTCGTAGATTCCCCCTTGCAATGTCAAGATTCCATGCGTTACCCCCTTGGCTGCACACCATGGCTGATGACTGGGTGGAATCTCCACGTGTCGTCGCCACGTGAAAAATAATTTTTTTTATTTATTTTTTTATGCCACGTGGCAATTGACTAAAAAAATTTTTTAAAAAAAAAGAAAAAATTCTATTTAACATTATTTTATAATTATGAATTTAAGTTATTATTAATATTGAAAAGAAAAAAATATCTATTTAACATTATTTTAATTTATTTTTTTGTGCCTTGTCAGTAAAAGATTTGTTCATTTTTTTAAAATGAAAATAAATAAAAAATTAGAAAGAAAAAAAAGATTAAAAAATACAACCATTGATATTCATGGGTTTGTTCATTGATATTTGTTCAATCTAACCACACTGCTACCCAGAATATTCATGGGCTTGAAGAATACAACCACATTGAACAAAAACTAGAAAAACTCTATCAAAGGGTGAGAATCCGATATCATCATCTTCCTCCTCTTCCTCTTCCTCTTCCCTTTACTCATTGTTCATCCTTATGAAAAACACTCCTTCACCTTCAATCTCAAACCCAACCCAAAAACTAACATAACAACAAGAACAACAACACAAGCTTCAAGAACAACAACATGCAAAACCCATAAACGAACAGAGCAACAACACAAGCATCAGAAACAAGAACAACAACACGATGAACAACACAAGCTTCATCTCCATAAATTGAACAACACAAATCCAAATCTAGATTGGAACAACAAAAATCCAAATCCAGAATTGAACAACACAAATCAAGAATCGAACGCAGAAATCCAAATCCAGAATCGAACAACAACACAAACTCAGAAAATCTCTCTCTCTCTCTCTCTCTCTCTCTCTCTCTCTCGGTGGCTGAATCGCAAACATAATCGAAGAATCTAACACAGACAGAATCGAACAGAATCAGTTCTTATAAATTGAAATTGCATAAACTAGAAATAGGTTCGAACATGGAATTGAATCGAACAAAATCGATGAAATTGGTTTGGATTTTCAAATTGAAAATTAGGGTTCTTATAAGAACAATGGAATAGAAGAACAATGAAGGTGAAGTTATCACATATATATCATAATGAGAGAGAACAATCAAGGTGAAGAAGAAGATGGAATATGAGATGGTTACACAGAAAACGTTTTCTTGTTTTCGTAGTTGCGTTGTTTTACGTACTTTTTTTTAAATTGCTATAATGTTAAAAAATAATAATTTTAAAGAAATATATAAAAAATAATAGTTAAAAATAAATTACACCTATTATCATACGTGGCAATAAAAAATAAGTAATTTTTTTAAAAAATCCACGTGGATCTGCCACGTAATCAATTTTATCCAGTCAAGTGCCACCTATGATTGCCACGTCAGCGAAAAATGAAGATTCCAAATCCAAGTGGCACTGAGGGGGGTAAAAGATGGAATCTTGACATTGCAAGGGGGAATCTACGAGTTTTTTTTTTCACAGGGGTATCACAAAACTCGCTAACATTGCAGGGGGTATAAACCTATTAACCCTAAAAAAAATATGACAAAAAGGATTTATATGTGAATTTTCATATTTACGTACTTGAAAAAAATTAAACCTATTAAGAAATAAGATATTGGGGACCAATGAGAACAAACCACATAAATATATTGGGGACACATAAAACTATTGTTAATACTTCACAAGATTCTACCTTGGACCAAAATATATAGAACCCAAAATTATACTATTTTATAGTTTATTTTGATAAACTAAATCAATTAACTTATACTCTTTCAAATAGAGTACCTCGTGCATCATATTTTACAATAACGCATTATGTTAGTGCTCAACCCTTTTATTAGGGGGACAATTTACTTGGTTTCATCCTAATGGAATTTCGATGAGTAGATTGGATCGGATGCTTATCTCATCTTCTTGGTTTGATGTTTGGGGGGACCCGAATGTGAAGGTGTTGGAGCGTGATGTGGCAGATCATTGCCCATTAGTGCTTCGATATAATGAGGATGATTGGGGTCCCAAACCTTTTCGGTTCAATAATTTCTTATTGAAGAATAGAGACTTCAAGTCGATCATCCTTCAAGCTTGGGAGGCACAACATGTTCAAGGTTGGATGGGTTATATTCTCAAGGAGAGACTCAAAAATCTTAAAGGGGTGGTTAAGGAGTGGAGTAGGCGTACCTATGGGGTGGATGATGTAAAGAAGAAAAGGCTTATAAATGATATTGCGGTCTTGGATCTAAAAAGCGAAACTAGTGGTCTTATGGATATGGAAGTGGAGGAAAGGAAGAAATTGTTTGATGAGTTATGGAAGATCCTCAAAAGTATTGATGCTATGACATTCCAAAGGTCAAGATCAAGGTGGTTAAAAGAAGGGGATAGTAATTCTAGATATTTTCACAATTGTATAAAGGCTAGAAACCGGAGGAATAGGTTGGTGGCGTTGAAGACTACAAATGGGTGGGTGGAAGGTCCAACACAAGTTAGAGCGGCGGTTGTGGATTTTTTCCGTAATCATTTTACAAGTCATGAGTGGCAACGTCCTAAGTATACTTTGGATGGTATTGACTTTCCATCCTTGTCACAAGAGCGGGTATTAGATTTGACGGCGTGCTTTACCTTGGAAGAAATTAATGGAGCGGTTAGAGGGTGTGATGGGTCTAAGAGTCCGGGCCCGGATGGTTTCAACTTTGCATTTATTAAGGAGTTTTGGGAGGTGATGAATGGAGATATCCGGATCATGTTCGACCAATTCCATGGAAATGCTAAATTTCCGCGAGGTATGATTTCTTACTTTCTTGCTCTTATTCCTAAGGTTGATTCCCCACAAGCCTTAGGTGATTTTCGGCCAATCTCTCTTCTCGGGTGTCTTTATAAAATAATTGCAAAGGTTCTAGCGACGCGTCTTGCTAGGGTGATGGGGGAGTTGATTTCTAACACACAATCGACTTTTATAAAAGGAAGACATTTAGTGGATAGTGTGGTGGTGGTTAATGAGGTAGTGGATTTTGCAAAAAAAAACCGGAAAGGAGTGTCTAATTTTCAAGGTTGATTTTGAAAAGGCATATGATTCGGTTGAATGGAGCTTCTTGGACTATGTTTTACAACGGTTCGGTTTTGGTTGGAAATGGAGGAGTTGGATGCGGGCATGTGTTTGTTCCGGGGAGATGTCCGTGTTAGTAAATGGTAGTCCGACGTAAGAGATTAGTATTAAGAGAGGGTTGAAACAAGGAGATCCTCTTGCCCCTTTCCTCTTTCTTCTTGTGGCGGAAGGTTTTAGTCTTCTTATGAGGTCGGCGGTGAATCGCGGAAGATTTAAACCTTTTTTGGTGGGACGGGAGGGTTTGCCGGTATCAATTTTGCAATATGCGGATGATACTTTGTGCATTGGTGAAGCTTGTATAGAAAATTTGTGGGCAATCAAGGCCGTGCTTCGTGGTTTTGAGATGGTGTCCGGGTTAAAAGTTAACTTTTGGAAGAGTTGTATTATGGGCGTCAATGTGTCAGATGATTTTCTTCAAACCGCAACCGATTTCCTCAATTGTCGGTTAGGGAGGATGCCTTTCAAGTATCTTGGTCTCCCGGTTGGTTCTAATCCGAGATTGGCGTCTACTTGGGCTCCGATGGTGGATACTCTCAAGAGGAGATTGGGGTCTTGGGGTAACAAATACGTAAGTTTGGGAGGGAGAATTGTTCTTATAAATGCCGTCCTAAGCTCGATCCCGATATTCTTTCTTTCGTATATGAAGATGCCTACTAAGATTTGGAAAGAGGTGGTGACTATTCAACGCAACTTTCTTAAGGGTGGTGTTTCAAATAAAAGGAGTATTAGTTGGGTGAAATGGAAGGATGTTTGTAAACCAAAGAAGGAAGGAGGTTTGGGGATTAAAGATCTTCGTCTTGTAAACATGAGTCTTTTAGCCAAATGGAGATGGAGATTGTTAATGGGTGAGGATGACGCGTGGAAGAGTGTAGTGAAGGCCAAATATGGGAGTAGTGCAATTGGTAAAGCGGAGTTGGATGTTTCAACATTTGGGAATGGGTGTTCTCATTGGTGGCGGGATTTGTGTAATTTGGATAAAGGGGTGAATTGGTTTACCCAAGTGGTGACTAAGAAAGTAGGAAGAGGTAACTCAACCTTGTTTTGGAAAGACATTTGGGTGGGGAATCAAACTCTTGAACAACAATTTCCGAGACTATATAGTATCTCCATTCAACAAGATGAGGTGGTTGGGAATATGGGGATGTGGACCAATGGTGTGTGGAGGTGGGAGCTTAGGTGGCGGAGAGAGTTTTTCATTTGGGAGGAAAACGTGGTTACTCAGTTGGTAGAAATCCTAAATGATATAACTTTATTGGAGGAGGAGGATAGTTGGATGTGGAGACCAAATGTTGGTGATGGGTTTTCGGTCAAGTCACTTTACGAGACTTTAGATGCTTTGATCTTACCAAGACCAGTCGCGGATTCTTTGGAGGTTTTTTCCTTTCGAACTATTTGGAAGGCGGCGGTACCTTCTAAAGTAAGCGCGTTTGCTTGGCAATCCTTTTTGAACCGTATCCCTATCAAAGATAACCTCCTCCGGAGAGGGATTCTTCGCGTCGAAGAAGTAACATGCCCAGCATGTGGGGGGCAGGGTGAATCTACTAGGCATTTAATTTTACACTGTCGCTTTGCGTCTTTGGTTTGGTATGCTGTTTGTAGGTGGCTGGGGGTAGTTGTGGTTCTGCCTGCGGATGTGATGATGTCGTACGGCATTTTGGTGGGGAGTGGCAGGAACAAGCGTATAAGGGAAGGCTTTGCTATTGTTTGGCTGGCTTTGGCGTGGGTTCTTTGGAGAACCCAGAACGATAGAGTTTTTAATAACGGAGCCGGCACGGTAGAGGAAGCAGTCGATCAAATCCAGAGATTGTCTTGGCAATGGTACCTGAATAGGATGGCGAAGGCTTCGTGTCTTCTTTATGAATGGGTGTGGGAACCAGGCGAATGCATGATGCGAGGAGTTTGATTATGCTGTGGTAGTCCGGCACGGATCTTTTTTGGGCTGTCGGATTGCGTTTCTCTCTGGCCGTGGCGTGTTTTAGACTGCTGTTACTGGTTTTATTTCCTCTGCTGTTTGTTTTGTTGGCTGCTGCTGGTTTTATTTGTTGTAATCTTACCCTATTGGTGGTGTATTTTGTTTTTGCAGTAAGCTGGTGTAGCTTACTTTGACTTGTATTTGTATCTTTAGACCTCACTGCATGTCTTATGCTGTGTTGTGTCATTAATAAATTATTTTGCCGATAAAAAAAAAACAAAAACCCTTTTATTAGGATTTTACAAAAGAAAAATAATATTTTAACATAAACTTGAATTTTAAACTAAAATATGTTAAATTTCCATGTTCATGTCAATTTTTGTTGTTTTAATACATTTTGCACGTCTCGAAAACCATACATAGAAATGGACAAAATATATATGTCGTATTTTCCTTCATAGAAGTGTGTTGATATAAGATAGCTCGTTACCAAATATATAAATACTACAATATGTTATAGTGTTCTTTAAGCTTAGGTTAGCTGAACTTAATGAATAAGTTTTTTTTTATATAAAATTAAAACTTGATATATTAAAGGTATATAACTATATATGCATTTTTAGCACGTCTCCAGCGGGATGAAATTTTTATTTTAGTAAATTGTTGTTTCTATTATTTGAATTGCATTTCATTTTGGATTTACTATGGTTCTAGTGAAGGTGGTTGTTACGTAATATTGAGTGCGAGTATTGTAAAATGTCAAGAGTTTTACGTTAAATAAAAAAATAATAATTTAAACATGTGTAATGCTCAGTTTTGCAAGCCATTGAGTTTCCAAATTTAACTTAAAGTTGTATTAGAGTTTCCTCTAAAATTATTTGGACCACTTGTTGATTTTCACTATTAGACTATCTATTATTTATATTTTTTGCATCAAATCTGCACCAAGCTAGTCCAATGGTATTGGACAAGTAATTATGTGTTACTTAAGAATGAGAATTCAACTTTCCATCTTATAAATCAATTTTATAAGATTAAGTGAGACTAACCCATAATTATAAGATAAACTCCAAAGTAATATATTTCTAGTAATTAATATATTATGATAACATAAGATACTTTTAAAATAACATAAGCTAGAAACGCCTCCATTTTTTAAGGGAAGAAAGTGGAGATCAATGAAATTGTGGATGAATTAAATTTCGATCTCTAGAATGGTTTAGAGCTAGGAAGCATGATAGTGTTTGTATTCCATATGAATGGGAAAAATTCCCCCTACTTTGCCTTTGTAGGTAGTTTTATTTATTTCTAATTTGTATGGATTGGTATATATGTCTCACTTTTGGTGGTTGATCTGGGGTGGCTTTAGAGTCCCAAATTTTTTGGGTTTGGTTTGCTCGGGTTGAGTACCGATTGTACTTCTCCCCTTGGGTGGGTATAGTACCACTTGTACTCGTTCTCACTTTGGTTACCATTTATATATATATATATATATATATATATATACAATACTCTTTCTGCTGTTCAAAAAAAAAAAAAAAACTTTTAAAAGATTAACATATTAGTTATAGTAATTTATCGTTTTTTAAATTAAAAGTTTTCATTTTCACTCTTTCAAAAGAATACTTCGAAATATATATATAAAAAAAATTTAGTTAATACACCTTTACTGAAATATTATATGTTGATTTTTTTATAGTTGTTGTCACTAATTCTTCAAAAAGAAATGTTTGGCTATGAGTGAGATTCTCACCGGATTGAAATGATAAATTGGACATTGAACAACCACATAAGTATTTTTGACATCACATTTTTACTCGAAACCTTAAGACATTAAATTTATGTCCATCTTACTTATAAAATGTTTTACTTCAACTTTTTTTATCATTGCGGAACTTAAATCATACTTAATTAATACACCGCAACAAGAAAAATTAAAAGAAAGTGAGTATTAAATAATAATATGGACCGTCAACTCTAAATCCTAGTTAGTATCTGCCACGTCAAAAAATTTGTGACATGTCATTAGAGAATCCTGCTTAGGGGCTATTTTAAAAGTTTTGAAATTTTGTAGGGACTAAAATAAAACTTTTTTTTATAGGGGCTGTTTTCAAAATGAGGCATAATTGCATGAACTGCAATCATATTTAAGTCTAATTATTACGAGGAGTTTAATTTTGTGTTGCTTGAACCATGTAATTTATGAGTGTTATTTCAATTAATTACGAAGTTAGCATTATCGAATTATTCCTTGTTCTTAATGTTTTTCATATTTTCGCAAGTATGTGATGATTTCAAGTATCAACTTTACTATGACAATTGGAATTGGTTCTAGATTTAGGATAATTGTTTAATTAACAACAACTTTTCGCAACAACGGAGTATTGTGTAGTCAATTGTGATTTAGAGATTAACGTTCATTAAAACCTTCATTAATTATGACTTCGCCTAAGATATTAGCGGATTATAATTAATGAATACGATTATGAGCTAAGAGATTGATCATGATTATTTGGTTAATCTATCATGATATTAACAAAGTAATTAATTGGGATAAGCCGATTTACCAAGCAACATAGATTGGTCATACATGTTTTACTTTTATTATTATTATTATTATTATTCATACATGTAATTCCTTACTGGAACATTATACATAATCTCAACCACAACGACCTTGATTAAGTAGCAAATATAAGAGGAGAATGAGCGGCGATTGTTGAGTACTGTTCACCATCATCCCAATCCACCACCGCCTTACCTCAATCCGTCCAATCCGCCATGGATTTGTTCAATATACCATGGAAATGTCTTGACCAAAGCACGGAACCATCGAAAACCATCACTGAACCACCAAAAAATACCACCGATCCATCCATACCATCACATAAAACCTTTGCCCAAGCTGTTAATAATATTTGCGATATCCCCTTATCGCAACTCCCTCAACCCGTCGTGAAAGGTGATAGATTGGCAATCGAGATCCCGGAGAACTTTTATCTGGCTGGATTGGAAGCTTGCAAACATAATCTTCATGGTAGGGTAATTTGGCCAAAGGTTTCCACCCCGTTGTCGGTCGGTGCCTTAAAGGATAAGCTATCTTTGATTTGGAAGGATTTATCAAGGTGGGGCATCATCTCACTTGGTAAGGGCTTTTATGAATTTACTTTTTCTTCGCTGGAAGATGTTAGAAGGGTTCGATCATCTCCTTCTTGGAATATCAACCCTGGTTTCCTTAAGCTTTTTGCTTGGTCTCGTGACTTTAATCCTAAGTTGTAATACAACACTTCTGTGCAAGTTTGGGTTAGAATTTATGGTCTTTCTCAGGAGTATTGGCATAAGAATATCTTGTTTACGATAGCTAGCAGTCTTGGAACCCCAATTTGTACAGACTCTGTCACTGCAAAGCCTATGCATGAGAGAACGTTTGGTCAGTTTGTTCGGGTCTTAGTGGATATTGATCTTCTTCAACCACTACGATACAAGTTGCTGGTAGAGAGAAAAAGGTTTGCATTCTTTGTGGATATTGATTATGAGAATATACCAGATTTTTGTCAAAATTGCAAGGTTATTGGTCATCATGTAGAAAACTGCAAGAGGTGGAACAAGGAGGAGGAAGTGAAAGCAAATCATGACAACACCATAAAGAAAAAACCAACAACAGATCCTAAACCTCATTTTGTACCAGTTCGGGATGGCAGGGCACAACAGGGCACATCTAAGGAGGTTATCAATGTTGAAACTGATGTGATTAATGTAGACAATAACATTGATAATGCTCTTCAGCCTACCCCCTTAGAGAAAGAGATTGATAGCAGGGACATGATTAGTAAAACACCACCAGACAAGGCACAAACACAGCTGACAGAGAAGGAGATAACTGATGAAAATGACTTGAATCCAAAGGCTATTCTTCTTGCTCAAGATCTTCAATTGGAAAAAGAGTTGAATAAACATCTTGAACCTATTCTTACTCCAGTTACTCCAATTTCTAGTTTTCAATGTTCTACTGTTAAGGATACACAAGCTCATAGTGGATCTAAAAGTAACTCAAGCATTAGTGCTTCTTTGGTTAAGACACCAGATAGAGTAATTAAAGACATGAATTTTCTCAAGGATTCATGGGCTAATATGGTAGATGAAGATTAGGATGAGGAAGACCAAATAGAGGACACAGAGAAGAATGAAGGATCACATGAGTCTGGATTTCAAGTGGTATTATCAAAATCTCAAAAAAACAATCAAAGAAAGAAAAAGCAAGCAGGTGGGAGTACTTATGGAACCAGGTCAAGGGTAGCTCAAAAACCCTTTAAATGAAGTGCATCTATTGGAACACAAGGGGTTTTGCTAATTCCCCTACAAGATTAGCTCTGAAGAATCTCATAAATCAACACAATCCTGATATTGTTTTGCTTTCTGAGCCTTGGATCAATTTTGAAGATCTTCCTAGAAGATGGTTAGTAAACTTGAACTTGAAACTTTTTGCTGTGAATACTAGAAGTAATAAATTACCTAACTTGTGGTGTATATGTAAATTATCCTTAAACCCTACCATTTTGGCTTCAGAAGATCAACATGTTACCTTTATTGTTTGTGTAAATAACAAAACTTTTGCTATCTCTGCAATTTATGCCTTTACTAATTACTTGACCAGAAGGAAATTGTGGGATTCTTTGAATACTTTGCAGCAACAGCATGATTTGCCTTGGACTTTCATAGGAGATTTTAATGTAATTCTTGGGGCTCATGAACATAGAGGTAGAATCAGCCCTGCTAGAACCCCAATGAATGAGTTTCAATCCTGGACTGATTCATTTAACCTCATTCATTTACCTACTCATGGAGCAGAATTTACTTGGAATAATGGAAGAGGTGGTAATAGACACACTGAGAAAAGATTAGATAGAGTGGTCTGTAACCAATCTTGGTTGGATATGTGTAGTGCTTCAACTGTTACTACTCTCATCAAGCAAAGATCAGATCATTTTCCCTTGTTACTTGATGTGCAATTAACCTTTGTGCCTTTTGTTTCTAACTTCAAATTTATGAAGATGTGGACTTTACATCCTGGTTGTAAGAATGTGGTTGAGGATTGTTGGAATACTTCTGTCTTAGGCTGTCCTATGTTCATCTTGAGCAAGAAGTTAAAGTTGTTGAAGGAAAAATTAAAAACATGGAACAAATATTGTTTTGGTAATGTTCATACTTTAGTGACTTCTGCTGAGCAAAGGCTTCAACTTGTGCAGGATCAAATTCAACAAAATGGTCACTCTGACACTCTGTTACAGGAAGAAAGAATTGCTAGTTCCTTATATGAAGAAGCCTTGAACAAACAGGAAGCTTTCTGGCAGGAGAAAGCTAGAGTCAAATGGCACCTAGAAGGTGATAGGAATACCAAGTACTTTCATAGACTGACCAAAATCAAAACCTCTTCTAAACTCATAACCACTTTGCAAGATGGTGAACAAGTACTCAGTGATCAAAACCAAATAGCTGAACATGTTTTAAATTTTTATAAAAATTTTTTTTGTACTAACATTGTTTTGCAGGATTCATTGCTTGCTGAAGAAGTTATCCCTAATATGGTTACTAATGACATCAATGCTCTCATGACTGTGCTGCCTTCTCATGATGAGATTAAAGCTGCTGTGTTTGCCCTGAACAAGGATAGTGCTCCTGGACCAGATGGGTTTGGTGCTTATTTCTTTCAATTCTTCTGGGATATAGTGAAGAATGATGTGTTCAATGTTGTATTGGAATTCTTTACTACTAGCTGGATTCTTCCAGGTTTCAACTCAAATATTATTGCTTTATTACCAAAGACTCCTGATGCTTCTTCCATTGATCATTATAGACCAATAGCAATGGCGAATTTCAAATTCAAAATAATCTCCAAGATAATTGCTGAGAGACTTGCTTCAATTATGCCAATGCTTATCTCTGATGAACAAAAAGGGTTTATTCATGGCAGGAATATCAAAGATTGCTTGTGTATTGCTTCAGAAGCTGCCAATCTTCTTCACAATAAAACTTTTGGAGGTAACTTAGCTCTTAAGATTGATATTATAAAAGCATTTGACACTTTGGAGTGGTCTTTTCTTTTGAAAGTTTTAAACTCTTTTGGCTTCAATGAGGTGTTTTGTAATTGGATCCACACTATCCTCCAATCTGCTTTTTTATCAGTTTCTATTAATGGTAAATCTCATGGTTATTTCAATTGCACCAGAGGAGTAAGGCAAGGTGATCCTCTCTCACCTCTTTTATTTTGCTTAGCTGAGGATGTTTTGAGCAGACAGATATCTAAACTTGTAGCTGAAGGCAAGATCTTTCCCATCAAAGGTACCAGGCATGTTCATGTTCCTTCACACTCATTCTATGCTGATGATTTGATGATCTTCTGTAAAGGCAACATGAATGGTCTCAGAGAGTTGAAATGCTTATTCAACAGTTATGCTTTAGAATCAGGGCAAGTGATAAATAGTTCTAAGTCAACAATCTTTTCTGGTTCTATTACTCCAAGGAGACTTACTTTAATGGTGCAGCTTATGAATTTCTCAATTGGGTCTCTGCCCTTCAACTACTTGGGTGTTCCAATTTTTAAAGGTAAGCCTAGAGTTTCTCATCTCCAACCTTTAGCTGACAGAATAAAATTGAAGCTATCAGCTTGGAAGGCTTCACTTCTTTCCATTGCTGGTAGAGTTCAATTGATTAGGTCTGTGGTGCAGAGTATGCTCATTTATAGTATCTCAATTTACTCTTGGCCTGATTCTTTGCTTACTGATATTGAGAAGAGTATGAGAAATTTTATATGGAGTGGTGATATTGATAAGAGAAAGTTGGTAACAGTTTCATGGAAAAATTTGTGCAAACCTTTTATTAAAGGAGGTTTGGGCATCAGATCCCTCTCTAAACTGAACAAAGCTTCTAACCTTAAGTTGTGTTGGTCAATTTTGAACTCTCAATGCTCTTGGGCCAGGTTGTTGAAGGATAGAGTGTTTAGAAACAACAGGCCTATTCAACATCACATTTTTTCTTCAATATGGAGTAGTGTTAAAGAGGAGATTAGTGTCATGATGGAGAATTCTATTTGGATTATTGGCAATGGGGAGAAAATCAATTTCTGGAATGACAATTGGTGTGGCACATCCCTATCTGATCTTTACAACATCCCAGCTCAAACTAGATTGTTATTGACTTCAACAGTTAGTGATTATCTGATTGATGGTCATTGGAATCTGCCCTTACAGTTGACTCAAGCTTTCAATAATTTGAGTTATATTGTTAATCAAGTTTCAATCCCTCTAGAGTCTGATCAGGATCATATGCTTTGGAAACTCTCAGAAACAGGTGACTTGAGCCTCAAGGATGCTTACCTTTTCAAATTGCAACACAGTCAAGATCTTAATTGGGCAAAATTGATTTGGAATCCTGTTATTCCTCCCTCCAAATCTCTTCTTGCTTGGAGATTAATGTATGATAAAATCCCAACTGATGAGAATCTTTTGATTAGAGGTTGTCACATGCCTTCTATGTGCAGCATTTGCAAGAACCACGAGGAATCTACTTTTCATGTTTTTTTTTAATGTGGTTTTGCTGTCAAAACTTGGTCATGGTTAGCAGGTTGCTTAAACATGGTTATTCAATTCAATGCTATGGAGGATATTTGGAAGCTTTGTGACTTAAACTGGTCCCCTCAATGCAAAGTCACCATCACTGCTGCAATAATCAATTTGATCAACACTATTTGGTATGTCAGGAATCAAGCCAGATTTAACAACAAGTTGTTGCCATGGGATTCTGCTATTGCTATGACCATATCTAATACTTCTTTAGCAGGTAACAACACTGCCAAACCTTCTTCTAGCTCTCTTAGAGACTTTACTTTTCTGAAGTTGTTTTCAATTAGTATACATCAGCCTAAGGAGACTTTTCTTAAAGAGGTTTGCTGGCAACCTCCTCTTATTGGTTGGTTAAAATGTAACATAGACGGTGCTGCCGTTGGCTGCCCTGGTAGTGCATCTTGTGGTGGTGTTTTTCGCAATAACTCAGCAGATTTTATTCTTGGTTTTGCTGAGCCTCTTGGATTGTCGACATCTTACTTTGCTGTGTTATGTGGAGCTATGAGAGCAATTGAAATTGCTTTTCAAAATAATTGGCACGATATTTGGATTGAAACTGATTATTCTCTGGTGGTGTCAGCTTTCCAATGTCCAAATAGAGCAGTTCCTTGGGTTCTAAGAAACAAATGGAGGAATGTTGTTCATATGGTTAAAGGCATGAACTGTCTTGTTACTCACATTTATAGGGAAGGAAATCAAGTCGCGGATCTTATGGCAAATCATGGTTTATCTTTAGTTTCTATTGTATATTGGCAAGTAACACCTTTGTTTATTAGGGACAGTTTTGAGAAAAACAAGTTAGGTTATCCTTGTTTTAGAATTTGTTCATAGTAATGGAGTTTTGGTTTGGTCCCCTCCATTTTGTATTTATCTTCTCTTCTTGGTTTTATATATTTTAGGGTGGTTGCTCTTTGCAATCACCTCTTTTTGATTAAAAAAAAAAAAGAACATTATACATATAATTTGATATCAAGCTGATACAAGTTTGGTTGCATGCACACCCAGCCCAACGTTGTCATCAAGCCTTTGGAGGAGCAGAATGAGGAGGAATAATATAACCTAAAAGAATCACATTTATACTTGATAATATTAGAATTGTACATATAAAAATTAATAAATTAAATGAAATCAAATATTTTTAGCATAAAAAGAAATAAAGAAATTAACTTACTTCCACACTTGTCTGTAGGAATATTTTGGCTATGGCATGTTGGAAAAATACCGGCATAGAGAAAATAAAAGAATACAATCACCAACACAAGAATATAACGTGGAAACTCTAAAACCGGAGAAAAAACCACGGCCGTTGTCTAAACCGACAACCAGAGAATAAACACTATATGAATATTGTTACAACATATAGACTTCACCCTCAACCACCCCATGACCCCAATACACCCACACTCTCCAAAATAAATATTTGAACTACATCTCAAATACTCTAAAACAAGAGCATAAGAGAAAAAGAAACAAACACAAATATAAACTTAAAGTGTTTACAAGTGCTACTGTTTGATGTGTTGAAACAAGGAAATTAAGGTCTCTATATATAGCATTGAGCTCCTCCACTCTTCACTTCTCTAAGCGATGTGGGACTTCTCCACTATAATTTTCTTGACCTTTTTTTCCTTCCTTAGCAATGTGGGACTTACATTGCAATCAACCCCAACAGTCTCCACCTTGATTGTAATGGTCCTCAATCTTCATTGTCTACACCGACAATCATTGTCTTCACCGACAATCATAATTCTCATTGTCTATACCGACAAATTAAATTATCATACTCCACCATAAAAAGTATACTACACTTGGAAACCCTCCCAAGAATTTTCATCACTTGAAACTAAATCATTCCAAGAATTTCCTTCCCTTGGAACCAAGCCATCCCAAGAATTCATCTCGAAACCTTACTGAAAATTTATGGTGCAACTTCCATGTTGGCTTTCCCGGAAGTTCATCAGCCATCGAGATAACCGCGTACCTTGCATCAATGCCAACCAATGCCTGCACGCTATAATCACACATCTTGCATCCATGTCAACCGATGCCCATGTGCCACTTGAACAACTTCAAACTGCTCTGAAACCACCTTCAAGTCATTGTTAGGCTCCAACAATTACAGTTTAGTTACATCACCTAGTAAACCTTGTTTCACTAGTCCAACTAAACTCATGTCACTAACAAATATGAACCGAAGTCTCACAACTCAACCACATGAGAATCACCACTAGTAACAAATGCATAACCAATAGTAGAACCAACTATTTTTGCATTAAAGTTCAGGAACATACCTCACATCATGTAAAAGAAACACACGATTGTCAAATATCGAAAGACAAATCGAAAACCATACCTCAAACCTTTCAAGTTTTCCCGTCTTCAAGATGAATAACTCCACCTTCAACTAGCTCTAGGATTTTCACGGTATTCCTTCTTCAAACACATGTGATCGGAGCTTCCAAAGTCCATGACTCAAAACTCCACCGGTTCCCAACTTCCACTAGCGCCTGCATCCTCATAACAAAGTTGTCGTTTCAAATCTGATACCAGTTGTTGGGAAAATACCGGCATAGAGAAAATAAAAGAACACAATCACCAACACAAGAATATAACGTGGAAACTCCAAAACCGGAGAAAAAACCACAGTCGTTGTCTAAACCGACAACCGGAGAATAAACACTATATGAAAATTGTTACAACATATAGACTTCACTCTCAACCACCCCATGACCCCAATACACCCACACTCTCCAAAGTAAATATTTGAACTACATCTCAAATACTTTAAAACAAGAGCATAAGAGAAAAAGAAACAAACACAAATATAAACTTAAAGTGTTTACAAGTGCTACTGTTTGGTGTGTTGAAACAAGGAAATTAAGGTCTCTATATATAGCATTGAGCTCCTCCACTCTTCACTTCTCTAAGCGATGTGGGACTTCTCCACTATAATTTTCTTGACCTTTTTTTCCTTCCTTAGCAATGTGGGACTTACATTGCAATCAACCCCAAGATGGCAAATTTCAGCTACATACAAAGCTTTTTCTATGCTGATTTTATCCTCAATAATTGGAGTCACATATTTGCAGGAACATGAGACATCAAGACCTTTCATTACTTCACAACAAGGTTCTGATGGTGGAATTTTTGGCCCTTCCTTTTCAATAAAATTTCTACATTGGTTATTAATCTCAGTCATGTCACCGCATTCATCTTGAGAACAAAGTTTCTAATATTAAGATGCTTGCAATAAGCACTAATATTGCAAAGCCTAAGCATCTAATTGCCATGGTGATAAAAAAATCTTGGTCTTTCCTCTAATTCAAAACCAACTCCTAATTTGTGACAACATAAGCACTACAGATCAGTTTATATAGAATAATGATGACGTGAAAAAGTGTATAACTTATGTAATTTATATAGATTAGATCTTTAGAGGAGTTTAATTTTGTGTTGCTTGAACATGTAATTTATGAGTGTTATTTCAATTAATTACGAATTTAGTATTATCCAATTATTCCTAGTTTTTAATGCTTTTCATATTTTTGGAAGTATGTGATGATTTCAAGTATCAACTTTTTTTTTTTGGAAGAGTTTCAAGTATCAACTTTACTGTAAAAAAAAAAGAAAAGTATCAACTTTACTTTACTATGACAATTGGAATTGGTTCTAGATTTAGGATAATTGTTCAATTAACAACAACTTTAGAGATATTGTGTGGTCATTGTGATTTAGAGATTAATGTTCATTAAAACCTTCATTAATTATGACTTTACCTAAAAGATTGGTCATAATTAATGAAGAGAGTTATGAGCTAAGAGATTGGTCATAATTATTTGGTTAAACTATCGTGATATTAACAAAGTGATTAATTGGGATAAGTCGATTTACCAAGCAACATAGAATTAAAAGTATTGCAGTTGGAAGAGGATCGAAACCACTTGATATTATAACTGTCTCTCGAACCAAATTAAACTGGTGGGGAAAGAAAAAAAAAACTTGATGACATCTAATCATTTTTTCTTTACCATTGTTAAATTCAAATCTTTAATTTCATCTGTTAAAACCAATTGCTATGCAATTCTCCAAAATTGTCTTTAATTTTCATTTAAATATATGAATTTAATTGTTTTAGTTTAGATTGATCTCATCCCTCATGATCGACTATATTTTAGTTTAGATTGATCTCCAATATTGTGGCGCATTTGCCTAAATATAACTGGAAAAAAAGGACTATATTTTATTGGCAAAATTACCCGTATAGTCATTTATCTTATTTTTTTGTAATAATTTGGTCCTTTATCTTTGGTTTGTAACGATTTGGTCCTTTATCTCTCAAAACCGTAACACTTTCACTACAAGAAAATTGACGTTTTGCGACTGGTAAAATTGCACTTTGCGACAGTTGAAACTGTCGCAATTTGCCATTTGCGACACTTCACGAACAGCCGCTGATTTGTGTGTCGCAAGAGCACTTTGCGACTGTTCTGAAAACAGTCGCTGCAACTGTCGCAATTGCTTTTGCAACAGTTATGAACTGTCCTTAAATGTTTTTTAAGAGCATAGTAGATACTTATTGCAACAATTTTAAAACTGTCCCTGTATAGTTTGGCAACGTTTTGAAACCGTTGCAAATATGTTCCCTTTTTTTTCCTAGCTTTTTAATATTAATTGAAATCAATACACATTTATTCTTTATTTTCATGGTTTATTAAATAAAAATAAATAAGTAATTAAATATTCATGCAAAAGTTTTTTTTTTTTGACAAAATATATTCATACAAAAGTTAAAATGCACAAAAAATGACTTAATTTCATTCATACAATTCAATAGTAACATCCATACATCAAATTCAATAGTTTAATCATACAAAACAATTACACCAAATTAAAAATTCATAATATATATATATATATATATATATATATATATATATATATATATATATATATATATATATATATATGTTTCCTAGTGATGTTGCTTCGTGATCCTTAGAGTGTTCTCTAGTAAGAATGCCTACCATCTCTTGATTTTTCTAATTCAATTACCTGTAAAAAAAACACAAATATATATTAGGATACTTCAAAAAAAGTAAACTAGCAAGACAAAAACAAGACAATAACACCAGCACTACTTCTAAACAAAAGAAATTAGCAAAAATTGAACTCACCTAATAGTTAACACTCAACAACACAAATTAACTCCATCCAACACTAGGGGAAATAAAAAGAGAACCAAAACAGTTCTAATCCTACTGCTTCTAAACATGCTAATGGACCATACATTATTACTTTAAGAATACCAAGGCCCCCCATCAACACTGATAGCATAGCAGATCCATTCCAACACTAACATAATACCATTCCTTAATATCTAATAATTTGAAAACACCACCTATAACACCAATTCAAAACATCAACACCCATGCAGTAGCATAGCAGAACCATTCCAGCACTTAAAAATTTCATTCCAAGATATCTATAATTTAAAAACAACACTTATAGCAACAATTCAAAACACAACACCTCTACCAAAATAACTACAGTCATAGAGTTAGATGCTCCCTCACTAGATCAGGTCTTTCAAGACACAAAAATCTGCTAACTGATATGTGCTTCAAATAACTTATGGCCAATACAAACACAACACACCACCACAACATTGAACAACTCCATCTCACAGCTTGCCCCAAAATCAAATGGCTGTCATGAAGCGCTCACAGATTGAATTCAACGTGTTCCAATTAAAGGATTCACACTACATTTTTGCTTCCGATCAACGAAAACAAAGCATATAGCTATTACAAAACATCAGTCATGTTCTTACAATCCTGCATAACCAGAGCCAGACACAACATAACTCCAATAGCTAGCAAGAAATTTCCAAGAAATGACAGATACATATATCGAAACTCACACTACATCTACCATTACACAGCACAACAAATTACACAGTTGCAACATAAAAAACACACTGTGAAGGCACGTAAACAAAAACAAACTTCCTCTATCCTATACTATCTCAAACCAGAGAAGAGAAACATAACAAAGGAACTTCTTTAACTACACACCAGCAAAAATAGAAAAAACAAGTTCGTTCGTGCTAAATATTTACCTGATTTTCCCTAGAATTTTGCATTAAGAATGCAACTTGCTCCTTCAAAAGATCAACCTGAGAAGCCTTGTCCTTAAGCGAATCAATTTCAGCTTGCATTTTCTTCATCTTCTCATTAGCATTAGAGGAAGATGTCAAACTTGTAGTAGTGAGTTGAGAAGACGTTACCCCAAGCCCCATACTACGAGCAAATCCGCCATGTTCTTTTCCAAAGACTTTCACAAATGCTTCAGTCTCTAACTGCGTCTTTGCAATTTCAGCTTGCAATTGTTCCTGCATATGTAAATACATATACCAGCTTACAAAACAGCAGAGGCAATTAATACCTATACCAACTTACAATTTTGGACTTACATTTTTTTTCTTAGCCTCTTCATTGACAAATGACCCATCAGGCTTTCTATGACTAACTCCAAACATTTCTGCCCTACTATATTTTCTTCTATCTCTTTCTTCCTACAAGATAATACATATAGTAAGTACTTGTGCAATTAAATATACAATCAATAATAGATTGAGTGAATCATACCAACTCATCTTGGGTCCTTGAAATCGACTTGGTTCCTAGTGAATGATTCATCGTTAGCTTTGCTCGGTTTGCTGCATTTTTTCGTGCCTTCACCTAGATTGATAACAAGCAAAATCAAAAACTTTATACACGCATAAGGAAAATGCATTTGTATGAGGTAAAAACTAGAAATACAATTAGAAAATCGCATAAGAATGATTACCATTGCTTTTAGACTCCGCTTATGTTGCACAAAACAAGCCCAATTGTCTGGGTCAATAAAACGTGGATAATTTCGAAGGTTTTCCTCCAATGTAAGTTCCCACTTATAAAATTTCTTAAACAGTCGAGATTTGCCATCCTTCCATTTCTTTGCAATACTGGTAAGGATATATTTTTTGTTGTATCCATCATCAACAACAAATTTTGTCTTGCAAAATAATCATAAAAAATTAGTTAGTTAAAAAAAAACATTAGGTAAAAAGTATTCAGTGTTTTTAGCAATGATACCTTTATTTTTTGGTCATAAAAAAAAGTTTTCTTTTCCCTAGAAAAGGCTTTCCAACTTTCAAATATTATGGGAAATTCCTGAAACTTTCGTGCAAGTTCACCAAGAAAACCTGCTAACAAACCAGCAGAAGCTCCTACAGCTTGATGATGTTCATTCCATCTAGTTATTACCCTTCTTACATTAGGAGATTCTTGAAATACGTCTGACACCGTTAAACGTGTCCTTGAAATATTACCTGCCTCATCTAAGAAAGTAAAGAAAATATGTCATAATTCAACAATTAAGTCATTTAAAAATATTTTACCACTAGATTACTTACCAATGACATTTACATCCCAATATCTAGCTTTCTTTTTTGGAGGCAAAGGAACGTCTTCTGCGTCTTCCACGTCATCCGCATCATATTCAGAATCATTTTCCATATCTTCCACATCATATTCAGAATCATTTTCCATATCTTCCACCTCATTTTCAATCTCTTGGTTTGTTGCTGGTGGTGTTGTCACCCTCGTAGGTGGTGTTGGTGGTGTTGTCACTTGTGTAGGTGATGTTGGTGGTGGTGTCAACCGTGGACGTCGTGTTGGAAGTGTTGTCAACTGTGTTGGTGGTGTAGTTGCCAGTGGTGGTGCTTGGGGTGAAGCAAATGAACGTAGGCGCTTCTTGTTGACTACCTCTAGATCTCCAGGCCGTACAAATCTTGATTGACCCTTCACAAACTAAATAAGATGACAGTCATAAGGCTTCTTAAAGATTAACTTAAACAAAACCAACAAACTAAAAAGGACTATTACTGACCAATGAGGGTTTTGAAGAGGTGGAAGAGGATTTGCGGAGGGATGCGGAGAGAAGAGGCAGATTGAGAGCCTTCAACCTTTTCGAATTCTCTTCCATATTTTTACGTCGTGCTTCCTCATATGAGGATGCCATCACTTATACTACACTTAGAAAAACAATTAGGATAAGAAAAACTATAAAACAATTAGAATAACATTAATGAAGTAAAATAGAGAGTAACAATTCCATAGATTAAGTCAAGATATCAATTGCTTTAAATTTAAAATATGGATTTAAAAAAGTTAATTTTGTTGAAATATGGATAACTAAGTGTCAAAGTATATTTTACAAAACCAATTTATAAAACCATAAAAAAAAACCCAACAAAAGCAAATCGTATTACAACATGGCAACAAAATCAATTACAAACAACACATAACCAGCACAACTAGAGTCCAACCCCCTAACTGAAAAGCAGCAGAAAACAAAGAAAAAAGACACGGGAGCACAAGACTTACATATAGCTCCACTGTTGTCAGCATCAAGCATCCTGAATAACTCCTTCAGACCACCAATTTCTTCCTCGAAAAGCATCTTCGTAATAACCTAGGAATAAGTATACAAAACAGGAAACAGTGTTGTATCAGGACTTTGGCATACCGAAGACTATGAAATGAATCCCTTTTTAACTTCTCAGTCAGGACAACGTGGCCCTGATAGAGATTCAAATACTCAAAGAGGATCGGATGCATAGCCGAGGACCAAAATTAATAGACAGAAACCCAACAGCATATGTGCAGGGGGTTTGAATTGATATAAAAAATATTCTGAAACAATGAAAGGAATCATTACGAAAGCAAAAGCCAGCACTCATAAGTCTCGTATTTATGAAGTTCATCAAATTGATCACAGGTTTCGAGAAAATCAGAACAGAATGTGGGTTTTACTGTTCAACAATATATCTTTCCAAACAAAGAGAAACACTAAGAGAACACATACCAAAACATACCAAAACATCATGAATCCAATCCAAGAGAAACACATAACAACAACAGCAGACCCACCCCCCCCAACACTAAGAGAAACACATACCAAAACATCAGCAGCAGACCCACCCAAAAACAATAACAACAGACTCATCCAAACAAAACACCCATAGCAGGTTGGAACATTAATCCAATCCAAGCATACACTTTTTTTGAAATTAGTTTTAACATAAAAACCCAATTTTCTTAAAACATTCAAATGAACAACAATCACATGAACAAGTAAAGATTTTTCATATAGGAATCAACATGAAATTAAAAATACTAACAAAGATTAATAAGAACAACATGAAAGGAACAGTATGAAACTAGAACTACCTAAGCTATGTCCCGTAAAAGCGCAGGGGTTAGAACCTGAAACTCCTAGTGAGTCCAACTATTTATTTAAGCTAAAAAAATAACTTATTTATTTAAGCTCAAAAACTAAGTTAATCGAAACGGGGAGGCTTATGAATGAAAACATGCGTGAATCACTGAACTATTAAATTTGAAATAAGTACATACCTTGAACTTGGAAGCACTCAGCTACAGTAATATTAAAGCACAATTGTTCTGGAACATCAAGATCTATGAAAAGGAACAAGTGATTTGGAGTTGAGTTAGGGATTTGGAACGTGATTTCGAGTTGAGTTAGGGATGATGGAAACGTGAGAACTGAGCGATAAAGGAAAGTGATGAACGGCGGCGATGAAACGGTGATGAAGGATGAAGGGTACGGCGAGCGAGCATGTTTCTTTTCTCTGATAAGCGTGGTTGTTTTTTTGACAAAGATAAGCGTGTTTCTTTACCTTTACCTTGTTTCTTTTTTTATTATTATTTTTTTTAATTTTAATAAATGTCTTTCTTTTCACAAGGCGCTAAAATGAAATGTTTTCCCGGTTTTCATAACAAAACCTTGCGACGGTTTTAAAAGTGTCGCAGCAACCGTTGCAGATGTCATAAAAAAAGACAATTGCGACAGTTATCTCTAAAGGTCGCAATTGAAGGGTCGCAAAGTGACAATTTTCTTGTAGTGTTTGGTCCTTTTCGTCACTTCCATTTAAGAAGACGTTTGACATGTCAATTTTGTTACTGATATGTTAATAAAAGTTAAATAAACATGTATCTATGTGGAAATTACACATATTTTATTTTATTGATGAGGCAATACATATTATATTACGTCATAGTAGTATATGTTTTATTTTTTATTATTATTCATACATATATAATTCCTTACAGGGACATATTATTAATTATTCATACATATAATTTGATATCACGCTGATACAATTGGTTGCTTGCACACCCAGCCCAACGTTGTCATCAAGCCTTTGGAAGAGCAGAATGAGGAGGAATAATATAACCTAAAAGAATCACATTTATACTTGACAATATTAGAATTGTACATATAAAAATTAAATCATGTTTTCCAAAAAATTAATAAATTAAATCAAATATTTTTAGCATTAAAAGAAATAAATAAATTAACTTACTTCCACACTTGTCTGTAGGAATATTTTGGCTATGGCAAATTTCAGCTACATACAAAGTTTTTTCTATGCTGAATTTTTCCTCAACAATTGGAGTCACATATTTGCAGGAACATGAGACATCAAGATCTTTCATTACTTCACAACAAGATTCTGATGGTGGAATTTTTGGCCCTTCCTTTTCAACAAAACTTCTACATCGGTTATTAATTTCGTTCATGTCACCGCATTCATCTTGAGCACAAATTTCTAATACTAAGATGCTTGCAGTAAGCACTAATGTTGCAAAGCCTAATCATCTAGTTGCCATGGTGATCAAAATCTTAGCCTTTTCTCAAATTCAAAATCAACTCTTGATTTGTGATAACAAAAGCACTAGAGATTAGTTTATATAGAATAATGATGAAGTGTAAAAGTTTCTAACTAAATTTGTTCCTAATTTAATTTTTATTATATTTTTAGTTCCCATAAAAGTTTTCTTGCACATATATGGTTTTAGTGCCTTACTAAAACTAAACTTACGTAATTATCATTAAAATCCTAAATTTTTGACTGATTTTTTTTATAGGCATGTTTAAAAGTATCATATAAAGTTTATTTAATAAAATTTAGAATTTTTTAACACGTGATACGAATTAAATATGATTTTTGAAAAAAAAAAACATTTAAGATAAAATTAAAGAAAATTGTGACCTAAAAATCAAACTTTTAGCTTGTTTTTTGGAGGAAATTTTAATGACGTTCTAAACATACTTGCGAAAAATCATTCAAAGATAACGTTCTCTTAATAGTAGAGACCAAAACTTAGTGCAAAATAATTTTTCAAAGACTAAAGATTTAATAAAAATTAAGGACTAGACTTAGAAAGTCACCATTTTGTAAGGACCAAAAACACATTTAATCCAACTTTTTATAAGGACTATTTACTTTAATTTTGACCAAGATAATTTATAACCTACACAAAAAATAATAATTTAATAATACATTAATTATTAAAATATTTTTTATTCAATATTCACTTTTTTTTTATTTTTGACTTAATTACATTTTTGGTCTACCTTATCTGTGATATTTTTTTACTTATTTTTCAATTTACGGGGTTTTAAACCCCCCTCAAAATAAACTCCGCTATTTTTATTTTTTTTGAATGGCAAATATAATATATATTAATATAAAGAACGAAAAAAGTACAAGAGAACGTCGAGAGAAACAAAGAGGTACAAGAAGTACACTCTACCAAAATCCAACAGTCTCTAAGGAGATACATAGAAAAGCAAAGGCTTAATTAGTCTGTAGGTCCCTTAAAGACTTTTTTTGTTTCACTTTGGTCCCTTAAAGAAAATAAGTTTCACTTTGATCCTTATTGATATCTCTATCAGTCAATATGGTCCTTTCCGTTCATTTTTTTCAAAAACCTTTAACTTCAGTACAGGTGCCACATAACAACCTATTTTGCCACCTCTCCAGAAGTTAACAGTTTCTGAGAAAAAATGGACAAAAAGGACCATATTGACTGCCGGATATATCAATAAGGGACTAAAGTGAAACTTATTTTCTTTAAAGGACTAAAATGAAACCAAAAAAACTTTAAGGGACCTGCACACTAATTAACCCAAAAGCAAACAAACAAAAATACTACAAAAAATAAATAATGCACACTTCGAACAAACTAAAACCATTCAAGGTACCACCACGAAAAGAAAAATACCCCCTAGAAAGAGAGAGACAAGGATCAACCACAGATATCACAACGATAATCCCCGCTATTTGAACGTCACACCAGGGGTTGCCCAAAACCCTCGCTGTTATTTTATGGGAACTTAATAGGCGACATTTTTTCAAACTCCGGCAAACCAATTTGTGGAGGTTAAAAGTAACGGCCCATGCCCCATCAAATCACACCCAAAAAATAGTAGTATTTTTTACCCCTTCTACTTGTGCAATGAGGCGGAATATATATAAATACAGGTGAAAGAAAAGAGAAAACCTACATATTAATAAAGTAATTAAAAAGACGCATGTATTATTTTATTTTGAATATTTTTTAATAGCTTAATTGACTGAATTTCACTTTTAAGATGAATAAATATAATATTTGGAATTCGAGCTCCAATTTCTCACAATAAAAAATTCGACAAAAAACCAAAAATTCAGTTATTTCTACTGTATTAAATGATCTTTCAAATTGGTGAACCGAAGACTATTCAGTTTAATGATATAATTTTTTCTATTTTTATTTATATTATTCTAAGTTATAGGTATATGAAGGGTGTGTTTAAATGTCCCAACTTATTAGTTGGATGTCTACGTAAGTTCTTGATGCCTAGATGCTTTGAACTTTGGAGATGATGAGACGGTGCACTAAATAAAGCCTTGCAACTTATTAAATTAATAACACTCGGATCGTTCTATAAAAAAAACACTCGGATCGCGACATTAAACTCATATAAATACAAATAAAAGGAAGAGAAAACATACATAAGTGATTAGAAAGACGCATGTAATATTTTATTTTGAGTATTTTTTTTAGTAGTTTACTGGATAATATTTCACTCTTAAAGTGAATAAATAGAATATCTAGAGTTCGAACTCCGATTTTTACATATAAAATACAATGTTCATATCAACTGAGCTAAACTCATAGAATCATATTTTATTTTATTATTGATATATAATATAGTAAGTTGCATGCGCCAAGCTCAATGTTGTCGTCACATCATCTTTCGAGCGGCAGGAGGAATAGTATAACCTGAAAGAGTGACATTTATACTTGGTAAAATAAAAATATTTTTTATTCAAAAGAAAAAAATTAATCCATTTTTTTCCAAAACAAATGAAATCAATATTTTTAGGATTAAAAAAAATAAAGAAATAAACTTACTTCCACATTTGTCTGTAGGAATATTTTGGACTTGGCAATATCTAGCAACATACAAAGCTTTTTCTGGGCTAACAAAAGCCTCATATGGAGATATATAGTTGCAGTAACAAGTGAAATTAGCACCTTTCAATGCTTCACAACAAGCTTCTGATGGTGGAGTTTGTGGCCCGCCGTTTCCAACATAACTTACACAATTGATTACAATCCCTAAAAGGTTACCACCACAATCAAGCACAAGTTGAGCAGAAATTCCTAACATTAAGATGCTTGCCGTAAGCATTAATGTTGCAAAGCCTAAACATCTAGTTGCCATGGTTATCAAAATCTTAATCTTTTCTCTAATTCAAAATCAACTCTTAATTTGTGAATTAATTGTGACAACAAAAGCACTAGAGATCGGTTTATATAGATTATGATGACGTGACACCACTCTTTGGTTGACTAGAATAATGATAGATAATTTATAATGTAGAAAAAAAAAAATATTGAAAAATTCTATAGGACATGAGAAAAATTTTAATGTACCGATTAGGTCATTAAATTAATAGGTAAATGAACATTTTTTCGAAAAAAAAATCATTTTTATATCATTTAAAATATCATAATAACTAAATATTTTTAGCAAAACTGACATTTTTTTTTTTTAATTTTCATCACTCACAAGTGTCAATATTGATTTTTTAAAAAAAATGTAAAAAAGTTAATGTAATGTTATAAAACATTGAAATTGTATTTTTATTCTTAAGAACTTATTATCTTTGAAATACAATAATTAACAAATAAATTTTTTATTCATAAAATAATCATTAATTTATTAATTGATTTAATATATTAATACATTCGAATTTTCAAATGTATCGTACTATAGAAGCTCCCTATTATATTACCATAGCTAAAATATAAAAATTCATGAATTTTATTTTACGGCTTAAATAGTAACAAAATTAATAATAATTCAATTTTAGTTGCATATTTATTTTTTATTATTTTAGTTAAATCGACATCAATTAGATTAATTTTTTAATTATAAAAATCATTAAACTTTAGATTCAAGACACACTATTTATCATCATTGATATTTTTTACTTTTTTTTATCGACGTTGTTATAGTAGATCAGATGCATATTAAAATTTATATGTAGCTTGTAGTTAATAGGGTAAATAGGTCTTTACTTCCTGCAAAAAATTCTTTTAAGATTTCTCCCTTCCAAATTTCTTTTTGGTTTTCCCCCTTAGATGCAAGGAATTTTCACTTTTTAAATCGGTTGAACTTAATAACCGATTTAAAAAACATAATTTTTTTAAACCTGTTGAACAAATTAACCGATTTAAAAAGTACATTCAATGGGGGAAACAAAAAAAATATTTACAAGAGTGGAATCTTAAAAGAATTTTTTGCAGGGTAAAAAAAAACTGTATGATAACTTACAACATATAATCTGTTTCCTCATACTTGAGTCTAGATCATTTCAACTAGAGGTGGTATTGGGGTGGGCTGAGGTTGACCACGACCCTCTGCCACCCCAATTTTATTTATTTATTGGTAGAGTATTAATTTAAATATAATGATTTTAAGTAATTCAGTATATGTATTTGTATAAATATTAATGTAAATATTAATTTAGAGTTTATTATTAATGACTATAACAAACTCGGCACACATAGTTTAAATATCAGTGTAAATATTAATTTATAGTATATTATTAATAATTCAATATAAATATATTTAAGGTCTGTTTGACACACATAATAAGAGGAAATATATAATAATGTTATTCTGTCCAGCTTAAATTCAATGTTTGTTGCACCAATAAGAAATGAATAAATTAATCCCTTCATTAATCCTTTCATATTGACTCTTTATTATTTTAATCCTTAATTTTAATTGGGAAAGCAATATGATATAATTTCCGGAAATAAAGGCGTATTATTTTTTGCCAAAACAAACAGCATGAAATTATTACTTTAATCCTTCCTTCTTCCTTTCTCCCTTTGGCCCTCCTCACTTCCTCTGTATTTTTCGATTCTAATTTGGGGATTATTTAGGAGTGAAATTATTGTAAATATTTAGCTTGTATCTATGTTAAATTATGGAAATTATTTTAGTCAACTGTTCTAAGTTTGATTGGGAAATATACTCTTGAAATGGAATTTATTGGTATCAACAATAAATTTGGCATGTGCTTGGCTATTGAGATTTTTGGGGGTTGATTTGTCAACCATATGGGTTGATTCTTCTATCTGTCTAGAAGATTTTTCGGGGTTGATTTGTAAGCCTAAAGTGTTGATATTTGTACCGGTGTTGATTGTTCATGTTTCCTTATTTATTTTTGTTTGAAGATCAATAGAATTATATAAATAAAAAAAAATAATGCTATTCTATTTTTTATCATGTGTGTATCGAATATGCGATACAATAAGTATTTATCCTATTACTAATATAGTTATCCTATTTCTTATTATGTACCAAAATAATACTATATTACTGTATTTCATATATGGTACTACTCCAACTTAATTCACCTTATATTTCTTTAACAAGTTTACGTCACCGCACTAATAATAATGGTTTAATTAGTTTCTTGGTCCTTTAAGATTTTTTTGGTTTTATTGATCCTGTAAAAAAAATTGGCTTTAGTACTTTAAAGACATTTTTGTTTATCATTTTGGTTCCTACTGTTAATTTTTGACAAAAAATATTAACTTTAAGATCAATATGAAACTTATTAAACTAAATAAGGGGTCAATATGAAACTAAATAAAAAACCAATATAAAACCATTAAAGATAAGAGACCAATATAAAACCAAAGAGGAATGGTTAATCATTAAAGAATCAATGTGAAATCAAAAAATTCTTTAAAAAATTAAAATACTCATTAAGCCTAAATTGATTAGACTTACATGAAACTACATTACCTCAAATAGATGTCACTCAAATTTTGATTAGAATCAAGCAAATGACGAACTATAAATCTTAAATGAACTAAACTAAACGGATTTAGTTGGAGAAACTTACTTAGTCATGACTTTTTATCACTCCAACTTCATTTTCTTCCTCCAAACAATCTCATTATTACTTCTAAATTTATAGGCTCAAAGTACTATTGATTAATTATAAGAATTCATTAATAAATTTAATATATTTTGCAATTTTGCTGATTAATTATAATAGTTTTACTTTATATATATAGTTAGTAATTAGTTAAAATTAGTTATTTTAAACCACAAATAGATTGTGAGGTACCAAAAAAAATAAGAGATCTTTTTTTTTGTTGCACAACACACTTCTCGCGTGCTTCTGCATTTTCATTTTTACTCTTCTGCTACTTAAGTAAATAACGGACATTATAAAAATGATAAATTTTTATAAATGTTGTCCGCTTCTTAAGTTGCGAATGTAATAAAAGTAAATATGGACGCTATCTATGTAGTGGATAGGAGTATTTTGATAAATCAGTAGGACGCGTTAGAAAATAGGTAAGGTAGCCCATGAACAGGAATTCTTGATGTTATGTCACTATTTTAATGACTTTTGCAGGGACTAAAATCATTTTTTTTAACAGGGGCTCTTTTCAAAATGAGGTACAATTGCAGGGACTAAAACACTATTTTTTTTTGACACGTGTACTACTCAGCACATTCAGCAACTGCCACGTCAATAAAATGGTGACATGACATCAAAGATTCCTATTCAGGGACTCTTTTCAAAACTTTTACATTTTGCAGGGACTAAAATCAAATTTTTTTCAACAGGGGCTCTTTTCAAAACGATGAACAATTGCAGAGACTAAAACACTATTTAAGCCAAAGATTAAATTTTTAATGGGTCTTACTAATTAGGTCAAATTTATAGAATATATACAAATCACATGTTATTTTTTTATAAGTCATGCTAACTAGTGTATGAGACACTATTTAAGAATATAAAAAAAACATTGTATTTTTTTTTTTCGACAAGGAAAAGAAAAACATTGTATTAAAAATTACACTTTTTATTTTTTTTACATAGATTGACTATACAAGTTTTGATATAATGATTTCCCATTGTAGGGATTTTTTTTTGTACTACGTTTATTTTTGCCTACTTTAAGGTAAGGTCTAGTCTTCCCATGTATAAATATATTTTTTTCAATTTTTATTTATATTATTCTGAGTTATAGGTATATGAAGGGTCTATTCAAATGTCCCAAATTATTAGTTGGATGTCTATATGCTTTGAACTTTGAAAAGAGGATGGAATGCGTGCACTAAATAAAGCCTTGAAACTTATTAAATTAATAACACTCAGATAGTTCTATAAAAAAAATAATACCACTCAGATCACGATATTAAACTCATATAAATACTAATAAAAGGAAGAGAAAACATACATAAGTGATTAAAAAGACGCATGTAATGTTTTATTATGAGTATTTTTTTATTGGTTTACTAGATAATAATATTTCACTCTTAAAGTGAATAAATAGAATATTTGGAGTTCGAACTCCGATTTCTACATATAAAATACAATGTCCATATCAACTGAGCTAAATTCATAGGAGCATATTTTATTTTATTTTATTATTCATATTTAATATATTAAGTTGCATGCGCCAAGCTCAATGTTGTCGTCACATCATCTTTCGAGCGGCAGGAGGAATAATATAACCTGAAAGAGTGACATTTATACTTGGTCAAATTAAAATATTTTTTATTCAAAAGAAAAAGAATTAATCCATTTTTTTCCAAAACAAATGAAATCAATATTTTTAGGATTAAAAAAAATAAAGAAATTAACTTACTTCCACATTTGTCTGTGGGAATATTTTGGACTTGGCAATATCTAGCAACATACAAAGCTTTTTCTATGCTGATCATACCCTCATATGGAGTTATATTGTCGCAGTAACATTTGAAATCAGCACCTTTCAATGCTTCACAACAAGCTTCTGATGGTGGAGTTTGTGGCCCTTCCTTTTCAACATAACTTCTACAGTCGGATGCAATCCCTAAAAAGTTACCACCACAATTAAATTGAGCGGAAATTCCTAACATTAAGATGCTTGCAGTAAGCATTAATGTTGCAAAGCCTAAACATCTAGTTGCCATGGTTATCAAAATCTTAATTAGTCTTTTCTCTAATGCAAAATCAACTCTTAATTTGTGATAACAAAAACACTAGAGATCGGTTTATATAGATTATGATGTCGTGAAAAAGTTTATAACTATTTATTAGGATTATTTACTTTTTGACTTGAATAATGATAGATAATTTATTGAGAAATTCTATGGTACATGTAAAATATTTCAATGTGTATGTAAATTAGGTCATTAAATTAATAGTAAGTGAATATTTTTTTTAAAAGAAATCATTTTTATATCATTTAAAATATTATAATAACTGGGCTTCGGCCCTCATTCTCTACCAAAAATAAAAATTATAATAACTAAATAGTATTTATCAAAACTGTCAAAAAAATTTATTTTTTGTTTGAATTTTTATCACTCATAATTATCAATATTGAATTTTTTATGAAAAAATGTAAAAAATTTAGTGTGATACTGTTAGAGCTGTAAAAATGGGCCGGGCTATCGGGCCGGCCCAGTAGCCCTATAGTTTTATACGGGCCGGGCCGGGCTGGGCTTCCCAAAAAATGTTATTGGGCCTTATTGGGCTGGGCTGTCGGGCCTATGGGCCATCATGGGCTGGGCCAGCGGGCTTTTGGGCCGGCCCAATAAAGAATTAAAAAAAAATTCTAAAAAAAAAATTTACCTAAAAATAAGGAATTTTAGTTAGTATAAAATCTTTAGATAAAGTAAGTAACAAAAGATGAGATTTGTTTTTTTTTTAAGGAAAAAGATGAGATTTTGTTAGTTAGGAGATAATTATTAAACCAAATTTGTTATGATTATCTTTATTTAAAAAAAAATAACAACTTAATCATTCATTATAAATAGAGAAGTATAAGAAGGAAATTATAAGTTTTATCTTATCTAAAGCACAAAGATATAGATTATAGTGCTACTATTCTCAACAAGGTATATGTCTTCTACTACTTTTCATCTAACTAGTTTCTTGCTCAATAATGGTATTTGTATGTCTGTATGTCAATTTATATGTCTCGAATATTTTATAACTGTATGTTTTATTTTTAACTTTGTTTTAGTAGGTTTCTTAGAAGACATATTCAATATATACCGCAATATTGAAAATCTCGCAAGTATAATCAGCCAAATAATTGGCTTCAAACTTGGTTAACAAGGGAGAGAATCATTAGAGCTCTAGAGGTAAGGTAATGTATTAATACTTAGTGGTTCGGTTCATTCAGGGACGAACCCAAAAATTTTGAGAAGTGGGGGCAATATGTATATTATACTATAGTCTATAATATAAGTAAAAATTAGTCAATTTTTTAAAGAGGGGCACATGTTAGTGAACTCAATATAGAAAAATCATCTTAAGAGATGTGTATTTAATTTTTTAAAAGTCTTTTTTTTTTTCAATGTCAAATTTCTACTTTTGTGTTCTTAACACGTGAAAACCTTTTTTAAGGGTCATATGCTAACTAGTATCCTATTTGATACTTAAAAAACTTAAGAGACCTATCTGATGCTTAAAAAATTTAAAGGACCTATCTGATACTTATAAAATTTAAAGGATCTATTTGATACAAACGTAAAATTTAAGGATACCAAAAGAAGGAATTTTTGTATTAAAAAAAACATTATTTATATTTTCAAAAAGTAGATTACACATTCTAATCCTTTCATACTTTATTATAAGAGTTTTAAGTCTGTGTTGATTGCTTCGTTATGTGAACAGTATGAGCTACATAAAATTTGACCATCTTATCTTATATACATAATGTTATAATTATATGTCCAATGTAAATTGACCATGATTTATATATGTTTGATATAGTGATATTGTCATGTTCGGTTGAGTGTATTATAAGCCAACAAGATAGAAAGAAACAAACATGACACTTGATTTATATATGTTAGATATTGTCATCTTATATAGTTATATACCTCCTTAACATTTGATTGCCTCTTGTTTCTTTCTTGTGTATAACTTATAAGTACTTCTTGTGCTTATCTTTTATAATATAATTTAAATGCTCAATTTAATTTTAATGTGTTTGTACTTTGTAATGTAGTCATGGAAGATGTTGATCCAATTTTGCAAACTATTAATGAAGATGGTGATTTGGTAATGTCACAATCTCCTCCGGCTGCTAATACGAAAAATGTTATTGAGGGAGACACTGTTGAAAAAAATACTAATAACAAAAGGGTAAGGAGATCTAATGTTTGGAAACATTTTACAAAGATTGGTAAAGTTGATGGGGGGCAAAAATGTACATGTAATGGTTGTAGGGGTATGTTTTCATGTGGTGGAAGCACTTCTCACTTAAAGCGTCATATAAAGCTGTGTCATAAAATTCCAAACAGTGATGATGAGGAACTCATGTTGGATGATGAAGAAACATTATTGAAGAAGTGGCAATTTGATGATAAGGCTTACAGAGATTCACTTGCTAGAAGCATTATACGACATGATCTTCCATTTAGCTACGCCGAGTATGATGCAGTTTTGGCTACAAACAAGATATTGAATCCTGATTTTGTTCCCATTTGTAGAAACACTGCAAAAACCGATTGCATGCTTGTGTTTTCAAGTGAAAAGGAAAGGCTAAAGAGTGTGTTAGCATCCATTCCAGGTAGAGTTTGTCTAACTTCTGATGTATGGACAGCTGTAACAACACAAGGTTATATGACTGTCACTGCTCATTATGTTGATCAAGATTGGAAGTTAAATAGTAAATTGCTTTCATTTTGTCACTTGGATAATGCACATACAGGGGTCGAATTATCTGAAAAATTGTTTGGTGCTCTTAAGGATTGGGGAATAGATCGTAAAATATTTTCACTCACATTGGACAATGCCTCTTCAAATGATAACATGATAAAAAAATTGAAACAGAGGCTTAATTTGCAAGATGCGTTGTTATGTAAAGGTAAATATTTTCATGTCCGTTGTTGCGCCCACATCTTGAATCTCATTGTTCAAGATGGTTTGAAGGCGGCGGGTGATGCTTTGCATAAAATTCGAGAGAGTGTCAAATATGTGAAGGCCTCAGAGGGGAGATTGAGGGAGTTTAGAAAATGCATCCAAGAAGTGCATCTAGATAATGTAGAAGGTGGATTCTTAAGGTTGGATGTTTGCACTAGATGGAATGCCACATATATGATGCTTGAAAGTGCTATTAGGTATCGACCTGCATTCATTAGCTTGAGCGATAATGATAAGAACTACACGATTTGTCCAAGCACTGAGGAGTGGGAAAGAGCACAAACTATTTGTAATATCTTGGCTCCATTTTATAATATTACATGCTTAATTTCTGGGTCATCTTACACAACTTCAAACTTATACTTCATGCAAGTTGCATTTATAGAGATGGCTTTGAATAAAAATTTGAATAGTGAAGATGAAGTGATCAAAGATATGACCAAGAGGATGAAGGATAAGTTTGACAAGTATTGGAGTGAATATTCGGTTACTCTTTCACTTGGAAATGTTCTTGATCCAACATCAAAGTTAGAATTTTTGAAGTTTTGCTTTAAGAAACTTTACCCAAATAATTATGAAGACAAGATAAAAAAAGTGAAGGATGGTTTGCATGATCTCTTTGATGAATATAAAAAAGACATGGTTCCAACAAGCTCATCTTTAGATAGTTCATCAAGAAACACTCAATCTCACTCAGTTGGTCAATCATTGAAGAATACATCGTTTTTTAAGGTAAGATTTATAAATTGTTTCAAATTTTTATGAAAGTACTTATAGTTATTTCTATTGATGTAAGTCAAATAATAAAAGTTTAAATAATAGTGCATGTGCTAATTCTTTAATTAAAGTCTAAGTAGTAGTAAATGTGTCAAATAATTATTGTGTTGCTGTCATTAATATGTTAATATGGTCCCCTTAGAAAAGTTAAAATAAGGTAATATAAGTTAATTCCACTGTTATACTTATTTCTATTGTTGTTGTCAAATAATTGTTGTGTTACCCTCTTAGTACTGCTTGCATTTATTTGTTTGCATGAATGGGGCTGATTATATTCTATTCAAGCTTAATTTAAATAGTTTTTGTTTGTCGAATTCTAGGAATACCGTCAAGAAATGATACAAAAAATGTCAAATGATGGTAAGTCTGAACTTGAAATATACTTGGATGAAAAATGTCTTCCGAATGATGATGTGGATATTCTTCAATATTGGAAGTTAAATAGTGTTCGATTTCCTCAACTTGCAATAATGGCGTGTGACATTTTAAGCATTCCAATCACAACAGTGGCTTCTGAATCTTCTTTTAGTATCGGAGGTCGTATCTTAAATAAGTATAGGAATTGCTTACTCCCAGAAACTGTGCAAGCTCTTATTTGTACACGTAATTGGTTGCATGATTTTAAAGAAATCGGACCTTCTGGTAAGTTTAATTAATAATCCTTTTGTTTTATTTGCAATTTGAATTTGCTTTTTAGTTGATGACTTATCAAATTATCGTGTATTATGAATTGCAGATATACCTGAAGTAGAGGAGATACAATTGTATGAAAAATCAAGTGGTCAAGATCAAGAAGAGACTTAGGCCGAGAAGTTACCTAATTTATAATTTACTTTTTTTTATAATTTATAATTTAATTTATGTATTTTGAATGATTATGTTAAAAGTTTAGTGTCTGATGTAAGCTTGAAATTTATTAACTTTGAGGATGCACTTTATGAATCATCATCCACAGATCTCTCGACTTTTGCGTGGATATTTTGAAGTATTTATTATTTCATGAAATCATGACACTCACTTTTTTATGGATATTAATTTTTGTGCGATGCATATGTAGTTTTATTGTCCATTGATTTTTTTTTTTATAAAAAATTTGTCAATATTTTATAAAAAAAAAAATATTAAAAAATTTGTCGGGCCTGGGCCGGCCCATCGGCCCATACATATTGGGCTGGGCTAAGCGGGTCGGGCCTTGGGCCTTAATGGGCCGGGCCACTTGAGCCCAATAGATGTCTTGGCCCTATGGGCCCGGGCCGGGCCGGGCTGGGCTGGCCCATTTGACAGCTCTAGATACTGTTAACACCAAAATTATAATATTTATTGTATTGATAATGTCTTGGTGTTAGAATTTGGAAAAGAATGAAAAACTCATTTCGACTAGCCATGTGAGTATTTCGACAAAGACTTGTCGAAATTAGTCATATTAGTCGAATTCGACTAATAACATTGAAGCATTATCAACGTGGCAACAAGCAACATGGAGCAACACATCAAGCATGCAAGTGGAAGTTATTTTAGAAGTTATTTTTATTTGTCTTGTAACTATGCCTAGTGTAGGGCTCTAGTATAGGACGTTATTTATTGCTTTAACTTAGACCGTAGGATCTAATGGTAGTTTTTCCTACAAGGTCTATATATATCTATTTGTAATAAGAACAAAGGGTTGAATCCTATTTTCTAGAAACTCTAAATGCCCATGCTGCGTGTGCAAAAGGGTTGAAGAGTGCATAGAGATGGATTTCATCCACCATTTACATTTCATGCAATTTAATTTTGCCTTGTTCTTAGTTTATTTTCTCTTTTCTTTTGCAATTATACATTTCTTTTCATCTTCTTTATTTTTCTTTCTTTTCAATACTCACTTGAGTATTTTTTCTATTATGTTGTCATGAGACAACTTCTTATTAAAAAGTGTTGGATACGATTCTGACACTAAAAAGAACAACGATTTTGTTCTTAAGAACGCATGAAGTACATCGTAATTCCCGAGACTTGAACGAACTCTTAAAAATGATTTTACTAGTTGATCCTACAAGTAATTTTCAAACTAGCGTTTGTTTACCAAAAATCGGTGTAAACAGATACTTATAAAACATTGAAATTGTGTGTTTTTTAAGAATTTATTATCTCTGAAATACAATAATTGGCAAATAATTTTTTGATTTCATAAATTAATCATTAATTTTTAATTAATTGACTTAATATACCGTTACATTCGAGTTTTTAAATGTACCGTAGAAACTCCTTGATTTATTATCATAGCTAAAATATAAAAATTCATGAATTTTATGTTTTTTATTACGGAATAAATAGTAACCAAATTTATAACAATTCAATTTTAGTTGTATATTTATTTTTTATTATTTTAACTAAATCAATATCAATTAAATTAATTTTTTAATTATAAAAACATTAACCTTTAGAGTCAAGACACAATATTTATATATCATCAATGATATTTTTGACATTTTTATCGACGTGGTTCATCATAGATCATATGCATATGAAAATTTATATGTAGCAGGTAATTAATAAGGTTTTTGCCGGAATCCCATATGCTTCAACAGGAAAACTGATCATTAACAAACTAACAAGTAAATATTTCAAAAAAAAAAAACAAACTAACAAGTAAAAAAAAAATACAACTAACAATTATAAATGGACTATGATTTTCTGCTGTAAGTTTTGAGACTATTTTAAATTTAGTCCATTGATTACAGATCTAACAGTACATATTAATATTGTTATAAAATCACATCAAACAATTTCGGTCGTACATTTAAGATCGTACGGTTCTTATATTAAACTGTGTAATAACTTGCCGCATTGAATCCGTTTTCCCATAAATGAGTCTAGATCACTTCAATTAGAGCGGTACTACCATAGCCCCTTCAAATTATCTTTTCTAGTTCCATCGGCATCCGCCACTAACTTCAGAATATCACGTTTTTTATATGTGTGTAAACCAGTTATTCCACACTTCCCTTTAAAAACATTAAAAGATCTCTTATAGTATAGCACCCTACAATTATATATATATATATATATATATGATTGATTTAATTTTATTTTTTTTATATTTTGGTAAATTCTTTGTCAAATTTAAAAATAAAATAAAAAAATCTTTGTTACCTATGTTAATTTAGTTGGATACTAATATCATATAAACAAAATGTATTTAAAATTTATGTTTAATTTTATAAAAATTATTAAAAAAAGTAATACAATATTTAATTTAATCTACGGAATACCAATTAAAGAAAAATAGATTAGCGAAATATTCACCTTATATTCTACTTACCATGTACGCTACTATTTCTTTAACAAATTTACGTCACCGCGCTAATAAATTTATTAGACTTGCATGAAACTACATTACCTCAAATGGCTGTCACTCAAATTTTGATAAGAATCAAGCAAATGACAAACTATAACTCTTAACTGAACTAAATTAAACAGGTTTAGTTGGGGAAACTTAGTCATGACTTTTTATCACTCCAACTTCTTTTTCTTCCTCCAAACATTCCCATTATTATTTATAAATTTATAGGCTTAAACTATTGATTATAAGAATTCAATCAATTCATTAATAACTTGAATATGTTCTCCTATTTTGCTGTTAATTGTAATAGTTTTACTTTATTATTTATTTTTATCAGGTAGTCTAATGACTAGAAATTTCACCCTTAAAGTGGATAAGTGGGATGACTGAGGTTCGAATCTCGATCCCTGCATATATAATGTATTGTCCAACCAACTGAGCTAAGCACACGGGACAATAGTTTTACTTTATATATAATTAGTAATTGGTAAAAAATAGTTATTTTAAACTGCAAATAGATTGGGATGTATCAAAAAAATCAAGATTTTTAACAAATTCCGAGAGTTTTTGGAGGAATGGAAATTGTAATTCTTTCTACTTCTAGGGGTATAATGACAGATTGAGAGGCTCGATTAGAAAGAATCGGCGTCGTGGACCACTGTGCCGGCGTCGGAGGTCCGGCGTTGACTAGGCCGTTGACCGGCCAGCACCACCACCTGTTTTTTAATTGTTTATTTATTATGTAAAAATGATTTTGGGAGGTATGGAAAAAAAGTTTTGAATTCATATAGTTTGGGCTTTGTTTTTTTAGCTAGAATGTTTGGGCTTTGTTAAAAAAAGAAATTGAATTTTTTATATATTCATAAAAGAAAATAAAAATTTGCTTTTAAAATAATATATACCATTTCTTGAAAGGAATAAATACTAATTGGATAACCGAAAATTGATTTTTGGGTAACGGTTTTTATTGGTTATTATAAATGGGTCGCTGATTTATATTTGTAAAGTTTGGATTAGATTTTAAAAATTGGATCAATTTAGATACTAATTTGGTTAATGAAAACTGGTTTATTTGCACACCCCTATATATAGATGAGGCCAACTCAAAATATATAACAAGGTATGTACAAATATTTAAGGATTAAATTAATCAATTAATGTGAACACTCCGATCCATTATAATTTAATCTGCTATGGGGGAATTTACAGTTGACTCAACTTATCAATTACTTGTAGTTATCTCGATGATAGATAATAGTAATTGGTGGAGCAAAATTTGGAAGTTTGATGTTATGAAATGGTGTGGCGAATTATTGAAAGATGGTCATGTGTAATGGCTAGATGGATTCATCAAGTATGTTAGCAACACGACGACTTGCATGGAAGAACTTTGAGGTATCTATGAAGGGCTAATTTGTATTGCAAAAAGAAGACATGTGAAGAGATTAGTAGTCTAGACATATTTGTTGGCGATAGCTCAACACTTGCAAAATGGGAGTAGAGGTAATGCTATAGGGGTGACTCTTATGAAAAAAAATTCAAGAGTTAGGGTGCGTTTATCTGCAAAATAGAAAATATTAGAGACAATAGTATATGACAAGATAAAATTGTATCGGAAAGAGATAGATGAATATTATTTTTTGTTTTAAAAAATAAAATGAATATTTTTGTATTTTTTATAGTTGTACTATAGACAAAAAATTGTCCTGTGGATCGATGGAGGACAAAAATTCTTGTTTTTGTTTGTCCCTTACTATCTATTTTGTCTAGTCTCATAACCAATTTCTAAATCAAACAGGGTACAACAAAAATTGTTTAATCCAGTCCTCTACTGTTTAGCAGATCAAACGTACTCTTACTCAATTCAAATAAAAACGTTAAAATTATTCATGTCTTACATGAGACAAATAATGCGCAGACATACTTGCTAATATAGATTGTCAAAAATTAAATTAACACGATTAAAATTAGAAAGTCGCAGGATGGGTGTAGATAAGAAAAAGAGGGACCGGGATAAGAACTTCCATGGAGCCTTTGTCTAATACCCAATATATTTTCACCACCCGGGCCGACCCACCGATTTCACTATCGTGATCCGCAAGCATGCATTATCGATTCTTAAACCTTTCAAAACGTTTGATTCTCGCTTAGCAGAATTTAGGGCTGGGGTTTAGATTTGTTGAGAATAATGCCTAATTATGTTTTTGAAGATTTTATATTTAAATATATTTTAGTTTCATATTTAAAATAAGATGATATTAGAATTTAAAATTTATATTTCTATTTAGAATATTTAGGATTTGTTTAGAATTTATAGGATTAGTTTGTTATAAAATTTATATTTCTATTTAGAATATTTAGAATTTATAGGATTAATTTGTTATTTAAATATATGATTTATTTTTATGTAACTCTATAAAAAGCCTTATAGCTATTATTTTTAATGAGGTCAAGAATTTGAATTTTTGCATGCAAAAATATATCCCACCATATTCCGGGAAACCAAAAACAGAAAAAAACCATAACTGGATTCTGATTGTTGAGAGAGAATATGGAAGGTTTAAGAATTCCAATAGATACGCACTTTCTACAGGAGATTTTGTTGTCCGTAGTTAATGCAGCGCTGAGTTACTGGGCATTCAAAGCGGGGATACATATCTAAACCCGAACCATGGATCATCGAAGAAGGCTCTTCAGCATAAAAAAGAGATTGCAAAGCGTCTAGGTCGTCCCATCATTCAAACCAATTCTTATGAGGTATCTGATTATTATTTATTTTGTTCGCTTTTACTTGTTCTTCTATAATCCATCCATATGATGTTTGATTTGTGTGTAGGATGTGATAGCCTGTGATATTATAAGTCCTAATGAAATAAATGTGGAATTTGATTCCATTGGGGGATTGGAAAGTATTAAACAAGCTTTGGTTGAGCTTACTATTCTTCCACTTAAGCGGCCCAACTTGTTTTCGCATGGAAAACTCCTTGGACCACAAAAGGGGGTCTTGTTGTATGGACCTCCTGGCACTGGGAAAACTATGCTTGCAAAAGCTATTGCCAAGGAGTGATCTGGAGCAGTATTTATTAATATCAAGATATCCAGCCTCATGAACAAACTGTTCGGAGAGTCTCAAAAACTTGGTAAGTGTGTCTGTGGTATCTTTATGAATCAATACTTCTATAATGTTCTTTGTTCAAGCGCTATTCTTTGTTTTGGTCTATCGCTAATATTTTGTTGTTCTGCAGTGGCTGCCATATTTAGCTTGGCCAATAAGCTTCAGCCTGCCATCATATTCATTGATGAAGTAGACAGTTTTTTGGGTCAACGTCGTCAATCAGATCACGAGGCTATGAAAAACATGAAAACTGAGTTCATGGCTCTATGGGATGGATTCACCACCAACAGTAAGATTTAAATTTGGTTTTTTGTTTAAATTTTCAAAATAAGTGACAATTTTGATGGAGATTTAATTATTATTATTATTACTACTGACTACTTGATGTTATTTTTTATTTTTGTATAGAGAATGCTCAAGTTATGGTGCTTGCAGCAACTAATCGTCCTTCAGAACTTGATGAAGCGATACTCAGGCGGCTTCGTCAATCTTTTGAAATTAATTGGATATCCAGACCAGCAAGAGAGGGCTGAGATATTGAATGTTATCTTAAAGGGAGAGAGGGTTGAAGATAACATAGACTTCGGTTATATAGCTGGATTATGCAAGGATTACACTGGTTCAGATCTATTTGATCTTTGCAAGAAGGCTGCATATTATCCTATTAGGGAACTATTGGATGATGAGAACAAAGGGATACAGTATTGTGTTAGTATATTTGTCATTCTCTTCTACTTTCTTATCTGCCTTAATTTTTTAATTTTTCTTAGACTGTATTTTAATTCAATATCAGTTTCAAATCAATGTTGTGTATGTCTGTTTTATTTGAAACTAAAGTTATATTCGTATGCTTGAAAAGCATCTCTGGTCAATGAAAGTAATTTGTGACGATGTGGATGTGATTTCAAATATTAAGTCTTGTTAACTGTATAGTCGTTTTATTGTCTTTTACGTAATAATCATAAGACGAAATTTATTGAGCTGTTTTATTTACTTTTTGCGTTTTCAGGAACCTAGACCTTTGTCACAGTTAGATTTGGAGAAGGCCCGTTCCACTTCACGGAAGACAATGGTTGCTGCAAATGAATACAGTAGAATGAAAGCACAATCATCTTCAAGACAGCCATTTTCTGGTGAGTCAGGTGATTATGAGGTTCAAGCTGCAATCAAGGAAATTTCTAGGCTTATGGGTTCTCACACTATTAACATCCAATTAGTATCCCGGGATCCTTAAAATTTTGAGTTTCTTTAGACCATAGCATAGTCCTTTGGTATACTACTAGTTCTTGAATCTTTCTTATTTCTAATTTCTCTAATTATGCATCATATTAAACCCTAATTTGTTAATCAAAATGGAGGGAAAATCTTTTAATTATTTTTAAATATTTCAGTTTTTGTGCAGTTTTTTTGCCATCTCTGTTTGTCCAATCTGAATTACACTCGTATTATACAAATTGGATTTGTACTATCTGGTCTCTTATTTTGTAGTCGACCTAATGCACTTTTAATGTTAGTTTCTTTAGAAATAAGTATATTGTGATATTTAAAATTAGGCTTAATTGCATATTTGGTCCCTTATCTTTATTTTACGTTTCAAGTTGGTCCTCTATGTTTTAAAAGTTTCAATTTGATCCCTTATATTGCTGATGTTAACATAAGTTCAAGTTGGTCCTCTATGTTTTAAAAGTTTCAATTTGATCCCTTATATTACTGATGTTAACATAAGTTCGCCCATTTTATTAAATTTTGAGTTAATTTCGTCTAAAATTTTCATGTGACACCCTTTTATGTATACAAATTTGTTAGCTATATGAACGATTTAAACCGAAATTTGACAAAAAGGACAAACTTAAAACTTTTTAAATGATCAAATTAAAATTTAAAATAAGTATAAGGAACTAAATATATATATATATAATTAATCCTTAAAATTCTAGCTGTGTAGCTACTTGCAAGGACATTTGATGTTCAACTTTTAAATTACTCCATATATAAAGGGTGTGAATCTCTAGACATAATATTATTTGACAAAAAAAATTGTATTTGTGTTTCATAAAAAAAATTGTAGTGTAAATATTAAAATTTGTTAACATGAAATAAGTACGGAACTTTCGCCATTGAATTCTAAGATCACATCATTGAACTCATATAAATACAAATTAAAGTAAGAGAAAACATACATAAGTAATTAAAAAGACGCATGTCATGTTTTATTTTGTGTATTTTTTAAGTAGCTATAATTTCACTCTTAAGGTGAATAAATAAAGTATCTGAAGTTCGAACTCCGGTTATTACATATAAAATACAATGTTCATATCAACTGAGTTCAACTCAGAGTATCATATTTTATTTTATTATATTATTTATATATAATATAATAAGTTGCATGCGCCAAGCTCAATATTATCGTCCCTTCATCTTTCGAGCGGTAGGAGGAATAGTATAATCTGAAAAGTGACATTTATATTTGGCAAATTTAACACATATTTTATTCAAAAGAAAAAGAATTAATAAAAAAATAAATGAAATCAATTTTTGGGAATAAAAAAATAAAGATATTAACTTACTTCCACACTTGTCTGTAGGAATATCTTGGACTCCGCAATATCTAGCAACATACAAAGCTTTTTCTATGCTGATATTCTCATAATTAGACAAATATTGGCAGTAACATGTTTCATTAGCACCTTTCGATGCTTCACAACAAGCTTCTGATGGTGGAATTTGTGGCCCTTCCTTTTCAACATATTTTAGACATTCGGTTGCTTGAGCACTGTAGTTACCACCACATTCCCTTTGAGCAGAAATTCCTAACATTAAAATGCTTGCAGTAAGCATTAATGTTGCAAAGCCTAAACATTTAGTTGCCATGGTTATCAAAATCTTAGTATTTTCTCTAATTCAAAATGAACTCTTAATTTGTGATAACAAAAGCACTAGAGATTGCTTTATATAGAATATGATGACGTGAAAAAGTTTATAACTTTTTATTAGGATTATTTACTTTTTAACTAGAATAGTGATAGATAATTTATAACCTAGCACAAAAATAATAGTTTATTACTATAGCTAATTAATTAGGTCGTCTCTGAATTTTTAGAGACTCTACTTGAATATTAATAAAAAAACCCAAAAATTTAAAAATAATTCTTTTCTATTTAAATTATGGAAAATGTTAAATAATGTACCAAGAAAACTTAATATAATAAAGTTATTTTGGAGTTAATATTTTTAAAATATAAAAATACAATTTTCAATGAAAAAATTTCCTTTTTTGATTCCTTAACTAGTACGACGGATGCACGAGTTAACATGATCCTAAAATTATAAATAACATAAAAAGTTAATTTGAGAAATGTTTATGTTTACAAAAAAGTCAAAACAAGAATGACAAAAAACAACCTCCACCACTCATTACAAACCATAACCCCGTGATTTCCGCAAAAAAACAAAGATTAACCGCAAGCATTATTATTTAGCACATGGCCATCTGTTATTCTTGTGTTTCGTTTGTCAATTGCTTCTTAATAAATATAGTAGGGCTCAAATAACTATCATTGTATATAACATTAAAAAGATACATCTTAATTTGGGATTAATTTTGATTCAAAGATTCGAATGACTCAGTTTTAATAGTTTATGAATGATTTTTATATATAATAGTCACAATTTTTAGTCTTTTCAAAAAATAAATATCAGTTTTAATTTAAAATGACTAGAATTAAAATTATGCAAAAAAAATGTTCATGTGTAAAAATTTGAACTAAAGATTTTGTACACCAAACAATTAAAACCTACCACTAGTATGCACATACAATATTTTGGAGAAAGGATTCCCTCATGTTGGAATTCCTCATGTTGGATAATCCACACCATTGAAATCATCTTTTAATAATTAATTTTGTTTAATATTTATTTTTTAAAGGTTGTGATTGGACTGGACCCTCCATTTACTGATGAGAATCCGGTCTCAATATTTTGTGAATATTAAAAATATATAATTATTATAGACCTTCAAAATTTTGAAAACCGTATACACCTAACATATAAGTTTGGGTCGGACCTACTAAGTCTGTCAATAATATTTTAAAAAATAAAAGTTCATCAACCTTATATTTTTTACGGCTTAAATAATAATCAAATTGATAATGATTCAATATAAGTTGCATATTATTTTTTATTATTTTAACTAAATCGATCAGTATCAATTAGATTAGTTTAGTTTCTTAATTATAAAAAGGCTTAAAACACTAATCATTAGATTCAAGACACAGTATTTATCATCATTGATTTTTTTGACATTATATCGACGTGGTTCATCGTAGATCATATTCATATTAAAATTTAGGTAGTTAATAATGTTTTTGCCGTGAATCCCTTATACTTCAACAGTAAAACAGATCATTAACAACTAACAAATCATAAGTGAATCTAGACCATTTAAATATATCACGTTTTCGATTTTCATTTTTTGGCATAAACCAATTATTCCACGTACTTTAGTAACATTAAAAGATCTCTTATAGTATGGTACCCCACAATTCCTCTTTATTTTGTTGACGCAACCCACAATTCCTCTATATTCCCAATAATGGTTGATTTATTTTTGGTAAATTCTTTGATATCATATTTAGTTGAATATATAAATAGAGTTTAATGAAGATGCACTGATAATATAAAATAATTTTACACATTATTTAATAAAAAATTATCATTTCGTCATGTCATATAAAAAAGTGGGAATAAAGTGACATGACGGAAAATATGGTTGATATTGACTGACAGTATAAAATTATTTTACACTATCAATATCAATGTATATTCCTTTTTCTCATAAAAATATAATATAGAAAATTTTATATTAGCAAAATATTTACCTCAAAAAAGAAAAATAAGATTATTACTCACTTTCCAATTATTTAAACAACTAAACCACATTTCTTAAATATTTATACAACTTATTAAAAACTTTCAAATGAGTTTTACTAGACCCCACAATATTTCTCACATATCCATGTTTTAAGAAGAAAAAAACAAAAGCATGTCTATGTGACAATTAAAGAACGTCTTTTTGTGCAAAGGAGTGTTCCTCAATATATGAACGGCAGCAACACAATATGAATTTGGATCCTCTACAATTATTCTCTTATTGTTACCGACAAAAATTAAAAACGTTTGTCCACAGTTAAGACACGATAGCTTTTCCACCTATAATCATGCTCTTATATTTTACTTATCATATACGGTACTATTTCTTTAACAAATTATGTCACCGCCTAATAAATTTATTAGATTTACATGAAACTACATTACCTCAAATAGCTGTTGATCAAAATCAAGTAAATGACAAACTATAAATCTTAAATGAAATAAACTAGACTTGTTTAGTTGGGGAAACTTAGTCATGACTTTTTATCACTCCAACTTCTTTTTCTTCCTCCAAACAGTCTCATTTTTAATTACTTTTAAATTTATAGGCTCAAACTATTGATTATCAGAATTCATTAATAATATTAATATTTTCTGCTATTTTGCTCATTAATTATTGTAGTTTTACTTTATAAATAATTAGTAAAAACTAATTACTATGTCAAGCCGCAAATAGATTGGGATGTACCAAAAAAACTAAATAGATTGGGCTTTTGGAGCCCAAGACCCAAAACATTAATCATATTCTCTAGAATTGATCGATTTTTATTAAGGTAGATGGAAAACATTGATCAATTTAATTCAAGGTAGATGGAAAAACACTACATATAAAATAAAAAAGAAGTTAATGACCAAAAAACAAACAAAGAGTAAAAATTTATGATAGAAACTCTTGTAAGAGTAGTTTAGTTGGACAATTGGTAGAGTATATTAGATACAAACTTGAATTCAATATCTGTGAAAATAAAAATGATAATCTACAAACAAATTCACAACACTAAAGTTAATAACATAAAACGGTATATTCATGACTACAAATAATACGAACAAATTAAAGTGACCAAAGTGCTCGTACTTTTCGAATGTGTATTGTTGACGGCCTAGCTATCGGTAAGCTTTTTAGATGTATATAATGCTATAATTTTTATAAATCTCCTTTTCTTTTTTTTTTCTTAATGAAAATGTTGCATGTCATCATTTTATTACTTACACATTTATATATATACTTTTGTATAAATATTTATACTAAATGACTCTAAAAATAGAATAAAAAATATTTCTCGAGTTAGTTAATAATGCTCTCAATACTATCTTGGTCAAGTTTATTTACCACCAATTTCATATCCAACTTATCTATGTCTTTTAACATATATATACCATTATATATATTGTTTTATATATTTATAACATTGAGATCAAGTCATTGACCTCATGTAAATAAAGATCAAAGGAAGAGAAAACATAAATAAATAATTAAAAAAACGCATGTTATTTTTTTATTCTTATATATATAACAATATCGAGCTAATACAAGTTGCATAAGCCCAACCCAATGTTATTTTATCAAGCCTTTGGTGGTGCAGGATGAGGAATAATATAACCTGAAAAAGTCACATTTATACAAAACAATATTAGAATTGTACATATAGAAATTAATCCATTCTTCCAAAAACAAAAAAAAAAACAAAAAACAACGAAATCAATTTTTTTGTTGGATTATAAAAAGTAAAGAAATTAACTTACTTCCACACTTGTCTGTAGGAATATTTTGGCATTGACAAGTTTTAGCTACATACAAAGCTTTTTCTATGCTGATCATATTCTCAATACTTGGAGTCACATATTTGCAGTAACATGAGACATTTGCACCTTTCAATGCATCACAACAAGGTTTTGATGGTGGAATTTTTGGTCCATCCTTACTAACAAAACTTTTACATTGGGTTATAATCCCAGTCACGTTACCACCACATTCAATTTGAGCAGAAATTTCTAATACTAAGATGCTTGCAGTAAGCACTAATGTTGCTAAGCCTAAGCATCTAGTTGCCATATTGATCACACAATTCACAATAGTATTAGTATTTTTTCAAGTTCTCAAAATCAACTCTTAATTTGGGACAACAACAGCACTAGAGATCAGATTATATAGAATAATGATGACGTGAAAAGTTTATATCTTTTTAAAAGTATTATTACTTTTTTATTAGAATAATTATATAATCTGTAAGCTAGCACAAAAAAGAATAATTTATTACGATAGCTAAGTCCAAGTTAAATATTAAAATATTTTTTATTCAATACTCTTTTTTTCCCTTTTTGGTAAGCAAAGTGACAATCACACTATCAAATTACAAAATTTCAGGTTCAAACTTAAAGTAAATGTCTTTAGCCTAACAATGTGGGTATTTTTCATTTGCTTACGGTTACGGATATTTAAATGTCCGTATTTTGCTTACGGATATGTAAGTGTCGGTAATTTGCTTATGGACTTTGTGCAACGTATGAGTAAATGTCTTTTCTGTGATACTTCAGCATGTCACAACTTCACTTTTATAACACTTCATGCATACCATATCCTTATTCACTATGATCAAATTCAAATGACATAGGATTCAATCCTTAAAAAATGTATAATTTCAACACAATAAATAAGCTCCTTATGCACTGTCACCCTTCAAAACAGCTTAAATTTTAGGAGAGCTAGTTTATGACTTTTCAATTATTTCATTTAAATTTAATTTGTGTATTTCACTAGAAAATTGACGATGATTCACCAATATGAATTCATTTGAAGACAGAAATGGTATTTGAGTTTACAATCAAGGGTGAATCAAAATTTACATACCATTACATTCAACGACGAATTGAAATTTACGGACCAAGCATTGCAACTAAAGTAACAGATAGTTATCACTTCCCAAAAATCCCACACCTCACATAGCTTCAAGCTTGTATGGTTCGCAACTTCAAGCTTGTGTGGTTTGTAAATTGTATGCATCTTAAAGGAGGCTAACTGCTCTTTCAGAGAATTTCCCTTCCTGATCCATTTCAAACTGTGTGGATATGCTGCGAGGTCCATTATGATCCTAGTCTCTCAATTATGATCTTGGAAAAAGCGACTAAAACTCCTTAGATTCATACTAGGGTTCACGCTACCAAAATGTTTACTATAATCGGTATAAACAACACCGATACAAGGAAAATCTGATGGAACTAAACTCATCTTATAGTATCATGTTAGTCCAAACATGAGATTAGTAAAAAGAATAGTATATGTTGCATGCTGGTAAAAGGCATGGAAAATAGAACTAGTCCCAAAGATGGAAGATCATAATGCTTCGGATACATTTTGAACGAAACATCACATGATATCCAATATGCAATAAGGAAATATCTTTTCTATGGGTCATTATCAGCTACACTATCGTTTCCATCATTCTGCTGGATTGTTATCTTCTTTTGCTTGGGTTACACCAACTTCTGCTGGCCGAATTACACGATCGTGAAGCAAATATCCTGCCTGCAAACATAATGTTGGATAGTTTTTTATTCAGGTTTTCAATCTCCTAAATAAACCTATAGAACAAAATCATAAATACGGCCAACTTTGTTCCAACATTCAATGAAGCAAAACCCAAAGGCTCTTTTATAGAAAATCATAAATGGGAGGTATCAGCATGAATGAGATAATAACAAGCAAGAGCTTGTCACAAATAGTGACACAGATCAAGGGCATTAAGCCATTGACAAAATAAACTGTACTAAGTCATATGAAGCAGATGAACATATGCTATCCTCTGTGATAGTTTCAAGGAGGCCAAGATTGTAAGACTATTTTAAAAGGAGGTGACAGATGAGAACATGATTTGTACCTAAGAATTTCTTAACGATAAAAAGTATAGCTGGACTGAAAAAAGGCAGAAGTACAAATAAAAATATTGGCTTGAATGAGAACATGATACAAATGCTCATAAGTTTGGGAATATTCATGCAACAAAGACCAAAATAGAACATAAAGATTTCATTGATTAAAAAAAAAAAATTCAAAATTGGGAAAAAAAACAAAGTCCATCAAACAATTATCTAAATTACCTTCAGCACAGCAGCAACAGTGCCTGGGGACTTGGAATCATCAGGTACTTGGAAGACTGCATTATGCCTATGTGGATCAAAGGGCTCGTTTGTAGGGTCAAATTTTTCTACTCCAAACTTTTTAAGCACCTGCAAGTAGAAGCAATACCTTCAAAACAATAGCCTGAAGCATTATACTCTCCCCAGAATTAATTTTTCAAGCACATGATAATTTTAGAAATATGGGACAAATAATCTAATGATAAGTTTATAACCATCAACCATGAAACAGAATGAAAACACATGAAAGATGCCAAGGTCTTTACTCAAATTCCCCACCTCATCTAACCAATCAAAATTCAAAGGTAAGCACGTCATATTTACAACCTTTCCATTGAACCTCAGAACCCAATTACAACCAAGTTATTTTCAAAACAAAATATGAGATAGTTAAAAAAACCCGAATAAGATCATATCCAACATGTTTTAGGTTTAAAAATGAAATTGGCTTTTGAAAAGAAACCAAAATAATCCCCTAATATACAGCACCAAACCAAACAAGAACACAAGATAATCCCCTAATATACAGCACCAAACCAAAATAATCCCCTAATATACAAAACTCTCCCAGTCCCTCCCTGATAACCCTTATCCCCGCAATCATGCAATAAATCTTCAATCTGTCGCGGTGACCAAACAAAACGAACCATAAATGGGAAACAAAGCAATAATTGAAAGCAGAATGTGAAAGAAAACTTTAACTGCATCATGACTAAAATAAAGATTAGATGCTAGATTTGCTATGATGAGTGCAATTATACAGATAGAAAACTCTACCTCTGAAAGTTGTTTCTCGGTCATTTCAACACCTTCCAGAAGTGTCTTCAGGAGTTTCACCGCTTCAGCAGAGTCACTCGATGTATCAATTTTGGAAAAACTTTCCTTTACAACTGATGAAGCTCTTCCCAAATTATCCGCAACATCAAGTAAACTCTTTGCAAAATTCTGTAGCACGTTTAAATAAACTCAGCACAAAGTTTCAGAGTAAGTTATTTGGGACAAAAAGGTTCAAACATAGACCTGTATAGCAAATTTCTTTGAATTCTCTGCTTCACGTTGAGTCCTGTTCATGACATTCTCCATCTCTGCATAAGTTCGCAGAAATTTATCCTGTATTTTCTCAATCTCTTTTTGCTTCAATTTCAAAAGTTCTTCCTTCTCTGTTACGCGCTTAATCAAATCATCCCTGGATAAATCCGATTCACTCTCTGAATCTGAATCTGAATCAGAAAATGCAGTTCGCTTAACACCTCTCCTTCTTTTGACAGTTTGAGAATCTGAAATAGTTCCTGATTCCTCTGCTTGATCTGCAGACTTGGTTTGTCCAGGCTGATCAATTTCCTTTGCCTCTTCACTTGTTTTTGCAGGGTCGTCATTTGTGGAATCACCATTATGCACATTATTCCCTTTTTTATCTTCTGTTTCAGTTGAGGCTGATGAAGAAAATCCAAATTTTGGTGTTGAGGAATTTATAGATGGACTTAAGAAATTGACTTGAATTGGAATTAGCTGGAATATTGAAAACCATATGTAGAACCAAAATGAGAAGTTAAGAAAGTATTAGTAATTTACTTAATAAAGAATTTAAAGATAATTGGTCCAAAAGTAGAGAAGAAGAGTAACAATCATATAAATAAACTCCATAGCAACACAACTTCATATATATAAGAAGGCACTAGAACCTGATTTTCCCTCAAAAAGTAATAAACGTTAAACACAAAACCCTAAAATAAAAACGTGAAAATGGGGGGTGGGGGAAACCAGAAGAGAGAATATATATTATAGTAAGATTTAAGCTCAACCACAGTGTTCTTCTCTTCTTCATCAAAGGATGGATACTTAATTAAAAAATTATTTTTTGAAAACACTAACATTTTAGCAATCTCAAACTGCAACAAAGAGAAATTAAAATAAAATCTACATAAATGCATCCGGACACACATAACACCCTTTTAAAACCTTCGCTAAAATGATCAATCAAAATAAACGGCAGAAAAATGATCAATGAGATTTTACAGCTACTTTTCTAAACCCTAAAATGACATTCAGATAGTTTTTTATTCCTTCTAAACATTGTAATTCAAAAGGAAGTACTAAAACAGATTAAAACATGAAACGACGTGCTAAAGCAACTATGAAGCACATACACTCTTCAGATTAGGGGTGTCCTGGTATCAGACACGTGTAGGTGTCACCGACACTTACATTTACATTGAATTATGCTATTTTTTCAAATTATTATCGATATCGACATGTCAATGTTTGTGTCGTGTCTATGCTTCGTAGAAAGCAACATTTAGGCTAGCTAATCTAGAATGCAGCACTGAACAATATGAAAATACAACATATAATCAATCATAACCCTAAAGTTTAAAACTTAACAAAGTTGGAGAAAAACAGAAACTTATTGGCAATGGCAACATAGTTCAAAAATACATAAACACAATAGAAGATAGAAAGAAAAATAATAAATAAACAAAAACTATAAGAATTAGTATTGAAACTAATGAGTTATCAAATTCTAAGCAGAAACTTAAAACCCTGGCAAAACCCTACAGCATGAAAAAATGAAAATTGATTAGCAAGTGTAGAAATGAACCTTATTTGTAGATTGGGGACTGAGGAGCGAATGGAATTGATTGGAGAAGTTATGGAATTGTTGTTGGGGGATTCGCTGAGCAGAGAGAAGTGAGGTTCGGGGAATGGTTCGTGAGAGATGGGAGAAAAGCTTATTGAAGAACATTGTTGAGGATTTTGAAGAAGAAATGAATGAAGAAAGAATAAAAGGGTTGAAATAATTTTGAAGATTGAATGCAGAAGAAGAAGAAGGAAGGAAGGGTTTACGAGGAACTGTGTCTGTGTGAAGAACAGAGAAGAAGGAAATTGGGAAGAGTTTAGAGTAACAGGGGAGAAGAAACTAGAACACATCAATTAATTTGTCTATTTACTATATTGCCCTTTAGTTTTAATTTGATTTCATATAGGTTAATTTTTTTTATTTTTTTTGGTAAAATAATATAATGGTTTGAAATTCTATCGTTAAAGTGAATAAGTGGAATGACCGGAGTTCAAATCTCGATCACATACATAATGTAAATGTCCATCAATTGAGCTAAGCTCATAAAATATATAGGTTAAATTTTATATGAGAAAAAAAATAATATGCACTGTCAACTGATTACAATTCTATTTTCCATCATGTCATTCCACTTAACATAACTTTAAACTCATTTAATATTTCGTAATTATCATGTGCCGTGTTTTCAAATCGTGCATGTGCATATGAAGTCTTTAAATGCATAAACTAAAAAATATATATAAGTTTTTTCTTTTTTTGAAATGAAAAAAAAAATATATATATATATATAGAGAGAGAGAGGAGATATATATATTGACTCCAAGAGTTACTCCAAATCTACACCTTTAATTTTAATTTTAAGGAAAATGATAACTAGTGTCCGGGACACTAGTTAAGGACATACAAATAGTAAAAAATGTCTTGAAATTTGTGTATTTCACTTTTTTAAAGTATAAATAATACTATTATCAATGCAAAACTTGCTCTTTTTAGTATCCTTAACTAGTGCCCCGAAGCACTAGTTAGCATGACCTTAATTTTAATTAATGGCTATGATTAATTGTTAATAATGTCTATGGTAAGCTTGCTCCTTCTTAAAGAACCAATGAGGAGACTGCCAGTGCCTGTACCTTAAAAATGCAGATCGGCATCGCTAATCCTTGTATGCCTTCAATCTCAATTCTCAATGAATTAGCCTCATGGAATTGTACAACGTTATTCTATTTCTAAATTCTAATGCCAAGGCACCGTTAAGGCTTTGTTTGTGAGTTTGGAGGGAAGAGCTTTGGAGGGAGAAAAAATTAGAGAAATCTTTTATATTTTTTGAGAAAGTATTTTTTATAGAAAATGACAAATAAATACTTATGATTAATATATTATGAATTTAAGAATATTATAACAACATTAATTAAATTTGGAGAATTCATATAAACCCTCCAAACCCCCTCCAAACCCTCATCCAATACAATTTTTGAGTTCCATCAAATTAAATTAGGGGGTTTTGTATTATGAAGAAAAAATAACCCTCCAAACTCCTTCCCTCCCAAATTTCTCTATTCCTTCCACTTATTTCTTCCTTTTTTTCAAAACCATTCCCCCCTTCCTTCCAAACTCGCAAACAAAACCTAAGTGTAGTTCTTAAGGGTTTTATCATTATTTTTTTAGGGAATATGGTATCATCAGTGTGATTGAGAAAAATTGATAGACCTATTATTTCAATTGATAATTATACTAAAGCCAATTATTTGAGTTTGAGGGCATACGCAAGTTTGAGCATCAATCGATATTGAAAGGTATTATACAGTGCACTGTATGAGTTTTAGTGAGAAGGACTATAAAATCTTACCATAAACATTATTAACAATTAATCATAGCCATTAATTATAATTGAAATTAAGGGTGTTATTTGGAGTAACTCTGACGAGTTACTTTTAGAGTCGATATATCCACCCTCATATATATATTTTGAGGGTATTTACTGATCAACCAATAAATTTGTATGTGTTTTATTTCATTTGGTATGACATGTGAATTTACCTATATGTTTGTTCTTATTGATTGATTGATAAATACTCTCAAATTATGAAATAGTAGTTTATAAAAAACCAAAATATATTTATTACCAAATATAAAATTGAAAATGGCTTGAAATAGATATGTATATGTATGTGGATTTTTTTTTTTGACGGTATTGAATATTGATGTATGTGGCATAGACTGAGAATGGATTCTCTCCATTGCAAAAAAATTGAGGAAATAATATTTAGATCTAAACTATTGAACCAAAAAGCACGTGACAATATTTTAATTAGAAAAAATGAAGAAAAGTTATTCAATTGTTAAGATGTAAGAATTGCGGAAAACTGAGGAAAATAAAATTGAGAGAATCCTTTCTCGTCTCGGCATAGACTAGTAGCTTAATTGTGCAATGCATTAACTTTGACTTTATTTGTCAAAAAACAGTAGATAACTAATTGAATTTGTAGTATTAAAAAAAATTAGCAAATGAACTAGTATATATAAATATGAAATGATATAAAAAAATGTTTATTTAATATTACATTTTTTCAAGTAAACTAATATGGATAAAATTGGTTTATTTCAAAAGAATGGATTCCTAATTTATTTCATATATCAAGCGTCTATTTTGATACATTTATTGCTTGAAAAATTATCAAACAATTTTAAAAATTGGATTCCTAATTTATCAAACATGTATCAAAAATGTATCAAACAATTTGCATTTTCAAAAATAAACTATCAAACAATTTTTGAAATCCAAAAATGTATCAAACAATTTGCATTTTCAAAAGAAAATCAAACAACTCGTTGAAAAAATAAATAAATGAATTATGTACCTGTAAGTAGAAGCAATGCCTTCGATGCCTTTCAAGCAAAATGATGATGATTTTAGTAAATTAGTAAATACTAAGATAAATAATTTCATGAAACTATATGACAGCAGAATAAGATAGTTATAGTGAAAAACAAAGGTAATTCAATCATCATATAAAGATTAGATGCTATGATGATTGCAATTATACAGATAGAACATTCTACCTCTAAAAGTTGTTTCTCTATCATTTTAAGATCTTCTAGAAGTGTCTTTAGGTATTTCGACGCTTCAGAAGAATCACTCAATGTATTGATTTTGGAAACACTTTTCTTTACAATTGATGAATCTCTGTCTACATTATCCGCAACATCAAGAAAACTCTTTGCAAAATTCTGTAGCACATTTAAATTTACTCAGCACAAAGTTTAAGAGTAATTCATTTTGCAACAAAAAGTTTCAAACTTAGACCTGTATTTCCATTTCAAATTTCTCCGAAATCCTCATCTCTGCATAAGTCCGCCGAAATTTATTCTGTATTTTCTCAATCTCTTTATGCTTCGATATAAAAAGTTTTTCCTTCTCAGATATAAGATTAATCAAATCATCCCTGGATAAATCCGATTCACTCTCTGAATATGAATCAGAAAATGCAGTTTGTTTAAGACCACTCCTTCTTTTGACAGTTTGAGATTGAGAATCTGAAATAGATCCCGGTTCTTCTGTTTGATCTGCAGGCTTGGTTTGTCCAGGCTGATCAATGTCCTTTGTCTCTTCACTTGTTTTTGCAGAGTCATCATTTGTGGAATCGCCATTATACACATTAATCCATTTTTTCTCTTCTGTTTCATTTGAGGATGATGAAGAAAATCCAAATTTTGGTGTTGAGGAATTTATAAATGGACATAAGAAATTGACTTGAACTGGTATTAGCTGGAATATTAAAAACACATTAATACATATTAAAAACCTGAAATGACGAGCTAAAACAACTATGAAGCACCGACACTCCTGAAATTAGTCCTGTCCCGATATCGGACATGTGTAGGTGTCATCAACACAATACCAACATTTATGATTACAAAATTATGTTATTTTTCAAATTATTATCGTTGTTGGCGTGTCAGTGTCTATATGGTGTTCGTGTCTGTGCTTCATACAATAGTAAGCAACAATTAGGCTACCTAATCTAAAATGCAACACTTAACAAAATGAAAATAAAGTATATAATCAATCATAACCCTAAAGTTTTTTATTTTATTTTATCATAACACTAAAGTTTAAAACTTAACAAAGTTAGAGAAAAAACAGAAACTTATTGGCAATGGCAACAGAGTTCAAAAATACATAAACACAATACACGATAGAAATAAAAATAATAAACAAACAAAAACTATAAGAATTAGTTTGAAACTAATTAGTTATAAAATTTTGAGCAAAAACCTAAAACCCTACAGCATGAAAAAACAAGAAAAAGTGAAAATTGATTAGCACGTTTAGGAATGAACCTTGTTGTTAGATTGAGGAATGATTAGGGAATGAAATTGATTGGAGAAGTTATGGAATTGTCGTTGTGGGATTCTTTGAGCAGAAAGAAGTGAGGTTCGTGGAATGGTTCGTGAGAGATGGGAGAAAAGCTTATTGAAGAACATTGTTAAGGATTTTGAAGAAGAAATGAATCAAGAAAGAATAAAGGGTTGGATTTTGTTGATCGTTGAATGCAGAAGAAGAAGGAAGAAGGGTTTATGAGGAATTGTGTGTGTGTGAGAAACAGAGTAGAGAAGAAGAAAGCTACGATAGAGTAGAGAAGAAGAAACTAGAAGAATACCTTAATTAATTCGTTTATTGACTATACTGCCCTTCTATTTTAATACTCCAATCCATATTATTATTATTTTTACTCAAATTTTTAATTTTCTTTTCTTTAATTTTGTTTGATATACTCTCTCTTGTAGTTTTTTTTTTTTGTAAATAGCCTAGTGGCTTGAAATTCCACCTTTTTTTTTAAGGAAAAAATTCACATTTTTAGATTTGTTAAATAATGAATATGTTGGTTATCTATTACTATATATAAAAAGAATACAATTTTTTGGGATGACTTTTTCATTATACCTATTTTACCCTTAAAAAAAACTACAAAAAAAAAACTAAATATTTGTATATCTATTACTATATATAAAAAGAATACAATTTTTTGGGATGACTTTTTCATTATACCTATTTTACCCTTAAAAAAACTACCAAAAAAAAAACTAAATATTTGTATATGTTAAAAAATAACTTCCACATAAAAATAGATATTCAGTTGTTTTTTAGTAAATAAAATTTTTTTCTCTTAATAACTAAGCACAACTTCCACATAAAAATATGTTTTCAGTTTTTTTATATTAAAAAAAAAATATTTTTTTTTCTTCTCAATAACTAGCCACAACAAAAAAGGATGTTAAGTAGTTATCAATTAACTAAGTCCAATACAAAATGAGATAAACTAGTTATTTATATTTGCACAATAGAGAATTTCGATCACAGCAAATAAAAAGAAAAAGAATATAGATCACACAAACGGGCACGGGCGGCTAGTATAATATAGATTAAATATATCAATTATTTAATAAATAAATAAAAAGGTGAATTATCACTTTAACAAGTGAATTTTTAATCATTAAACAAATTGTGCTTACGGTGAAATATCTTAGATAAATATTCAATTTAACATAACATATCTTCTCTTCCCTTGAGAATAAAACCTAGGCTATATCGGTTATAACTTATAAAACAAAGACATTGATTATATAATATAGACTAAATATATCAATTATTTAACTGATCAACAAAAGGTGGATTTCCCTCACGGCCGCACCACCGTCTCCTTCCGGCGGCCTCCACTGCTCCATCGTGGTTTTCCCTCCTATGCCGTCTTTGCATTCAGATCTCGGTCGCTTGTTGCGGTTACGGTGGATGGTGGTGGTTCCGTTCTGATTTTCGGTCGGTTGTTGCGTTTCTGGGTTGTCCACTGTGGTCCTCTAGGCTCTCTACAGTTTCGACTGCTCCAGTTTTACAACCACTGCGTCGGAGGTTTTGGGGTTTCTTTTCTTCTTGTTCTGGTTCGTTGTTTGTTTTTTTCCTTTTTCTTGTTCTCGTTCGTGGTCTCTGCTGGATCAGATTGGGGTTCTTCTTGTTCCGTTCAAGTCACCTTCGTCTCTTTTAGTGGGTTATGTTCTGTTTCAGCCACCACCGCCTCCCTTGCGGTGGTGGTCGTGGCTTTTTGTGGTGGTTTTATGTTTGTTCTGTTTATGTTTATTTTGTATTGTTTTGTTTCATTGTATTTTTTCAGGTTTTATCAGAGATTGGGTGGTAGCATTTGGATTCGTAAACCCGATAGGGTCTGGTTCTATTCAGCCGTGAGAGCTGTTTGGTTTTTAACGCGTTGGACTCATCCCACGATCTGGGTTCAATCGCGTCTGTTCTTGTGTAACTATTTGTGATGGTATTCCTGCGTTCTTTGATTCTCTGTTGTTCCAGGTCTGTTGAGATCTGCAGGTATTAAAGACGTTAGGTCTGACTCTACTCCAGTACTGCTTTGCTCGAAAGAGCTTGTTTGCCTGCTGCTTTGTTCAGGGGGCTGTTGGCACGTGGATCATGTTCCGTGTTGGCGGAGGTTCCATTCACTAAATTTAAACCTTTTTTATCTTGATGATGCTCTCATTCCTCATCTTTTTTTGTAACTTGGTTTCGTGCCCGTGCGCGGGTTCGCTGGGTTATGCTTGTGTTGAGTGCGTGTATTGTTAGGATTAATTAGGGTTGTTTTTCTCCTAGTTTGTTTCTTCACGGTGTATGCTCGTTAGAGTCGTAACTGGGTCAGGTTTAATGTCCCCCCAATCTCTATATCTTATTATTTTTATTTAATATATTCTCGTTTGCTTAAAAAAAAAAAAACAAAAGGTGAATTGTTACGTTAAGAAGTAAATTTTTTATTATTAAGCAAATTGTGCTTATAGTGAAATTTCTCATATGAATATTCAATTTGATATCTTCTTTTCACTCAAGAATAAAACTTAGGCTAGACCGGTTGTAAAACAAGACAAATGTGTAATTTTTCAAATTTGGGAGGCAATCCGCTTGTAATTTTTCAAATTTAAGAGGCAATATGCTTGTTTCACAAGCTTCAACATGATTAAAATAACTTATATTCAACATTACGTGATCTAATATCGATAGTTTTGCATTCTACAACCCTTTATAAAATTGTGCACATTGAGATCAAATTTGTTGCGGTGTTAGCTTGATTCGAATTAGTTGAAGTTGAAACGGAAACCTCATGATCTTCATTCGATGACTTTAATTCACAATCACTTTCATATTTTGAACCAAGTGAGTTTGGATCTATTGATATTTCTGATATCCCTACAAAAGATTCAACATCTTTTGGTTTTGAGAATTTGAAGGTGCTACATTTACCAACATAAAACTTTTCATCCCAATCATATCCGGATCCTCTTTTATTAGCATAACATGGATAATCTTTCATTTTGAAGGGCACCTTCTCTACTAATACCAAACCAGCTTTCTCTGCCAATTTCACTACTTCCCATTTATTAAATGGATAGGTACGCTTTAGTGTCACATGAATTTCACCATTACAACTTAGCATCTTCCTTGCACTATGTAGAAAACCCAATACCAACTTCTGATGATTCCTGGACATAAAACTATGTTTATCATCCAATTTATTAATGCATATAAATTTTATAGTGGTGTCAAAAAGAAATTTAGTCATTGCATTGTATAAATGAATGCTTTTTCTTCTTTTATTATTCAAGTAGGTTAGTGGAACCTTAAATGAAAAAATGGAAAATGATGAGTTCAAATTAAACCAGAGTCTTTATACATTGCAATGTCCTTGTTAATTGAAACTATGTTCATGAAAATTTAAAATTAAAATTAAAGAGCTTAGAAGAAGAAAGATAACTTACGTACCGAATTTTGTATGGTGGATACTCAGGAAAAGGAAATCTTGCATCCTGAGGAAAATTAAAGACTATGCGATCGAAAGATTTGTGAAGCAACAACGGGTGTTGGTCCATGCTAAGGGCATCGACTTCATGCAAAATGGTGCAACGATACAACTTTAGATCTATCAGATTTGCCCAAGCTCTGTAGTACTCCACTGATGACTCTAACAAAAATAAAAAATAAAAAGATTAAAATGACTAAAAGTAGAAAATGACCAGAGTATAAGACAAAAATAAAAAATGACCCAAAATAAATAAATTTAAAAATGTACCTTTGGAATCAAGAGAAGTTGCAACCAAGTTGGAACCACAGCATAATGCCCTTGCCAAGCACAGTGCAAAAGAGAAATCTCCCTCTCCAACGAGCAATATCTTGTGGCAGCTACTATAGTGTTTTATCCATCTTCCTTCCATTTTGGAATCAATCCTAAGAGCCTTTTGATTTTGAGATACCAACATAGTTTTACTAACATAATTTTTCAGCTGTACAGAATCTGAGTCTTCTAACACAACACTTGGCCCCAAAGAAATTGATTTCATATATTTTGGTTTTGAAAATTTGAAAGTACTTGAATCACCTATAGGAAAAGTTCCATCACAATTTTCTCCTGATCCTCTCTTATTTACATAACCTGGATAATCACTTATATTAAATGGAACTTTTTCAACAAAGACCAAACCAACATTATCTGCTAATTTTACTATTTCCCATTTAGAAAAAGGTTTGTTATTCTTGTGTGTAATGTGAATTTCACCATCAATTGTTAGCATCTTCTTTGCACTCTTTAGAAACCCCAACACCACTTCTTTATGAAGCCTGAAAATAACAACACAAACACCAAACAATCTTAATATAATTATGTACATACTGTGTTAAATATTTTGAGTTTTAGTTAATCTCATTAGCAAATCATTAATATAGTCTCCGACATTATAAGTGAATGCCATATATATATTAGCCCTAAGCAAAAGTCATATTCAAACTAAATCTTAAGAAGTGGGCAACTGTAGCTTCAAATTAACTTGCACCCCAACTATGTTATTTTTCATTTTTATTTTGGTTGCCATATATAAAAGTTAGGAAGTTACCATTGTTATTTAACGGTGACTAATTTCTGTCAAAGAATTTGATGGACATATAAGGTCTTTCATATATAAGTTGGGAATCGAACATTTAACCACTTGTTTAAGAGATCCAAGACTTTTACCACTTAAAATATGTTCATTCTCCCAATTCATTATCCTCATTTTTTTAAAACTTAAAATGCTTATTATCAATTATTATATAACTAAAATGAACAACAATTTACAGTTTTAGAGAGACTTCATTTTTTAATTCCTCCTACTTCAAAGACTAAACTCTTAATTTTATAAGAATCAGCATCCGACTCAAGGACTATTAAATTTGAAAGATACAAATTTCACTATCACCTACAAGGTGTCCATTTAAAGACAAATTTTTGTTTTGTATGAACCGAATCAACAATATTGCCTATAATTTTAAGACCAAATAAACTAATTTTTTTAACGTACCAGATTTGATTCGAATTATTCTCCGCCAAACCAAATCCAGCATGAGGGAAATTGTAGACTATACGATCAAAAAATTTATTTTGTAACATTGGGTGCTTGTGGACACTATGTGCATCAACTTCATGTACAATGCTACAACCAAGTGTCTCTAGTTCTTTCAAAATTGCAAAAGCTCTTGAGTATTTCATTATCAATGACCCTAATAAAAAACATTCAACACATTCAAAAAAATTGTTACAAAAAAAAATGAGAAAAATAAGAATAACATTGCTCAAAATAATTTTTTTAATACCTTTGGAATCACGAGAAGTTGCTACCATGTTGGAAGCAGAACCAAATGCATTTGCCAAAGATAGTGCAAAAGAAAAATCACCTTCTCCCACAAGTAGTATCTTATGATGGTTACTATAGTGCTTTATCCATTTTTCTTCCATTTTGGTATCCATTCTCCAATTTGATGGATTTTGTGTTAATCTTTGAAGTTCAAAGTAGTAATATTGCAAAAGACACTTTACTCATGGACATTAGCTACAAGAAGATCAATGGTTTATTTTTTGGAAAGGGTGTTAGCTAGGGCTGGACATCGGTCGGTCACGGTCGGAATTCGGGCTCAAAACCTCAATCCGAATCAACCGCCGGTTGGAGTACTACAGTCCATTTCCGTCCGTTTTGAGTTTCGGTTTCGGCGGATTCGGTTTTGTCGGATAAAGCGGATGGACGGGTGGTTTTTATCGGTTGTAAGAGTTCAAAAAAAAACTTCAATAAATCCAGAAAATTAATACATTCAGATTCAGAAATAGCAACATTGTATTAAAAGGTAGAGAAAGCTGCAACACAAGAACAGAACAGGTCTACAATACAACACAAAAATACAAAAGATTGTCACCTTTATTCTAGATCTACTTATCTTGTCTTCTTCTTCTTTGAATCAAATATGGAAGCTTGTAGATCTACAAACCTTAAGTAGATTTGATGCAAACAGAAAGAGAAAGAGTTGAGTAATTTTCAACACTTATATTATAGAGATTAAAAAAGAAAGTGGAGAAGAAAGAAGTATGAAATGGAGAAGAAGCATGGAAGTGGAATGATTTGGTTGTTGTTGCTAGTTAAATGAAAGGGAAAGTAGAGTCTGTGGAGAAGAAAGAGAGAAGGAGGACCAAGTTAACTTGTCTTGGGACAGAGGAAATTTTATGAAAAGTGAACTTGTGAGTAGTGCTACTCCTCTCTATGAGAAAAGGAGGGAATGGATATATACCATTTCTTGAAAGGAATAAATCCTAATTGGAATAAATACTAATTTTATGAAAAGTGAACTTGTGAGTAGTGCTTTTAAAATAATATATACCATTTCTCGAAAGGAATAAATACTAATTGGATAACCGAAAATTGATTTTTGGGTAATGGTTTTTATTGGTTATTATAAATGGGTCGCTGATTTATATTTGTAAAGTTTGGATTAGATTTTAAAAATTGGATCAATTTAGATACTAATTTAGTTAATGAAAACTGGTTTATTTGCACACCCCTATATATAGATGAGGCCAACTCAAAATATATAACAAGGTATGTACAAATATTTAAGGATTAAATTAATCAATGGGCTGCAAAATTCAATTGGTTTATTTTCACAAATTATAATATATATATATATATATATATATATATATATATATATATATATAATAATAATATCGTAAACAAAAAATATGTAATTGTACCTATAAAAGTTGAAATTTATGAATCTTGGGGCGGGCCATGGTGCTACCCAGCCCATGAGTAGCTCCGCCCCTGTCTACAACTACAAGGTTAATTTCTTTTCTTTCTTTTTTGACTAATACAAGGTTAGTTTTTGCTTTCCTAATTATGAATGGGTAAAAAAAGATTACAAATAGTCATTGATTAATATGTAATGAATGGATTATGAGTATGTGGCTTTAAAGCTTTTCTGTTTTTGCATTAGTGTACATTAACATATAAAAAAACACATTATATTTAATTGAAACTAGGTAATTACAATAGTTCAAGACAAAACCAATGTCTCAACATGGTAGTTAAAAACTACTATCAGACATCATACAAAACTAGTATATATTTTGTTTTGCTTTTCATACAGTACTGTCAATAAAATGTAGGATTTTTTTTTATAGAAAATGGAAGAAGATTGGAAACCGAAGTTGGAAATGATGTTTGATAGTATTGAAGATGCTTGGAAATTTTGGGATGATTATGGCGGAAAAGTTGGATTTGGCGTGAGGAAACAATATTCAAACAAGAACAAACATGGCATAATTACTTCTTATAGGTTCGTTTGTTCTAAAGAAGGTTTGAGAAAATCAGATAAACGAGATTATAAAACAATTAATCCAAGGCTGGAGACCAGGACAAATTGTCAAGCAAGGTTGGGCATAAAAAATATGGGTGGAAAATTTATGGTGGTTGATTTTGTGGAGGAACATAACCATGATTTACAACTTCCAGAAACAACTCATATGTTGCCATCTCAAAGAAAAATCTCCCAAATTCAATGTCAACAAATTGATCTAGCTGATGATGCTGGACTACAACAAAGAAAGTCATTTGACTTGATGAGTAAAGAAGTGGGAGGAAGAACTAACTTGGGATTTATCCGTCTTGATCAAAAGAACTATCTCCGAAAAAAGAGGGCGAGGAGTATGGAACATGGGGACGTTGGTTATTTATTGCAATACTTCCAAAAAAAGTTGGTGGAAAATCCAACTTTCTATCATGCATATCAAATGGATGATGAAGATCAAATCACCAATGTGTTTTGGGCAGATGCAAGTATGCTCATTGATTATGAATGTTTTGGTGATGTGATTTCTATTGATTCAACATATTGCACAAATAGTTCAGATAGACCGCTAGCAATATTCTCGGGATTTAACCACCATCGAAAAGCAGTGATATTTGGGGCTGCATTGTTGTATGACGAAACAACGGAGTCTTACAAGTGGCTCTTTGAGACATTTTTAGAGGCTCATAAGTAGAAAATGCCTCAAACAGTTTTTACTGATCAAGCTCAAGCAATGGCAAAAGTGTTAGGTGAGGTTATGCCTGTAGCTTACCATGGCTTATGTACGTGGCACTTGATGCAAAATGCCATCAAACGCTGTGGCAATTTAATGAAAGGTGGATCCTGTTTTCTTAGTGATTTGAATAAGTGCATGTATGGTTATACACTTTAAAGGAAGGCTGGAGTACTTTCCTTGTGAAGTATGATGCAAAGGAAAGTGATTGGTTGCAAAGATTATACACTTTAAAGGAGAAATGGGCATCATGTTACATGAATAAGGTTTTTACATTAGGAATGCGAAGTACTCAAATTAGTGAAAGTGTGAATGCAGATATTAAAAATTTTATGAATGTGAAGCTGGATATTATCAAATTTTTTAAGCGCTTTGAAGATGTTGTAGAAGAAAAGCGGCAAAACGAATTGAAGTGTGAATATGAAGCACGACAAAAGATTCCAAGACTAAAGAACTCATATTCGAGTATCTTGCAGCAAGTGTCTAAGGTTTATACTCCCGCTATTTTTGATAAATTTCAACACAAGTATGAGTTGTTTGAAGCATGTTCTGTCAAAAGCATTAACATACAATCACCCTTAGTTGACTGTGTTATTGCCATGGAGAGTGATTTGGAAGAGTGGAGAGTGTCATTTGATTTGGATAAGAATTCTATTTCTTGCTCTTGTCACAAGTTTGAGAGTACAAAAACTCAGCAATTACACCATTAATATGTCAACAAATTTAAAGTGACTGGAGATTCTATTGCATCGTCGTTCTACGAAAAATAGGGCTCGAACCATCACCGTTCCATTGTCGTTGGCATCTTGAACTCGTACAACATCGTCGTCGTTCCATCGCTATTCAACCATCACTATTCTTCTTTTTCTTCATCGACGAGTTTGGATAGGGATAAGGCGGTGGAGAAAAATTGGTGAAGTGCGATACGGTGGAGAAAATTTATGTCGTCGTTTCTCTCGGATTTCCGTTTCTCTCGGATTTCCGTTTCTCTCTTCTTTGCTCGTGGTTTCACTTTCTCTCTCCTTTTAATTACCTTCTTTTCTCTCTGCCGTTAGATCAATCCAAAGGCTTACATAGCCACAGGAGGGACAACATGAGACAAATAACAGGAGAGGATCCAGATCCAGAAAAGGAGGACTTTCTCAAAAATAAAAAATTATTAAGTGAGAAGTGCATGTGATAGGTCACTCTTTGTATCTCAAAAGTAGTGACTTTGGTAGGATAGGACTAGTCATACATAGAGTAATTTTATATCGGTCGGTTATGGATTTTCGTGGGTTGATTTTGTCCAATCGAAACCGACCAGTTGTATCCATTATTAACCGTGTCAGTTGACCCGTCAGACCCGCAAGACCCGAGTTGGCCCGCCCGACTGCAAACGGTTGAAATGGGCTGGACGGATTGGGCCGGTAGATTGTTTTCTGTCCAGCTCTAGTGTTAGCCTTTAAATTTAGCCAATTATGAGATGTCTTTATTTAATTACTCCATCCCATCGAAGAGTCTCAATACAATTCACATCGTGTGCATGCACATATTGAGCTTTCCAATGACTAATTAGTAGTACATTGAATGTCGTAGAAATACTACTTAGAGCAATGGAGTTTTATTTTTTGGGAAATGTTAACTTGTGCCATTAAGGGATGACATATGTTAAGGAGATTAATACTCCTTCCGTTCCTTTTTATAAGAGACAATTCACTTTTTAGATTCATTCAATAATTGATGTATTTAGTCTATATTATAGCTTAAATACATTCATTATTGAATGAATCTAAAAAATCAATTGTCTCTTATAAAAAGGAACGGAGGGAGTATAGAAATATTCTTCTTGGTATTTGTGTAATACACCTTTTGGACATTAATTTCTTTGAATTATTTAATGTTAAGTTTCTTTATTTGGATAGTTATCATGTGCTCTAAGGGCACATGTTAACATGACCCTTATTTTCTTGGTATTTTTTTATATATAAATTTTTAATAATAGTATTTAATATTCATTTAATTTCTCCAATCGAACGCCTATTAAAAAGCTCTAAATAGATTCCACCAAAAACAAATAACTCTATATTATTATAAATGAATTTCACATAAATAATGTGACTAAGTTATTAATCTTTTAATATTTTTTTATTCGTAGTCTACGGTGCTTATGTGAGTGTTACTCTAAATTTTGATAACTAGCTTATGTGAGTGTTGCTCTAAATTTTGATAACGAATAAGAGATTCATGCAAATTTGGACATTAGCAAGTCAAAAGGTTAATGGACAATGACGGTATTTTTTCAAAAGAAATTGTCACGTATTATGCAAATTCAATTGTATCTACATAATTATGAAACTAATATTTTGAATATAATTAGATATTTTTATCAATACATGATTTGGAAAAATTTCATTGGTAAAGAATTGGTTTATCTTTACTCGTATCAAAGTCTAACGGATCTTCACAAGGGAAGGACGAGTATCAAAAAATTGGTATAAAAAATGCGTGTTTTCATAGTTTTAATCTTCAATGTCAAACTTTATAAGAAATCACTAAAAATATAAATCATGTCTTTTTAGACTTAATTTATGAAAGATAGGAGTTTTGCCTATGACTTCTATATCCAACTGATATTTTTGGTCCACAACTCCAACCAACATCATAGAAAGAACGATCCCTCAATCATTCATCGATAAATTGAGTCTAAAAATACATAATTTATATTTTTAGTGATTTCCTCTAAAGGTTGACATTGAAATATTAAAAATATAAAAACACTATTGTTTGTACCAATTTTTTTGATACTTGACTTTCCTTGTTAAGAGGTATCGGACATTGATATGAGTCATGATAAACCAATTCTATTACCTCAAAATCAATAGTCAGAAGGAACCAATGAAAATTTTCCAAATTATGTACCGGTAAAAATATTTGATTATATTCAAAATAATAGTTTCATAATTATGTAGATACAATTGAATTTGTAAGTGTTGTTTGTCAAAAAAAAAAAGAAAAAAAGAAATTGAATTTGTAAGTGTTATGCATACACGACGATTACCTTTGAAAAAATATTAGCATTGCCCATTAACCTTTTTCGATAACCCCTCATCTTCGTGCCTTCTTTCGGTGAACCCTTTGTCAACATGAATTGCTAAAGAGATGCATTTTAAATTGTGCTAGGAGGAAACCAATTGTATCTAAACTCAATTAGTCTATACTAAACTTGTATATTTTACATAAAAGTATTTATCATAAATATTTTACCGATATTGTGCTAGGAAGAAACCAATACGAGATATTTGCTCCGATGAAGATTTTATATTATTTCCATCCGCTTTTGAACTTCATGCTCATTCAAAACTTTTTCTTGACATTTTATAAGTTCAACTCATTTATCCCCAATCTCTGATCGTGAGTCAACATGGTAGCATCCAAATCAATTACCTGAAACAGTTTGAAGAGAAATTATTATCTTAAAATTGAGCTGTTAGTAAATCATGTATCAAATTAATCAAACATTAATACTCCTTACTATATACTATAATATCGGTATAATATTGTTTGATTTATACATCTTGGTCAATCGTTTTTTAGGCTTCAAACAATGTAGCAGCTTCCTTGGTCCTACTATAAACTATAATATCGGTATTCACCATGATCTCACCCCTACAACAATTAACATTATTAATAATATGATTAAATGTATAACTTATAAAATAAGATGAATTTTATAAATAAAATATTAAAAGAAATAAAATATTTAGTCAACTCATCAATTTTTTGATTGAATTGAGGACTCAATACGTAAATCACCAACAAACATTTATGCATCATTTTATTCCATTTTCTCCGTTTGATTAAATATATTTCAGTCAAAAACTAGATAAACATATGAAATAATTAAATAAAGGTAAATAAACTACAGACATTCATATGAAATTATTACTACTAGAGACACAACATGATATACTTAATATCTTATAAATATTAGGTCCAATTAAGTTAGATCGAGTTTCTTCTCCGTGTTTTTGTGTTACCTTGTAACCAGTGAATGTCATCCTTGCTATGATAGGAACTTGACGAATGTTTTCACCCTTTTTCCCTTTTGGATAAAACAATTTTCGAACACTTTCATTTTCAGTGGTTTCCTTGCAACCTCTGATTTTCTTCTCAAACAAATTTTTTTTTCTAACGAAAATCTTTTCAAGATATCATCAATATATTTTACTTTGGTAATTTTTGAGTTTTTTTGTGCTACACTCTGAACTACAATTTCTTTTGATTCTTTCATGCATTGTTTTATGCTAAGAACAATAATCTCCAACATTATCATCGTTGTTGTCCACCTCAAATAATATAATATTTTTTATATTATTAATGATGAGCAACAAAAATGACAATATTGAAGACTGAAATGATAATTAAGAGCGTAACACCCAAAAGTTCAAGAATTACCGAAATAAAATATATGGATGATATTTTAAAAAGATTTTCGGTAGAAAAAATTTTGTCTAAGGAAATCAGAGGTTGCAAAGAAACCACTAAAAATGAAAGTGTTCAAAGATTGTTCTCTTGAAATAGAAAAAAAAAGTGATAACATTTGTCAAGATCAAAATAACTACTAAAATATTACTACCTCATAAGGACATGAGCACCTCAATGGGACATGTTCATAACTTGATGAAATATACTAGCTAGGATTCCAATTAGTAAAATATTCATTCTCCACTTTATTTGTTTCAGCCGCTTGATTACTGTAAATTAAATATATATAAAAAAAAAGTAAGAACTTTAAAAAAAACAGTTTGCATTGTCAAAAGAAAATCAAACAACTCGTTGAAAAAATAAATAAATTGTGTACCTATAAGATATGAATATTATAGAACTTGTTTTTCCCTCATCCACGGAGATGTCACAGAATTTAATTGTTTTCGTTTTGGTTCGAACAAAAGAATTTGGAAAGCAGAGAATGAAATTGGGAGTGTGTATAGTTTAAAAAATTAACCGATCCACTTATTTTGCCATTCCATAAAAAATAGGCAAATTCTAAAATGCATCACATCAAGTGGTTTATAGTGGACCACTTATGAATAACACGATAACAAATATGAATTTTATAAAATCCATCGTTGGATTGAAAGTTTGTTTCATATAGATCATCCATAAAAAAATTTAGAAAAATTAAAAATCATTTGATATGTTATTGAGACCCATTAAGATTAACGGTTTATAAATTTTTATTAAATACCGTTAATCTTGATAGGATTCAATAACATATCAAATGATTTTTGTTTTTTCTAAAAATTTGTTTGGATAATCTATATGATATAAACTTTCAATTCAACGGTAGATTTTGTAAAATTCGTACTCGTTATAGTAATATCGATCACTGGTCCACGGTGGACCACTTATGAAGGTGATCCACTGTAGCATTAGCCTAAAAAATATTATTACCATTATAAAATATACTCCCTCTGTTCCTTTTTATTTGTTGTTTTAGAAAACAAAATTTGTTTCAAATTATATGTTGTTTTGATAATTTAAGGTTATATTTTGTCTATTATATCCTCCTTTCTAATTTTTGTTTATTGACTAAATTTATATAATATTTTTATTGTATTAATTTTTTACTAAACTTCTTCATATATCTTTTCATTGTATCTTTTTTCTTACTAAAATTCTTCATATAAATTTTTTGGTGGATTAAAATTATAGTATAATATATTAAAAAAATGGTATAATAGAAAAATAAAGTACAAAAATACACTTTCTTAATTTGATATTTTTTTTCTTTCTTAAACAACAAACAAAAAGGAATGGAGGGAGTAACAACTATTATTACCATTAATATTGTTGAAATTCAATATTCAAATGTTTTTATTATTTATGAATTGAACTAATGGATCCCTTGATTTATGTTTTGTTTTCCACCGTTATTCCAATTGAGAGATGTTATATCCAGCGAAAATGTTCAACGCTAACTTCACGAAATGTTTTTTTTTTCTAAAAATATTTTCAAAATTAGAACCCCAAATGATTATGTGTAATGTGTCTATCAAGCAACAAAAAATCCTCTTGTTAAAAGTAACTTAACCAATCTCTTTTTTATGCACACAAGTCACCAAAATACTTATGTATTTTTTTTGTTGTTGACTAAAACATGATTATGTATTAAAATATATGTATAGGATTTAGTACGGTTTCATAAATACAATAGTATATATATTTTATTGAAAAAATAATAGGTTAAGATTGGTTAATAGATTATGTATTAAAATATATGTATACGATTTGATATAGTTTCGAAAAATCAATCCAAAATTCGACAAATCATATATAAATGAGATCTCATTGAAATTTATTCGACCGAGAAGAAAGATCGGACCATAGTTGGAAAACAAACACACCATATGACAGAGAAAACTGCGTAATCAATCTTAAACAAACAGCAGCCACAAAAAACATCACAAATGCAAAACCAAAACCGTACAAAACATACAACATCATAGAACCAGAAAAAATACACCATCACAAAACTATCACTTCCTTTCAAAACATACATCAGCAATCTTTTGTCGGGTACATAAAACATACTCAATAAACTAAGACACTCTTCATTATACTCAATAGTCATTAAAATAAGAAAAACTCCAAAACCCACATATCAAAAGGAATTAAATCGACAAAAGAGTGATTAAAACACACAAAAGAATAAAAAAATTAAATCAATGTTACCTAGACGAATGCAATTTTGAAACAAACATAGCCGAAACACAATTTTTAAATACAACTGAAAAGAGTGATCAAAGACGATGAATAGTTGTCTATCAATATGGGCTGCCTTTTTACTGGGCCTTGTGCTTTATCTGGCCCAAAAAGATATGGTGATTACTGAGTACTATCGAAAAATATCCTTCGATAAAATTGTTAGCATTTAGCAATATATTTTTTAGATAAACTTTAATAAAAATGAGACATTATTTTTACGTATGAGTGTATAAAACAATTTTTAACTTTTTTCTATTTTATCTGGTGTCATATTTTGGTCCTATATGAATTTTTTATTTATTTTTAAGTTTATGAAAATAAATAAATTTTTTGTGTTAATTTATAAATTTTTACTGATAAACATTATATTTTTATAAGTTATTTTTTCTAATAAATATATAAAAGATTATTTATTTGGATAAACTATTTCGCATAAACTTAAAAATAAGTCATGGAAAAATAAATCAAATTTGTCTTTGGGTTGAAAGAGCAACTACTCATCTACTCTTTATAAAAATAAAATAAAAAGGGCAGCTACTCATATTAACAAAAAAATAATATTAATAATAATCAAATCTCCAACGAAATTGAGGGAATTTCAACCCCAAACCACCCCATATGCGCTTGAATTTTCAAAATTATCTTATTTAGATTTTAGAATTCAAAGGTGATTTTTTTTAAAAAAAACTTAGATGTGTTAAAAAATTTAGATTTCATTTTTTTTTGAAGCAGTTTAGATTTCATTTTGTCACAAGTGGAGTTCGAAACATATTTTAGGGCGTTTGAATTGTAGAATTTGCATGAGTAAAATATTATTATTACACGTTAGAATATTAGAATCTAAATATGTAAAAAGCTTGAATTTTTTTTTTGAACAAGCCAAAATGAAATATATATAAATAAGCTTGAATTTTTATTTGTCTACAAGATGGGTTCAAACCATGTGCTCGTAAAGAATAAGACTCTGATGATGGCGTACACCCCTATAAGGTTCCAAAACAATGGACGAAGATCCAAAGTGTTGCGATTGGCATTCGACCGCAGCAGAGGTACGTGCAAAAGAGGTTATCACTTTGACGCCCAAGTCATCATGTCATTGAGTTGAAGAAAATACACTAGTAAGTCAATCATACATCCGTATGACTAGAGCTGTCAAAATGGGCTTAAACCGGCCCACTAGCCCTTAAGTTACCTAGGCCTATAAGTTAGCTTTGAGGGTGTACTATGTGATTCATCATCTTCTTATCTTTTGGTTGAATTGTTTGTGTTTCGTTGGTGTTTTATGGAGATTTTCTTCTGATTTTTGTTTCTTACAAAGTAAATTATAAATTATGTAACTTCTCGACCTAGGTAACTTAAGGGCTAATGAGCCGGTTTAAACCCATTTCGACAGCTCTACGTATGACCATGAGTCACACTTATATATAGAGAAATAGTTGTAACTACCTATTTAGGTGCAAGGAGCCCTTGAGATAGATCCAACAATCAGTGAGCGATACAAGGGAGAATCCATTGTGACACATGTACAAATAGATCATGTACACCATTATTATAGCCGAAGTTCATTGAAAAAAGGAGGACACACGACTACTGGGCCCTAGAGAGTCAGGCCTTTGAAATGGCCCAAAGCCCAGTCCAAAACACCATGTCCACGGCGTTCGGATTCTAAATTGTAAAATGAATTTTTACGCATTCAAATTTTAGAATCCAGATGTGTACAAATCTTGAAATTTAACTTCATAAATAGAAAGAGTTTGAAATTTTTAAATTCAAATGTGTAAAATAATTTTTTTTTACAGCTCAAATTTACTCATATTGCTCTTAATATCCCATTGGAAAAAAACAACTTATAATAAAGTGGTGATGACACCAAGTTCCATTAACGTTAAGTTAGGAATTTGACATGATAAAAAGCAAAGCAAAGGCCAATGCAAGCAAACTGCAAAAATAATTAAAATAAAAAAAATTCCCCTTTATTCCGTTAAACTCAACTTAAAAAATAATTAAATTCTTTGACTAAACTTAAAAAATTACTTAAATTAAACAACTTATTTTAAAGTTTAAACAAGAAAACTATTCTTTGTTTGTGCCAACTCCATTTTCCTTTCCAACGCTAATCGAACTCGTGTATACCGCACTCATTTTCATTTTCTGTTCACTCACAAAACGACGCACAACAACGTCACTGAATCCACGTTTTGAAAGCGTGAAACGCAACAGTGTATTGTTCTGCTACCAATGGAGTTCGATCCGATCCCAATCGGTTCGTGCTCCAAAGAGCATCAAAATATTTACCAGCAATGGTTCAATTTCGCTGATTCAGGTACTAATCTACTTTCACTAATTCCTTGCTTAATTTTTTTTAATTCTGTTAAATGAGATTTGATTCGGTTTAACGATGGAATTGAACACTGTGATCACTTTGATATTCAGATAGTGATGGACGCATAACGGGAAATGATGCCACCAAGTTTTTCGCTATGTCTAATATGTCTCGTCAAGATCTTAAACAGGTTTTATTGTTTTTCTTCTTTTGTTGCATTTATGTGTTTTAAATATTCTTAAGATATGATTGCTTGGTTGGTTGGAGAGTTAGGAAAAAAGAGTGATTAAATTGGTCAATTTTAGGCATTTAGAAATTGGAGCTAACAGGCAATTGGGTCAAAACTGAGATGATAATATCATTTTTGCAAGTTTGCCCATTCTGAAGATTTCTACTTTGCCATGTCACCTCACTTTGTATGGTTATTTACTTATTTTTAAACCGATAGTGTGACGTGGAAAGATGGTCGTCTCTCATTGGATATCCGTGTAAAACTATTAAAGTATTTCCGTTATATACGCATTTGTATTTGAGAATATAGAATATGCACTTCCAATGTAAAATAGTTTTACACCGATATCCAATGAACGTCTTGTATTCCGCCAAATCATAGGGTTATTTTGAAACTAATTGTATGACATGGCAGGTTGATGGTTTCTTATTGGATAACCGTGTAAAACTATTCTACACCGCTAGTGCATGCCCATTAAACTCTTTGTATTCGTATCAAACAATATATAGCATGATGTTGTTGATTTTCAATTTTCATAACTATTTATCTACCTATGCTATCAAGTATCAAGCATGCATCGGTCGAATTTAAACTTTCTCTGTCCTTCCTATTATACTAAACTCTACTCTATTTTCACTTTGCTAAATCAAATATAGTGGTTTCTCTTGAATTGGGTTTGAACTTTGATTTGTGGAAATGCATCACAGAATATTCCGCGATGTTGTTAAATAACAGCTATAGTGGCGCTAGCGCTATTGCATATTGGAATTTGAACAAATCGCTATTGTTCCGCGATATACTATTTAGTACCAAATATTGTGAAATAGCGGCTATAGCAGCGCTATAGCACTGTTGTGTTGTGGAATTTGAAAAAACCGTTATTTTTTCTGCAATATGCAATTAATGACACTGTTATTCAATGTAACTCCTTTTGTTTTGACTTTTTGCTTTTTAGATTTAAAGATGTCGCTATCAAGAGTTTTATGTTGTCAATTAACCATTTTGTTTTAAATTTTAACTTTAATTTATGATTATGTTTTGTACTAGATTAACAGTGGATTGAATTTGAACTCCTACACTTTTATTTATTTCACTTTGATAAGTATCTCTTTTAATTTATTTCTTTATACCTCGTGAACTAAATTGTTTGTTTCTTTGCTCCTTACCAAAATAAGGTGTGGGCTATTGCAGATTCAAAGCGACAAGGTTATTTAGGTTTCCAAGAGTTTATCATTGCTATGCAGGTAAAAATGTTACGCTTTGCGGAAGTTTAATGCTGATCGATTTCCAGAATCTTACTCATTTGAAATGTAGGTAGTTTCTTTGGCACAATCTGGACACCCAATAACACATGATCTGCTGAATAGTGATGGTAAGTAAGTTATGTGTGTTTAGGTTTTTCTTCTATTGTTTTGTTTGAATAAGATTTTGTAATTGTATTGGTGAAATATTAAAATGCACATAGTGTGTACTGTCTACACGTATTTATTGTGAATTTCTATCGCATAAATTTTTTAGCTAATAGAGCTTATCATTTATCGCAGTTGATTTGAAAAATCTGAAACCTCCCATAATGGAGGGCTTGGATGTATTACTAGCTGTAAGTATTTATTTTTTCGATTTACTATTTGTTTATGGTATTAACTTTTTCATGTTTATTTAGTAAAAGTACTTACTGCTTGGCTTTGTATCCACAGAAAAAAAAGCATAAACAAAAAGACAGTGATGTAAATGGTAATATATTTCCCATTTCATTGAATATGGGCACTCAGATTGATTTTAGTTTTCTTGTTTGCTCCTTTCTCTTCAAAATCCCAGTTAACTAATTAGCGATAATGCAGGTAGTCCTCAATTACAGCCATCACCATCAAACAGTTGGTTTTCTTCGAAGTCCACAAAAAAGGCAAGCATTCTGCTACTCTGTGTGACTATGACTTTGATTTTTTCCTCCCTTTCTTTGTGCACTATCCTTATCTGCTGCTAGAGAGAACATCCTGATATTCATGTCAAGTTTTGGATGAGTAACAGTAACAAGCTTGACTGGCATTCTTTACCAGCTTTATTATGCTCTAGTTTTAGTTTGTGTCATCATAATCTTGAAGAATGAAAAGTATCCCCAGGAGTGGTTGGTTTGGATATTGTCTGACTCTGACACTCTGACTAGGATGTTATTAGAGGCATGAAACTATAACATTATCTCTTGGATTTTATGCAAGTGTCTAAGTGATACAAGCCGATACCAATAATCTTCGTGATACTTAATAGGTGAATAATATTAATGTGCCAGTTTCGAGTTGTTACTATCAAGGCTAATCAAATTTTTGTTTTGTCTTGTATCCATCTAATTTAGTTTCTGATAGGGCATAAATCAATTTGTCAGTATCCTAAGGCCATCCTGTAGATTTGTTCTCTAGGCCCTTTAATCTGTGTGTTGCTATTTCTTTGCTATTGCCAAAGCTTAAAAAATAATCAATATATGTTCTTATAGGGTTTTCACTTGTATTTTGGTGCATATTTCAACAGGTGCCACTTTCCTCTGTGACATCAATAATTGATGGCTTGAAAAGACTCTATATCCAGAAGTTGAAGCCTTTAGAAGTTACTTACCGCTTTAATGATTTTGTCTCCCCATTATTGGTCAGTAAGTTACCATCTTTAGAAATGACTGGCTATTATAGATTTAGTGTCACATTTCTTTACTTGGTTACATTGTTGCTTTGTTTTAAATACACAATTGACATCTTTATTGATTGCAACGCTTTACTTACTGCAGACAAATAGTGATTTTGATGCCAAACCTATGGTTATGCTTTTGGGTCAATACTCAACTGGTAAAACAACATTTATCAAACATCTGCTTAAATGTGGTTATCCAGGCAAGTAATTCTGCTTTCTCTATATCCATATCGGTGTCTAAGTGTGGCACTTCCCATATCTGTTTTGTAGACATAAGCTACTGAAGTTTGTGTTGTTTTCCATAACTGTCAATAGGTGCACATATTGGACCTGAGCCTACAACTGATAGGTTTGTTGTTGTCATGGTATGTGCCAGAAAACCAGAGTCTCTCCCAAAACACTCTTAACACCTTAAGTTTTCTTAGTTTTCAAATTATTTTTGCATCAGTGCCTAGTTTTGACAATTTGAATTATGAGCTCTAGCAACACACTCTAACACACTTTCCAACACTATCATTTATGGGTTAAAATTTATATTGGCCCCCACTAAATCATGGTGTGTCGCATAATTTTTTTGTGGGATCCATATGAATTTTATCCAATAAAAGAGTGTTAAAAAATGTGTTAAAGATTGTGTTACTAGCATTATTCTTTGAATTATTGTAATACTTTATCTTCAAGTCATCTTGGAAATTGAATTATTGCATTAGTTTTAACTAGCAAATGGTGTTGGTGTACAGTCTGGACCTGATGAGAGAAGCATTCCTGGAAATACTGTTGCTGTCCAAGCAGACATGCCGTTTAGTGGACTTACAACTTTTGGCACAGCTTTTTTGTCAAAATTTGAGTGTTCACAAATGCCTCATCCTGTAAGTTGCTTTAGCTCCATTGAATAAGTTTATAGATTTTCCTTGTGTGCATTTGGACATAACCAGTTTTTGATTGTTCAAAGCTACTGGAGCACATTACATTTGTGGACAGTCCTGGAGTTCTATCTGGAGAAAAGCAACGGACACAACGAGCATATGATTTTACGGGTGTAACATCTTGGTTTGCTGCTAAGTGTGATTTGATACTCCTCTTGTTTGATCCTCACAAACTTGATATTAGTGATGAGTTCAATCGCGTAATATCATCTTTACGAGGACATGATGACAAAATTCGAGTGGTTTTGAACAAAGCAGATCAAGTTGATACTCAGCAAGTAAGCCATTGTGTAGTTAAACACTTAAACTTAAACTTCTGTTTGTTTATATACTAATGAATCTTTTAGTACATGCTTAGGGAATACTAACCTCGATTTGGTTCTATGTTATAGCTGATGAGGGTTTACGGAGCCTTAATGTGGTCACTCGGGAAGGTGCTGAACACACCTGAAGTCACTCGTGTGTATATTGGGTATGTCACTTTGTATATGTATTCAGTGTTAAAATGTTCTCTTTGACATAGAGAGTTGGAAAGAGACCAATGTGTTTCTGCAATCACTAGTTATTTTAAGTTTATTTTTATTTTGTGGTGGAACTATGGCAGATGTATTTTATCTCACCTTTCTTTTGCAGCTCCTTTAACGACAAGCCTGTAAATGATGCTGTCAGCGGTCCAATCGGAAAGGAACTGTTTGAAAAAGAACAGGAAGACCTTCTTTCAGATCTGAAAGATATACCAAAGGCAGCTTGTGATCGAAGAGTGGGTTTATTTATTTATTTATTTTTATTGAAGAGTCATTTTATTTTATTTTCTACTAACAATAGTTAGCAAATAAACTATGAAGATTGATACGATTTAATTACTAGGAAGTTGGCCTTTTGGTTTGCTTTTGCTGAATATCACAATCCAGTTAATTATTGTTTATATGTATGTTATTTATTGAAGTTGCTGGTTTGCATAATTTTATCTTATATATTCAATTCATTGACTATTGTAGATCAATGAATTTGTTAAACGAGCCCGAGCAGCCAAGATACATGCTTACATTATCAGTCATCTTAAAAAGGAGATGCCTGCAATGATGGGCAAATCTAAAGCTCAGCAAAAACTCATTGATAACTTGGCCGGTGAATTTGGAAAGGTATGAATATCTTCTCTGCTCACATACATGTCTCTTTGATCTCACTTAAATATTATATTGTGTATATATGACCTGTAAAATCCAAAACAGGTACAAAGGGAGTTCCATTTACCTCCTGGTGACTTTCCAAATGTTGAGCATTTCAGAGAGAGCTTGCGTGGTTATAATATCGACAAGTTTGAGAAATTGAAGCCAAAAATGATACAGGTAGTTGATGACATGCTTGCCTACGACATTCCTAACCTCTTGAAGAATTTTAAGAATCCCTATGATTAACTTTCTTAGCACTTGATCCATGATGAGTTGATTTAGTTGCAGTGACATTTGTAGTATACTAATATTGCGGGTAATATCCAGTAAAAAGAATAATATTACAGGTTATTAATGTAATTAATGTAAGTTCGTATTGAATCTTTATGTAATACACCGTGGTCCCTGATCCCATTCTTCTGTAGTAGACTTTTAATGTTCAAATATGAACTTTGTATTGTTTCTTTATCACTGTCATCAGCAACAAAGTTTCAAAACAAAAAATAAAGTGAAAACAGAATTATTTGTTGGGTTAAACATGTTTTAATCTCTGTAATATCAGTGACTTTTGGTTTTAGTTTTTTCCTTCTAGTCTTGAATATCTGACTTTGTTTTTAAGATTTTAGTATTTTCTAGCCTTTGTTGTTAATGAATGTCTGTCTGACCGTTGAGTGACGAGTTGGTCGACAAAAATATACATCCCCGCGATTATCGTTCTTTCTCAGTTTTATAGACTCAATCGAAACCTTTCTCAAGCAAGCATACAAAACCCATACATGGAAGTATGGAACCACACTTAAATGAATTGGAAAATTTGAGACTTCTTTATTTTGTTGATCACAGATTCAACATGCAGTTAAATGCCATTAAATGCGTCTATGCTTGATTATTTAGTGGAGGGAAATTCTCAACTACACTACATCGATATATTAATGCAGATGATAATTACTCAGTTGCTCAAGTACAATAGTACATTGTACAAATTTAAATCTACTCGTATTATTCTACTGTATTTATTTTCCTTTATAATATTGGTGGTAGTTTTCATAATTTTAGAAAAATGTCAATCGCAATTTCTTCTTGAGTCTATACTTCATCATTGTCCTTCTTCCAAAAACAAAAACTCCTCCATCTCCTTCTCGTCCTTCAAACAGATCAAAATGGAAAACAAGAAAAATAAAATAAAAATACATTACTTCTCTTTTCTACTCGCAATCTTATTCATATTCCTAGTTCACTACTTCATTGCATACAGAAATTCATCATCCAACAAAATGTCGTCCTCCCCATCTCCATCCCCTTCGTCGGCAATGACGAGCCAGTCCACATTGCATCAAGTTATTGTCTGCTTGGTGTATATAGCAGTCTTCTCCATTTTATTTGTCTTAATGGTGGTAGTGGTTACATTACTATTTATCGACTGTCCTTTGTACTGCTCTCGTACACCGGCAGTGGCACCTTTGCCAATGAATGAGCTGGAGATGGCCGAGCAAGACACGTAGGTAGGTTGCTCCTCCTTCCCCAACTACTACTCATCATTGTTGTTTCTGTTTCGTTGTTGTGGGGACTGTGTCTATACTGTTGGTATTAGGGGTGGGCATGGTTTGGTTAAAAACCAAAACTGCATAAAAACTGAACTGAACCGTTTCTACAGTTCAGTTTTTTTGAACTGAACTGTTAGTAAAAATATAAACCGAACCAAACAGTTTGGTTAACCAGTTAACCGGTTCAGTTAATCAGTTAACCGTAACTGTTTTTTTTCAAATAATACAAAAATGATAAAAATAATCTTTCAAAATTGACAAAATAATAAAAAATAATATTAATAATAATATAACAATAATAAAAAATAAGTAAAATAATAAAAAAAATAATAAAAAATAAAAAATTGACAAAATAATATTAAGGCGGCTACTAATATATTAGTAGAAAATTATGGTTCCAAACACAACTTGATATTTAGGCGGCTACTAAACTCCAATTTCATCCCCAAAAAATCGGCCGAAACACAAAAATCGGTCGAAAAACCGAAAATCGGCCGAAAAATAAAAAATCGGCCGAAAACCCGAAAATTGGCCGAAAACCCAAAAAACGGCCGAAAACACAAAAAATCGGCCGAAAACCGAAAATACAAAAAATCGGCCGAAAACCCGAAAATTGGCCGAAAACCCAAAAAACGGCCGAAAACACAAAAAACCGGCTGAAAATACAAAAAATCGGCCGAAAAACTGATTTTAGGTTTTTCGGCCGTTTTTTAGTTTTTTCGGTCGATTTTTGGGTTTTCGGGTGTTTTTTGGATTTTCGGCCAATTTTCGGTTCTTCGGCCGATATTTTGAGTTTTCGGCCGATTTTTGGGTTTTCGGCCAATTTTTGGGTTTTCGGCCGATTTTTTTAGTTTTCAGCCGATTTTCGGTTTTTCGGCCGATTTTTGGGTTTTCGGCCGATTTTAGATTTTTTTGCCGATTTTGGTGTTTTCGGCCGATTTTCGGTTTTTCGACCGATTTTTGTGTTTTCGGCCGATTTTTTGTGTTTTCGGCCGATTTTTGGATTTTCGGCCGATTTTTGTGTTTTCGGCCGATTTTAGATTTTTTTGCCGATTTTTATGTTTCGGCCGATTTTCGGTTTTTCGGCCGATTGTTTGTTTACTTATTTTAGTGTTATTATTATTATTATTTATTTTTTAAAGAATTTTATTATTTTTTAAAAAGTGTCAATTCATTGGATTTTAGGGTTTTAGTAATTTTTCGGTTTTTGGTTCAGTTTACAGTTAACTGGTTTTGTATTTAAAAAAACTAGTTAACTGAACTGTTGTCTCACAAACAGTTTGGTTCGGTTTTTTTAAAAACAGTTTTGGTTTTAAATGGTTTAGTTTGGTTCAGTTTAACTGTTTGGTTCAGTTTTTTGGTTTTTATGCCCACCCCTAGTTGGTATGACAATGAAACTTTGCTCACTTTGTATGTTCATCATTTAAGTTGTTAGTTGTTAAATTGAAGACAAATGTGTATGCGGTATACCACTATCTGTAGAAGTTTATTTGAGGCATTCTTGGAACCAAATTATCTGTAGAAGACAAATGTTTTGGCCAAATGAGTTTTACCCTTTTCTATATGGCTTATGGATTCTATGATTATAGTATGAATTCACTAGGTTTATTGTTGATTTTTTATTTCAGGGTCATTGATTTTATTGATGGTTATAAATTTAAGCATAGTACTCATTATCTTTTGATTTGTGGCTTGGGTTCGAAATGCTTTGTTTTTAGGGCAAAATGTGATTTTGATATCTACAATTTTAGTGAATTTGGATTTTAGTCCTTAAAAAATCAATCCTTTTGTTTTGCATCTATAATTTCAAATTCTTTTCGTTTTAGTCCTTAATGTGGTCATATCACACAAAAACGCTAATATGGTCAGAATCTGTTGACTAGACCACTGTCACGTTTTCAGAAGGCGTTCACATGTCCTTTATGTATATATGGCACACTATGCATCAAATTGACAAGAATCTTTCCACAATTAAACCATCAAAGAAAGAATAAAATTAAACAGTAGAGGAACACAAAGTAGTTGAAAAGAAAATCTGATATCTTGTATCATTATCCACCTTCATATTATTACAAAGGAGGGTTAGAGTAACTTTTTTTTTTCTTCATCTCTACCAACACATTGTTAAAAATTTATTTACTACCAACTCACATTAATTCATCACAAACTATAATATCTTTGTCTCAAACTAGTTTAACATCTATTGCCTTGCACAGGCAAAAAAATATATTTCTCTTAGTTTGTCATGACCCAATCTCTGGTCATGACCGGCGCACAGACCATCCCTAACTAACCTATATTAGTCTGCAAGCCTAATACACTATAACAGAAATACTTATTTAAAATAGAATTACTGAAATTTATAGCTCGACAGGAGTATCCCTAAACGATTAGGGAATCAGAGCCACGTAGTTCTCTAAGTGCTGGTTAAATATCAACAAAGCATATAAAAACTATCTCATTCATTATGTGCACATAAACCACATTCAAACCCAACAGCAGAGATCTAAATTAAAGGGAGTAGAATCAAACGAAACATAACAAAAACCGAATCAAATGGAATTCAACCAAACTGCACTAAAGAAAACATCCGGTTTGCATAATAATGAATTGCATAAAGGGAACAGTTTCAAACTGTAAATAAAAACACATTACTTTTGGTAACAGAAGAAAACCAATAAATTCACTATATACCCAACAACCTTTTGAACTAAAACGATCGTACTTTGCAAAATTTATACCAAAAAAATAATCTTTATCACATCAAAGGACCCATATATTTGATAAAGTCGTTAACCTAAACTGATTGCTAGTTCTACCCAAAGTTCTATATGCACATCTACAACTGAAACTAATAATAAACTTGCCAAATCTCATATCGCTTATCGTTTCCCACTTCGTTAACATATACCACATTATCTCTTCGTTGTGGTGAACGGATACCACATTATCTCTTCGTTGTGGCGAACGGATACCACATTATCTCTTCGTTGTGGGGAACGGATACCACATTATCTCTTCGTTGTGGCCAACGGCAACTCTGTATTCCCATTAAAACCAATAATTTAGAAAACTTGCTACAAGCTAAATTATCTACTCTAGATTTCTTTATTATCACTCAACACTTGTGCACTTTTCACACTTGTACTTGTACCAACTCTAGTACCTCTCTCGATACATACACTTTTGATCTCAATATGTATATCATAATCTTAATAAAATGTCATTCTTTACTAACTCTTTCTGACCACACAAGTTCATTTTTATTTTTCTTTCTTTTGACTATAAGTTAAAGGAACTTTGCTGAGAAAAGATAATATCTTTCTTTCTCATTCTCTAATCAATTTTCATCCTCTTATCTACTAGTTCTAAAACTGACACTACCTTAATAACCAATTTATCAAAATGTCCAGACAAGTCATTCTAACTATTTTACTATAATCTAACCAAGTCTTTAATTGTCTCATAACAGTCCTAGTGAAATTTTTAACATGAATTTCCAGCTAGCTCTATTCTATCATGAAAAAAAAAATTATTCTAATATGCTTTAATTCTTACAATATAGTCTCTATTAGTCCCAAAAAGAGTACCAATAGTTTCAAACCAGTCCCAAAACCATTTCAATATCGAATAACCTAGAATCTCAACTAGATTACAATTACATCATAACAGAATATGAATCTAACATACTCAAATTTCTATATTGAAGTCTCTAACCATAATTTGTTATAAGTTGAAGTAGAATTTCTTGACATTCAAACACATGCAACTTCTCATACTTAGGTTTACTCTAAAACTCTAATTTCTACCAAAAAAATTAAAACCTAATAAGAACTCACCAAAGTTATTTGAAGTGAAGATGGTGTTGGACCTCTTTAAACCTTGTGGGTTTCAAACCCTCTCTTCTTGCAGTAACCCAAATCTTGAAGCTTTAGCCTTTAATCCTTTCTAATGGATTCTCTAACTAGTTGGAAGGAACTCATTTTCCATGAATATAGTACATGAACTTGGTGTTAGAGAGGAATTGGAAAGATTTTGGAATCATGCTATGGAGAGGGTGTATGTTCGAGAGTGTTCCAGAGAAGATGAGAAAAATTGAATTCCCTTTTTTTTTTTTTTTTTTTTTTTTTTCTTCATATATATATGCCAAGTTATTAAACTACCCTCCATTTGACCACCCAATCACATACATAACCTTAATGTTCTATGTATTTACTAACATGTCATCAAGTCTAGAATTCCAATTATTCATAATTTAAGCAACTAGTACTCCTCAACACTTTTAAGGATTTTGTCAATTAGGTACTAATTCATTTTCCAAATTCGGGGATATTACATAGTTGAACACTGCATTCATTTTGAAGTCTATGTCTATCATTCAACAACTTCTATTGTTTGTAGCCACATTAATGAAAATAAGCAAGCACTAACGCAATTTTATATGATAATATATTAGAGTCTTAGCAATAAGAAATTATACCCAACTTTAATTGGTTTTCCACATTGATCCTATATTTCATCACTTTAAGAAAAGAAAAATATTATGCAAGTAGTGAGGTTTATAGAAGAATGTGTTGTTATAAAAGAGTAAAATCAACTTGTATTGAGATCAAATGTGCTAATGATTCTCGCATAGATACATAGTACTGTCCAAAAAAATTAGACAACAAAGAAACTGATAAAAAAATTCATATATCTAGCTTTTGGCAATTTTTTTAACAAATAATGACATTAAGATAGTTCACAATTTACAGTATTCCAAAAACCTTTGACAAACAGATTGCAATATGGTTGACATCTTCTTTCAAGTCCATATCTATATGCTTCGTATTTGCAAACGACTTTTAATTTTATCGACATCTTCCACAATCTTTTGAATAAATTCATGTTCGTACCTGCAAAAGCATGTACAAGATCTTTCAATTGAGTTATGCAGATAGTTTTGAATTTATTCAGTCAAAAGTTTAAAATGACTGTCAAATTTTCAAAAGAACAAACTTACCCATAAAATAGAAAACCTGCACTAAAACTAAAAACAAAACTTAAACTATAATATAAAATATTCCATGTCTAATTTCTTTTTGGTCAAATCATATGTTTAAATTGATAGGGCTATAAAGAAGACCTGATTTCTTTTTTTTTTTAACAATCCACATACTCTTAAAAAGAATAGAACTCTATTACATACCCTGTTGTATAAGCCTTTCCGGACAAATTAGATACTTCCAACAAAGCTGACCTCCATTTTTGTACTCTCTCTGAGTTAACTCCAAAATTATTTTCATGTTGAGCCATGTCTGTGCCATAACATTTTCTCAGATGCCTTATGTCTGATGGGTCCACTTTGTAAAAGATTGGCCAAACTATTTGATTCTTCGATTTCTTACACTCCATAATCTTGACAAGTTCATCAAGACACCACGAGGAATTTGCATAGTTTTCAGATAAAACAATAATGGAAAGCCTTGATGCTTCAATTGCATTTAAAAGAGAGGGTGAAATATGGTCTCCAGTGTCGAGTCCTCCATCATCCATGAAGGTCTTGAACCCCCCTTGACATAAAGCTTTGTAAAGAGTACCTGTAAAAGAGTAGCGCGTATCATCTCCTCTAAAACTGAGGAAAATTTGCCATTTGGCCATTGAATGTTTCAAAGTTTCTAGTGTTTCTTTCCATTCTTCAATTGGTTTATTTCTTAAGGAAGATCCCACATCTTTAATTGTTCTAGGTAACCCTTCACATTCAAAAGCAACTTCACATGCCACATCCAATATGTCAGATGAGGAGGAGTACTCCTCATCGTCAATACCTGAATATTTTTGGAACAAAGTCCAAGATTCCTCTTTAGATAACGGACCAAGTTGAATATCCATTTGAGAGTACATCAAGTCACAATCTTGTCGGCAACATGTGGTCAAAATGATCTTGGGGGGATAGTGACAACTATTACAAGAAATGCCTATATCCTCTGGGTTGAAATTTGCTTGAACATCATCGAAAATCACTAGAATACGATTCATAGTTTTTATTTTTGAGAATATTGTTTTGGCCCTTCCAGCGTCACTGTTTTTATCAAATTTTATATCCAATAAGTCTGCAATTTGATCTTGTATTGTTCTGATATTTGAATTTTGAGTCACTTTAACGAATAAAACCTCACGGCAAATATCTGAATCCTTAGCTTTCCTACCAATTGCTTTTACCAATGCTGTTTTACCAGAACCCGACGTACCGTACAATCCAATCACAGAGCACTTCTCAAGTTGCAGTGCTATTAAAAGTTGATCCGATGCCTTCTCTCTAGAATTAAAATACACAAATTGTGATGCAATATTTCCAGAAGAGTAGTACTCGGAGAAGAATCTTTGAGCAATTGAGTTAAACCCTTCAATTTTGAAGTGCTCCTGTACTCGGAATACTTTTTCCAGCAATTTCTTACATTCTTTCTGTTGCTGTGGTGTTTCTGTTTGTGCCATAAGATTATCCACCTCTTGTATGAGTTTGTCTGTTTCATTTAGCCACACAAACACTTCATCGTAATTGACCTTTTTAGTTTTATCATCAATTGATTCAACTGTTGCACGCAAACGATCTCTTAATGAAACCAGGTCGTCCTTTTCTGCTTCGAGATAATCCGATTCAGCAATAGCCACAACAAATGGTTTTACTTAAACAACAAAAAAACAAAACACAAGAGTTATGATTTTACTTATTTTTGAGCATTATATTATGTGAAACATATAAAGAAGAGAATTGAAGCCAGAGAAAGGAAATTGAACTCACTGATAAGTTTACCGATGCATTTCTCCAAGAAAGTGAGCTTATTCATACTGTTGCAGCTGCAGGCAGAAATTAAGAATGAGTGAAGTTTGAACGATTGTCTCTTAGCTTCAAACAAGAATGTCACAAAAAATGTGATGTGTGATATAGAGAGGTATATTGTCACTTAGCTTCAAATTCAAACTCACCAAAATTGGAATAATTGAGGATCAGTTGATCAAGTCATATCATTATTTTTTTTTTGACAAAAGTCATATATCATTATTATCACTATTATTATTAATATATACTTTGATACACTTGCTCTAAATCATGACTATTTCTAAAATCGGCGAAATATTTATTAGAGTATGCGTACGGTACTTGTATGATATGCACCGATTTGTATCAATTTTTACTATTTGATTATTATTAGATACAGTACAGTACAATAAAAAAGTATGAGCGGTTGAAAAATTTCTTATTATATTTTAATTCATTTTTAACGCTTGGCCAAATTGGAACACGGATCCTCTGCAGCACACATCACTGCAGCTGCTGCGAGATTTCATGGTGATGCCAACGTTGACAACTGTTTTAAAATACTAGCTACCATTCTTTGTTTAATGTCTAATTTTAAATCATTGGACTAGCTACCACTCGGTTATACTTATCGTGTACAACTCAATGAAGTCAGTTTCCTAGAAAAATCACCAATTATCATTGACCTTAAGTTGGTGAAATAAAGAGTTCTGCAAGCATGTGATGAAGAAAGTCATGAAACAATAGTCCACAAAAAAAAAGAAGTGAAAAAAATAACAAAACGGTGGTACAATAATCCATTATCCATCTAGTACTAATTTTTCATCCAATTCATTCAACAGTAAAAAATTTAGTTAGTATGGTAGCTAGTACTTTAAACATTCGTCAATGTTGCATCACCATGAAATCTCGCAGCAGCTGCAGTGATGTGTACTGCAGAGGATTCGTATTCCAATTTGACAAGTGTTATAAATACTAGTATATTTTAATATTAAATGAATTATTATCTGCATGTATTGGAAATTTACTTATTTTTGTCCGTTTTTCACTATTTTAATAAAAAAAATGAAGATATTAAAATATTATAAGAAATTTTGAACTGTCCATACATTTTTATTGTATCCTATGAAGCACGGACACAGACACACGCTGACACCGATAATAATTTGAGAAAAAGACATAATTCAATATAATTATAAATGTTGGTGCCGGTGTTCGACACGAACACGTGTCAGACACCAACATTTATATAGTGCTGCCGACACCAGAATTTGTGACCTTTCACCAACTGTTGCTATAGGGTATTGCGGCAGTTCTGAACCGCCGCAAAACCCTTCTAAAACCGCCGCTAACTGCAGAATTTCTTGTAGTGCAATCATAACCACAAATACATCTTCATGTATAATATGAAACATACACATATATTATATAACTCATAACCCATAACCCATAACCAATACATGGATGTAGGATACATAAACATGTATTACAAAACCCAAAATCAATGCATGAAAAGTATGCTCATGTATCATGTGAAGATGTAGGAAAAACAATACGAGCCTCTGGTTGAGTACAACATAAAGATATTCAGTCGGGGAGGAGTGTTGAACAACAACAACAAATGATGTGGATGAACAACAACAGCAACAAAATCAACATGAATCTCAGGTTGGATACAACACAAAGATATTCGATCAAGAATGAAGATTGAGAAACAAAAAAAAAGCAAGAAAATAAATTTTCAACTCAAATCTCAGTTTGGATACAACAAAAAGATATTCAGTCAAGGAGGAGTGTTAGGAATAATGCCTAAATATCATTTTTGAAGATTTTAAATTTAAATATAGTTTTAGATTTATATTTAAAATAAGGTAATATTAGGATTTATGATTTATATTTCTACTAGTATGTTAGCCTGTGCCGTGCACGAGATTATTTTCTTTTTTAATATTATTTATATGTTTATTTTGATATATTATTTGAGTAATTTAGTTTAAAATTCTACAATAAAATTGAAATAGGTTTCGCATTATATAGATTTATTGATGTTACTGAATAAAGCGAGTTGAAGAGTATTACTTCGCTTCCCATTTTACAATATTATGAGATAGATTCTTTATCTCACTTTTATCGTTGAAACTATATACTGATCATATAAATATAAAATAATTATAAACTTTATTTTCAAATGAAAATATGCTCTAATTTTTTATGGCTTTGAGATTTTTTGGGAGCGTACCCATAAAATTAAAATATACCATGATTTTTTTATTTTTTACCTCCAGCCGACCCTTTATAGAAAATCTACATTAGGTTCATTGTCAAACACGGGATAATTTTTATTTTTCCAATAATATTTATTTTCATATGTTACTTTTTTCTTAAGTTTGTCTATGACTTTTTTCATTTCATATTATTTAGAAGGTTGTCTATGTTTTTTCAATTGTCTATGACATTGATTTCTTTTAGTTTATTTGAATATGAAAATATGATATATGTTTAAGCTCAGGACTCTGTAGGGATTTCATCAACAAAAAATAATTGTAAATTCTATACTATTTTTTAAATGAATATTAACATATTTTGACCTTGATATTCTCAAATTTTTTCTTGTCATCGTACCACAAAGAAACAATCTTCACGCGTGAACGACAAATAGAAAAACCTATGTGTGAATCTCAACTCACATTAATAAATTAATATTCCTAAAAAAGTTTGAACGAAGGTTTATGGATAGTTTAAAATTTGACTATATAAAAAAATAGCATAAATTATAAAAAATCAAAATTATATTAATTTATTTTTAGGTCTCCCATATACTTCATCGCTCAGATGTAATCTAATGAAAGTGTCATGGACACAAAATCTAGAAAAATTCCCGTAGTCGAAATTCAAATTTTAATTAGTGAATGTGTATTTTTAATAGTGGGGTGGGAAGTGTTACCCGTGTCCCATTATATACCATCAGGAGATTCTCTCTCTCATTTCCGTCGCAGAACTCTATATGAGCTCCATCAACAATAAAATAGTTGCTAATTCTATATTATTTTTTTTAATAAATATTAATAAAATTCTTGTGCTAAGTTATCACTATCTTCTACATACACTTTTCATCATGGTGATCACTTTTCATTATGGTAAATAAAATTTTGAATAAGTAATCCCCGTGATAAAATATGAAATATAAAAATATGGATAACCCCCGTCGTCGAAATTCAAATTTTAAATAGTCAATGTGTATTTTTAATAGTCAGCTGGAAAGTGCTTCCCGTTTTCTGAGAGATATTTTTTCCCTCTATCACTCTCCCTCTCGCTCTAGATTTCTATCTCTCTTCCGTCTCCGTTACATGATTCTATAAGGACTTCATCAACAAAAAATAGTTGTTAATTCTATAGTTTTTTTAATGGATTATCAATTAAATTTTCGTGCTTAGTTCTCACTATAATCTTCGTGCTAGAATTTTGAATAAGTTTTCCCCGTGATAAAATATGAAATATGAAAATAAGGATAATTCCCGCAGTTGAAATTTTAATTTTAATTCGTCAATGTTTATTTTTAGTAGTCGAGTGGGAAATACTCACCGTTTCTCATTCTCCAACACTTATAGATTTCTCTCTCTCACTCTCTCTCTCTCTCTTAATCTTCTATTTTGTTTTGTCCCTAATGAACATAATTTTTTCTTTAAAATAAAATAAAATGTTTTAACGTAAAAAAAAAATTTAAGTGTACAAATCATAAGTTTTTTTTTTTTTTGGATTCAAGACTTCAAGTGATCTTATCCAAGAAATAAATAGTGTACTTTATTATTTCACATAAGCAATTTATATTGAGAATGCACGTGAGATCTCTATGGAAATCTCGTAATGTATATAATAGAGATAGAGATAGAGATGTCAATCCCCACAAAAAAAAAAAAAGAGTTTCTACAAAAAAGATATAATATTAGAGATTCAACAAAAAAATATTAGAGTTTCTAAAATAAAATAAATGTCAATCCTCACAAAAAAAAGTGTTTTTAAAGAAAAGATATAATAGTAGATATTCTACAAAAATAATAATATTAGAGTTTCTAAAAAAAAATATATAATATTAGAGTTTCTAAAATAAAAAATGACAATCCCGAAAAAAAAGTTTATACAAAAAAGGATATAATATTTTCAAGTCAGTTTTGCATAAAATATTACTCCCTCCGTTTCTTTTTAAGTGTCCAAAAACGTCGAATTTAGTGTTCCTATTTAACTGTCCGTTTGATGTTTTAAGGGTACAATTTGTTAATTATACCCTTTGTCAATTACTCATCTTTTTCAATAAAACTAATTAATGCTATATATTTGGAAAACTAAATCTTTTTTTAAAATCTTTTTTTTTGGGTACATAACATATTAAATTTTGTTTTTTTTTGTGTGCATAATATATTAAATTTATTGGAAAGAGAAAGTGTGTGCAAAAAAATATGATTTTATTGGTGAATTAAGAATAGGGTATAATAGGAAGATAATGTGCAAAAATACACTTTCTTAATTTGGTGTTACTATTCAAAACGGACACTTAAAAAGAAACGGAGGGAGTATAAAAATTATATTATTGTTGTCAGTGAAATTCGAACAACAAACCTTATACTAATAATAAGATAGTTTTTTCTAAAAACTAAAATAAAGTAGAATTTCATATAATATTATAAAAATCGAATTATTGTTGTCAATGAGATTCGAACCTCAGACCTCGTGTTAAAAGCTCCGCACAGCAGAAGCTTAATAATGACACGTAGGATTTTTTTTCTTGAGAATGGACGAGAGAGCTCCGTAGAAATCTCGTAATGTATATAATAGAGATTTAGAATATTTAAGATTTCTTTAGAATTTATAGGATTAGTTTGTTATTTATAGAGCCATAAACATTATGAATAAAATAAGAACATGAATATTCTTCATATAACAATATATTTAGAAGAGTTTTCTCCATAAAATTATATCCACCAAATTCCACAATACAAAAACATAAAAAATCATATCAACATCATTACACTTCTTTGTTCAAGATTAATGTGTAAAACTCAAATCTTGAATCATAATATTTTTTTTTTTTTTTAAGCAAATGGGGAGCAGAAGGTGAAACCTACTGCAACACCCTAAATATATAAATAAAAAACAAATAACAACAAACAGAGAAGGGGGGCATAAACCAAAACCTTCTCCAACAAAAAAGCAAAATAGATAGAGATCAAACCCATAAAAGAGAAAAAAAAACAAAATAAAAATAAAAAGCAAACCAAATAAAAATAAAATAAGACAAGAATAAGAGAAAACTCAATCTGGATGTCTACCCCTAGAACGGGTATTATGAACCTGAAAACCCTTCTGCATATTCTTTTTCTTGGCCTTAGACACCACCACAGTGAAAGGCTCTTCGCTAGTAACAGCACGATTCTTCAAAAAATTAATAGCTGCCTCTCTTTCTTCTTCATCGCTATAAACTCTATGCCCAATGTCCCCAGTATCCTTACCCTCCCAATATTGCTTCAAGATTGCCAAGTCATAGGCAACATTGGGATTTAAAACATCTGCGGATTGAGTGTTCTGAGTATGAGGGTCCACAGACAGATCAGGAGTGTGAATCTCTTCAACTTGTGCAAATTTAAGAGGGGTTGCTCCAAGAGTGTTAAGAGACAGCTCTTCCTCAATGTTTAAAACATCTCCCACTAGCACACTAGTTTCTACCTCCTTAGATCTTATTATATCAACAATAAGGGGATCTTCATTTGCCACAGCTTTAGAACTGCAGCTTTGCACTATATTCACATGCCTTTTAGGAACAAAATCATGTTTGATTTTTTTTGCAATTATATAGACTTAAGATAAATTTTAGTTATTTTTTTCTTTTTATTTTTTTCAATTAATTCAGGCTACGGGTTATCCCCATCTCAGTCCATTTTTTGCGGAGGTAAAATGTAGGATTTTTGAAATATTTTTTAAAATATAGAGGGTGGTGAGTGGTGGCCTGGTGGCCTGGTGGCCTGGTGGGTCTTCATTGTCTATGGTACTAGCAATTGAATTGAATTTAGTGGTGGCCCGGTGTGTGATGAAAGGTCTCATTTAGTTTAATCTAGTCAACAATTTTGACTTATAGCGAAAATTAAATAAACATAATTTTACTGAAATAATTTCTATTCCAACTTAAAGAGATCATTATACAAGTTTTTTTTACTGTTGTAAAAGATTTAATAGTCATTGTAAAACATCAAACAAAGTTTTGGTAAGGAATAAATGATGACTCTCTTCTAAACTTGTACAAATTTCTCCACTCTTGATGCTATTATCTTCGAGTCAATTTTTATAAAACCAAGAATATGCACAATACCAGTCTCCATTGTAAAAGTCATAATGCATCCAGCCACATCTGTAATAAAATGAGCATTCAAGAAACTTTAGAACCATATGTTCTAGGATACATTATCAAATAAATGGTATAGTGGACAAAAAATAACATTAAATACCTCGTTGATCTTTAAATACGAGTGTAATGGTTCTAAAAATGGATTGAAACATAACCCCAGTTACATCATCACAATTTCGACAAATTGGAATTTTCATAACTTCATCATTCACGTACCACAACACAATCAATCACAGTTTCAACAGTATAATTGACAAGAACAACTTCAGCATCATTTTTCAAACAAGCACTAACAATATCAATCTAAGTTACCATTTAATCAATATATAAGCCTCATTATATCATGTTGCATTTAATCTAATAATGAAAACACACTTGTACATGGACCATGGTATATGACTTATATCGTTTGTACACCATATAATTCGCAGTAAATAGTACTCCATCCGTTCCTTTTTATAAAAGACAGTTGACTTTTTAGATTCAGTCAATAATAAATGTATTTAAACTATAATATAGAGCAAACACATCAATTATTGAATGAATCTAAAAAGTGAATTGTCTCTTATAAAAAGGAACGGAGAGAGTAATTAAAGACATCCTAGTTGAGCTAGGACACGGGAAATGAGAAAAATGTGAATTGTGATACAGAAGTATTACATGTGCTTATGTTTTAGTTTTAGTTTTTTTGAAGGAATATGTCAATAAAAGAAATTATTGTGAAGAATCAAAACACAACATTGATGTATTGTTGAACACTGCATTCATTTTGAAGTCTATGATGTCTGTCATTCAAAAACTTATTGTTTGCATCCACATCAGTGAAAATAGGAAGACACTAATAAAATTTTATATGCTAATATTAGAGTCTTAAAGAAAGAAGAATATTATGTCAGCATTGATCTGAGGTTTATATATAGATGAATGTGTTGTTATAAAAGAGTAAAATCAACTTGTATTGAGATCAAATGTGGTAATTATTTTCGCATAGATACATATAGAACTGTCCAAAAAAAATTGGACAATAAAGAAACTGATAAAAAATTCATCTAGCTTTTGCCAATTTTTTTAACAATGGAGAATGACATTAAGATTATTTATAGAGAAACAACTAATGTTCATACTATTGAAGTATAATTCAAATATCAGGTTCTGGCTTGGTACAGGTTCTGAAGGTTATCGGATTCTGAAGCATAGCATCTGAGCACAGTAGCAGCTTCTGAACCTTATAACTTCTGAACACAGTATAGGTTCTGAACCTTATGGTTCAGAATATGCTTTCGCGCGTTTAATAAGAAGTCAGTTAGTTAGTTTAGATTTCTGTAACGATTCAGTTAGTCTTAGCTGGCATCGTATGAGTAGTATAAATACGTGACCATGTGTAATTGTTTCGATAAGCATTTAATAAGAAATTTCTTTCCCTTCTCTCAAAAATATTCTCTCGTCAATCTCTTCTCTTTTCTCTCTTCTCAACACCATTCTCAGTCTCTAAGTCCAACAACTGGTATCCAGAGCCTATACGGTTTTGGGTTCAAAAATTCATCAAGAAAGCTTCAAGATTCATACAATCTTCTGTAGATTGTTGCAGATTACTCATCAATTCAAAAATGACAAGCTCATTGGAGAATTTGGGTAATGCATTTGGGGGGAAACTTCCTCTTCTTGATGCGAAGAACTGGGATAGGTGGCACAAACAGATGAAGGTGATCTTTGGCTTTCAAGAAGTGCGAGATGTGGTTGAAACTGCCATTGAACCACTACCTGCAAATGCCACTGATGCACAACAAGCTGCGCATAGAGCATTGAAGAAGAAAGACTTTAAAGCTATGTTCTTTATCCATTAGTGTGTGGATCTTACCAACTTTCAAAAGATTGAGAATGCAACTTCGTCAAAGGAATGCTGGGATATCTTGCAAAGATGTCATGCTGGTAATGATAAATTGAAGCAAGTTAGGTTGCAGACTTTGAAGAGACAATTTGAGCTTCTACAGATGGAACCAAATGAAACGGTTTCAGAGTATTTCAATCGAATTCAGCAAGTATCAAATGCCATGAAGGGGTGTGGAGAAGAGATCACAGATCACACCATTGTAAGTAAGATCATGAGGACTCTTTCTTACAAATTTGATACAATTGTTGTAGCTATAGAAGAATTAAAGGATCTTTCCAACTTGAAAGTTGAAGAATTACAATGCTCACTTGAAGCTCATGAGCAGAGAGTGAATGAAAGGAACAAAGATAGAGGTTCTGAACAAGCATTGCAAGCTCAAAGTTTCAACAAGAATGGCTGGAACAAAGGTAAAGGGAAGAACAAGAACAAGAATCAATATAACCAGCAAGAAGGTTCAAAGAAAGATCAAGAGAAGGGTGAATCTTCAAAGAATGAGGGCAATGGCAAGGGTAAGAAACCTATGAACAAGAAGCACATCCAATGTTATAACTGTCAGAAATATGGACATTTTGCAAGTGAGTGTAGGGGGAAGAAAGTTCCAAGACAGCACAATAATGAAGAATCAAAGGCAAATGTTGCGGAGAATGACAATGGTTCTGATCCAGATCCATCGTTAGTTCAGATGATGGCTACAACAGATGATACCTTTCCAAAAGATGATGGCTGGTATTTGGATACAGGATGTTCAACCCACATGACAGGAAACAAGAGTTGGTTGATTAACTATGATGCTTCAAAAAAATCAACCATTCGATTTGCTGATAGTAGGACAGTTCAATCAGAAGGGATCGGTGATGTGCTGATCAAAGGAAAAAATGGCAATCAAGCATTGATTACTGGTGTGTTGTATGTACCAGATATGAAGTCTAATCTCTTGAGTATGGGACAGTTGGTTGAAAAGGGATTCAGTATGACTTTAGGCAACAATGAAATGAAGGTTTTCAGTAATGATAAGAAGTTGATCTTGTGTGCTCCACTATCAAAGAGTAGGACATTTCAAGTGCAGTTCACAGCCTCAGATTCACACTGCCTTGCAAGTGAAGTTATCCATGATGCAGCTTGGTTATGGCATCTCAGGTATGGTCACCTAAATTTCAAAAGTCTTAGCAATTTGAAGAATCACTGTATGGTTAGTGGACTACCAGAAATTAGGGTACCAAAGGATATGTGTAGAAATTGCTTAGTTGGCAAGCAATCAAGGAAATCCTTTGTTGATCATATAGCTATGAGAGCCAAGGAGAAGCTAGATGTTGTGTACACTGATGTGTGTGGTCCTTTTGACACTGAGTCACTAGGAGGCAACAAGTATTTTGTATCATTTGTTGATGAATATAGCAGGATGATGTGGCTATATCTCATCAAGACAAAAGATGAAGTTCTACATGTTTTTCAGAAGTTTAAGGTCATGGTAGAAAAACAGGCAGAAAGGAAGATCAAAATACTTAGGAGTGATGGAGGTGGTGAGTATAACTCTACCGCATTCAGGAATTTCTGCACTAGTGAAGGCATAGTGCATGAAATTACAGCCCCATACACACCTCAACACAATGGTCTCTGTGAAAGGAGGAACAGAACCATCATGGATATGACAAGATGTATGTTGAAAGAGAAGCAGTTGCCAAATGAATTTTAGGGTGAAGCAGTCACAACAGCATGTTATGTACTGAATCGATGCCCTACAAAAAGGCTTGACAAAGTTCCTGAAGCTATATGGAATGGTTCAACACCATCAGTGAAGCATTTAAGGGTGTTTGGTTCACTGTGTTACAGACACATTCCAGATCAGAGAAGAAAGAAGTTGGATGACAAGAGTGAAGTACTGATTCTGGTAGGATACCACACTGCAGGTTCTTACAAGCTTTACAATCCAATCACCAAGAAGTTAATTGCCAGCAGGGATGTTACTGTGAATGAAAAAGATCAGTGGGATTGGACTAACAATAGTAGTACCTCACAGTCAGTACTACCATTCATTTTTCATGATGAGGATGCAGAACCAGTCCCACCAGTTAATCCAACTCCACAAGTGAATGATAACAATGCAGAGAATGCATTAAGAAGATCAGATAGGCAAAGAGCTCCAAATAGAAATCTTCAAGACTTTGCAACTATTCCAGATAACTTGATAACAGATGATGGTGACTTAGTTCACTTGGCTCTATTTGTTGATATAGAACCATTGAGCTACACCAGTGCAGCCAAGTCTGAAGTATGGAGGAAAGCTATGCAGGAGGAAATTCAATCCATAGAAAAGAATGATACATGGGAATTAGTTTCACTACCTACTAATAAGAAGTCAATTGCAGTGAAGTGGGTCTACAAAGTGAAACACAATTCAGATGGAAGCATTGCTAAGCACAAAGCAAGACTTGTAGCTAAGGGATTTCTGCAACAGGAGGGTATAGACTACACTGAAATCTTTGCACCAGTAGCAAGATTAGAAACAGTTAGACTAGTAGTTGCAGTTGCATATCAGTTCAGCTGGCCTATAGTTCAACTAGACGTCAAGTCTGCCTTTCTCAATGGCAAACTTGAGGAGGAAGTTTATGTTGAACAGCCACAGGGTTTCAAAGTTAAAGGTGAAGAACACAAAGTACTGAAGCTCAACAAGGCCTTATATGGATTGAAACAAGCACCAAGAGCTTGGAATAAAAGAATAGATGAATTTTTGAAGCAAGCTGGCTACACCAAATGTACTGTGGAACATGGAATCTATGTGAAAGGACAGAATCAAAGTGATCTAAGTATTGTATGCTTGTATGTAGATGACTTATTGATCACTGGAAGTAATAGAAGGGAGATTGAAAGGCTCAAATTTCAAATGAACAAGGAATTTGACATGACTGATCTAGGCAACTTGAATTACTTTCTTGGGCTTGAATTTACTGAAACCAGCAAGGGTTTAGTAATTCATCAAAGGAAGTACATCACTGACATATTGAAGAGGTTCAATATGATGAACTGCAATCCTGCAAACTCACCAATGGAAGCAAACTTGAAACTGAATAATGATGAAGAGGGTGCAGCAGTGGATAGTACTTTGTACAAGCAAATGGTTGGTTGCTTGAGATATGCATGCAATTCAAGGCCTGATATATGTCACAGTGTAGGAGTAGTAAGCAGATTTATGCAGAAGCCAAGGGTAGCTCATATGCAAGCAGTGAAAAGGATTCTGAGGTACTTGCAGGGTACTGCAGATCATGGCATTTTATTTCCTAAACCACTGAATCACAAGAACAACTTAATTGGGTATTGTGACTCAGATTGGTGTGGTGATCAGATAGAGAGGAGAAGCACCATGGGATATGTGTTTAGGCTATTTGATTCTCCAATCTCATGGAGTTCAAAGAAGCAGACTGTGGTTGCTCTATCCACATGTGAAGCTGAGTATATCTCAGCCTGTCATGCAGCTTGTCAAGGGGTCTGGCTGCAATCACTGCTGATGGAGATAAAATTGAACAAGAATGAAGAGTTTGAGCTACTGATAGACAATAAGTCAGCGATCAATTTAGCCAAAAATCCCATAGCTCATGGGAGAAGTAAGCATATTGAGACAAAATACCATTTTTTGAGAGATCAAGTATGTAAGGGAAAGTTGAAACTCACACATTGCAAGACAGAAGTTCAAGTAGCTGATATCTTCACCAAGCCCCTCAAGATTGAGAGATTCAAGGATCTGAAGAAGATGTTAGCAGTAACAAGCTTGGATATTTGACTTATGGGGGTGTATTGAAGTATAATTCAAATATCAGGTTCTGGCTTGGTACAGGTTCTGAAGGTTATCGGATTCTGAAGCATAGCATCTGAGCACAGTAGCAGCTTCTGAACCTTATAACTTCTGAACACAGTATAGGTTCTGAACCTTATGGTTCAGAATATGCTTTCGCGCGTTTAATAAGAAGTCAGTTAGTTAGTTTAGATTTCTGTAACGATTCAGTTAGTCTTAGCTGGCATCGTATGAGTAGTATAAATACGTGACCATGTGTAATTGTTTCGATAAGCATTTAATAAGAAATTTCTTTCCCTTCTCTCAAAAATATTCTCTCGTCAATCTCTTCTCTTTTCTCTCTTCTCAACACCATTCTCAGTCTCTAAGTCCAACACATACAAAACACAAGAAAGACCGGCAATTTAGAGTTATCCAAAAACCTTTGACATGCTAAAGAAATTGCAATATGGTTGACATCTTCTTTCGAGCCCCTATATGCTTCGTATTTGCAAACGGCTTTTAATACGGTTGGCATCTTCCAAAATCTCTTGAATAAATTTATATTCGTACCTGCAAAAGTATGTACAAGATCTTGTTAGTTTTTTCCTATAATTTTGCTTCCACGTGAGACAACAATTAAGTCACAAATTGAGTTGTTGTGGATTGCTACTTTTGGGGAAAAAACATGCTGAGTTGGTCCACTCTTTATTTTCTCACTTATCCCATAATCTGATGCACTTATGATAACTGAATTGTGCTATAGATCAGCCCTAAGGGATATACACGTTACAAGACCTTGTGATGGACAAGGCTCTATAAATAAAACGCGTACACTCTGTTTCACGGTCACTGAACCTACTTTCTCACTTCATAAAACTACACCATCGAGTTTGAGTAAGCAAGGGTTTGGAACAGCGAAACAACACTGTCAAAGCAGCAACAAGCTTGATTTAAATTAGCAATGGCTGGAGGTTAGTGAACTTTTAATTTCGCTTCCGCTTTCTGGTTTAAACATGCTGTTAATGATGTACAACATGTTTAAATCGATTACATATACTTTACATTTGGTATCAGAGCTTCATATACCTCTGTCTTGCTGAATCGTTTCCAAGTTTTCTTCAAAATTTTAATTTTTGGATATTAAATTGTTGACCCTTTTAATCGAAAATAAAACCGGAAACATATTGGAAACGATTTATAGAATGATTCTGGATAATTAGTCATCGTTTTCGACGCTAAAATTGACCTGAAACCGTCGGGTTTCTGTGCCGGATCGCGGGTCAAAAACGGGTCATAATGACCCGGTTGAAGGTTGAAGATGATGAACAGTTATCTTAAAGCGCTGTTTCTTTAAATATATATAAATGAAAACAATATCAAAGTCGCGCGCGTAGCCTAGTGGTTGGTATGTTGATTTTATTTTGAAGGACCTGTGTTCGATCCTTGCTGGCCCAAGTTGTGATTTGTTTTTATCAAAATTGTGTATTGGCTTTGAATTTTAAAATAAAAACCTGAAACTGTTGCCAGGCAGATTTGAACTCAGGACATTTAAATGGAGATATTTACAGCAACCACTAGGCCAAGCGATTCTGTTTATCTGTTTTTGGCACGCAAATTGTATTTATTGTATCATTAATCACTGTAATCAAGGTGTGCAACTTCATTCAGTGATTAATGAATTTAATGTTAAGTGATTAATAAAATTGTGATTAATTGAGGAGTAGCCGCAGCATCTTTGATTGATTAGGACTTTATATTAAGATTAAGAATCACATTTAAAACATTAGTTGTAGTTAAACATGCTTGTATAATAAAATCTACTCGCAGGAATTTTGTTATGTTTGTGTATTTAATTAGGATAAAATATCAAATTATATCTCTTAATTTACCCGCAAGGATTAAGAAAAAGGAACATGATTTGATAGTTTTATTATAAAGTTGTAATAAGAATCTAATTGAGTAAAACTTTAGCTCACATGCAAGTGTTATGTCACTAGATTTTTATTTGAACATGATTTGCATTGGTAAACCATGTAATTTATTTATTTTGTCTCAATTATGGTTAATGAGCATGTTTGTTGAATTGTGCAGTTATTCAATCTGCAAATTTCTCTGATTTTAAGTGTGACATCCCTGAGTTAACTGGTGACAATTATAAGATCTGGAAGGAAAGAATTCTCCTTCATTTGGGCTGGATGGACATTGACTATGCCATTAGGAAGGATGATCCGGCTGGCATTACTGAAGCTAGCACGCCAGATGAGGTGGATCTTTATGAAAAGTGGGAAAGGTCTAACCGCCTCTCCATTATGTTCATAAAGACCAAAATATCTTCTGGTATTCGTGGTTCAATCGAGCATCATGAGAATGTCAAGGAGCTTATTAAGGCTATTGATGAGCAATTTGTCTCATCTGATAAGGCTCGTGCCAGCACCCTGATCATTAAGTTCTCAACTATGAAGCTCACCGAGGTGAGAGGAGTGCGTGATCACATTATGCGCATGAGGGACATAGCGGCTCAACTTAAGGATTTGGAAGTAACAATGTCTGATTCTTTCCTTGTTCACTACATCTTATGCACTCTCCCCCCTCAATATGGTCCTTTTAAGATATCATATAACACACATAAGGATAAGTGGTCAATCAATGAATTACTGACCATGTGTGTGCAGGAAGAGGAAAGGTTGATGATGGAGGAAAGTGAGAAAGTCAATTTGACTATTCAAGGAAAGAGAAAGAAGGGATATGCTAAGGATAAAGGCAACATTCCGCCTCAACCAATCATAAAGAAAGAGTCTACGTGTTTCTTCTGTAAAAAGAAGGGGCACATGAAGAAAGATTGCCTAAAGTTTAAGAATTGGTTGGACAAGAAAGGTACTCCATTTACATTTGTTTGTTATGAATCTAATATGGTTAATATAAATCATAACACGTGGTGGATTGACTCTGGTTCTACGATCCATGTTTCGAATACCTTGCAGGGTATGCAAAACCTAAGGAAGCCAGTGGGAAGTGAACAGCATGTCTATTCAGGAGGTCAGACGCGTTCGCATGTGGAGGCTGTTGGAACGTGCAATTTAATTTTAAGCAGCAATTTTAATTTAGTTTTAGAAAAGACCTTTTATGTTCCTAGTTTTTCGAAGAATTTGATTTCTGTTTGTAGACTCGCGCCTTTTGGTTTGTCGTTTAATTTCAAGGATTCTGGTTTTACTTTGGTTAATAAATCTGGAATTGTTGGTTATGGTGATTTGCGCGATGGTCTTTATTCTATTAATTTGCAAAATAACGCTGCTTATAATTCAATGCATGTTACTTCCGGTTTGAAACGATGTGTTATGAATGAAAAATCCTCAATGTTATGGCACCGAAGATTGGGGCACATCTCAATCGATAGAATTAAGAAATTAGTAAATGAAGGAATACTTACTACCCTTGATTTTGCCGATTTTGAGACCTGTGTGAATTGCATTAAGGGTAAGCAATCAAACAAGTCCAAAAAGGGTGCACATAGGAGTTCAAACTTATTAGAGATCATACATACAGATATTTGTTGTCCAGACATGGACGCAAGTAGTCCGAAATACTTTATCACTTTTATAGATGATTTTTCACGATATATGCATCTCTACTTACTTCATTCTAAAGATGAAGCTTTAAATGCTTTTAAGGTTTTCAAGGTTGAAGTAGAGAAACAATGCGAAAAACAAATTAAAATCGTGAGATCTGATAGAGGTGGAGAGTACTACGGTAGATACACCGAGAGTGGACAAGCGACCGGTCCATTTGCTAAGTTTCTTCAAGAGCATGGGATTGTTGCCCAATACACTATGCCTGGTTCTCCTGACCAAAATGGTGTGGCAGAAAGAAGAAACCGAACATTAATGGACATGGTAAGAAGTATGAGGAGTAATGTCAATCTTCCTCAATTTTTGTGGACTGAAGCACTAAAGACGGCTGCGTATATATTAAATCGAGTTCCAACCAAGGTTGTGTCAAAAACACCATTTGAATTATTTAAGGGTTGGAAACCGAGTTTGCACCATATACGTGTTTGGGGTTGTCCGTCTGAAGTGAGAATTTATAATCCACAAGAAAAGAAACTAGACCCAAGGACTATTAGCGGGCATTTCATTGGATATGCTGAAAAGTCTAAAAGTTATAGGTTCTATTGTCCATCTCTTAAAACTAGAATTGTGGAATCAAGAAATGCAAAATTTCTTGAAGATCACTTGATTAGTAGGAGTGATCAGTTCAAAGATATAACTTCTGAGAAAGATCACCATGAGGCTGAATCATCTAGATCAAGTGACAGATTGATTGTCATTCACACCCCTCAAGTACGAAAGGGTGTTGGACAAACAATAACTGGAATTCCACAACCTGTTGAAAATGATCATGTAGATCAAGTTATTGATGAGGAACATCAAGAAAATGTTGAACAACACGCTATTGAACCAGTTGAACAACAAGATCCTCAAGAAGATGTGATAACATTAAGAAGATCTGCTAGAGTCAGAAAACCAGCAATTTCTAGTGAATTTGAAGTGTATCTACAAGAATCAGACTGCAATATAGGAGCCGAAAATGACCCTGAAACGTTTTCACATGCCATGAGTTGTAAGGAATCGAACTTATGGCAAGATGCCATGAAAGAAGAGATGAATTCGATGGCTTCAAACAAAGTCTGGGATCTTGTCAAGTTGCCTAATGGTGTAAAAGCCATTGGATGTAAATGGGTCTTTAAAACCAAACGAGACTCACAAGGCAACATTGAAAGATATAAGGCAAGACTTGTTGCCAAAGGATTCACTCAAAGAGAAGGAATCGACTACACAGAGACCTTTTCTCCTGTGTCTAAGAAAGATTCTTTTCGAGTAATTATGGCATTAGTAGCTCATTTTAATTTTGAGTTGCATCAAATGGATGTGAAAACAACATTCCTAAATGGTTCTCTGGAGGAAGAGGTTTATATGAAACAACCTGAAGGATTCCACTCTAGTGAAGGTGAAAACTTAGTTTGCAAGCTTAATAGATCCATCTATGGATTGAAACAAGCCTCACGCCAATGGTATTTAAAATTCCACGAAGTAATCACTTCATTCGGTTTTGAAGAGAATGTCATGGATCAATGTATATACCAAAAGGTCAGTGGGAGTCATATTTGTTTCCTTGTGTTATATGTGGATGATATTTTGCTTGCGACAAATGATAAGGGTATGCTATATGAGGTGAAACAATTCCTCTCAAGGAACTTTGATATGAAGGATATGGGAGAGGCATCTTATGTCATTGACATTAAGATCCATAGAGATAGAAATCGAGGCATTTTGGGTTTGTCTCAAGAGGCCTATATCAATAAAGTTCTTGAGAGATTTAATATGAAAAATTGTTCACCAAGTGTGGCTCCCATTGTAAAGGGTGATAAATTTGAATTAAGTCAATGCCCACAAAACAATTTTGAACGGGAACACATGAAGAACATCTCATATGCTTCAACTGTAGGAAGTCTTATGTATGCTCAGGTTTGCACCAGACCTGACATTGCATATGCTGTTGGAGTTTTGGGAAGATATCAGATTAATCCAGGTGTTGACCACTGGAGAGCTGCAAAGAAAGTGATGAGATATCTTCAAGGAACAAAGAATTTCATGCTCATGTACAAACAAACAGATAACTTAGAAGTAACTGGCTACTCCGATTCAGACTACGCTGGTTGCATTGATACCCGAAAATCAACATCGGGCTATGTCTTTATGCTAGCTAGTGGAGCTGTATCTTGGAGAAGTGCAAAGCAGACCTTGACTGCTACTTCCACTATGGAAGCTGAGTTTGTTTCTTGTTTTGAGGCTACCTCGCATGGTGTGTGGTTGAAGAGTTTCATATCTGGGCTTAGAGTTGTTGATTCTATTTCGAAGCCGTTAAAGATGTATTGTGACAACTCTGCTGCGGTTTTTATGGCTAAGAACAACAAAAGTGGAAGTCGAAGTAAACACATCGACATCAAATACTTAGCTGTAAGAGAACGTGTTAAAGAAAATAAAGTGGTCATTGAACACGTTAGCACAAAGTTGATGATTGCTGATCCCTTGACTAAAGGCATGCCACCAAAGAATTTCAAGGATCATGTAGTACGAATGGGACTCGGTTCCATGATGTAATTTTACTAAAACTTTTGTTATTTTGATGAAACTCTTATTCAGTTTGAATTTTTCCTCCTTTGTTATATGCACATTTATTCATTTTGAGAAAAATTCACTTCATTTTGACCAGAAATTTAACATATGGTTATTTCATTAAGTTGGGTTTGATATTGAGAGACTTGATATATTATAATACATGGAAGATACTACTCACAAAAGGAGGACATGTCGCTATGATTCTTATATTTAGTTCCTTGTTATGATTGATTATGGGTTACATGGACCAAGTGGGAGAATGTTAGTTTTTTCCTATAATTTTGCTTCCACGTGAGACAACAATTAAGTCACAAATTGAGTTGTTGTGGATTGCTACTTTTGGGGAAAAAACATGCTGAGTTGGTCCACTCTTTATTTTCTCACTTATCCCATAATCTGATGCACTTATGATAACTGAATTGTGCTATAGATCAGCCCTAAGGGATATACACGTTACAAGACCTTGTGATGGACAAGGCTCTATAAATAAAACGCGTACACTCTGTTTCACGGTCACTGAACCTACTTTCTCACTTCATAAAACTACACCATCGAGTTTGAGTAAGCAAGGGTTTGGAACAGTGAAACAACACTGTCAAAGCAGCAACAAGCTTGATTTAAATTAGCAATGGCTGGAGGTTAGTGAACTTTTAATTTCGCTTCCGCTTTCTAGTTTAAACATGCTGTTAATGATGTACAACATGTTTAAATCGATTACATATACTTTACAGATCTTTCAATTTAGTTATGCATATAGCTTTGAATTTATTCAATCAAAAAATGTATAGTTTAAAATAACCATCAAATTTTCACAAAAACAAGTTGTCACGTAGAATAGAAAACCTGCATTGAAACTAAAAATAAAACTTAAACAATAAAATATTCCGTGTCCAAATTTATTCTTAGTCAAATCATACGTTTAAATTGATGGCTATAACCAGATTTATTTTTTAACAATTCGCATACTTTTAAAAAGAATGGAATTATACTATATCATATTCTTAATAGCCATTACTAGTAGAGTAAAAATTGGTTAATATGGAATAATGCAAATAAAAGTTTTTTTAAGTATATTACATACCCGGTTGTATAAGCTTTTCCAGACAAATTAGACACATCAAACAAAGCTGACTTCCATTTATGTACTCTCTCTGAGTTAATTCCGTAATTATTTTCATGCTGAGCCATGTCTTTGCCATAAGATTTTCTCAGATGCCTTATGTCTGATGGGTCCACTTTGTAAAAGATTGACCAAACTAATTGTTTCTTCAATTTCATACACTCCATAATCTTGACAAGTTCATCAAGACACCACAAGGAATTTGCATAGTTATCAGATAAAACAATAATGGAAAGCCTTGATGCTTCAATTGCATTTAAAAGAGAGGGTGAAATATGGTCTCCAATGTCGAGTCCTCCATCATCCATGAAGGTCTTGAATCCCCCTTGACATAAAGCTTTGTAAAGAGAACCCGTAAAAGAGTAGCGTGTATCTTCTCCTCTAAAACTGAGGAAAATTTGCCATTTGGCCATTGAATGTTTCAAACTATCTATAGTGTTGCTTTCCATTCTTGAATTGGTTTACTTCTTAAGGAAGATCCCACATCTTTAATTTTTCCAGGTAACCCTTCACATTCAAAAGCAACTTCACGTGCCACATTCAATAAGTCAAATGAGGAGGAGTCTTCATCGTCAATACCTGAATGTTTTTGGAACAAAGTCCAAGAATCCTCTGTAGATAACGGACCAAGTTGAATATCCATTTGAGAGTACATCAAGTCACAATCTTGTCGGCAACATGTGGTCAAAATGGTCTTGGGGGACGAATAGCGATCATTATTACAAGAAATGCCTAAATCCTCTAGGTTGAATTTTTGCTGGAACATCATCAACAATCACTAGAATACTCATAGTTTTTATTCTTGAGAATATTGTTTTGGCTCTTCCAGCTTCACTATTTTTATCAAATTTTATATTTAACGAGTCTGCAATTTCATCTTGTATTGTTCTGATATTATGATTTTGGGTCACATTAACAAATAAAACCTCACTAAGATTTAAACTCTTAGCTTTCCTAGCCATTGCTTTGACCAATGTTGTTTTACCAGAGCCCGACCTACCATACAATCCAATGATAGAGCACCTATTAAGCTTCAGTGCCATGAAAAGTTGATCCGATGCCTTCTCTCTTGAATTAAAACACACAAATTCCGACACAATATTTTCAGAAGAGGAGTACTCTAAACTTAGATCATCATGAAACCCGTATAATTTGAACCGCTGTTCAATTATTTTTCTCATCAATTTCTTACATTCGTTTTGTGTATTTGTTTGTGCCGTTAGATTCTCCACCTTTTGTATGATTATCTCTGTTTCATCTAGCCACTCAAACACCTCAACGCTGACCTTTTCAGTTTTGTCATCAGTTGCTTCAAATGTTACACGTAAACGATCTCTCATTGGAACCAGGCTCTGGATTTCTTTTTCGACACTCGAATTTTCCATCTTGGCAGTTGCCTCCAGTTTATTTAGCATATTATCTTAAACATAAAAAAATAAAATAAATCAGAGTTATGATTTTACTTATTATGAGCATATAATTATAATATTATATGAAACATAAAGAAGAGAATTGAAGCAAGAGAAAGGAAATTGAACTCACAAGTATGTTTCCTTAAGGAAAAAAAGAAATTGTCCGTGAAGTTGGGCTTATCATTCATACCGTTGCAGCTGCAGGCAGAAATTAAGGATGAATTAAGTTTGAATGATTAATTAATGTCTCTTAGCTTGTATCAAGAAATTCAACAAACAAATGGATATAGAAGTATATTTTGTCAAGTGTGTGTGATATGAACCAATTAGTTTACTTTATATATATATATACTTGTAGGTGTTAGCTCTTGACAAGAAAATAATGATTAATTCATACGAAGCTGCTTTTTTTGGTAAGAATTTCATACGAAGCTTCGTTTGTAAAATTCAAACTAACCAAAATTGAAAAAACTGAGGAATAGTTGACCATCAAGCCATATCACTATTATTATTTATTAAATAAATTAATAAATATAATTTGATACACTTGTTAGTTGGTTAAGTTGACTGACTAGAGTAGTACTCGGTTAACCATGAACCAGCTTTTGGCAAAATTTTCGAGGTGTCATTCATCTAGAGACATAAATCTCTAAGGGTCTGTTTGGTTCAATTGAGAAGGAGGGGAGGGGAGGTGAGGGGAGAAATTTATTATGTTGACAAAATTACCCTTATTTTTTTATTAAAATTCAAAATTATCCTTGTTGGAATATTAAAATTCTAGGTTTTATTTTTTTTTACAACAAAAAAAATTTAGGTTTTCTACTTATTAGATTTTTTTTTGTTATATATCCATTAATTTTTTTTTTTGACGTAATATATCCATTATAATTTAATCCTTATTTTGAGTTTACAAGGTTAAGAGTAAAAAAGTAAATTACTTCACCAAAATTTAAAATATTCCCTCACCTCCCCTTCCCTCCCCTCCAAAAACTTCGAACCAAACGGACCCTAAATGTGGCAATAAAGACAAAAAACTTAGTTTTTTTAAGGCAAGTTTTTGAATTCAACCAATGAGATCAATTCTTGCTGTATGATGTTGTAAGAAGATTTGACTAATAATTAGTTGTTGAGGTGTCAAGTTAGGGTGATGATACGTAAGTTACCTATACCACGGTGTAATGTACAGTACATGTATTAATAGCAATATAATTCCCATAACTAACTATAACTGATGATTTGTTAACTGCACTGGAAAGTTGATAAGAGTGGTAACTTGGTGTGCAAGTTACTGAAAGAATGAAGGAATTGCCACATATCATGACATACTACATAATTACCAATAGCAGCAGACAATTTGATTCCCCCCAAATTTCAGAGTTATAACTCAATTTGTGATGGGTAATCCATTTAATGGGATGTATGAATTTGTAAATTGATCACTTTAATTACAACCCAATTTGCAAGTTTTGAGAGCTCTAATTAAGACATCCCTTTCAGCATTGATCTTCAAAATATGTGCGTGTCACTACACTATTTTATTTGCGCTATATATTGAGCATGTGATTGAGTCTAGAACTTGGTTTTCGGATGCTATGGTTAAAAAGGCTGGTACTTGGTAATGGCGGAATTGGAAGTACTATATTTTGGAAAGATGCTCGGTTAGGGAACACTCCTCTTTGTGTGAATTTTCCAAAGGTTGTTTTCCTTGTCGGAGCAAAAAGAGGCCAAGGTTAGAGACCTTTGTGCGTTAGAAAGGGATTGGTTGGTTTGGAATTTTGATTGGAGGAGAAGGCGGTTTGTGTGGGAAGAAGATCAAATTATTTGGTTAATATATAGAAGAAATCAAGGGCCTCCTCAACTAGGGAACACTTTGCTCAATCCCCCGTCTTTACACCGCCTTTGGCCATTGACCATGCACTCAAAAGTATCAAATAGATTATCCAAACCCTTGTGATTCTACCGAACCACTTTCAAAACAAACACAATGCTCTCAATGGTTGACAAATAACCAGCTTTAGGCTGATTCCTCACTTCACCATATATAAGCTCATTTCATTCACTTCCAACTTCAAATGTGGCAAAATGATGATCAACCAAGAATTTTCAGAATAAATAAATCCTCTTAGCCTTAGACCATATATATTCCATCAAGAACAATCAACCTCTTCACCTCATCAAAACCAATATAATCTAAATCACTAACACTTACATGGTACAAGACTTATATCGTTTGTGCACCATAGAATTCACCATTATTTAGTTAATAGTAATTAAAAACATCCTAGTTGAGCTAGGACACACGAAATGAGAAAAATGTGAATTGTGATAAAGAAGTAGTACATGTGCTAATGTTTTAGTTTTAGTATTTTTTGAAGGAATATGTCAATAAAAGAAATTACTGTGAAGAATCTAAACACATAACATTGATGTATTGTTGAACACTGCATTCATTTTGAAGTCTATGATGTCTGTCATTCAAAAGCTTTTTATTGTTTGTATCCACATTAGTGAAAGTAGGCAAACACTAACACAATTTTATATGCTAATATTAGAGTCTTAATTAGTAATTAATAAGAAATTAAATCCACTACATTGATCCTGTATTTCATCACTTAAGGAAAGATGTGTTTTTATAAGAGAGTAAAATCAACTTATATTGAGATCGAATGTGGTAATGATTTTCAAATAGATACATAGAACTGTCCAAGAAAATTAGACAATAAAGAAACTGTTACAAATTTCATCTAGCTTTTGCCAATTTTATTAACAAAGAATGACATTAAGATTGTTTATAGAGAAACAACTAATGTTCATACACAACAATAGAAAGACCGGCAATTTACAGTATTCCAAAAACCTTTGACATGCTAAACAGATTGCAATATGATTGACATCTTCTTAATTTCGAGTCCATATCTATATGTTTCGTATTTGCAAACGACTTTTAATTTGATTGACATCTTCCACAATCTTTTGAATAAATTCATGTTCGTACCTGCAAAAGTATGTACAAGATCTTTCAATTCAGTTATGCAGAATGGAATTATACTATATCATATTCTTAATAGCCATCACTTATTATGTAATAATGCAAATAGAAGTATTTTGAAGTATATTACATACCCTGTTGTATAAGGCTTTCCGGACAAATTAGACACATCAAACAAAGCTGACTTCCATTTATGTACTCTCTCTGAGTTAATTCCGTAATTATTTTCATGCTGAGCCATGTCTTTGCCATAAGATTTTCTCAGATGCCTTATGTCTGATGGGTCCACTTTGTAAAAGATTGGCCAAACTAATTGATTCTTCAATTTCATACACTCCATAATCTTGACAAGTTCTTCAAGACACCATGAGGAATTTGCATAGTTTTCAGATAACACAATAATGGAAAACCTTGATGCTTCAATTGCATTTAGAAGAGAGGGTGAAATTTGGTCTCCAGTGTCGAGTCCGCCATCATCCATGAAGGTCTTGAATCCCCCTTGAGATAAAGCTTGATAAAGAAAACCGGTAAAAGAGTAGCGTGTATCTTCTCCTCTAAAACTAAGGAAAATTTGCCATTTGGCCATTGAATGTTTCAAACTATCTAGTGTTTCTTTCCACTCTTCAATTGGTTTACTTCTTAAGGAAGATCCCACATCTTTAATTGTTCCAGGTAACCCTTCACATTCAAAAGCAACTTCACGTGCCATATCCAATAAGTCAAATGAGGAGGAGTACTCCTCATCGTCAATACCTGAATGTTTTTGGAACAAAGTCCAAGAATCCTCTGTAGATAACGGATCAAGTTGAATATCCCATTGACAAATCAAGTTGTAATCTTGTTGGCAACATGTGGTCAAAAGGACCTTGCAGCGATTATTATTACAAGAAATGCCTATATCCTCTGGGTCAAATTTTGCTGGAACATCATCTAAAATCACTAGAATTGGACGATTCATATTTTTAATTGTTGAGAATATTGTTCGGGCTCTTCCAGCTTCACTGTTTTTATCAAATTTAATATCCAACGAGTCTGCAATTTCATCTTGTATTGTTCTGATATTTGAATTTTTGGTCACTTTAACAAATAAAACCTCATAAAAAAGATATAAACTCTTAGCTTTCCTAGCCATTGCTTTTACCAATGCTGTTTTACCAGAGCCCGACCTACCATACAATCCAATCACAGAGCAGTTATCAAGTTGCAGTGCCACTAAAAGTTGATCTGATGCCTTCTCTCTAGATTTAAAAAACACAATATTTCCAGAAGAGAGGTATTCTAAACTTAGATCATCATATGGGGAAAACCCGACAAATTTGTTCCGCTGTGCCAATACTTTTGCCAGCAATTTCTTACATTCTTTCTGTTGCTGCCGTGTTTCTGTTTGTGCCGTAAGATTCTCCACCTCTTGTATGAGTATCTCTGTTTCATTTAGCCACTCAAACACATCATAGTTGACCTCTTTAGTTTTATCATCAGTTGCTTCAACTGTTACACGCAAACGATCTCTCTGTGAAACCAGGCACTGGTTTTCTGTTTCAATACTCGTCCATGTCAAAACCAGTTTAGCAACCGCCATAGTAAATTTCATCAAGGCTTAAACATAAAAAAAAAAAAAAAAAAAAAAACAGAGTTATGATTTTACTTATATTGAGCATTATGTTATTTGAAACATGTAAAGAAGAGAATTGAAGCAAGAGAAAGGAAATTGAACTCACTCCTATGTTTCAGTATGAAAAAAAAGAAATTGTCCTTGAAGTTGGGCTTATCATTCATACTGTTGCAGCTGCAGGCAGAAATTAAGGATGAATGATTAATGTCTGTTAGCTTGAAACAAGAAATTCAACAAACAAATGGATATACAAGTATATTTTGTCAAGTGTGTGTGATATGAACCAATTAGTTTACTTTATACCCATCTACTTTGTAGGTGTTAGCTCTTGACAAGAAAAGAATGATTAATTCATACGAAGCTTCGTTTTTTGGTAATTAAGAATTTCATACGAACCTTCGTTTGTAAAATTCAAACTAACCAAAATTGAAAAAACTGAGGAATAGTTGACCATAAGTCATATCACTATTTTCTATTATTTATTAAACTAGTCGGGTGCCCGTGCGGTGCACGGGTTCGGCGGAACACCAAAGCCATATAAATCAAACATGTAAACATTAAGATATAGAAAATTAGGACAACAAAGTATATAATATAAATAAAAGTTGAAATGCATACAAAGAGATATATGATTTTAAGATAACAAAGTCCATAATAACATCAAAAGATAGGATAATAGAGTTCAAATGCATACAAAGAGAGAATTTATAACATAAAATATTGCTCCGCTTGATAGAAAGCCTTATGTCCCCCAGACGTTGTTGGTGCAATTAATGTTGTACGGACACCTATGAAAGGGGAGATCTTAAAATGAATGACATTGTTATTGGATGGGTTTGTGACACCAAATTTGAGAGTCACCCCTCCGCTAAATTACGCACCCTATACATATGGCTCCCCATTGTCCATAGAGTTGGCAAGTTTTGGGATTATCATTCCCAATTTCTAGATGACATCTCCACATAAACCCAAATCAATCAATCAATCAATGCTACATTAATGCAAGTTATGTACTAAAGGAAGACTACAGTTACATTAGATAATCTAATTAATAAATACCTAAGGTGATAAGTACACTATTATTTATAACCATTTTTCTTTAAAAACATGTAATACAAATTTCACAAGTCACACTCAATTCAACATAAGCAGGTGATGGTGACTTATATACAAGAGGTGAGAAAGCTACAAAAAAATTAATTTGGGACGGAGGAAGTACTTAGTAACATTAAGTTTATTGGAAAAAATAAAGGAAAAAAAAATACGCCGATATAAAAGGAGAGAATCCAACCTTATTTTAATGGAAAAAGTGTAGGTGTACATAATATGAATATTACTTTTTAAAATTATAATAGTATATAATGATCAATATATTAATTGTAAAATGATAATTTGAAGGATAAATAATATTTTAAATAAAACATGTTATACAAAAAATTAAATAAGTAAAATAATTTAATTAAAAAAACTTGTTGTCAGTAACAACATTTTCCATGCTTAGAATTCTTAACACAATATTAAAATAAAATTCTACAATAGCATAATCTCTACGTGAAAAAATCCGCCCAAAAGCATAATGGCAGTAATTTTCCATCCTTACATGAAGATACAAGCAAACAATTTTCCATGCTCACTTGAACTTGTATTATACCTTGAAACACCAACAAACCACAACCACTTGAAGTTAACTAATTAAGGACTCGTACCCTTAAAACTACATCCTAAAACTAGATAGACCTCCCACTTCCTCCTCCTCCAGCTCCTTCAAGCTCTCGTGACATCAAGATTGTTGTTCTGCACCTCAATCGTTGCCACAGGCGGCAACACTACTGGTGGTAGTTGAGGAGTTAAATGTCACCTCCACCGTGAGAAAACTGAAAGAACCACACATAAAATCTTAGCAACAACCAACCTGACAATGAGCAAAACTGGCCATAATGGACTTGGCGGTAATATATGGTTGTAGTCATGGTCGTCAAATGTGAAGTGAGGTAATACGCTATTGGGTGGTTTAGCGAAGGTGAAGGACGTGGGATATACACTCACCGACAGCTCACTCTCATATTTTTTTTGTTGCCGGTGAATATAGATTTCACTAATAAGATCATAAAAGTATAAGTTTATTTTAAAATTTAGTTATAATAATTATATAATTTATTTATTTTAACACACACGGAAGCATGCACGCATGCACACGCGAGTACACGCACATTCATAATCATATACATTAAGTAAAAATAAAAATAAAAATTGGCGCCCTATACAGTCACTCCTCTCAATCATCCTTCGAAACCCTCTGGTTACCTGTTAGCAAGAACAACATAGATTGTCAATTTGCACATTTTGTGCTTGGTTCGTTTCATTTTATTTGTTTAGGCCAATCCTTGTGAGTACTTAAGTCTAAGCATAATTTGTTTTGTCCACTCAAATGCATTAAACGCTAAATGAAGAAGAATTGTTTTTACATCCTTCCACAGTACAAAATCACATGTCTCTCATACAGCTCATAGATACATCGCGTCGCATACTAGCTATACATCAAACTTACAAGAATCTTTCCACAATTACACCATCAATTAAAGAACAAATTTAAAGTAAAAACAAAAAATAAACAGAAGAGAAATACAATGACATTGGTGTGTTTGTGTTTGAGAATGGGATGGAGATGAGAGTATATAGTGTGATATATAGATTGATTAGATTCATTAGAAAAAAAAAATCTCTCCTCTGACCTCTATAAATAAGATCAAATGAAGGATTTTTTTTTAATGACAAATAATATTTTATATATATGCTAGAAAGTTATTTACTGCAGGGTCATCCTCGAAAATTTGAAACTGCCACAAAAGAACTTGATAAATAAAATCCACAACTTTAGTAAATTTTCACTCTTCAAAACTACTACTAACTAAACTAAACATTGAAAACTTTTTGATTAAATAATCATTTGAACGGCTTTAAATTGCAGTTGCAATCATACAGTTATATTACATACTTTGCAAAATTTGCAAATAACCATTGTTAATTCACATTAAACTCAAAACTTAGATGAGTATGCTTTAGGCTTTATCGAGACCATAAAATCAACTCATAATGAATAATCAAATGCAAAATCTAGTCGAAACTTCAAATTGTATTGTTTACCAACATGAAATTTCAAATCGACGCGGCTTGAGAACAATTGATTGTCTATTTTCTCTCAGTACATGACGAATGGACCCATCAAACTTGACGTTAAGTTGGTTAGATCCGTTGAATCTATATGTTCAAATTTGAATCGTCCGAGGACATTCAACGAAATTACGGCCGCTTGCATGGGTCAACCCAGAGAGGACAAATTTGAACCAATTAATTTATTTGATCCCCAGTATCTTTACTTTTTATTTACTGTTTTTAATTTATTTATGTTATGATTAACATCAAATGGACTTTTTTATTTACTATTTTTAATTTATTTATGTTATGATTAACATCAATTATTTATTTTAATTCCCGTTTTGGTAGAGTTCGCCATAGGATGCGAACTCATGAAATGCTCGCTTTCTGGGAAGCAAATTTTGTTTGTGTTCGCTTTTCAGGGAGCAAACTTGATAGATCCAGAATACGTAGACGAAAATTATAGGAGATTTAACAACAGACGATTTTATATATAAAAAGGTGATGGTTACAATGCAAACTATTAGACAAAAAAATTACATTAAAATTAAAAACAAATAAAGACCAAATTTGAAGCATTGTATGAGGGGATAAAAGAGGGGGAGACACCTCTTGCCATTTTTTTGTTCCCTTCTCAGCTTGAAACCTCAATTCGTTTGCACCTGAGTCGGAAACATAATTTTAAAATGCTTCCACCTGTACAGTTTTGCATGAGGGGAAGTTATATGATTGGTAGCATCCTTTTAGGTTACTCATATTATTCCTATAATAAAGATACAAAAAGTCTCTTGTGAATTACCATATCATCCTAACCATGGTAATAAAGCCACAACGGTAGGACTGATATGAATAAACCATAAAACTAACTAAAAAAAAAAAACAATAAATTTTAAAATAAATTACAAGAATGACCGAATGAGGGAGAGAGACAATGAATTTGGTCTGGTGTGATTTTTTCACACAATGGTCCCCCCCTTTTATAAATTTTTCTTGCAATGTGATTGGTTGGTGCCTTGTCACTGCCTCCGACGTGGCCAATTAGATTTGTCCATATGACAATCAGTTTTGACTGCATGGGAGACTGTATTTTTTAACTGCCGGCCAATTTGCTATGTGGAAAGCGAACACCATAGTTCACTACATAGCAATCAAACTGCAGTGTTCCATTTTTTGCAGATATATACACTCACATTCTAAGTAGGAGGGGGTACATTGGAAACGTCAGAGGGTGCGTGAGTGTAACGGGAATGCAAAAAGTTTTTATTATGCTGCAATAGATCCATTGTAATATTATTACTTGAATATTCTATTGAAAAAACGGCCCAAATAAGTAAACTGTCTCTGTTCAATGGAAGGAAAAAAAAAAGAAAAAAAAAAGGCTTAACACGGAGAAGCAGCCTTGTAATTTGTATCATATATCCATATTCCACACGCACAGTAAAAATAATACGAATAAAACAAATAAATCTCTTCTCTTTTCACACGCACACTAACACCGTGAACAAGAATTAGGATTCCAAAAGACTTCCACTCCACCGCAAACAACAAATTCTTGTTCTAAATTTAACGTTAGTTTATGATCAATTTTTCTTCTACTTTCATTGTTAATTTATTCTTTATTAATTTGTGATTTTATTTGAAAATTGCTAAATTTTTTTTTATTCAACTTCAATATCTTATGGAATTAATAAAGGATAGTGAAAAATTTCCAATTCTAAATTTTCTCTCATTCGTTCTCTATGCCTTCTAAATTGTCTTCTAAGAAGTGAAAGTTCGATTTTGGAAGTTAAAAATGAAGAAAAAGAGACGACTTGTTATTGATTAGATTATGAGTCGTTTTTATGTTAGTTTTTTTTTTTTTTTTGACAAGAACAAATCGAGTGCATATCATTCATAAGAATTGGTTTAATAAAAAATGGACAATGATTAAACAATTAAAGACTAGCATGAAAGCGAGATGCCTGAGCTAATTCATGAGCAACTCGGTTAGCTTGTCGCCTAACATAACTGATACTACAGTATTTATTTAAGGCTAGTAAGTTACGACACTTATCAATAATAGCTCCAAATTCGGTGTCGTTATTTTGTCTTGAATTAATCGCTTGCACAACTTGTAAACAGTCCTGTCTCAACCACAATTTGATCTGTTATACCATTATGTTCACCAATCCATTGTAACACCTCCAATACACCATGTGCTTCAGCTTCTGCTATCAAAGACTTGCCACTGTAATTCCTCATGACAGCTTCTACAAATTTGCCCTTGTCATCTCTTATGCAAGCTCCAACACAAATTTATTATAATGATAAAAAAAATTATTATACATTATTGATAAAAAAAAATTATTATACTTTATTAATATTATTTACAATTTAAATGAAGATTATTCTTTTAAATACTTTTAATTAAAAATCCACTTTTAAATTTTAAGCCGGGACTTTAAAAAGTCCAGACTGGCCCTGGTGCTAGCTTCACCTTAGTGTAATTAATTGTTTGTGAAATTAAAGTTACCATATAACAAATGATGAATTCGAAGTACACAACATAAGAGATTATGAAAGGGTCTTTTTGTTTGGAGGGTCTTTTTGGATAATGGTCCCCATCTAATATATCAATGAGACAAAAAATAAAATTCTACTCTCTCTACAAACAAAAAGTCAAATATATTTTAAAAGATTATGAATTGGATTGATATATTCCTCCCTCAATTTTTTTTGACTTTATTTCATGAATCCATCATGTACGTACCATGCATGTCCTAGAAGTGCTTTTGAATGAGAGCATCCATTTTTTCATTCCAAATCAGAGCAATTATATCCCAATCAACACAAACATGTAAAATGCTATGGTGTGGTCCATATGCAAAATAATAAACCATATAATTTTTTTAAGCAGACAAAAATTAACGGTACATGAACTATATGTCATATCATATGAACACAATGTCTTTAAATCAACAAAAAAATAGAAATGTTTACACACAAAAATACAATCATTAGTACTTTTAACCATTGCATGCAATTTAAACAAAATTCAAACATTGACAACTGTCAAAAACTGTTAAAGTTATTTTTTTTTTACACAACTGTTAAAGTAATTTTTTTTTTTTACAAAAACTCATTAAAGTTAATTAATCACTGCATTAGGAACATTATTTTGTTGATAGGAAAGAAAGGGAAGAAAAAAGGACATTAAAAATAACAAGAAAAATAATTAAAATATTAGAGGAATATTATTTTGAAGGAAGGTCGTTGTCTTAATTTATAGCTCGATCAATAGTGTCTCTCTTTTTTAAGTCAAACTTTGTGTGTTTTTAAAAATTGGATGATGAGTATTCTCAAAAATAAAAATTAGATGATGAGTAGTGTGGTGCAAGACCTTCATATGTCTTGTATGGTGCAAGACTTGATTAAATTGTTAGATTAAACTACCCCACAAGATTCTATCATACCCTCAACATATATTAACTCTCACATCTTTTCTTAAAAAAAATTCACTTTTTCTTGGATCTAGATTTATTGCAGTGATAAAAGCATACAGTTAGACGTTGTACGTAATCGATCTTAGACATTGATTTATTATCAAACAATTTAGATTACAAATACACTAAAATAATTCATTGACATCCAACGGCTGATGTTATAACCGCTTGACGCAATTACTTTCCATTTTTCCCCACATACAATGGTGAACCAAAAATTATTCAAAAAAAAAAATAAGACAGAAATCATTTCAAACTTCAAAATTAATTGACCTCAATTATCATGATTAGTTTTTCTTTTTCTACATAAAATTATTCAAAATCTTCAAGATTTACATTTTCCATCAATGTATGGTTCATGATAGAAAATTTGCTCAACCCATTTTTTCGTTTACAGGGTTGTGCTTCTGTTAAGGCAGAGAAAAGTATAAAGTAGAGAAGTGAGTAAGAGAAAGATTAGATGTAGCCAAACCATTGTATTATTTTATGGAACATTTCAATCCAACAATAGAAACAGGTATTTCACGGTGAAAGACATAGTAAACAAACACCGTAGTAAAAAAAAAACAAGAAAAAACAAGAACAGCTACGACCAAAAAGTAAACAAATTCCCAAGTTCCTCCTCCTTGCAGTGCAGCTCCTTCAAGCTTGCGCCGGCAAGTTGTTCTGCACCTCAATCATTGGCATAGGCGGCAACACTACCGATGGTGGTGGCTGAGAAGTTAAACGTTGCCTTTGCCTGCACTGTGTGAAAACCGAAAGAACCACAGAGAAGATCACAGCAGCAACCACCCCGACAATGACTAAAATTGACCATAATGGAATTCGGTAGGGGTGGTAGTCAAGGTGGTCAAATGTGAAGGTGGGTACTACACTCACTGGCGGCTCAATGTATGTGAAGGTGGGAAGTACACTCACCGGCGGCTCACTCTCAAATATTTTGCCGGTGAACAATGACATTTTTGTTAAGAATGTAACACACGAGTGCAAAGTGGATTGAAAAGAGTGAAAAAATGTTTATTGAATTGAATCTATTACAAATGAAGCTATCACTATTTATAGCTAGATGAAGGTTGTAATGTATCTAATAATCTATTACACAAAGATGAGGGAATAATTCCACAAGTACTAGATAAAATAGAAATTGAAACTACAAGAAGAAGAAATACCAGAGAGGAAGAGAAGACTCAGATTGAGAGAGAAGATAAACCTCATTACACATTTTTCATGCCCCTTTCCTTGCCTTCTTTTAGTTATATATGCCCACTCATATTTTGATGTTCCATTTATTGGGCCTTAGTTGACTAACTTTTATTTGGGCTTGTCCAATTTGATAGACTCATTACAATGGTCTATGAACTATTGTAACCAACTTCCATAGACAATCATAGCTCTAGATGAAGTTAGTTACAGCTTCTAACAAACTAAACACAATGACTTCTATAACAAGTTACACTTGGAATGTAAAGATGAAATAGGGCCAAGTAATTCTAACAATTTTAACTTGGTTTTGGACTTTTGGTTAGAGTAACGTGCTGCTGTGATGTGATGAGATAGTGTTTTGTGTTTAGGCAGAATGGATAAATGGAGGAGTAGTGAAGTGAAATATATATACAAGAAGACTAATTCTATTATGGACCATGAACATATGTGGTCCATGATGGACTACTACTTTTCACTTTTTACTTTTCAATCCTAACCATTAGATGAAACAAGTACATAAAATCTATCATAAAGTTAAAACATAGAATAATATCTCTTTTTACTATCTTTCCAATCACTTGTCATGTCAGCATGTCTGTTTAGTCTCTCGCATTAATCTCTCTATTCTCACTTTTTTTAAATTTTTTTTTTACCAATTTTATTTAATATTAATATTTTATTAATAAACTAGTTTAAAAATCAGTGCATTTAAACTGGTTCATTTGAAAATTTATTTATAACAAAATATTTAAAAATTTCATATATAAAATATAGGTGAATAAATGGAGTGTCCAAGGTTCGAACTTCGAATCTTACATATTATAAAGTGTAACGTCCCTATTAACAGAGCTCAACTCACAGAGACTAAATAAATTGTAATTAATATGTTCTAATATTCAAATTTTTATTTAGAAGATATCAAAAAGTTAATAAAGTATTTCTTTATTTTTTTGATATTTAAGTTTGATATTATACTAAACTAAACAAAAATATTTAGAATAAACTTTTTGAAATATGTTACTAATATTTTAAAATATAACTTAAACTATTTTTCTAATTATTTTATTCTAAATAAATTTTATACTTTAGTATAATATCAATATTAAATATCAGGAAAAAATCAATGGACAAGCTTTCACAAATAGTTTTATTAAAAACAAAGACAAGAAACTCATTTGGGTTGACCTAGTGGTGTTGGCTTAGGTCCTTGGAGTTTGCTCCTCTTAAGGTAGCAGGTTCGATTTTCTCTTGTGTCAATTTCGGTAGATCCATCTAATTTATCATAACAATGTATACAGGATCTCTAAGAAAAAATTAGACATCGAACAATAACTTTAATAAAATAAGTTTATTCATTTAATAAATTTTACGTGAAACTACGCAATAGTAATTTATAAATATTTTATTCTAAATAAGTTTCTATTTTAGTATAATATCAAACTTAAGTATCAAGAAAAAGTCAATGAGCATATGCTTTCACAAATAATTTTTGTAAACAACAGAAGAATTGGTTCCCATCGATGATAAACTAAAAAATACATATGTATGTTATGTTTTGTTTGAGTATGCGATGACGGTATACTCAATCCAACCGCCGTTGTTTTCCAGTTTTTTTTTGTGTCTGAAGGCATTAAATAAATCCATTTTGTTTCAATTTACGCTTCATTTTATCTTGAAGAGTGAATTTGGCGATGTCGGTCTAGAGGATCACTGAAGCCTTCAACTGATGTCCAGATTAAGGAGTGAGATGATGACTTTCACCTCAGTTACTGATCATGTTAATTTGTTGCCTGAGGGTGTCCAGATGACGACAACAATTGTTGCTTATCACATTAGAGTATCAACTATATTAACAATTTAATTGTTATTAACAATACTCAAAATTATAACCCCTACCCTTTTTGATTCAACTAACATAGTTGAATGCAGGGACCAAGATAGAAGTAGGAGCAGCAGAGGCTACAATTCCTTCAAACTTTTTTAAAAAATTTATACTTATATTATTTTTTTGACAAATTTAAACATGTATGTTATTATACTATTTATTTTGTATTTGGTCCTCATTTTATTAAACTAGCAAAAATGGGAACAACTAACATATTTGTTCCAACACATGTTTTTTCATCCAATTTTTTTTTTGTTGTTGTTGTATTCATTGCTCCATTATTGAAATTTTAAGTCAAAATATCACTTTTGACACTAAAACAGAAACTTACCATTTTTACACCAAAAGTCACCAATTTTATTGCAAACACACATGGGCTGGGATCAAAATGATATGAAATGCAAAAATGAGAGCCAAAAAGTTTGATTTTAAAAATAGATGAATCAAAAGTGCATTTATGATTATATTTTTCTACATATTATTTGACTTTTCATTTTGTTATCTTATAAGTTACTCACGCGCCCTACAAAATACTCTTCAGTGGCTTAAGTTACGGATGTAAAAAAAATGAGTAATTATTGAAAAATAACATGCTTGACTTAAGTCACAGATGTTATAATTGTAGGGTGTTTTGGGGTGTCTGTAGCACAAGTCACGGACAGGGACATTTTGATCATTTTGTAGGATGCGCCCCAAAAACCATAGAGTTGCAAAACTAATAATCTATTATTTTCTTTATTAAACTTCATCTGATATAATAGAAATTTTTACAAAACATATTGGGCCTTTTTCTAAGTAGATAATATATTGGGCCTTAAACACTTAAGTTTCCACGGTGAAGGTTTTAATCAAGTCAAATACATATATATTAATTTTGAATTTATCTTATAATTATTTTTTCATAAATTGTTCATTTGAATTTTTTTAATTTCTTTACTAAATTAAATTTTTAAATTTATTTCCCTAAGTTTGATTCATGCCTTTTCCTCTGTTTGAATGCATATATAGAATTAAACTAATGGGCTAAATTCAGTCAAAAATGTATTAAATCCATTCAATAATGTAATTAATTCATATTAATGATTCCTATATCCTAGGGCATATATATATATAGGCAATATATTAAACTATGATTCATCATCAAAACAAGAGAATTGTATGTAAAAATGATGAATATGTTATTCTTTGTTTTATATTTGGTCACTAGCACTACTGTTTACACAGTTGATAGTTTGCAACGTATATCGAAAGATGATTTAGAGTTGGAGAGACAATTAAGCCTCATTAACAAGTCTCCTGTCAAGAGTATTAATGTATTTAGTACACACATATTAATTATTAGTAGTTTAATTAATTTGATCTTCATAATCATATTTAATGAAATTTTGTTTTGATTGATTTTGGTTGTTCCTATAGGTAGACGCAGGGTACATAGTTGATTGTGTTGATATCAATAAACAACTGGCTTTTGATCACCCCTTATTACAAAATCATAAATTGCAGGTAAAATATTTTACTATGGTTAATTTTTTTTTTATTTATATTCTTAATTTCAATATTCATTTTTATTTGTGGTAGATAAAACCAAGTTTTGAAAGAAAAAATAGTCAAACAAGTATGAAGATTTCGCCAACCAAATATGGGCTCGAGAAAGTTAGTTGTCCAAAAGGATCTGTTCCTATTCGGAGAGTCACCAAAGATGATCTCATTCAAGGCAAATATGTATTCAATGATCGTAACCTAACTGAAAATGGCTTTCGCATTCATGTAAGTTTGCTCATATATACAACTGAATTTACGATTATAAAACATATAATGGTTCAACATTTCATTAATATATATGTGATTATATTGAATATGTAGTCTGCTCATGTATTTCTTTCACCTGCCGGTGGTCCTTACTATGGAGTAAATGGAACTACTAGTGTTTGGAATCCAGTTGTTGTTAGGGGTCAAGAAAGTGCAGGACGTTTATTTGTCCAAAATGGAAATGGAGATGGTACTAATAAAATTGTCGTTGGATGGCATGTGAGTTTTAATTTATTCTTAAAAGCATTCATGTACTTATGGCTTTATAATTTAAATCAATTTGATGTAATAGTAAAAACTAACTAATATATCTGAATCATGATGTTAGGTATTTCCACAAATATACAATAATAGTACTGAGACACATCTGTACACATATTGGATGGTAAGCTTTTTTCTTTTTTTTCTTATCTTTACTTGTATTACAATTTACAACATAAGAAATACTTCGTATCTTCACAAGATTTGTTCTTAATAAAATAACTAATTTTTTTCAATGTTTCAAAAAATTTAAAATATTTGCTACTATTTGAAAAATACAATTTTCATTCTTTAAATTTTGATGTTATTGAAAAACATTAATTGTTTTATTACTTTTAAATCTAACATGATATTTAAACATCACAGTCAGGTAGAAATGGATGCTACAATATAATGTGCAGCGGTTTCGTTCAAACCGCCCAAATGTATTTCGTTGGTTCACGCATACGACCTATATCAGTCTATCGTGGAACGATGGCTGAGTTGCCAATTTCTCTTGTTCAGGTAATTTTTTACTTAAAATTTTAATTTAAAATATATAAATTATTTTAAATAAAAAATAATTATTTAAATAATTTTATTTAAATATACTCAGGATCCAGCAAGCAAAAATTGGTGGTTATCTATAGCATTTAAGAATATTGGATATTTTCCAGCGCGCTTGTTCTCCAACTTGAAAGCGGCTGATCAAGTCGGATGGGGTGGGTTAACAGTAACTCCTTCTGGTAATAGTCCTGCAATGGGAACTGGAGTTTTCGGAAATGGCGATTTTGGAAAAGCTTGTTATTTTAGGCATGTTGCATATCAAACTGTATCTAGAAGATTTATTGGACCTTCAAAAAGTTTAGTAGCAACATTCAACGATTGTCCTAATTGCTATAATGTTCTATACTTAGGAGATTTAGGAGGACAAGTTGGATATTCTCTTCAGTTTGGAGGACCTAATTGTGACTGTGGAAGTTAATTAATTGTAGTGAACAAATTTTGGTTATATTATATCATCATAATAAATAAAACAATATTCCAACTCTTTTTGCAATGATTTATGAATGAATATTTTATTTTATTTTTGTAATTTTAATAATGTTATTTATTAAAGTAATTTTAAGTTTCTTTTTATAAGAGTCAAATATTACGTGAATTTTGGTGTGCTTTTTGCTTTTGAGAAGAGAAAAACATTAATCATTTATTCTTCAATTGTGATTTTTCAAAAAGTGTGGACGAGCATTTTTAGGTGGTTAAATGTATTATATCCCTTTTGAATAAGTTTGGGTCCATTTTAATTTGTTTAGAGCGTTAATGAAGAGTAAAAAGAGTGCGAAAATTCGACATCTAATTTAATTAGGTGGTCTTTGTATCGAGTACTTTTGGTGCTCTTTAATTTGATGTACCTCTTGAACTATTTGTAATTTTATTTGCAATTCAATAAAATAAGGGAGAGCTTAATTTTACATTCATGCTTATGGTGATACTCACACGATATAAAAGTTTATGATATCTATATTCTATTCAAACGTATTACAAAAAAAAAAAAAAAATCAAATTATGACGGAATTTGCAACGGAATTATTTCCATCCCAAATTAATGCAATTGAGATGGAATTTGCGACAAACATTTCTTTCCTTGTGACCGAATATTATTTCCATTCCAATATCGAAACAGAAGTTATGTTTATATCCCAAATTAAGAAGGAGTATGTTTTTCCGTCTCAATAGTTTTTCAAAAATTCTATAGGAACTGAAAATGATAATTATTTCCATCTCAATTTTTTTTTATGTAAAAATAAAAAAAAACAAACAACAGCCACAATTTTGGGAGTGTTTATCATAATAAACAATGTTTATTATGATTTTATATTTTTTCTAGTAGTGAAACCAATTATTTGGATATAAACCAAAAGACAGGAAATAACATAAACAATTTAGGTATTCATAGCTAGTTCATCGTCTATGTATCATAATATAAGTCGTTTTGACCATATTACACAAATTAATAGATGTAATTAATAATGTTGTATGAAAAATTAAAATTATGAATTAGTTTACAAAATTATATCCTTTATTAATGGTGTGGAAAAGATAAATTGAAATAATAGAGTAATAAATAATTAAAGGTAATAACATTAAATGTTTCTCAAAGAGATTTATAATTTGGTATGGAGGAAGTAATTGTTGCTGAGCAAACAAAGGCTTACATCTCAACCTCTAAATGTGTAACCAGAGTTTAGGGAAATTAAAACAAACAAATAACAACACTTATTGACATGTTCTAAGAGACCAAGGCTTCATAAATCTTTTCCAATACGCATGCTTCTCGAATAAACCAGGAACCTCTTCAATTGGTACTTTCTTGGTTTCCGGCAGAAAGAAGTAGAAAGACTAGAAAGAAAAAAAAAGAGTGTTATTACCAAATCAAATAAAAGTAACTAATTTTTTTCAATTTCTTTTTTAAAAAATGTTTAATTGATATGATGTGCATTTGTTCTTATATAAAATTAAATTTGAATGGGTAGATCTTAAAAAATTAATTTCGATCATAAGTAAATTAAATATAAATAAGAAACTCATTTTCAATAGGTACAACAATATACTATGACTGGAGTGATGCTGTTTATAATATGTTCACTAATCCAATAGACAAATTAAAATGGAGTAATAGTTAGTATTGAAGAAGGAGCAAGTCCTTCACAGTGACAATAAAAATGATTGCCAACAAATAAAATATAACAAAGATAACAAAATATAAAATGGTGTAGTAAAATCTAATATAATTTAAATATATATTATAGAACAAAAATATGATAGTATTAAGATGAAAAAAATGTAAAATCACCTGATTAATCAAAGAAATTACGGTCGTGTAATATATTGTTTCGTTCTCTTCCAATATTCTTTGTTCCTCGATCGGTAACAATAATCTCATTGAAAACTCAAAATAATTGCAAAACATTTTCAAATGACCTCTTTCATCACTCATGTTTTATTCCATTTGAGTGCCATTGTGCCAAACAAAACATCAAACGAACAATATATTGTGATTTGTGAAGGGAAAAATAAATGCGGTGTTTATGAATTAACCAACCATGCATACATATGTGAAGGTAGATTTCCATTTTCCACAGTCCAATATATAGGCCTAATTAATAAGAACGTCAATTCCAAAGGCCTAATAAGGAAAAATTTTAAGTGTAAAGGACAAATGAAAGTTTGCCTAGAAGTACAAAATTAATCAATTACATCACCAATGCTTTTCACTATATATCTTGCAATATACTATTCCAACTTATTTTCTTTTCTTATATTGAAATTTATGTTTATGATTTGTGATAGACAATACTACAACTTGTATGTTTATGATCATTAGTTTCTAAATTTCTAGATGACTTTAATTATATAAATTATAAAATCTTTGTGTTGTTTCTAAAACTTTAAGCTATTAATTATATTATATATTTTATATCTCTGGGAGAATAACCAATTGCTGATATCAAATACTAGCTAGATTTTGATAAAAATATACTATAGCTAGCTTAATTATAGTTGATATATCTTCAAATATAGCTTAATTTTGAGTTTAATAGTTGTAAGGATATATACTTTTGAGATTGATAATTGTAAGAATAAATTTATTACTATTAAACATATATATTAATTTAAACTATTTTTGAAAGATTAAAAATGTCATATTAACGATCATATCTGCCTTATTGTAAAAAAAAAGAGAGATCATAAAATTTAGTCCAAATTTTATATCCTAATAAGATTAAACAATAGAGATAATCAAAGAGAGACAATGAAACTTGGAAAGTTAACCCTTATTAATAATTACAATGCTTTGAATTGTCATAATCTTTGTACTTTGTTTGAAGCTTCAAATAATCAACCAAATTAAACAGTGGGGTGTATAAAGAGATAGAGATAGATTGTTTTGTCACATCACATCCATAATAAAACAGGACCACTCATATCCATTTTTTTTAACCGAACAAACTTAACTCATTTCATTAATAATATGGATTCAATATAACGAGGGAATCAAATAAGGTGCGACTAGGCCAAAAAATGGCCTCTCTCACTAAGGTATGAGTCGCCATGTTCGTTTGTCGCTTAATGAACTTGATCTCAAAATCCAGATTACTATGAAGTAAAGATTTAATCGTCATGATACTTGAGCTCAATTCCGAAACACCATTATGACAGCATGAATAGCATTCACCATTATCTTGGAGTCACTTTCAAAAATAATGTTGAACCACCCTCTAGAGTTAGCTTCTCGAAGAGCCTCAAAGATAGCTAAAGCTATACCTTCCAATGTTGTGTTATGTGTACATAAATTGGTTCCCGCCGCCATGAAAGCTCCTTCCAAATTGCGGACACACTAACTCCAACCTGCGGCACCTGAAGCTTCGAAGAAACTTGCATCAACATTACATTTCCAACTTCCAACACTAGGCCGCTGCCACCTTCGAAGAAACTCACATACATCTTTGATTTCGACCAAATCTTTGATTTCAACCAAATGAGTACTCGGTTTTATCGGGTGGTGAAGTATGGTTTGGGCCAAATTATTGGTCTCAGTTCAAATTTTAGCATTTTAAGTCATCTAGTCCAATGAAAATTAATAAGCATTTTTTCCTATTCTTTTAAGTCTAATTTTTTTATTTTAAAAGTGGGCTAGATGACTCCCAGTCATATGATATTTTTAGAGTCATTTTAGTGTCTTTTATTTATACTAATTAATTTAGAGTCAAATTAAGTCAGTAAGATACTGTTTAGTCAAGTTTGCAAGAAGTTGAAAATTTGGATGCATAACTAAAAAAATGGGTGTTTCAAGCCAATTTGGAAGAGTCTGCATGCGCCTCGTGCGGGTTGTGCTACGTCTCACGCAACTTTGAAGAAAAGCGAAGAATTCAGTTCACGTAGCTTGCGCCTCGCGCAGCTTCATTGCACCAGTTCAAGATCATAAGAGTGTAAGTCTATTTTAAAATTTAGTTATAATAATTATTTAATTTATTTATTTTAGAACACACAGGTGCACGCGCGCACGCACACGCGAGTGCACACACTTAGACATATTGATGTATCCACGTTTGACAACTAAGGAGGATTGGTAGATAATAATTTCTAGTCTAAGTAAATGCTAATATCATACACAACTTTTATTCTAATAGAAGACCATAATGTAATGACGTTCTCACCTAGTTACATATCATAAAAATAGCAGAGAAATAATAACAATAGCAGAGCAGAGAATACAATGGTTGTGAAGAAGGTTTCTTGTGAATTTTAACAACAAGTGAGAAGTTGGTCATCGTACTTACAATAGCTGTCTGTCTCAAATTCACTACGCTGTTAAAGTTATAATCCAATACTTTTTTTCAACAGCAAAGCTTTGTAATCAATATTCAATACTACTTTTTTCTTTGACAAAACTTTAATTAATCAATACTCCATCCATCTAAATTTATAAGGAAAAAAAATTAAATAAGTAAAATAATTTAATTAAAAAAGCGTGTTGTTAGGAACAACATTTTCCATGCTCAGAATTTTTAACACAATATTAAAAAAAAAATCTATAATAGCATAATCTCTACATGAAAAAATCTGCCCAAAAGCATAATGGCAGTAATTTTCCATCCTTACATCATAAAGATACAAGCAAACAATGAAAACATAAAAGAAAATAAAGACAAGACATTAAATTAAAGAAAATAAAAACTTCAATTCATTTTGTATGATTCTCAGTGTTTCAAGACACATTATATATAAACTAAGACTAATGGATAATAATAATAATAATAATAATAATAATAATAATAATGGATCTGAGAACCAAAGAAAGCCCAACTATAAAATTACTAAAATAAAAAGATCAACTAATACAAATATAACTCTAACATAAATTCGTAAATTATTTAATGCAAGTTCTTCGTCTATCACATCACATGCTCACTTGGACTTGTTATACACTTAAAAAACTACTTCCTAAAACTAGAAGACCTTCCTCTTCCTCCTCCTTCAGCTCCTTCAAGCTCGTGTTGTCAGTTGTTGTTCTCTGCACCTCAATCATTGGCACAGGAGGCAACACTACTGGTGGTGGCTGAGGAGTTGAACTCCACCTCCACTGTGAGAAAATTGAAAGAACCACACATAAAAGCACAGTAAGAACCAACCCGACAATGAGAGAAACGGGCCATAATGGACTTCGATAATGATTGTAGTCATGGTCGTCAAATGTGAAGGGGGGTAATACGCTATCGGGTGGCTTAGCGAAGGTGATCACCGGTGGCTCACTTTCATATTTTTTGTTGCCGGTGAACAATGACACTGGTAAGAGAGAGAGAGAGAGAGAGAGAGAGATAATATGGGATGGAGACAGAGAGTATTAGAATGAAAGTTATACTAATTAATTTATAGTCAAATTAAGTAAGGTACTGTTTTAGTCAAGTTTGCAAGAAGTTGAAGATTTGGATGCATAACTAAAAAAATGGGTGTTTCAAGCCAATTTGAAAGAGTCTGTGTGCGCCTCGTGCGGGTTGTGCTGCGTCTCGCTCAACTTTGAAGAAAAGCGAAGAATCCAGTTCTCGTAGCTTGCACCTCACGCAGCTTCATTGCACCAGTTCAAGATCATAAGAGTTTAAGTCTATTTTAAAATTTACCTATAATAATTATTTAATTTATTTATTTTAGAACACACGGATGCACGCACGCACGCACGCGCGAGTGCACACACTTAGACATATTGATGTATCCATGTTTGACAACTAAGGAGGATTGGTAGATAATAATTTCTAGTCTAAGTAAATACTAATATCATACACAACTTTTATTCTAGTAGAAGACCATAATGTAATGACGTTCTCACCTAGTTACATATCATAAGAATAGCAAAGAAATCATAACAATAGCATAGCAGAGAATACAATGGTTGTGAAGAAGATTTCTTATGAATTTTAACAAAAAGTGAGAAGTTGGTCATCGTACTTACAATAGCTGTCTGTCTCAAATTCACTATGATGCATATGTTTTCTTCTGTAAACTTCAAGGAAGAACTTCTCCAAGAAGTCATACATGGAAGTCATGCCACCAGAAACTTCGAGATCGTATCCAAACAATGCACCTTCGATTGCTCTGAGGGCCCATGTAAGTTTGTAGTAGATGTTGGTGTTGTGCTCATAAAGATCAACCCTTCTTCCAGCTGGATTGGACAATGCATCACCAGCCATAATTATCTCTTATTTGTTGAATTTGAATTTTGAAGGTGGAAGGTTGATCTGAATTTTGGAAGGTTGATCTGAATTTTGGTTCCAGTTAGGTGTATTGGCTAGTTGTTGAATTTTGAAGGTGGAAGGCTGATCTGAAGCACATGTTATTTTGCTGCTGATGAAGTGTGGGATATAAGGTTTGATGAGTTCATAGTTATTTTAGTAGGAGATGAAGTATGATATTTCAGATTAACACAATCTAAATAATACCAAGATACTTTTTCTTTTTAGTAGCACTTTTTTTGAAATTTCAACTATACTTGCATATTAACTCACAATAAATTAAGAATCCCATTAATTAATTTTTCGTAGCTTTCTCACCTCTTCTATATAAGTCACCATCACCTGCTTATGTTGAATTGAGCATGGCTTGTGAAATTATTACATGTTTTTAAATATTAATAATAGTGTACTCATCACCTTAGCTATTTATTAATTTGATTATCTAATGTAACCTTGGTGTGTATGTACTAAATAAATATTATAATAAAAGTGTAAACATAATTAAGAAAAATAGTTGTAGTACTACTAAATAACTTGATAGTTGATATGGTTTTTTAGTAAACAAAAGTTGACATGTTTTGTACATATTTAATCTTTAGTAGGGAGAATTAGTTATAAAAAAATTGATAAAACATTTAAGGTGAGGGAAGACGATGCGGTCTAAGATAGCAAATATTTTAGGGCATTTAGAACACTCACAAAGAAATTAAATAGTAATTATTTAATTTATTTATTTTAGCATGTATGGATGCACGCACGTACGCACACGCGAGTGCACACACTTAAACAAATTAATTGATGTATCCACATTTGACTACTAAAGAGGATTGGTATATAATAATTTCTAGTCTAATCTAAGTAAATACTAATATCATACACAACTTTTATTCTAGTAGAAGACCATAATGTAACGACGTTCTCATCTAATTACATATCATAAGAATAAGAGAGAAATCATGGTTGCGAAGAAGGTTTCTTATTCCCTCCTCCTCCCTTTGGTCACCACCATATCATCACTACTTTCCTCACTCCCTCCTCCTGACCCTTTCCAAATGTTTACTGAATTGAATCTATTACAAATGAAGCTATGACTATTTATAGCTAGATGAAGGTCTATGAACTATTGTAACTAACTTCCATAGACAATCATAGCTCTAAATGAAGTTAGTTACAGCTTCTAACAAACTAAACACAATGACTTCTATAACAAGTTACACTTGGCATGTAAAGATGAAATAGTAATTCTAACAATTTTAACTTGGTTTTGGACTTTTGGTTAGAGTAACGTGCTGCTGTGATGAAATAGTGTTTTGTGTTTAGGCAGAATGGATAAATGGAGTAGTGAAGTGAAATATATATACAGGAAGACTAATTCTATTATGGACCATGAACATATGTGGTCCATGATGGACTACTACTTTTCACTTTTTCCTTGTCAGTCCTAACCATTATATGAAACCAAATTGGATCCTCTTCTATTTTTTCTCTCATGTTTGGTCATGTGCAACCATCTTAGCCATTTATTCCTTTTTTTTATCTCTTCACTTAAGTGTGTTTTTGCTTTTAGTAGATTACTAACCATTAGATCAAGAAAAGGAGAGAGAACATGAGAGAAAAAATTGGAAAGGATACAAATCGGAAACCACTATAATCCACTAAAAAAAATCCACAAAATATTAGGTGAAAAAATTGCATTAATCTCTCTATAATCGCAATTTTTTCATTTTAGGTGAAAATGTAAATTCCTAAAAAAATCCACTAAATATTTATTTTTTTTAAGCAAAAATATCCACTAAAATTCTGTCATTTAAGCTATGGATTTTAACACAAATCTAATTTTCTCAAAAAAATAAATATTTTCTTCAATTTAATTTTCTCAAAAAATTTACTTTCAAGTTACACCTAAACATTTCGAACTCCAATGATGGAGTCCGAAAATTTATTATAATTTTGGTTCCGATTTCATCAAACTTAACAAAACGGTGTCTCTTTTCTAAAGTCCAACTTTCCTTGCAATTTCAAAATAAGTTACGCATTGATAAGGACACCTCCTTTTTTTTTTTGGTAAACATAAGGACACCTCCTTTACTTGATCAATTTTATAATTTCTTAATTTAAAAAAGAAAAATAAATTCTCCTTTCAAATTCTCTAAAAAAAAAACCAATTTACAAACACAGCCTAAAAATTTCTTATGTTAATCATAAGATTTAAATATTATTTTCGTCAATGTAAGTTCGCGATTTTTTATTTTAGTCACTGCATTTTTTTTCCTTGCGAATTCATCTTTTTTTGTTCAAATTTTTAGGTTTTAATCTCTAAAACTAAAATCCGCAGAAAACTTGCGAATTTTCATGCGGGTTTAATTTCCTGCAGATTTTCATGCGGGTTTAATTTCCTGCAGATTTTCATTGTTAGACCAAAACTTGCGAATTTTCATGCGGGTTTAATTTTAGGGACTAAAATAAAAAAGATTTGAACATACAAGAATGAATTCACAAGAAAAAAGTATAAGGATTAAAACCAAAAACTCGCGAACTTAAAACTGTTGGTGCACAAAGATGAATAGAAAAGGAATATATTAATGAACTTGTTAAAATGACGGCTACAAGAAGAATAAATGGCACTTACTACTATGATGATATAACTACTCCTATTTATACACAAGGACTAGGTCATAAAGACAGCATAGTAAAATACTAAAATACCCTTAAATATAAATTACTTCTAACATCATCCCTTAATTTATATTTACACAAAACTAACAACACCAATTCCATCCCTCAAACGAAGAAATTGGTCAGTCTTGATTGCCTTTGTCATCACATCTGTCAGCTGCTTCTGAGTGCTACAGTGCACAACTTCTAACACTCCATTCTGAACCTGATTCCTTAAGAAGTGATACTTGGTCTCAATGTGCTTGCTTCTCCCATGCAGCACTGGGTTCTTGGCAAGATTGATTGCAGACTTGTTATCAATCATCAGCTTCAGAGGCTTGTTTACCTTGATCTTCAGATCCTGTAGTAAGTTCAGAATCCACACAGCTTGGCATGCAGTCAGAGCGCCTGCAATATATTCAGCTTCACAGGTTGATAGAGCAACAACAGGTTGCTTCTTGGAACACCAAGAAATAGGACCTCCTAGAAATTTGAACAAGTACCCAGAGGTACTTCTTCTATCAACTCTGTCCCCACACCAATCAGAATCTGAATAGCTCAGAAGTTCTGATTTAGTCTTTCCTTCAAAAGGGAATAGCACTCCATGCTTCAGAGTTCCCTTGATGTACCTCAGAATCCTGACAGCAGCTTGGTAATGGGACCATTTTGGTTTACTCATAAATCTGCTAACCATTCCAACTGCAAAACAAATAGCAGGTCTGGTATTGCACAAATACCTCAGAGAACCAACCAACTGTTTGAAGGTTGTAGCATCCACATCTTCTCCATTAGAATCAGAGTCCAGCTTCTGATTCGTATCAGAAGGTGTAATTGCAATTTTGCAATTTTCCAGCTTAAATCTCTTCAGAAGCTCAAGTTCATACTTCATCTGATGTAAAATGATTCCTTTCTCAGAATACAGAAATTCCATCCCTAGAAAGTAACTCATTTTTCCAAGATCTGTCATCTCAAACTCATTCATCAGAACCTTCTTGAACTTAGCTATCTCTTGTTCAGAACTTCCTGTCAGCAATATGTCATCAACATACAAACATACCAGAATCATATTGCCTTCTGAAGTGTGCTGAACATAAACACCATATTCCAACTCACATTTCTGAAACCCATGCTTTTTGAAAAATGAATCAATCTTCATATTCCAGGCTCGGGGTGCTTGTTTCAATCCATACAAGGCTTTATGTAATCTATACACCATCCCTTCCTGATTCTTTTTCTCAAAACCAGGAGGTTGTGACACATATACCTCTTCTTGTAATGGACCATTCAGAAATGCAGATTTCACATCTAAATGCATCAGAGGCCAATTCCTGTTAGCAGCTATTGCGATTACCAGTCTAATTGTTTCATGTCTTGCTACAGGTGCAAACACTTCAGAATAATCTAGCCCAGGTTTCTGCAGAAATCCTCTTGCTACTAGCCTCGCTTTGTGTTTGCCAATTGATCCATCTGGCTTTAGCTTCTGCTTGAAAACCCATCTGACACTGATGGCTTTCTTGCCTTTTGGAAGTTCTGACAGCTTCCAAGTCTTGTTTCTCTTTATAGCATCAAGTTCTTCTTTCATGGCCTGCAACCAGACTTGCTGCTTAAGAGCCTCTTCTGTACTCACGGGTTCAGAGTCTACTAGCATAGCACACTGAATAACTTCCCCCTCAGAGTCTACTTCAGTGTCTTGCAGCATCTCAAAATCTGCAAGTCTTCTTGGAATGCTTCTGATTCTCTGTGGTCTTTGACCTTGTTCCACTGAGTTTCCTTCAGAGGTTAGAATTTCAGAAGTGCTATCTTCAGAGCTTCTGTCTATTGAAGTTTCTCCTTCAGAGGCTTGACCTTCAGAGCCATCTTCAAGACCACCTTCAGGATCATCTTCAGGGTCTCCTTCTGAATCAGAGTCTCCTTCAGAATCTGAATCTTCATCAGAGTCTGAATCCTCGTCAGAGTCTCTTTCAAGAATTCTCACATCAGAATTGGATTGAGTTTTGTTCCAATCCAAAGTTTCTAATTCCTTCACAATGACATCTCTGCTGAATTCAATTCTATTAGTCTCTGGACAATAGAGTTTGTACGCACCTGTACTGTGGTACCCCACCAATAACATAACTTTGCTTCTATCATCCAGCTTCTGTCTTCTAGCTTCTGGAACATGTTTGTAACAAACAGAACCAAACACTTTCAAATGACTAACACTTTGCTTATCTCCAGTCCACTTCTGAATAGGAACTATTTCCTTCAGCTTCTTCGTTGGACATCTGTTGAGCACATAACATGCTGTTGCAACAGCTTCACCCCATAAATTATGAGGAAGCTTCTTCTCTTTCAGCATGCTTCTCACCATATCAAGCAAAGTACGATTTCTTCTTTCAGCAAGACCATTGTGTTGAGGAGTGTAAGGAGCAGTAACCTCATGCTCAATTCCATTCTCCTCACAGAAAGTTTTAAACTCATTGGAATTAAACTCACCACCACCATCAGTTCTGAGAATCTTCAGCTTCTGACCACTCTGTTTCTCAGCTTTTACTTTGAACTTCTGAAACTCAGCAAACACCTCATGTTTGAACTTTATCAGGGATACCCATGTCATTCTAGTGAATTCATCTACAAATGACACAAAGTATTTATTCCCTCCAATTGATGCTACTGGAAATGGACCACACACATCAGAATACACTACTCCCAAGGCATGTTTTGCTCTTGGAGCTACTTCTGATGCAAATGACAGTCTTGGTTGCTTCCCTTCCATGCACACCTTGCATGACTTCTCAGGTTTCTTGATTGTAGGAATTCCATGTACCAGGTTCTTTGATTTTAGATGCCCCAGGCTTCTAAAGTTCAAATGACCAAATCTTCTGTGCCACAGCTCACTATCCTTCTCAACACATGTTGCACTAAGGCATTCAGAGTCTGCAGTCCTGACATTCACTTTGAATGTCCTGTTCCTTCCCTGTTCTGACTCCATAATCAGCTTCTGATTACGATCATACAGCTTCAGAAGATTGTCCTTCATGGTAACTGAAAAGCCTTTCTCAATCAGTTGCCCTACACTCATCAGATTGTTTTTCATGCCAGGTACATACCATACATTCTGAATCAAAGCTGATTTTCCATTTTTCAGAATGACTCTGACATTTCACATACCTTCAGCATTAAGGTATTTATCATCAGCACATCTGATCTTTGTACTCTTCCTAGAGTCAAAGTCAACCAACCACTTCTTGTTTCCAGTAAGATGATTTGAACACCCTGTGTCCATATACCACCACTCTGATGAATTCATATCATCAGTCTCAGAAGCCATTAGCAACACAGATTCATCATCAGAGTCATCAGAGCTTCTGGCTATATTTGCTTCTTCTGACTTCCTTTCTTTGTTTGACCGACACTCAGAAGCAAAATGACCAAACTTCTGACAACAATAGCATTGGATCTTCTTCTTGTCAAACCTCTCCTTTCCCTTCTGATATTTCTGCTTATCAGAGGTTGAGGTTTCTAGCTTCTGAACTCCATCAGACCTTCTATTGGTTTCTGACCAAGACTTCTTCTGATAGTTCTTTCCAGAGTCTGCTTTCAGAGCCTGCTGCTCTACTTCTCTTTCAGAGTTTCTCTCAGTCAGACGCAACTCTTGTGCTTCTAGGCTGCTTTGTAGCTCTTCAATTCTCATGGAACTCAGATCCTTTGAATGTTTTATGGCTACCACAATGTAATCAAACTGAGGGGTAAGGGATCTTAATACCTTCTCAATGATTACTTGTTCTGAAAGAGTTTCTCCACAAGCTTTCATTTCATTGGTGATAACAATCACTCTGGAGATATACTCAGGGACCTTCTCGTTGTTCTTCATGTTGAGATTCTCATACTGCTTTCGTAAGGACTGAAGCTTCACCTTCTTCACTGATGCATCACCACCATAGCATCTGACCAGTGTGTCCCACGCAGCCTTCGCCGTTTCTGAGTCAGCAATCTTCTCAAACACGTTTTCATCCACACACTGATGGATGTAGAACAGCGCCCTCTGATCTTTCTTCTTTGTATCCTTCTGAGCAAGCTTTTGTGCATCTGTTGCATTTGCTGCTACTGGAACGTAACCTTCAGTAACAAGTTCAAGCACATCTTGAGCACCAAACAGAACAATCATCTGTTTCATCCAGCGATTCCAGTTTTTGCCATCAAACACTGGAAGTTTGGTACTCATACCACTGTTTCCGTTCATCTTCAACCTTTGTGCGTTCACTTAAATCTCACTAACACTCGTGTTTCCCAATCCTGCAGAATCAGAAAATGTGATTCTAATAAATCACACAACGCCTCACGTTTCACTCGTGTTTCCCGTGGATTCGAACCGGATCTTTAGATACCAATTGTTGGTGCACAAAGATGAATAGAAAAGGAATATATTAATGAACTTGTTAAAATGACGGCTACAAGAAGAATAAATGACACTTACTACTATGATGATATAACTACTTCTATTTATACACAAGGACTAGGTCATAAAGACAGCATAGTAAAATACTAAAATACCCTTAAATATAAATTACTTCTAACAAAAACGACAAAAATGATATTTAAGCTTAATTTAATACTAATGTACTTCATGAGAGTACACTTCAAAAGGATTTTGGCCCAACATCACTTAAAAAGTGAACTTGCCTTAAAAACCTTATATTTGGTCTAACAATGTGGAGTGAACTGCCGATGATGGTTTCCATAGAGGGTGAGCCTCCGGTCAGTGTGTTACCGACATCCATTATGGATGGTTCTGACCAGTCGAGCTACCAAACTGGTACTTGGTTGTGGTTTATTATACTTTTTGCTTCCATTGCCGTGATTGCTGTAGCAGTACTATTCATCTCAGCATATGCTCCAACTTTCTTAAAATGGTTGCATTCACCTCCGCGGTCGGTGGTGGCACCTTTGCCCCTCATTGAGCTGCAGAACGTCGTGCCTGAGCCGCCACCTCCTCAAGTTTGAGTCCCATGAAGTACGTCTTAGTCTCTTAGAACATGTCAATAAGTGTTGTTGTTTGTTTGTTTTAATTTCCCTAAAATCTGGTGTCACACTTAGAGGTTGAGATGTAACTAGATATTTTTCTTATATTGTAAGCCTTTGGCTCAGCAACAAATTAATGAACAATATAAAAATGCTTAAATTGTTGATCTTATTTTTGTTTTCTGGTTTATATCAAAGAATTGGTTTGAATAGAATATAGATATATCATAAACTCTTGTCATCTTGTGTGACTATTTCGATCAGTTGTGGACAAAGATGAATTAATGTAGTAGGGCTTGTTAAGACTCTGATTTAGTCGGAGAAATACGACGGCAACGTCTGATTCTCGCATGATTAAGATCAGAACGGCAAGAAAGATGAACTACTTTCTGATTTGCTACTGCCTTCGTCGGCGAGCATCACTTTCTTCTCTCACCATTGTGATCTATGCATCATAGTTTTTGATCCCGGTGGAACAAATTTGTTCCGATCCTCTCTGTTTACGTTGAATGTGTTTGCAACGACGTTTTGTCTCCTTTTCCTTGCGAGGATGTTCTCCCTCAGCTATCATTCTCTCAAATCATCGCACTTTGTCTTTGATCCTGGTGGCAATCAATTAATCTCTGTTTTGGTGAACTATTGATTTGATGCGCTCAGAAGGTGTTTGTATCAAGTCTTCTGAAGCCAAGTTCACACTATTGCGATTTGGTGGAGTCTGGATGATGATTCTTGAGGTATTTCTTTGAAGTCCATCAGATTTCTAGTTAGGAATACTCTATTTGGAAGCTCTACGGTGGTTTTAGCATTGTAGTTCAAACTCAAATTGGTGAATTTACCCATTTTGAGTTTGAGGGGGACTATTACTGTATAGTTCTTCAGAACTTGATATTCAGAACCTAATATTCAAAATTTGATAAGTTCTTCAGAACCTGATATGGAAAGATTATTCATATATATTGATTTTTGGAAGTTTGACTAATTGAAAAGTGTAATGGATACAATAAAGCAACTTCTATGTCACTATCATCATCTTGAAGTATTGTGATGCAACTTGTCATTGATTTGCTTTGAGATATCAATTAGGATGCATGACATGATTTGGATGGACTAAGGGCATTGTTGAACGCATAGTTTGAGGGCTTGTGTAACAAATTGGATATCAGCTTATGAGTTTTGTGCAAGCCATGCATTATATGTTGAATATGATATTGAAGATTCAATTTTTCCATTTTTCATCCTTAGTTTAATCACAATTTTACAATGTTCTTGAACCAGTGAGGAGCATTGTGTTTTCAGTTAGGTGTTATATGATTTTAGTTGGCTGTTGAAGTTGCTCCATGAGCCAAAAAGACACTGATTTGAGATGTGCATACTGATACATTTCTTTAGTTATCTCACTTGCTTACAAGATGTTAGTGATTAGTGTTCTTGGAAGATATTTTTTTCCTAAGTTGGCTAATGCTAGATGTTTGGATTCTATGATTTGCATGTGATGCTAATTTGTTGTTTTTACTGTGATGAAGCTTTGTGTGAGTGGACTTAGAATATATTTGTGCACACCATTGAAGTACCAGGTTCTGATAATTGGAAGGTTAGGTATGAGTGTGGAGCACAAGATGATGATGGTGAGATATGGTTTTTGTGATAACTGTGAGGTATGGCAGCATATAAGATGTTGTGGAATATATGATTCTGAGACAGTTCCACCGTTGTTTGTGTGTTATGTATGCGGTGATTCACTTGTTCCACCAACGATTGAATCTAGCTGCTATGGTACGATGGACTGTGCTGATGCTTTTCTGGTTTCACCCTAGGCTGCTCTTTTGCTTGAGTATGGTTACGGGTATTGAATGATTCACTGAGGGCATAGATTGGCTAGAGTTTGCTAGTTTCTTTTCTTTGATGTATTTCAAGCTGGTTGTGATTCACATCCCTACCAGCTTGAGGGAGTCTGTTAGTTAAAATAGTCAATTCTATTAGTGTTAATAGGTTAGTTAGTAATTAGTTAGAAGTTAGTTACTCAATTGGTTGTTAGTCAATTGAGTCCTATAAATAGAAGCATAATGTACACATTTTATCATCTTTTATCAATCAATATGATTTCTTATGAGCTTTTACCTCATGAGTATTCCTATGCTCTCTACCTCTCTTCATCTCTATGATTCCATGATTCTTAACAACACTGATGCAGCCAAGTTAATGTTTGGAACTTGTTTGCTACAGTGGCTTAAGGTAAAACCTGCTATCTTGGAAGATACCAAATGAAATTCAGTAGATACCAAAAAATGAAATGATGAAATATGTTAGTGTCTGTTAGCATTTCACAGAAGTTGAGCATTTTCAATTTATAACTTGAAACAATTGAAAAGCATGTTAGTGTTTGTTAGCATTTATTTTGATTCACATGAACCTATTGCAGTCAGAATTTAATAATTGTCATGTAAGTTAACTTTTCTTTTGACAGTTTTTTAGGTACTGTAGTTCAAAAAGAATAGAAATGTAATAGGGTTGTGAATGAAATTAGAATATAAAGACAATAATATTATGTATTTCTGCAAAAGTAGCTTTGTATTATTGGTGGAAAAGGTGAATACAAGTACTAGAAAATAGTAAATGGAAACGAAAACAATCTGTCAGTATTGCACAACAGCAGAAGCAAATAAATGCTTCCCAAATCACAGATACTGTGACCCCACCAAAATAAGAAACTTCTTGGAAGAGAAATATTCCTTCACTGACACCACCTTTATAGCACTCACTCCCATGCACACCTCATCTCATTTGTCCACGTCATCATTCTTATTCTTCTTCCTTTTGTATACTCTCCACACCCTAGGATTGGGCTCTCTCTCTAGGCCCACTGACTGATCCATATTTCTATCAAAATGTCCCCAATTTTATTAAGAGGATCTATTTTCTTTCTTTAGAAGCAAATTAGATTCATATTTCATAGATTGTGATCTTTTGTTATGGTTTGTACTCTAGATTTTATTTATAACAATTGGTAGTGTAAATTTGTACATCACAAGTCTAAGTGATTCCCATATCAGATGTTAAGTTCTCTTGCAAAGGTTTACTTAAAGCCACTCACCTTTTAATTCATAATTATGCGAGTGAATGTAAGTGATTGAGAGAGAAATGATTAATTGGGAGATAAAGGATTGTAATTGAGATATGAGGATTACTTGCGAAAGAGAATTGTATTGAATTATGAATGGAACATTACATTTATACACATACTATTGCAATTACCTGTGCAGCAAGTAATCTGTTCCTATAACTAACTAACAACCAAAATCAGAAAAATTAGTTGCAAATCACAACTAACCAAAACTAACTATTTTTGCTAAACACATTTAATTTGAATGACTAATCACAACAGGAACTAGAAGGCCTTTTGGCAAGAAGGATAGCAAAGTTTGGAGAGCACAAGGTTCTGTTCAGAAGAAGCTTATTTTGATTTGTTTACCTTGATTCACAAATAAAAAATGAATGCTTAGAGGGAAGCAGTTGCTCAGTTATGCTTTTGGTGTTAAGCTTTTGGCTCACTTTCAATGCCTTTGTTTGTTATGCTTAAATTTTGAATCCATTACAATGTTGTATTTGACATGTTAGCTGAGTTTTAACTAATTTTGCAAACCATTTTACTGGTTTTTCATTCAGTGAGTCGCTGATAGAGTCATGTCTTCCCCTTCTCGCTCCATCACCAACTCTCTCTCCCTTTGGTACGATATAATTACCAACATAAATCTAACACTTCCTTCATATTTGTTGTTGAAGGATATATAAATTTGATCTCGTTGTTATTGACATTGTCCCAAGGTATTGCTTTTTGTGGATTCACATGTTATGTATTTTGTAAGTTAAAATTTTAAGAAGCATGACGTGGGATGTGCATCTAAGAATGTCTCCTCTCATATTCCAAATGTTGGCTTTTTAATCTCACCATATTAGTAATAAATTTGAAGGTCAGAGTGTCGACAGTATGAGATTACTTGTTTCCGATGCCTTTTGTGTAACAATTGACATAAGTTCATGAGCAACAGTTCAACATTAATTTGTGCAGCTGCAGGGAATGTTAGATTTGAAAAGTGATTGTAGAGGATCCTTTCAGCTGAAAATTGTTGATGGATGCCTAAAGTGAGCAATGGTAAGAGTTCTTCACCGTGTTTAGTACAAATGTTGTATGCTTTCTAAGTTGTCATCATTAGAAATGGTTATTGACAATGTTTGGTATATTTTATGTTCATTATTTATGACAGGTATTTACTGAGTTATAAGGAATAGCTTTAACAAGGCACTGGATCAAAATGATATCTTAATTTCCCCTGCAGCTCCTTCAGCTGCTTATATCATTGCTAAACATTTGCATTATTGCACATTAGTGCCTGCAGTAGAAATTGTTCCATTCTCATTGACATTTGCAGGTAAAAAGAAAAATGATCCTTTGGCTATGTATGCCGGTGACATCATATGACTGTAAGTATTTCATTCTTCTTGTTTGCTAGATTTTTGTCTCATACTTCTGATTATATATTATCAAGACAAATAGAGTTTGGTTCATGTTTTGATTACTGCTATTGAACTTCGTCATCAGATGTGATGCATTCTTCATCATCTTGCCACGGAGCTAGTCATGGAGTTAGTAATGGGCAAGGACCTAGTATTAGTCTAGGAGCTGGTCATGGGCATGGAACTCGTCATGGAGATGCATAGTTTTAATTTTAGTGTTTAACAATGAGAATGTATACTTAGATATTTAATTTTGATGGCTTGATTTAAGATTCAACGACATACTAGCAAGTCATATTTGTATGTGATGTGATATCTATGAATGTTGTGATAAAGTGTGAAATGTGTGCTTAATTATTTAAATTTACAGATTTGTGAATATTGTTAATTATGGCTCAAGTTAGATATTGAATGCTTATTCATTAGAGAGAACTTTTGGATTGTTGATGGTAAGCTTTGTGAAGCAGTAAGAAGCGAACTTGGTGAGAGAACCTACCGAAATTGCGCGTACACGAGGCATACCTATTGTCGCGCATGCCCAACAAGTGAGTTTTTTAAAAATAAAGACACAAAAGGTGTGTACTCGAGACCTATAATGTCACAAACGCCTTAATGTCACACACGCAAAACATGCATAAACAATATTTTAAAGGTAATTTCACCATAATCAAGGATCTTATTGTTCTCTCTTTGGTGGCTACAGATTTGATGAGGAATTAGGATTTTTGTGAACTTCAAACACCACAAATCATAGGATCAATACATATTTTGATTCCCTATTTTAAACCACATGTGTATTTACATAGATTTTTTAGTTTCTAACTCTCTGATCAACCAACCACAATGATTTTCAATGTTGTAACATGTAATATAAATAAAAGTAAAAAGAGACAAATCTGCCAACTAGATATGTTCCATCCATATTAGCCTAAACAGAATTATATACGACTTCTAATTTATATTATCTTATTTGGGTTGCCCTCATTAATTCATTAAAAGTGAATTAAAGTGTGACAAAGTTACAAGGACTCTTATGCATGTGATACAAATTGTACTCCTTAGGTTAAATTAATCATGCATGTGATTTAGAATGAAGAGGCCAAATTACAAGGACTCTTCCTTTATGCTACACTTTAGTATTCTTCTTGCATATGCCTTGTAGGATAAGATGTAGGATATTCAATTGGAAGTAGGATAAGATTCAGAACTTCATTTAGTACATACTACAGTTACATTAGATAATCTAATTAATAAATACCTAAGGTGTTAAGTACACTATTATTTATAACCATTTTTCTTTAAAAACATGTAATACAAATTTCAAAAGCCATGCTCAATTCAACATAAGCAGGTGATGGTGACTTGTATACAAGAGATGAGAAAGCTAAGAAAATTTAATTGATGGGATGCTTAATTTATTGTGAATTAATGAGATGCAAGTATAGTTGAAATTTCAAAAAAAAAGTACTACTAAAAATAAAAGGTATCTTGGTACTGTTTAGTTTAGATTGTGTTAATCTCTGAAATATCAATTCTTCATATCCTACTCAAATAATCATCAAACCTTATATTCAAGCTTCCACCTTCAAAATTCAACCACTACAAGCTTCAAATCAGCAAAACTCAGATCAACCTTCCACCTTCAAAATTCAAATTCAACTGAATTATGGCTGGTGGTGCATTGTCTAATCCAGTTGGAAGAAGATCTAATCTTTACGAGCACAACACCAACATCTACTACAAGCTTACATGCACCCTCGGAGCAATCGGAGGTGCATTGTTTGGATACGACCTCGGAGTTTCAGGCGGGGTGACTTCCATGGATGACTTCTTGGAGAAGTTCTTCCCTGAAGTTTACATGAGAAAGCATATGCATCACAATGATCAATTTGAGACAGACGGATATTGTAAGTATGATGACCAGCTTCTCACTTTATTCACATCATCGCTTTACTTCTCTGCAATTCTCATGAGCTTGTTTGCTTCCCACTTGACCAAAAAGAAAGGTAGAAGGGCTAGTATAATTGTAGGAGCCCTCACCTTTCTTTTGGGAGCAATACTCAATGTTGTAGCCGTAAACATTCCGATGCTAATCATTGGAAGAATTCTTCTTGGGGCTGGAATTGGGTTTGGAAACCAAGCTGTTCCCATCTACCTCTCTGAAATGGCTCCTGCTGAAAGCAGAGGTAAAGTTAGCCAGATGTTTCAACTAGCAACCTGTTTGGGAATATTGGCAGCTAACCTAGTGAATTTTTTCACGGTCAATGCCCATCCCAATGGTTGGAGGGTATCACTAGGTTTAGCAGGACTTCCAGCTATTATAATGCTTTTTGGAGGAGTTTTTATTTTGTATGAGACACCTACGAGCCTTGTTGAACAAGGTAAATTAGAGGAAGCAAGAAGAGTGCTCGAGAAAATAAGAGGCACACGTAATGTTGACGCTGAATTAGATGATATTATAGAAGCCAATCAAATTTCCCAAACAGTGAACAGCCAAACCTTTAAGACTCTTCTTATGAGGAAGTATAGGCCACAACTATGGATAGGAGCCATAGCCATTCCTGCATTCCAGCAGTTAACGGGAGTTAACTGCATCCTTTTCTATGCCCCTGTGATATTCGAAAGTTTGGGGTTCGGAACAAAAGCATCCCTCATATCGTCATTTCTTACCAATGGAGCTCTTCTTATTGCCACTTTAATCTCAATGTACTTAGTCGACAAATATGGCAGAAGGAAGTTCTTCATTGAAGCTGGTATGGAGATGGTAGCTTGTATGATAATTATTGGGCTGATTTTGGCGATCGATTTTGGTCATGGAAAGGACCTATCAAGAGGCTCCGGCATGATCCTGATTATAGCCATCTTCGTGTATGTGTTTGCCTTTGGAAGGTCATGGGGACCTCTGGGATGGTTGGTTCCCAGCGAACTGTTCAATATGGAGATCAAATCGGCTGCTCAAAGTATAGTAGTCTCGGTCAACATGTCTTTCACTGCATTGGTGGCACAGCTGTTTCTCCTTTCCCTATGCCATCTCAAATATGGAGTATTCTTCTTATTTGGTGGCTTCCTTTTAATAATGACCTGCTTCATCTACTTCCTTCTGCCGGAAACCAAGAAAGTGCCAATTGAAGAGGTTCCTGGTTTATTCAAGAAGCATACATATTGGAAGAGATATATGGAGTCTTAGTCTCTTAGAACATGTTAATAAGTGTTGCTGTTTGTTTGTTTTAATTTCCCTAAAATCTGGTGTCACACTTAATTAGATGTTGAGATGTAAGCCTTTGTTGGCTCAGCAACAAATTAATGAACAATCTATAAATGAATGCTTCAATTGTTGATTTTATTTCCTGTCTTCTGGTTTAAATTAATGAACAATCTTTTGACAGTTTTTTAGGTAATTCAAAAAGCATAGAAATGTCCCTAGTTTAGTTGGTAATTCAAAAAGCATAGATTGTCCATTTCATGTTGGAACTGTTTCGGATGATGTGATTGATTTACAAAAGAGAAATGATTGTAATTGAGATATGAGGATTAATTGTGTAAGAGAATTGTATTGAATTATGAATGGAACATTACATTTATGCACATACTACTGCAATTACTTGTGCAACAAGTAATCTGTTCCTATAACTAACTAACAACCAAAATCAGATAAATTAGTTGCAAATCACAGCTAACCAAAACTTACCATTTTTGCTAAACACGCTTAGCAACTCATAACTTCTCTTTTGTAACAAAATTATCAAAGTCTCGAATGCCATCTATGAGATTCAAACCAATAAGAATGTTAAAGTGAAGAAATGAATGCTTATTTTTATTTACTTGATTCACAAATGAAAAATGAATGCTTAGAGGGAAGAAGTTGCTCAGTTAAGCTTTTGGTGTTAAGTTAGGTGTTGTCCAAATACTAAAGTTACAAAATACATGACATTCATATATAGTATACACTATAAAGTATAAATAATTAAATTAGATTCGTTAGTAATTCTGGTTCAATTTTGGTGTTTGTTGTTGTTATTGATTTTTCGAGATATAACACTGTTTCTTATCTTGCTACAGACTGACAATTGCTTACATGTTATCACACAATTCCTTCACTCTTTGGTAACTTGCACACCAAGTTACCACTTTCCAGTGCAGTTAACAAATCAGTTATAGTTAGTTATGGGCAGTTAGATGTAAGTTCAGTAACAAAGGGACTACAATGACAACTAATTAGTCAAATTCAGTCATAATTATGTAACCATAAGAAAATGTACTTTAATTATTTCTTAAACAACATTATCAAAATCACAACAACAAAAAAAAAAAAAGACTTATGCATAGACCATTAGAAAATAAGATATATATTCTCAATTGCAATATTCTTTTATTTATTATAATGATACCGTAATAAAAAAAAATTCACTACAATTAATTGGCACAGTTACCGCCAGGTCCCCCAAATTGAATAACATTTCCCACTCGTCCCTTTTGATCTCCATTGTATTCAATCTGATAGCATTTAGGAGCATCATTGAATGTACCTGTATTATATATTTCAGGTCCAATATTTTTTCTAGATGCAGTTTGATATGAAATATATTTAAAATAACAAGCATGAGCGTAATTGCCATCTGGAAAATGCCCCGATCCCATTGAAGGTACTGTAGCAATAGGACTCACTGTTGATCCACCCCATCCCACTTCAGTAGCTTGGACCAAATTGGAGAATAAATGTGCTGGAAAATATCCAATCATCACATTTGCTACACTCAACCACCAATTATGGCTCGCTGGATCCTGAGTACATAAAATATGCATAATATTATAACTTGAAAACTAATTTTCTTTTTCATATTAAAGAAATCTAAACATTTTCAATTAAAATTCACGTAAATATATAGATTACCTGAATAAGATTAATGCCCAAATCAACCATTATTCCACCATAGGTTGATGTTCTCAATACGCTTGAACCGACGTAATATGCATGACTTGTTTGAACAAATCCCGCACAACGTGTATTGTAGCATCCGGTCTTTAAATTATCCGACTGTAATATATATTTTAACACCGTGTATATTTTAAATAAATAAAATTGTATTATTTATTTTACCTCAAATGTAAATTAAGAAACAAAAAAAAATAGAAACAATGGCAAACTTAGTGAAAACAAATGAATATATGAAATATTTATTGCAAAGTAAACTCTTACTTACCCGCCAAAACGAGTATATATGCGTATTACCATTATTGTATAATTGTGGAGATACCTGTCATCATGTATGAGATTGATTAGTCGGTGATTTATATTATGTAAAATTTATTTAAATCAGGCTTTGGCTTTCTTTCTATACCAAAAAAAATATTTAAATTATCAAGCTATATATATGCATGTTTTTAGGATAAAAGAAAATTGGCACAATAAGATAAACAAAAACTCACATGCCATCCAACCACGATTGTATTAGCACCATTTTGAACATATAAATGACTTGAGCTATCTTGGCCCAAAACAACTATTGGATGATAAACACTGGTGGTTCCACTAACTCCATAGAATGGACCAGCCTTAGATATAACAAACACTTTAGCATCCTACAAAATTAATACATTCACATATTAATTAAATATTGAATAATTATTTTATTAATAGAAATAAACCAAGAAATTGGAATTCCAATTATATATATGAGATAACTTACAAATCTACGAATGTTATTTTGAGTTAGGTTATGATTATCAAATAAAGATTTGTCTCGAATGAGATCATCTTTAGTTGTCCTTCGAATAGGGACAGTTCCTTCTGGACAGCTAACTCTCTCAAGCGCGTAAATGGATTTGGTTGGAGAATTTACTTCGAAACTTGGTTTTGTCTACCACATAAAAAGTACAAAATAAAATTAACATTCTATATTTTCAGAGAGAGAAATTAGTAATAAAAATTTGAAAATTAACAACAATAAAATATTTTACCTGCAATTTATGATTCTTGAGTAAAGGATGGTCGAAAGCAGGTTGTTTGTTAATATCAACACAATCAACTATGTACCCTAACTCTGTCTATAGAAACAACCAAAATCAATAAAAATAAAAGATCGAAGATCAAATTAAACTACTAATAATTGATATATGTGTGTGTAAAATTAAAATATACATGAATACTCTTGATAGGAGGCTTGTTAATGAGGCTTAGTTGTCTCTCAAACTCTAAATCTTCTTTCGACATAATATATGCACCATCAACTGTGTGACCAATACTGCTAGTCACCAAACACAAAATAAAGAACATTAATGTATTCATCATTTTCACAATCTATCTTTGATAGTTCGATGATGGATCATAGTTTAGTATATTGTCTATTTATATATTAACGGTTGAGAAAAATGAAATAGTAGAAGAATTTAATAAGGTCAAATGTTTTGAATCAGAAATACAAATTTCATAAAAATTTGACTGAAATTATTGCAATAATTATTGATATGTTTTTGGTAGAAATACTATTTTTTTCTTCATTTAAACATACAAATAAAATAAATAATATTTTTTACATTTAATGAAAATAAATGTTTTCTCGATAATAATTTGACTTTTCGCTACGCCATTCCAGGTATTTAATTATCTCTCTACAAATAATAGTTTGAGCATTATCTCTTTACAATACTATTTTTTTCTTTATTTGATGATTTATTTTATTATTTCATAATTTATTATTAATTTTAAATTCTAAAGTCCAGCCCTCCATGGTCTCTAATATTTGCTTTATTGGCTCTGGGGTTAGTTTTCCTCGTGCTTATAGGATTTGGAATCCTCGTCGTCTATATATAGCTATTTATCACCACCGCCAACCGAGAATCCAGTGGTTGGAGTTCTGGTGGCAGTGGTGCGCACCACTTCACGAGGCAGCACCAGCGACAGACAACACCAGTGAATTCAAAGTTTGACAATAGTGTGGTTCCTATTTTTTAAATTACTCTTTATTATCTTTTCGTAGAAAATTTGTAGTACCATGTATAATCAAAATTAAAAGTGGGTGATTACTATATTTTAATACCTGCATCTAACTAAAGATATTGGTGTTTTGGAACAATATTTAAGGAGATGGATTCTCTCCATTTATTTTTCCTCATGTTCCTCAATTTCTCTAATCTCTACCTTTCAATTGACCCTTTTCTTCTTTTCCTTTTCTCTCTCAACCTAAATCAATGGCTAAAAAGAAAATTTATCCTAAAGTGACATAAGAGAATCCATTCTCATATTTAAGTGGCCCTTATGATTTTATTTTTTTATATTAGAGAAATAATAAAAATAATTTGAATTTAGTTTACCATAAACAATAGAATTGTAGATATATATTTATTATCTTTCAAATGACATAAAACTATCTTATTTGAAGAAGTATAGATCAATATTCAATATATGATATTTTAATTGAGCATTGCTCAACATAAACAAAAATAAAATTATATGAATTCAATTATTCTTTATATATTATATAGTTGATTTTCAAAGTATGTCGACGTTTGCTTTGAGCAAATTCAAGAGTTATTTGGTTTTGATTTAGTCGGAGTTGCATACTTGCATCTCTAAAACTAATTAGTAATTACTATGTACTTTATTTTTGTTAGCTTTAGGCTCTCTTTATTCCAAAAATAAAAATCAGAGTCTTTTGTATTGACATATTTCTTAACTTATAATATATAAATAAAAATTATATATATGTACTATTTTTTTTTTTGACATTAGAAAATTATATGTACTATTCATAATAAATATACATTATTCAAATACAAGTCATTTATTTGATGAACTTATTTTGTGCTCAAGTTTAACTCTTTTGATCAATGAACAAGTTCAAAGAGTTAATTATTTTGAGTTAATTCGATCGGTTCAATTTATTTGTTTTGTATTTTCCCAAACAGACCCGGTCCGACCACCCGGTCCAATCTAGCTTTTCTGATTCGGTTCGTCTCCGTTTTGCTCAATGAAACTGATACGTTGTGTATGAAATCTCTATCGCCATAGAATTTCTCTCTCCGATTCGATGGCTTCCACTTACCGTGACCGTACATCGGAGTTCCGATCACTAACGGAGACTCTAAAGAAGATCGGCGGCGGAGAAGGTGGAGCCACAGCACCGCCTAATCAACAACCGTCTACCTCTCAAAATTCCTATTCGAGATCCGAATTCAACCGAAAGGCATCACAAATCGGATTAGGAATTCACGAAACCTCACAGAAAATCGCGAGACTCGCTAAGTGTAAAGCAATTTCATCATCATTTTATATTTATATATATATTGAATCGAATTGAATTGATTGAATTTTGTTTTTATGATCTGTTATTGGTTGTTATAGTGGCGAAGAAATCGTCGATGTTTAATGATCCAATTATGGAAATTCAAGAACTGACTGCATTGATTAAGACTGATATAACAACGTTGAATTCGGCTGTTTTGGATTTGCAAACTATTCAGAAAATTGATTTGGCTGATGAGAATTATTCAGAAGATAGGGTTGTACATTCAAATGCTGTTTGTGATGACTTGAAGAACAAGCTCATGGGAGCTACAAAGCATCTTCAAGATGTTTTGACTACTAGGACAGAGGTAAATAACAGATATAGTGGCGTTATAGCGTTATAGCACAGGGGAATTTTGACAAATTGCTATTGTTCTCCGATACGCGGTTTAGTACAAAGTGTTGTCTTATAGCGGCTATTGGACTCTAGCATAACAGAATTTGAACAAACTGCTATTTTCTGCGATGCTCGATTGACTATACTTATTTCAAATTATTTTAATCATCTGACAATTAAAAAATATTTACATTGACGCTGTATATGAATTAAATCTATATTTGTATGTTTTATCAATCGATAAATTTTTTATGTATGTCACACAATTTTCCTCCTGCTATGTAATTTATGTTGTGAATGTATGTTATGTACCCTAGAATATCAAGGCTCACGAGAATAGGAGGCAGATATTTTCTAAGAACCCTTTACAGCATCCGCCAAAGCCAACTACTGAGCCGCCACCTTGGTCTAATTCAACAAATGCATTTGAAACTGAGAGTTTGCAACAAACATCAGGGTAAGTAATTTTATTATCATGTTAAAGGTTGGCTTTGTTATTATGCCTTGGCGTTGTGAATTTTCCTTCCCAACTTCGTTGCCATTATGTAAAACTAGGGAAGGTGGCACAATGTGCAAAAATTTGAAAGTGGCTGTTGTGGTTGTCACCTTTTAGTTCTACTTGGTGCTTCTGAATTTTAAATTTTTAAAACTGTTATCCTTCAATTGTCTTGTTATCATATCATGGGTTGGTTAGTGGTTCAATCTGACCATATGTATGTGAGTGTGCCTCGTCTTAATGTCTCATGTTGCTCAAATTTATTATTTCATTTTATCCCTGACATGATATATAATTCATTTTCTGACTCTCGGGTATCAATACTTCATTTCTTTCCTAACACACAACGACATAGTAGAGCTTTAATTCTTGTACCAGAAAGCAAAAACCTTTAATTTCAATTTTGATACTTTACTCAGCTAGACAAGTATAGTCTTGGTGATAGTGATCTCAGAGAAGCAGAACATATATATTTGATGTGTTGATAGGTGATCCTTGTTTGCCTTGCTGAAAAATTTAAATGTCAGACTTGGCAAACGACTCCCAGACTCCCGGACAAGGCTAGGCCCGCACTCTGTATAGAAGATTTATTTTTACTCTTCTGAAATTCAGTATGAACATGCAATGAAATTATTTAAACCCAAAGTTTAGAACTGCACTTTAAACTGTTTGAAGGGATTCACCCTCGGTATAATTCTACTAAATCCCCTTTCAGATATTTACTCCTTGTAAGCTGCTTCAATACATATCAGTGAATCATTGTGAGACATTGTTAAAATCTCGTAGTCTTAACGATTTATTTTCTATATCCTCAATTCTTTTCTACTGCTAATAAATATCTGACATATTTGGAATGCGACAATCACAAGTTTTGGATTTGTACATGTGTCTGTTATGTTGCTTAAGTAGGAACCTACATTTGACAAAGAGTATTTTATTAATACTAATAAATTATGACGTAGTTTGGCTTTGTAGTTTTGTCTCTTTTAAAATTTAGTCCTGAACATCCTTTCATAGTATTTGGTTATAAATAATAACAATAATAATAATAATAATAATAATAATAATAATGGATTTACACGTCTTATTTTGATTCTGTTGAACATGATAAGCCTCGGAATTTTAATTCCTGAAAATTCTTGTCTTATGCAGATTACCATCAAATGGAATTCCAGCTGGCAATCAGCTAAGGTATGTTTGCATTTTCTTTCATAACTATAAGATCAAATTGTCCCATTTATATTTCTGTATAACATGATTATATGTTGGTCTAAAAACTCCAAAATTTACTTTTAAGCTAGCATTTTATGTAAAATGTAAAACATGTGGCTTTCATTGGGTTCTCATGGACCATTAATCTCTTGTTGTATATTAACTTAAAAGACCTAGTCGAAGAACAGAAATTAGCACTGAACTTTTTGAATGGAACAGAGGAGTGAAGTTCTTATGCAGAGAATCATCTTAGAAACCTAATCACAGAATGGTAGGACAACAAACATAATGAAGAAATAAAAAACCAGAGGATGCTCTAAAAACTAAAAAGTTAGAGTTGCACTTCTTTCACTTAGAAAATCCTCTACCCTAATCAGTCGTGCCAAAAAAGCCTCCCTTCTTTCCGCCGTTTAAATCCCCACCACTAACCTCCTCATTCACACCATGTAACATGTGGTTCCCAAAGATTATCCAGCCAAGCCATCTCTCTTTCCTGTGGTTGTCAAAATTTTGATTTAACTCATAATCAGCTAAATTCCAACTTTAGGTATCAAATTTGAGTTAACTTGTTTTCAATTTTTATTTTTATAAAATTGGCTGGCCTTATAGACTTGTGAATTTGACAATTGAATGACTCTATAAAAATGGTTATTTTCCCCTGACAATGACATGCCTAAAATTATACTAGTATTTTTTTTTTTCTTCATAAACTGAAAATACAACAGCTGAAGGATACGACAACATAGTGCACACAACATTAGCCTTGGAGTTATAGTACTTGACTCTACAAATTGCTATAATATCCCATCGGGAACCCATCTGCAAAAAAGATGAACAATGTTGTATTGAGTTTTAAGCTCATAGCTCCGAGCACGAATGAAGTCACAAACTGGAAAATATGACATGAATAAAACCATCACTGCAAGTTTGCAATGAAGCCAAAAGGCCACCAAGGCGAATGAACCCAACTCTGACGAGTTGAAATCTTGCTTAGAATCCTGCTCAAACGAGGGGAATTCAGTCCCTCCATCCTTTGCCCTATAGTATATTTTAACTCTGTGATTTGCCAATTTGTCCATCAGCAATGGTATGGTTTTTTCTGGTCTCGGTTATTTTCCCTTTTCAATTTGACATGATTTATGTATTCACGAAATTTAATTATGAACTAGATGGTGCTTATTATTTCACTTACTGTCTCTTGAATCCTCAAATCATCTTATCAATGATTTCATTAGTTAGTTTATTAGAGAAGTAATTTTAGGTCTATAAAGCCTCTTAAAAAAAAAATTAGGCCTATAAATCGCCTAAATATTAGGAATGTATCTTTTTTTTTTTTTTTAGCCTTTAATACAAGTTTTTAATATCTTAGTTTTACACCGGTAATGTTAATTATGAAGTAATTTCTTTGCCAGAATTCCCGTCGTTTTTCCTACAAATTAAGCTTCAAACATCTTGATATTTACATCCTTTCTGATGATATTACTTGCATTAATTGAGTAGAAAATTACTAGAATATTACGCAAGATAGTTGTTTAGTGCTTTTCCATTTGGAGAATGCTCTGATAAAAGTTTATCCTTAGGTTCTTGATATTTGTTACGTTTTGGGTATGAATTGCTTAAGTTTTTTAGTTATGCTTAGGATTTGTATATTTTCTAACTTAAACGGTCATATGTGGTAAATTTGTTGTCATCGCTGATACAGACGAAGATTAGCTGTGGAAAACACTCCATCCCAGCAAATGGAGATGTCTTTGGTACAACAGGTTGTTCCTCGGCACGAAGAATATGCTCAAAATCGGGCATCTGCTTTGCACAATGTGGAATCTACTATTACCGAACTTAGTGGAATCTTCACACATTTGGCTACAATGGTTGCCCATCAAGGAGAGCTAGCTATCAGGTTTTTTCACTTTTTTCTTAAATATTTGACAATTCAGATTGTTGCAGTGCACTGCTTTTTTTTCCCCTCTTATTGTATGTGAAGCTATATGTTAGGATAACTATATTTGTTCACATATTCTAGCAGTTAGAACTAAACATGTAAATTGTAATTGACTCGGGCAGGATTGATGACAATATGGATGAGTCATTGGCAAATGTTGATGGAGCTCACAGTTCTTTATTGAGGCATCTCAACCGAATATCATCAAATAGGTGGCTTATGATAAAAATATTTGCCATTTTGATATTTTTTCTGATGATCTTCATATTCTTTGTGGCCTAATGTATTGATCATGGAAGTTTTTCTTCACGACTTATTTGGATTTGTCTTCATTCTTCTGTGGAAGCAAAAATGCCAAAGCAACTAAGTGAAGAGGCATACATATGAGATATGTATCCTATTTGCATGTAGATGGGGTTCCATGATCTGTAAACTTTTTGGTTCATGTATTCTGTTGTTTGGCAATGACTATAGGTGTTATTAAAAGTGTTGCGGCATGTAAGCCCCAAGACCTTTTAGGAGTTTGAATGCAGATTTAGAAAGTTGAAATATCAGTTTGCATATAGAATGGAGGTGATCTAAGATGCAAAAGGAGGGAGAACACTATGGACAACATTTATAAATTTTGTGGTGCATTTATTTCCAAATTCTTTGCAAGTTACCGAATTGATGGCAACATACTAGTATGTAGTTCTTTGCTTAGTTGTGTCATGTGTGTATAATATAAGAAGCTTGCGGATATTGTAATATCAAAATATTTGATTTCTTTTTCTCAAATTGTTGATGTATACCTGTTTTTTGCCATTTTGTTTGTTATTGATTCCTATTTTGGAGATATTCAACATGTCTCATGGTTTAGCTATTACATTAGTTTTTTTTTTTTTTTACTGTAGCTATTACATTAGGTGATAAGGGAATTGTGTAACTCACCTTATGGCGGCCTTCGTTTTGACGAGAATATATCTTTCGGTGTATGGGGGAACTTCTGAGCAATGCAGCCTAAAAGAGCAATCACCTATGTATTTTATTTCTACGATTGGACCTTATGTATTTTGTTAAGAAGGGGGTATTTATTTATTAAATTTGACCTTTTTTTTTTGGGAGAATTTTGACCTTTTTTTATAAAAAATGAAACAAAATTGATATTTTTATTCTTTTCAAATCAAAATTAAAACAAAATATAAGATGAGAAGTTGGCAACCAGTCAGACACGAAATGTGAGTACAATTTTTTTTTATTTTTTTTCATTTTTATGAAAATGTGTGTATATCTTCTTTTTTTTAATGCAAAAATGTGGGTATATCTTTGAATCAGGAAATTCGTGAAGTTTTTACATTCCTTTTTTTTTTATGTTATAACTTTTATAGTCCTTATTTTTTTTTATAAGCTATATAGTCCTTATTGTTAAGTGTTTTTTCTCTCTTAGATAATTTGTATTTTGAACAATTTACAAAGATGGCAGCGGTGCATTAAGTGTTTTTTCCTCTCTTAGGACTATCATGCTCAATTTTTAATCACTCTTACATAATTTGTATTTTGAACCATTAATTTCGTTCTAATTCTTTTCCTTTGGGTCGTAGTCCTCTATGTTACAGAAACAAACAAATAAAAAGAAGTAAGAAGTACAAAACCATTAAATTTAATGAAGTTGGATATATATTATTTAATAAATTGTGAAATGTTGATTCTTGATATGATACTAATAAAGTAATAAAATAGCAGGAGTCCGAGATTTGAATTCCGGATACTTCACTTATCTATCTGAAGAGTGAAATTTATACTCCTCTCAAACTACTTGACAAAATAATAATAATAATAATAATAATAATAATAATAATAATTTTTTTGAACAGATAATAATAATAATAATAATAATAATAATAATAATAATAATAATAATAAGCTTGTATACACAAAAAGAAATTAATAAAATCAGCATTGTTCAAAAAAAAAAGTAGTAAAATTACCCATGAATATTTAACCTTAAAAACTTTAATGAGGTGGACTATAATAATTTTTTTTGTATAGAGCGAGTGTCTTTCGCATGTCAGTCGTCTTTAATATATGACAAAGTATTTTTTTTTTTTGAACAAACGAAAATGGATCATATATATATACCAAGAGAAAACATGCAGACCCCTCAGCACAAGACGTGCATAGGAGCTCTACAAAGGTTTACACAAAGGTCCAAATAACAACATGAGAAATGAAATAAAAAATAGAGATACAACTAGTCGATGCCCAAACAAGGCAACGGGCTCGACCACCAGTAGTGATAGTTGGTAGCTAAAGTAACAACCGTCGTGCGCAGCCACCGATAAGAGAAGAGCTTGACTTTATCCAGAAGCTGCTGTACCGAGTTCGCCGAGTTTTTGAAGACCCGATGATTTCTCTCATTCCACAGTACCCATACACATGTGAGCCATATGAGCTGGAGGAAGGAACGCCGAGGTCGGAGGCCGCCAGCTGAGTAAGTGAACTGCAAGAAGTGATCTGTGAGGCTATCAGCATCCGCCGCCGAGAAACCAATCCATGATCGAACTAAGGCCCAAAGGGATCCAAAAGTGCTGCATGATAGAAACAAGTGCTGCGCCGTCTCAATACTACCACAGCCTGCCACGCAATAGTGTAGATCTGGTGCAAGAATGCCGCGGGATACTAGGTTTGCCCTTGTGGGCAGCCGATCACGCAGGAGGCGCCAAGCGAAAATGGACACCTTCAAGGGAACATGTCTGTGCCATATAAGATCCTCAGCCTCCCCAATGGTCGTATCCTGAGAAGTCAAAACCTGGTACGCGTCCCGAACTGAGTAGCCCAAGATAGGGTCGGACCGCCACTGCCACCTGTCAGAAGACCCAACCTGCAATGTCACAGTGAGAAGTAAAGCCTGACACTCCCCTAAAAGCTCCTCCTCCCACGCCCACAACTGTCTCCTCCACACCCACGCCTCCCCCCCTGCCTCCCAACCTGCGCTACACATCTCCGCAACTGTGCACGACTTGGACACCGCTAGCTCAAACAGGCGCCCAAATCTCTCGCCCAAAGGCCTCCCTCCCACCCAGGGGTCAGTCCAGAAAAAGGTATTTGTCCCGTCCCCCACCTTCCTCACCACACCCTCCCCAAACCACCCGTCCCTAACCCCGCCTACGCCATCTCTGATCCTCACAATCTCCCTCCACCAAGCTGACCCCATCCTCCCTCCCTCCCTCAACCTGCCATGCTCTACTCCGTAACGAGCCTCCAGTACTCTGAACCAAAGGCCGCCACGATCCACCAACATCCTCCAACACCATTTGCCCAGCAGGGCAATGTTGAACTCCCTAATCTGCCGAACCCCCAGACCTCCATACTCCTTACGTGAACAAACAGTTTTCCAATTAATCCAAGAGGTTTTCCTAGAGTCCTCACATCCCCCCCAAAAGAAGTGAATCAAAAGAGATTCTATAGCCGAGATAATACCAGAGGGTGCTTTGAAGAAGGAAAGTGCATAGACAGGTAGCGAAGTCAGGACAGATTTTAGAAGAACCAGGCGACCGCCAAAAGATAGAAAACGACTCCCCCATCCCGACAACCTACTCCTAATACGCGCCACAACCGGTTCCCAAAAACCCAAACGCCTCGGATCTCCGCCGATAGGCAGGCCAAGATAGAGGAAAGGAATTCCTCCCACCCTACAACGCAGTGCAGACGCAGCCTCACGTAACCACGAATCCGATATATTTACCCCAACCAGCATACTCTTGTTAAAATTCACTTTCAAACCAGACATTAGCTCGAACAAAAGGAGCACCGCACGCAACGCCCGAACGTTCGCCCAACTCTTGGTCCCCAAAAGCAATGTGTCATCGGCGAACTGCAGGTGAGACACACTCACGGTTTCCTGCCTACCCACACGATAACCCACAAATCTATTCCCCTCAACCATGGTCTGCATCAACACATTCAAGCCCTCTGCGGCTAAGAGGAACAAGAAAGGGGAAAGAGGGTCCCCCTGTCGTAACCCGCGTTCCAAAGGGAACTCATCAGTTGGGCTTCCATTGACCAAGACAGAAGCAGTAGCTGTGGAGACACATTCCCGAATCCACTTCCGCCACAGGGACGGGAAACCCATCTTGGCCATGACCGCATCCAGGTAGCCCCAGTCCACCGAGTCGTAGGCTTTTTCAAAATCCACCTTGAAAAGCAGCAACTCTTTCTTTAATCGACGCGCCTCATCCACCACCTCATTTGCAATGAGAATACCATCAAGGATTTGCCTATCCTTCACAAATGCGGTCTGCGTCTCGGAGATAACACTACCGATGACCATCCGCAGTCTGTTGGCAAGAAGTTTGGCCAGAATCTTATAGAGGCTTCCCACCAGCGATATGGGTCGAAAATCATTCAACCTCTGAGGGCTATCCACCTTCGGTATAAGAGCGATAAAAGTGGAATTAAGCCCCTTTGTTAACTTACCATTACGGTGGAACTCGGAAATAAACCGCAAGACATCCCCCTTCATGTCCTCCCAGAAGTCCTTTATAAAACCTAAATTCACCCCATCTGGTCCAGGGCTCTTGAAGCTATCACAATCCCAAACTGCGGCCTTAACCTCTGACTCAGAAAAAGGTTTGGTCAACCCGCTTCCTTCAGCCCCAGGCAGCGTGCGGAACCTAAGATTCTCCACCCCAGGTCGCATCACATCTCTCGCCTTGAAGTGGGTCGCAAAATGAGCGTACGCGGCCTGCCGAACGGGATGCACCCCTTCCAGAGTCACGCCGTCCACCTGAATCGAAGAAATGGCATTGCCACGCCGTCGACTGGCTAACAAGGAGTGGAAATACTTGGAGTTAGCATCTCCCTCCTTCAGCCATTTCGAACGAGACTGCTGCCAGTTAATGCTGGCTTGACGCTGCGACAATGAATGAATGTCCGACGTAACCCCATGCATCTCCTCAAGCTCTTCCTCCGACAGAGTGTCCCCTTCCCCTTTAAGGTCAAGTGCTGACAACCGACCTTTAAGGGAGTCAATCCTACTTGATAAATTTTGAGCATGAGCCACGTGCCACTCCTTCAACGCAACTTTCATCAACTTTAGTTTTTCTTTCAGGACGAAGCCGCCCCATCCAACAACATCCAGAGAGCCCCACTTCTCTTTTACAAAGAGACTATACCCAGGAACATCCCTCCAGCACTTCAGCATCCTCAATGGTCGAGGTCCCCAATTTGCCTCATCCGAAACCAAGACCAGAGCACAGTGATCTGACAGACCCCTCAACTGCGCAGACTGTATGCAATTAGGCCAGGCCAAGCACCACTCTTCAGAAAGTAGGAACCTGTCCAGTCGGCTCATCGCAAGACCATCCCCTCTGTACCAGGTAAACTTACGGCCACACAGCGGGAGGTCAACCAGGAAGTTCTCATCCACAAAGCGGTTAAAACCTAAATGATCAGAGGGACGTTGACTGTTACGTGTGGATCGTCTCTCCTCAATGCTCCGCACCGCATTAAAATCCCCACAAACACAAACCCGCATCCCACTCAGCACCTGCAACCGTGCGGACAACGAGTCCCACAACCGCTGCTTAGCCCCAGCCTCACACGGTGCATACACGTTTCCCACCCAAAATTCTTCTCCAGTCTGTAGCAACCGACCATGACACCACAAGACATGATCACGACTGATAGACGACCACATCTCCACTTCCGTCGTGTCCCAGATTGTAAGGAGACCACCCGATGCCCCGATTGAGGGGCGAAACGAGAAACCCAACTGCGAGCTTCCCCACACCGCAGTACACAGAGAAACATCACATGCCTGTAACTTAGTCTCCTGCAAGCAAACAACCAGCGGGTTTTTCTCCCGCACCAACTTTCGGACCTCGTTCCGCTTGTCAACCCTACCGAGACCCCTAACATTCCAAGAAACAATCCGCATCACGCCCACCCTCCCCCAAAAAGCGAGACAACACGAAAGCCTATCTGGGCTGCTCCTGCAGGGTCGCCTCACCCTGCATCACACCCATGGAATCCCGCTTGCCAGTCCCCGGCTTAGAGAGCGCGCTAAACATATTAGACGTAGCACCCTTAAAAGTTGCTCCAACAAAATTCCCCACCTCCATCACGTCATCCTCCACCGCATGATCACGGCCCTGCATAGCTACCCAGTGTGTCCAGTCATTGTTAACGGACGAGGACGAAAGACCATCTTCAGCAGAATCCCGGGAGCCGGTCTCACGAGACCGACTGGCTGCCCCCCTGGGTCTATGTTTCCTTGCATTCTTCTGCAAGATTTGCAACACCTCCCGGCGATCTTTAATAGGGAGGCGAGCAATCCTTTTAAGGCTACAGATTGAATGTTGAAGGAAACTCCCTGCTTTTGTCTTTGGCTGGCCCCGAACCGCCTTCTTATGGTGAACCCCCACAACACCGCTCCCATGCGCCGGCCGTCTCTTCGACGAAAAGAGAACCCCTGCAGCTCCAATCTTATGTGCATCTAACCACTCCAAACTCCACGGACCCGACACACCTGACCGATCAGCAGGTGGACACGACTTTGTACGCTGACACTGAACCTTGGTCATGCCAACCTTCGCCATCATCTGTGGATTAGTTGGGACTCTGTCGGCTCCATCTAACTGTTCAGGCCCCGTAGAGATTAACGGCATCGCTGTCTCCGCCACGCGGTTCCTGCTAACATCCGCAACTTCCAGTCTTGATACTACAGGCTCAAGGACATGTGTAAGCTGGCCAAGATCCCGTTCCCCCGGCCGCCCTGCTACCTCATCAGACTGGAGCCCAACAGAAATCTTGACTGACTGCGCGTCATCGTCCTGTGCGTGTGTCTCATCTGACACAGCCTTCGCGATCTGGTCAATTAACATATCAACTTGATTACATGCATCCGGGTCACAATGAAAAGCATCTTCCGCTGCAGGAGACGCCTTTGACACATTATCATCCTCAAGCAGACATGCATCATCACCCAACTCATAGCCCCACTCCTCCACAATCTGGATCACCACCAGAGACCCATCCACCATCAGCTTCTCCACTTTCTTTATGACCGCCAATGTTGTTGTTGCTATCAGAACCCGCGCGTAATCCAGTCTATCCTTTGCCGCAGTATAGAAGTCCGCACGCAGAAAACTACCACATTCCATAACACATAGCTTGAAAAAATTGCAATTCCAAGCATGCAGTGGGATACCATAGATGCGTACCCACGCTCCCCGCTGAAACGGAATCACTGCCGGCTCCCAGCGCACCCAGTGTGTAAAACACATAGAGAAGAAATCCTTCGCACCATCTAAAACAGCCATCACCTCTGTCCCGTCTACGTTCCGAACAAGAACTCTAGCACCCCCCAAGTGGATGAGATCCAGTCCTTTGAAGCCGGCGTCCTCCAATCTACGGCGCACCACCGACCCGACCTCCCCGTTAGCAATCGTAGCAACCACACCGCACCGAGCCCAGGCCACATCATCGGGAGCCGCTTTGTAGCTACGAACATAAACTCTAGAATCTTTACCCTCACCGGTATCATGATCCCCGGACTTCACATCCTTCTGCTTCTGAGTACCATGTTCGTCCCTCTTTCCGTGTCCGTTTGCCGTAACTGCGGGAGTCTCACACTGTTGCTTCGCTTCCACCTGTGGTTTCCCAGCATTAAAACTTAAACCCTGATCCTTGGGCTTGTCCACATCTTTCACAGCACCTAACACCCCCGCCTCCCTAACGTCCATAGAAGATTCGACGGCGGGAGCATTGTTACGGTCGAACCTAGCCACCCGTGCTCGAACACGATAATCGCCAAAGCACACCGCATTCAACGCTTTAGCTAACTTATTGATGTCTCTAACATTAGAAAATCTAACGAATCCATAAGGTTGGCCTTGCTTGTTACGTTTCCTAGCTACATACACGTCTTCTAATATTCCACAAACCTCGAATCCTTTACGAAGATAAAAATGCGGTAATTGAACCGGGAAGTTTGTGAAATAAAAAGATACGTACCTTTGGCGAACAGCACTGTTACTCATAATCCTACCTGCTGCATGAGCTGTCTCCCCATCACCATAGCTAGGAAACGCACGTGGCTTGCCTTCAGTGCATCGCTGCTGATTCACATGCATTTCCTTTCGCCCACCATTAACCACATCGTTCCACCGCCTAAAATCCATAACGCGACCTGCAGGTTGGGAAAAGGAATCGAAATCGCGTGGATATGGTTGCTGCGATTCTGCATCAACGTTACGGGATTGGAACAGCCTAACACGTCGATCACGAGGGAGGGGATTGTTACAGGTTCGACGATCAGAGGAGTAAGATCGCTGAGAATAGGGAGTGTTATCCCTTCTGAAACAGTTGCCATGCCTCATAGGATCAAAACCAGAAACGCTTTGTCTATGCACTTTCCGCCGTCGCCGCCGAACCTCGGTCCATTCTCCATCATCCCACCCCCTCTGTGGCACCCTGCCGAAGACCCTACCCCCCCGTGAATCACGACCGATCGACCATGATTGCCGCCGCGAGTGCCCTAGGTGAGCCCTAGGACCACCGCCTCTCTCTCTCTCTCTACCTCTCATGATTAGGTTCTTTTTTATATCTTGACAAAGTATTTTTTTAATATGTATATATCATTGTCAAAAATAAAAATTAAGGATTGAAAAGTATTTTCATTGACATTATTTGTATACTATTGTCAAAAATTAAAAATTAACATTTGTATATAATTTAATGCTACCTCCGGTTTTTATTATAAGAAAAATTTTACTTTTTATTTTCATAAAATGTTTAATATATTTAGTCTATGATCTTGACTAGATACATTTTTTTTTAAAAGACAAAATATATTAATAAGTTAATTAGGCACAAGGTGTGCTAAATTCACTATTCAAAAATCAGGACCAGATACATTAAACATTTTATAAACTTAAAAAGTAAATTTTTTCTTATAAAAAGGACTAGAGAGATATTAATACTGTCAATATATTGAATAGTGAATGGTAGAAACTTTTCAATATTTTTCTATAAAAAAAAAGAAAGAAAGAAACTTTTCAATATTTTTAATTTAATAATTTCTTAGCCAAAACAAGAGCAATTCTATAAATATAGTGTTGTATGAAAAATAGATGCTCTATCTCTTAATTGTTTTTGTAGGGAAGCTAAAGGAAAAGAGAAAACAAACTAAATAAAAAGGAAAAAATTAATCAAGGAGAAAGAAGGTTCTCATTGCGTCGTTTTTGAGAAGATTGCGGACGCGACGCCTATCTCTTAAATATAAGCTAGAAAAACATAGACAGAGGGAGAGAGAGTTTTAGCTTGTGAGGGAGAAATGAAGGCAAGTAAAGTTGAAAAGAATTTTATATGGTCTTTGACACTATGCCATGTCCTACTTTCTCTCATCACAATCTCTCCAACCTCTTGTGAATCTTTCAACTATGGCCAAGCCTTGTCACAAAGCCTCCTCTACTTTGAGGCGCAACGATCAGGTCACTTACCCTACAATCAAAGAGTCAATTGGCGTCATCATTCTGGTCTCACTGATGGTTTAGAAGAAGAGGTACATTGCATATATATTATATTATATATTATGTTTATAATATTTTTGAATATATACCTAATTTGAATATATACCCAATTTGATCCATGACTATTTTGATTTAGTCAAACAAAAAAATTTATGAAATTTTTAGATCGTATCAACCTAGTATTCAACATTATTAACACATTAGAGTTGTAAAATGGAATTACGATCATTTTTAACTCTCTGAATTTGTTATCAAATACATCCTTAACAAATTGATTTAACTTCAAATATATGTTTAATGTTATCAACTTAATATCGATATAGTCCAATTTTGTAAAAAAAAAAAAAACTTTTAGCATAGTTGTTTTTTTTTATAATTTTATCATTATAGTCTTAATAGATATCAATGGATATATGAATTTGATTAACATTTATAATTTTCATAATTATTTTGAAATATTGGAAGTAGCTATGTTGATAGAATTTTACAATTTCATATATTTATTCAATATTTTTTATTATGTCAATGTTATGTTCACTTCAATATTGATTTCAACAATATGGTTTTTGTTTTTCGGCACACATAGGTGGACTTGGTGGGAGGATACTATGATGCAGGGGACAATGTGAAATTTGGACTACCAATGGCATTTACCATAACTCTCCTTTCCTGGGCTGCTATAGAGTACGGCGAACAAATCGCCGGCGCCGGAGAATATGGCCACACGCTGGAGGCTATTAAGTGGGGGACTGATTATTTCATGAAGGCTCACATACAACCAAATGTTCTATGGGTAGAGGTATTTCAATAGTGATTTTTTTAATATTTAATTTCATTTTTAAAATAATATTAATCCGTGAGTCGCGATTGTCGTGTAGCATCACTTGCGGCTCGGACAAATAACATATTGACACAAAACTTGAATAAAATTGTAATTTAATTGTGTAGCACGTGCACGTGTAAATGGAAATTTTCAGGTGGGTGATGGAGAGACTGATCATTATTGTTGGCAGCGACCAGAGGACATGACAACACCGCGAAGAGCTTATAAAGTTGACGAAAACAACCCCGGCTCTGATGTTGCTGGTGAGACGGCCGCGGCTTTAGCAGCTGCATCTATTGTGTTTAGGAAAACAAATCCACATTACGCTGGGCTACTTTTGCATCATGCACAACAGGTACATGTGATAATTAGTTAGTAATTTAATCCATTTACTTACATTACATAACATATTTCTTTTGAATTAATTGAAATTAAATTTTAATTTGATTCACATAATTGGTTGTGATAAGATTATTATAATGTTGTAGTTGTTTGAGTTTGGTGACAAGTTCAAGGGCAAGTATGATGAGAGTGTTGGAGTGGCTAAAGGGTACTATACTTCAGTTAGTGGGTACAAGGATGAGTTACTATGGGCTGCAATTTGGTTATATAAGGCCACAGACAAAGATGAATATTTAAACTATGTTTTGGAGAATGCTTATGATTTTGGTGGGACCACTTGGGCTATGACAGAATTCAGCTGGGATGTTAAGTATTCAGGTGTTCAAGCCATTGCTTCAATGGTAAATTCTCCTTTTTCACATTTCTTAATTAAAAGATATACAGAAATGAATTTAAAATTTGAACCACCAAAATTTAAATATAAAAGCTTGTAATGCGATGACTACATGACTGCATGGTTATTTGAATGCATGAAATTCAGATCCAAAATATCTCTATTTCCATTATTTTATCACTTAGTTATAATCATTAGGATATGGATTTGCTGCGGTAGCAAACTCACACAGTTTGCCGCAGTAGCAAATCTCAGCCATCAATCCATGATCTGACGGTTCCAAATTCACAGCACCGATTTCAATAAATTCGCACAATGTCAGATTTTGACCATTCACTTCAGATCAGACGGCTGAGATTTGCTACTGCGGCAAATTGTGTGAATTTGCTACAACAGCAAATCCACACACTAATCATTAGGGGATCATTGTTCAATCTTCTAAAGTTTTTAAATGTCATAATTGGTAGTGTTGTGATGACCGATGACATTTTAGTTTTTCAAACACACGCAAACCGTGTTTGAAATTGTAGCAGTCTTAGCAGATTTGTTAAACTCATAGTACACTAAATTAATTATAAATTTTGTCAATTCAATTTCAAAGTTAAAGCCACACGCATATGATTAATTATACACTTAATCTAAAATTATAAGCTCCTAAATAGAGATAATGTGAATTTCATGTAGTATATGGTTAGAGAAATCAAAATTGATTATCTATATCTCTTTTATTTTATTTATTTATTCATATATACTAACATTTTTCTTTTAATTAACAGCTCCTTATGGAAGAAAAACACAAGAAACATGAAGTTATACTGAAACAATATCGTTCAAAAGCAGAACATTATTTTTGTGCATGTCTTAATCTCAACAATGAGAGTAAGGCCAATGTGGATAGGACACCAGGAGGATTACTATATATCCGTCAATGGAACAATATGCAGTATGCTGCAAATGCAGCATTTCTTCTCACGGTTTACTCCGATCACCTTTTAGCCGCAAATCAAACGTTGCATTGCCCAAAAGGCGAGGTGGGTGCCGATGAACTCTTCGCCTTTGCAAAATCACAAGTTGATTACATCTTGGGTTCTAATCCAATGAGTATGAGCTATTTGGTTGGCTATGGTCCTAAATTCCCACAAAGGGTGCACCATAGAGGTGCATCCATTGAATCATATAAAAGGAACATGGGATTTATAGGGTGCACTCAAGGCTTTGATAATTGGTATGAAAGTCCTAAGGCTAATCCAAACATACTCATTGGTGCTCTTGTTGGTGGGCCTGATAATAAGGACCAATTTAGTGATGAAAGACGAAATTATGAGCAATTGGAAGCTTGTACCTACAATACTGCTGCACTTGTAGGAGTTTTTGCTAGATTGAACAACTCAGAGTAAGCTTCAATTATTATTGCCTTTTCAGTATATAATGAAACATTAACAATATACTATTACAATTAATCTATATCTAGAAACATTACTGGAATAACAACAATTGGAAATGAGAAAATCGTGTGGTCACACAAAATATAGAAGATAATATAATTAAATAATGTTTTTCTTTTGTTTCTGTTTAATTTTTATTTGGAGTTGTGGCCATCTAAATATCTGGATCTTAGTAAATGGGTATTATCCAAACTCATTTCAACTAGTTGGTTATCCAACCAAATTAATTTTTTAGATTTGGTCTCAATTGGTTAATACCCATTCACTCAATACTCAACCGTCACCAATAGTCCAAAACCACTCACAAAACAAATGCTATGCACGTGATTGCAATTTGCAACTGCGATGAACCATACTCAATCTCGACAGTAATCAATAGACAGGAATAGCTGACAAAACTGACTTTATTACAACCACTTGATGTCACCACATTAATAATTGTTTGCCACGTCGAATTTCTCCTCGGATTTTCTCCAATTGGAAGACCTAGATATTTGTTGAATATGTGCTTCCTAATTTACAATTTAGAATGTTTGCTGCATCTTCAATCCAATTTTGTGCTATGTTAATAACTATCAAAAGGCTTTTATGAAAATTAACCTTTAATTCCGACATCAATTCAAATAACATCAAATTTGCCTTTATTATCTGAATATTTCCCCTTCCCTTTCTTCCGATTATCAAGGTATAGTTAGCGTATTGAAGATGTGAGAAACATTTGTCACCCCCGTCGAATTTATATCCAATAAACCTTCCCGAATCCACTGTTCTTCTCATCAACAAGTTGAAACCTTCTGCAACAATTATAAAGAGAAACAATAATAATGAACCTCCTTGCATCCATTCCAAATTATTTTGTGGGACTTCCGTTCACCAATACTGAAATCGAAGTCATCTTTAAACATTCTACTAGTAATAAATTTATGGTTGAAACATCAACTACACCATTATGAAAATATCTTCAACATTCCCATTCTATTCTAAATGGCATCTGTGGCACCCACCTTGGTTCACGTGAGGTGGATTAATTTAATGCTTGAAAATATAAAATGTCATATAAAAGTGTAAAATACAATTATAAGTATGAAATACATAGTTGAATAAACTAGTGTTATATATGGTGTACTATGAGAAATAGATCAATTCGATGCATGCCACTCTATTAAAGGGATCCCTTCATTTTGATCTTGTGATGGCATTGCCACTGGTGGCTGGTGCTGGCGCTGGCGTCGCCTCCGGTGCTCGCACTGCCCCCGGTGCTGGCTCTAGTGGTCGAGATGGGAGCAACCTTGGGAGCCACTTTTTAAAAATGATATTTGGACGGAAAATAATAATTTGCACTGCCGCGAGGGTGATAATGATGAACAGTGTATATAATATCCAAATAATACTATTGTAAACTTGATGAATCTCATAGTAGTTTTCAGTGTCGTTCGAGGATATCTTGAATTGAGGAATTTCGGTGGCAGTTGCATTAAGAAAGTTAGTTCCAGATCTTCCCATTCTGCAAAAATAGAATTGGAAGTCAATTTCATACATATTAGGCTAATATAAAAAATTTAGAAAGGTAAAAAAAATTGTATTGTCACACTCACACATGATAATGAATCAAGTAAATAAATTGTTCTAAACAATCACAATAATAAGTAGTTTGTACATATATTTATTTCATATTTTATAATTCATTAATATTATATGATTATGATTAACTATAACACACACATACATGTATATATAGTTATATACACATTTTATAATTCATTAATATTAATTGATAAAATAACACATAATTTAAATCCCAATTCCCAACTTTTTATTTGTAAACAAAACATTCAGTGATTAGATTTAAGAAGAAAAACACATAAGAAAAAACATACACATGAGAAAGAACATACATATATACATGAGATTATGAGAACAAAAGCCATTTACCTTTTTCTTTTATTGTATGATTAGTATAGATGATCAGGTGTGAACTACTTGTGTGGTGGGTATCAACTTTTTTTTGAATGGCTGGTGGGTATAACTTATGAGGGTATCAACTTATATATAGAGAATAGTGGACACCATTAATATTGTATTATTAACATGTGAATTTCTTCTTATTGATATTGTTTTCTCAAAATGAGAAGTGAAGTGAATGATATTCTTTTCTCGAAATGAGAAGTGAAAGTGAATTATGTCAAAAAAAAGAAATGAAGTGTTTAGTTTGCTCTCTTTGAATTGGCATACGCGTTTCTATCATATGGTTGCACTTACTCTTCACAATTAATCAACCTCATTTGTTGGAAAATAGTGTTGGGGGTGCGAAAAGTAAATATCAATCTAAAAACATCTTGGGCCTATGGTAATCATAATGGATTAGGCCCACTTCGGCACTCAGTGTCTCACCCAGTCCAGGTTTCAAGGCAAAGAACATGGCTTTGGTAGTGTTCCACCTAACTCAATCAGGCAATAAGGTTGATTAGTTTTGACCATGAAGCCCAAATACGGGGACACGATACGGATACGATACCAATACGCCGATACGTGAAATTTTTTAAATTTCCCAATCCGATACTGCCGCGATACGTTATTTAAAAATTAAATATATAAATACACAATATATAAACATACCTAAAATCAATAATATTAATAATTAAAAGCAGAAATCATCTATTCCTATACCAAAAAAATATATTCGTATCAGACACATATCGGGTATTATTTGTTTATTTAAAAATAATGATATAACCGATACTTTTTTGATACGTGTATCGGGACGTATCAGACACGTGTATCGGGTATTATTTTTTATTTAAAAATAATGATTTAATCGATACTTTTCCGATACGAGTATCGGGACGTATCGAAAGAGTATCGGTATCGGGTACGTATCGGACACGATTCGTCACCATTTTTGAGTATCGGGGCTTCATAGGTTTTGGCTATAAGAAGAGAGTGTTCTTATTGTGGAAAAGGTGGTCACATCACATTGTTCGCAACTGTTATAGGAAGCATGGTTTTCAGTAGGCGCGGACAAAAAAAACCAAAAAATCAAATCGAACAAAAAAAACAACTGAACCATAACTAATAGTTTTGAAATTGAACTGAAACAGTTTTGTTCGGTTCATGATTAACAGTTCGGTTCAGTTTGTTTTAGTGAAAAGTTAGTTATGATTTGGTTCATAACCATAAAATCGAACTACTTTAACAGTTCGGTTCGATTTTAAAGACAAACAGCTCAGTTTGGTTTAATTATAATGAATTTTAAAAGTAGTTTAATTCGATTCAGTTTAATTTTTCTCCTACACCGAACCATACCCATCCCAAGTTTTCGGTCCAACTTTGGTAGAAACTTTTATGCAAATAAAATGGAATCTAAGGAGGAAAAGGAGGATGTGGATGAAGGAAAATTCTAACATTGACTACTTCTTCAAGTGGTCCACGGTGGACCATTCATGAATAACTCTATAACGAATACGAATTTTATAAAATCTACCGTTGGATTGAAAGTTTGTATCATACAAATCACCCATAAAAATTCTCAGAAAAATTGAAAATCATTTGATATGTTATTGAGACACATTAAGATTAACGGTATTAATTTTTTCCCACATACCGTTAATCTTAACGTGTCTCAATAACATATCAAATGATTTTTAATTTTTCTGAAAATTTTTATGGATGATTTATATGATACAAACTTTTAATCTAACGGTGAATTTTGTAAAATTCATATTAATTATAGTAGTATTTATCACTTGTCTACGGTGAATCACTTACGAAAATGGACCACCATAGCATTAGCATGTGAATCTAAGAATGTCGAATGTCAAAGGGTATGACTCATATGGCTTGACCAAGGATCAATATGAAAAATTTGTGAATTTGCTTCGGTATTCCTCCTGTCACAATCAAAGTGTTTCATCTAGTAGGGTGAATGTGGCTAAACATCTTAGTAAAAGTAGTCACATTACCTAAGGTTTCATTTATTATTATTAGGGAAAAATACATTAACCTCCCTTGAAGTTTCACTAAATAATACAAAGATCCCCTCTAATTTTAAAATGAACAATAACCTCCCTTGTATTTTTATTCAAATGCCATAAACACCCCTTTCAACTTGACACCGTTATTGCTATGTTAATAGTTAACATTGGAAGATTAGGGTTGATTTTCATAGATGCACATAACCAATATTAGAAACCCATAGACTATATGAAACCTCTCATGTTTTGTGATGACTTCACGTCATTACGATGTTTTTAACCACTTTCACAGGTATTATTGGGTAGTTTTACTATGTTTTCCGCAAGAAATAAAGAGAAAATTGAATTGTTACAAGATTTCTAGGAGCACAAGAAAAAGAAGAAAAATCACCACAATTTACATCATGACGTCTGTCCGGTATTTTGACCATATCTAGAGTTTCGTAATTCGGAATGACGCGGGACTTGCGGCAAATGAAAGCTAAGGTCAAGAGCTACAACTGTCATGAAGAGCAGAAATGCATATTCCCTGCCATTTGCGCCCAGGAGCCGCGTCCAGGCGCGAGCGCGTAACCTAGTTCTATAAATTGGATTTTTTGTCACAATAAGGACTACACAAAAATTTTACGGGAAAAAAGGCAACTTTTCAGGAGCTCAGAGGTGCTCAAGCAGGGTTTCTAGTGTGGAAACACATCAATTCCTTACTTGTAATGAATTCTTTAACTCTATTTTATATTGTTAATTTAGTTATGTCTAGCTAAACTTCTTGATTGGATCCCATGGGGATTCTAATTGTTATTCATCTTGAACCCATGTGGTCTCATATGACATGTTAATGAATTACGAAGTTAGTTTTAGTTAATTATCCCTCGTTCTTAATGAATTTCGAATTGTTAATTGAGAATTCAAGGATTAAAGTGCTAAAACCTCAATTGATCATAAATCACCTAAGAGATTAGGTCATTTTTCGGCTATTTAGTACACTTGCTAAATTTCCATATTTTGCATGATAACGACAATAACTATGGCCTCCTCCACAATTCACCATGCACAACCTATGTTTTGATTCACCTTATGCACCTATGATTTGTTTGGCGTTAAATTAGTGTTACCCTCTGCCAAAACCCATCATCAATTGCAACTATTAAAACCAAAGCCCAAAAATTATAATGAAATAAATTCAAACATTATCAAATTTCCCAAATTAAATGTTGTGAAATCATATATCTTCACCTACCAATGATTTTTATTTTTGTCATCATAAAAATTGGGTGAGAGGCAAAATATACGCTCTTGAGTTCAAACAAAGGTAAATAAGAGGGGCATTGCAAACTCTCTTTTGTATGAAGGTTGAGTTAGAGGAATGCAACACAAAAATAAAAGTGTGGTGTTTGGAGAGAAAGACGTAAAACTTGCAAATTCTCTCTCTCAAATGACAGCAAACGTCTGTTAACTCCCAAGGGAGGTTAATGGTTTATTAAAACTATAGGGGTCTTTGTGTTGTTTAGTAAAACTTCAAGAGAGGTTAGTATATTTTTCACATAATATTAATAATTAAAAACAGAAAATGTCTAGTCTTATATCAGAATTTTGGGACAAGTTCAAATGCTTAACAACCTATTATATAGTAGAACATCATAGTTTTTCTTTTGAAAAGTAAAAAATTATATTCACAAAGAAAAACCACAAAAAGTGTTAAAGATACAAATAAGCATCGTATATCGGGACATATCAGACATGTATCGGATATTACTTTTTTATTTAAAAATAATAATTTAACCGATACTTTTCCGATACGAGTATCGTGACGTATCAGAAGAGTATCGGGTATTAATTTTTTATTTAAAAATAATAATTTAACCGATACTTTTTCGATACGAGTATCAGAACGTATCAGAAAAGTATCGGTATCGAGTACGTGTCGGACAGTATACGTCACCATTTTTTAAGAATTGGGGCTTCAGAGCGTGACCACGAGGAGTGGTTACATGGCTCAAAGTATATCTCCAAACAAATATGTTATAATGAATAAGAATCAATCGCATAAAGAAAAAATAATTTATGCAAATAAATAAAATTTTATATTAATTCATATGTTTTTAATAATAAAAATCATATTTTTATAAGTTATTTTTTTATTAGATCTGTATGGTAAAATTAAGTTATAAGCTAGCTTATAGCTGATAGTTGAAAAACTAGCTTATAACTGATAGATGAAAAGTTAAATAAAGAAAATAAAAGAAGTCTAGAAGTCATAGTTCAACTGACAAAATATTGCCGAAATTGCTAGGCCGGATGCTATGACCGGAGTTCGAACCCCGACTCCTTCACTTGTGTGCGTGAGTTTATAATAGCTTTGTCATTTGTAAAAAAAAATAAAAGAAAATTAAAACGGCAGAGGGAATGCTTTCCCAACACCAACAAACAGTATCATTAGAATAGAAAACCCAAACCCAAACCCTGGTTTTGTTAGTAACGCATAAACAAAGTCAACAACATTCTGGTATTGTTTTTTCAAGTTCAACGCAACACAACTCACTGAAAATTCAATCAATGTCGTCGTCGGCTTCAGAGATTCTCCAAGAACTTGAATCACTCAAGAACGAAAAGACTAAAATTGAAGACAAAATCTCACTTCTTGAAGCTCAATTGAAAGATATTAATCTCCAAAAACAAGCTTATGCATCATCCAATGGTTCTTCACCTTACCCTACAAATGGTTTGGAACCTCACATGATTCATAGATACAGTCGCCACCTTGTTCTCCCTTCTTTTGGTGTTCAAGGTACATATTCATAAATTACACCGTCAAATATAAAAAGGGAAAGTTTTTGTTTTTATTTGAAAATTTGCATAGTTTTTATTTTATGATTATCTAACTAAGGGTTCACATTAGCAAGATTTAGGCCATGTTTGGATAAATTGTTTGATTAAGCTATATAAGTGCTTATGTATAAGCTATTTCTATCATGGGAGTTTATGAAAATAAGCTAAAAATAGTTTATGTAGTTGTCATAAGATGTTTTCATAAGCTCTTTCAACAGTCTTACAAGTGTGCATGTCGGTCGATAAGTTCAGATAACCCAATCCAAACGGGATCCTTAGGATATACGTAGTAATTGGTTTTAGGCTGCAATTAATTGCTTTATAGAGACTAGAAGTCTTTAAGTCTTATCCAAAAAAGTTGGGAATGGAGGACTTTCTAGTTTCTGGTTAGATAGGTGGATTGGTAACGGTACGCTTAGTTATGGATGGGCGGTTGTTTGCTATATCTGAACAGAAAGATTCTAAGGTTATGGATATGGGGGTGTTGGAAGGAAGAGGTGTGTTCTTTCGGCGGAGATGGTTATCTTTTTGGGAGGAGAAATTTCTTCATCAACTCTTGGGTAGATTGGCATCGGTTAATTTGTCTCTAGAGGAGGATAGGTGGGCATGGAGGTTGGATGAGAGTGGATCTTTTATGTTTATATCGGCTTATTCGTTGGTTGCTAATGTATTCTTGAACGAGGTTGACATTGGTGGGTAGAATAAAAAGTTTTCCTTGTCTTTTATGAGTGGTGTTGGAACCCAGGTAGTTGCCTTATTAGATCTTGAATAGTTGCTTTTGCATCGGTGGTTGTTTTTGGTTGGTTGAAGTGTGGTTTTGGTGATGTTTCAATGGTGGCATGCGATTTGGTGGTGTTTCAATTGTGGCCTGTATTTTGTTCTTCCTCTGATATTTCACGTGTTTTCTTTCTATTCGTAGGGAGTGTGTTGGCCTTTGTCCCTTTGATTTGGTTTTCGGGACAGGTTGTGTAGTTTGGTTCTTTATGTGGTAGTTTGTTGTCTTCTTGGTTAGGGGTGTATTTTGGTTCTTGGTTTTTGTTTGTGCTCCAAGTTTTACTTTTAGGTGCCGGTGTGGTTAGTGGCTGTGTGTGCTCCAGCTATTTTAGTTTGTTGAGACCTGCTAGTGCAGTGCTTGTATCCGTGTCTCACTTTTAGGTTTCTTATCCGTAGAAGTAAGTTATGTTTGAATAAAATTTTGCTAATTTCATCAAATTCATAGGCTTTGAAATTGTTTTATCTGCTTTATTATACCCCCTAAATATTCACAAAAACTTAGTTCCAACAATAGTGATACAAAGTTGTTACAAACATTTGATCCGAAATTTTGCCAACATTTTTTTCATTCTCGTGGTGTGCAGGGCAAGCAAATCTGTCGAAGTCGTCAATTTTAGTTGTGGGAGCTGGAGGATTGGGTGCTCCTGCGTTGTTATATTTTGCAGCTTCTGGTGTTGGTAAAATATGAGTCTTTTTCTAATGATTGTTGTCTTAAATTCTATACTATTGTTAAAGCTTACATTTTGAAAATTATACTTAGGTAAATTGGGTATTGTTGATCATGACAAGGTTGAGTTGAGTAATATGCATAGACAGGTATAATATTTTTTCTGAACTTATGGCATGGCTACTGCAACGTGTACATTAGGTATTGTATTGTCTGTATGTGTTGTGTGGTGGTGTTAGCACTTTTGTGAGTTCAAGTTGATAACATGTATCTTTGTTTGTGTTTATTTCCTGTTTGTAACTTTGATCTTATGCACTTCAACTTATTCATGCCGTGTTTCAGATTATACACACCGAAGCATATATTGGTCAGCCAAAAGTGAAATCCGCTGCTGCTGCTTGTCGCTCGTATGTCACCCTCTTTAACCTTTCACTCAATTTATTGTGTCGATTTTGGATCAAATATTTGTAACATAACAACTTTGTATCACTATTGTTGGAACTAAGTTCTTGTGAATATTTAGGGTCAACTCATCTATTGAAGTCGTGGAACATGAAGAAGCTTTGCGGACTTCCAATGCTTTGGAAATTTTCAGCAAGTATGTTTCCTTTCTATAATAACACCGTCTTTCTTTTTTATTAAGGCCTGTTTTCTTCTATGCTTACTTTTTTCGTTTCCCTTTTGAATATTACTGCTGAATCCACGGGATTTCTTATTTATCGTGTGAATTTGCTAGATACGATATAATAGTGGATGCAACAGATAATGCTCCCACCCGGTATATGATCAGTGACTGCTGTGTAGTACTAGGAAAGGTAAATCTTAATATTTCAATATATTACGACCATTTGAATGCAGACAATGTGATTTATAGGAAAACTTAAGTTACTTCTATTGCAATTTTTTTTTTATTAATTGCTTTCACTGTACACATGCAGCCCCTTGTATCAGGTGCTGCTGTAGGATTGGAAGGGCAGGTATGAGTCTTAATATTTTTGTTCTATCGTTTAAGTTAAATGATGCTTCACGGAGCAACTAGTACTCTTAGATGCTTGATTATATCACATTAATTTGAGGCATATTTAAGGAAAACGTATGATGCAGCTCACTATCTACAATCACAATGGTGGCCCTTGTTATCGATGTCTCTTTCCAACGCCACCACCTAGAACAGCATGCCAAAGTTGTGCCGACGCTGGTGTACTAGGAGTAGGTATGCCCTCTTCATTGTTAATAACAAAAAAATGTGTCCGATTATTTAGTTCTCGTAGATGTCTCTATTAGCCAAGCTCTGATTACTAGATGGAGGGTTTTTGTGATTCGTGACTCCGCATTTATCATTAATGATTCAACTTACATTGCTATTATTCGGACCTTTTTTTTTCCCCTGGTATTACAATTTGTTCTGAATTTCTGACATTTGGTCTGTTCATTTCAGTTCCTGGTATAATTGGCTGTCTCCAAGCTCTCGAGGCAATTAAGATTGCAGCTTCTGTTGGTGAACCACTCTCCGGAAGAATGCTTCTCTTTGATGCATTGTCTGCACGGATCCGTATTGTATGTTAATAACTTCACAACCTTGTGTATTGTAAGGGTCGTTATTTTATGCATTGCCCAACAAGATGGAATAAGATACAAAGTTCCAACAATAGTAATTAATGGATGCTTATATGTTAAGATATCCAATGTTAAGATACCGAAATACTAAGATTATGGATTAAGATATCCAATGTCTTCAGCAAGATCTTATATATTAGTTGGTGATTATATATTCTTATTGCACAGGTTAAAATCAGAGGAAGGTCAATGCAATGTGAAGCTTGTGGAGAAAATGCAACATTTAATCAGCAGTACTTCCGAGAATTTGATTACGAGAAGTTTACTCAGACTCCTTTATTTGTGGTATGATTTCTTTTACTCCACCTCGAGCTTTCAAATCCCCTTTATTCGGATGAGACTGTTTTACATTTTGTTGTTTTGCTTTTACATTTGCCGTATTGCAAAAGTAGTAATAATGTTCGAGAAAAGGAGACATGCACTATCACAGAATAGGCTTATATAGCAATATAATGAATTCTCATTGGACGTCGGTGTAATACTAATTTACGCCGACAATTCATTGCTATTAAATTCATAGTATTTTCCATATCATTAATGCATTCCAATTCCTTGCAAATGCAGCCTCCTTTGAAGTTAAATCTACTTCCTAATGAATCAAGAATCAGCAGTAAGGAGTACAGCGAAATAATTCTCAACAAGGAACCACATGTGTTGGTTGATGTTAGACCAGCTCACCATTTCAAGATTGTGTCACTTCCAAATTCCTTGAACATTCCATTCTCAACTTTAGAGTCTAGGTTGCCGGAAATGTCATCAATTTTGAAGAAAGATGAAGAGGAAAAAGGCGCGGTTTCTGAATCAAATGCACAATTGTATGTAGTATGCAGGAGAGGAAATGATTCTCAAAGGGCTGTTCAATACCTTCACAAAATGGGTTTTACTTCTGCTAAGGATATTGTTGGAGGTTTAGAGTCTTGGGCTCAAAATGTTGATCCTAACTTCCCTACTTATTAGCTTGTTTAGTTAAACTTTTATCAAGTTATACTTCTAACTTGAAACTGTTCCTTTTATATTTATCAGGGATGCTGTTTTCATTTTCCTCTATTTTTACCTTACTTTTAAATGTCATCGAATCCTATATCTTATCGATTCAATACAAAACTGAACTCAGTTAATACAAATCTCAGTGTGTAACTATTTTGGATATGAATCTCATTTCAGAATGCACTCATTTGTGAGAGTGCATTCTGATTTCAAACTAAATGTCTCCAATGCTAGTTATTTGAATCATGAAATTGGAATTTGAAGTCGGTGATAAATAAAATCAGAACTAGCTTATTTGTCAGCTGAGTTTCAATTTCTTTAGATATAAAAGATAGTGTGTTCTTAAGTGATAAAGATTATCAGCTAAAAAAAGTTAATGTTCCAGAGTAGGAAGAGTAGGAGTAGTAGTAGTAGTAGTAGACTTCAATTTATTGGTCACGGAAGTGTGACTCGTTATCATTTTGGAAAGTGTTTTGATTTAATTGTGTTTTGGTTTGTGTCAAAGATCAATGTGTTAGTGAGTTACACTTTCCAGAAATCAAAACACTGGAAGTGTAACTCACAAACACATTGATCTCCGACTCAAACCAAAACACAATTAAATCTTCGATTGTTCTTTCTGTCGGTCACTTCAACAAAGACAAGAAACAATAGTACATTGTGATTTTAGATTAGCAATTTCATTAAATATTGTAATGATCATGTTAACATGGTTAAGTGTCCATAAATCATAACTATGAAGCAGTACATCACTGGTTAATAAGGTAAGAAGAACCAAAAAAAAAGAGCCAACTTATGTACTGCGGTAAATAAACAAAACTTGCATATCAAAAGCCAATAATACTAATGTCTAAAAATTATTTTTCCTCCTTTTTATCACCGTATATGCGAAACTCTCATGCCAACATAGGCGACAAAAACAGGTAAACTAAGATAACAACTGAAACAATTTATCATCTTGATCACTTGGAAAGTGAATGCATCTTTTACCAACCAAGAAGCAAAACCTTTAATAGAGCCATCCGAATATATAGACCATTTTTCGCCTGCCTAAAGTAAGCTGCTCTTGGATCACTATCGACTTCCACTTCGATCTGCATCAAATTAAAGCAACCAATTTGGTTTTTATTTCATCTTAACGCTTATGTTCATTATGACATTCAAATTTCCAGCAGTCAGAAATTCTCTTCATCCACGCAGTCGGGACATTAGTGGTCGTTTGATCAAAAGATCGGACGGTCTAGATTCAAGTTCGGTATTTTGAATTATAAAATAAAAATCTGCATTTTCTTTTAATGTTTGATATTGATCAAATGACCACCGATGTCCTGACTTCGTGAATGTGTGATCCCCTAACTGAATGAATCCAAGTTCCATACTGACTATGACTATGAAAGTAAATATATCTCATGACATGGTCGAATGTGCTTACTTCGTCAAGTCTTGGAAGAGGGTGCATTACTACAGCATGATTTTGCATCACCTTTAGAACATCTTTATTAACAATATACTTGCCTCTTGCTTCTTCGTACAGGTTAATATTCTCTCCAAACCTTTCTTTCTGAATGCGAGTTTGATAAACCACGTCACATTTAGAAGCCACTTCCAACAAATCAGAACTTTCTTCCCACTCCACTCCTTTTGATGTCAGATACTCTTTTATGTCATCCTATAAACGAAAAAATCCATAGCTCATCATGTTCTATAATGTCACTAACACCTTATATACAGTTGCTACAATTACCTTCATTTTAACCACATTAGGAGATACAAAATAGAATTTCACATCACGGTACTTGGCAAGTAAGTATGCAAGTGAGCGAACTGTCCTGCCATTAGCGAGGTCTCCGACAAGCCCAACTTTAATTCCATCCAGTTTTCCTATCTCTCTTTCAATGGTATAAACATCCAACAACGCCTGAGAAGTATGAAAAAGAAAAAGTTTGAGCATAATAAATTGTAAATATATCGCACAACAAATAAAATAACAAAAGGTAGCTTGTAAAGCAATGTCACAAATGAAGATGAAGTGGTGCAAATTCTACAGTCTAGAAGTCCCCGTCGACATATCTAGGGTAATAGACAAGTGATTAGTAGGAAAAATGTATCTGATTGACTGGCTTTGTGAAGCATTGGATTTTGCAGCACCAAAACTGTATAACGGAAACTTCGTTCATACCTGGCTGGGATGCTGTCCCGGGCCATCCCCTGCATTGATTACTGGAATGTTAGCAGTTGCTGCAGCCATTCTCGCCGCACCACTTTCAAAGTGCCGCAATACAATTATATCAGAGTAACCTTCAACCGTTCTTATAGTATCTGCAATAAGCAAAGTTACATCAAAATTCAGAAGAAAAAAAAATTAAGTCCACAAATTAACATTGTTTCTCTCAGATAAAAGGGTGCATGCACCTTCGAGTGTCTCTCCTTTAGATGCAGACGAAAACTCCCTAGCATTTTCAGTTGTGAGAACATCACCACCTAATCTTTTCATAGCAGATTCAAATGAAAGCCTAGTTCTAGTCGAAGGCTCATAAAACAAAGTAGCCATGAGGTAACCCTTAAGCATTTGACTCCCGGACGAATTGTTCCTAATATTCTCCATACTCCTAGCAACTTCAAATATAGCACTAAGAGTTTCTCTATCAAATTGTTGAGCTTCAATAACATCATCAAATTGAAACTTTTGCCCAACAGAAAATGAAGGCACACTTTCAACATGAAGAGCACTTGTCCGGCACAAAAGTTTCGATTTTTCTGAAACTCCAAACAGCCCACACGATGAAATCGACTTCGGACAACTCAATGGCCGGTTTAACAAACAACATGCAGAGGCTTTTGAAGCCATCTTTTGATTAGAAACTCCCACATGCATAGAGCATGAGAATAACATAGAAGCAGCAGTCATTGTATTTTTGTTCTATACAAAGTACCTACAAAACACAACACAACAAAAAATCATTTTTCCTATAAATTACAAAGTCCTTCATAAATAAATTACATAGAAACATACCAAAAACAATGAATTCAATACTCAAAATCAAAAGGGAATGAAAGTAACATGTTAATATTCTTTCATTACTATGAAGCACGGACATGGACACCACACTGACACGTCGACCTCGATAATAATTTGAGAAATGATATAATTCAATATAATTATAAGTGTTGGTGCCGTACACATAGACATGCCTAATCTAGAGAGTGTCCGTGCTTCATAGTTGATTATTATTTAAAACTAAAACCAGATCCAAAAATCTTTGTTCATGAAGAAATGTTATGAGTAATATTGAATTTCATGTTGGAATCAAAACACTGTTTAAAAGAGGAATCAGTGAATAACATGAGATTAACGTATAAGATTCTATGTAACAGAGACATATATAAATATAAGAGATGAAATAAGAATAAAGAGTTTTGAGAAGAAAATAGTGTACCGAGAGAAGGTGGTATTTTGAAGACAAGACAAAGGCAACGGCTTGAAAACAACGTTTTCACTGTATTTGTTCTGTCTGAGATGTTGTTCCAAGAGAAGATGAAACTAAAACCTTTGTTTTTGCACTTATCAAAAAAAAAAAAACCTTTGTTTTTGCTTAAAAGGGTAACAAATTTTTGTAGCCCAATCTGTTTTCACATTTCTTGTGGGCCTGTCGGGCCTATTCTTGTAACCTCTGTTTGTTGACCTGTGTGTGTGAGAGAGATTTTTTTTGTCGCCACTCTACCTCCTTCTGCACGCTTTACACGTTTTCATTTTTACTCTAAATGAGAAATTTTTTGAAAAATATCATCCGTAACTTAAGTAGCAAACATTATAAAAAACAATTCTTGTATGATGTTTTTGGGCGTATCCGCTACTTAAAGAGAAATATTTTGGTAAATTCGTAGTGCGCGCGAGAAAACATGTGGGTGGCAAAAGAAAATCCAGAGAGAGAGAAAGATGAGGATTGAGGAACTTTTCTCATTTGGAAACACCACAAAATTTGAGAGAGGATCTCTACAGTCACATGACCATCGTGGACCCTTGGATTGAAAGTAAAATAAAATCCATAAAATTTAGACTATGTGGATCACATAGAGCTTCCCTCGTTTGCCCTGTGATTGGAACGCAAGAAAGAAATAATTTAGTACTCCCTCCATTCAAAAATTTGATTTTCAGATTCATTGAATAACTGGTATATTTGGCATATAATATAGATAAGATACATCAATTATTTAATGAATTTGAAAAGTGAACATTTACTTACAATTAACGATGGAGGAAGTTCTTTTGAAATAATCAACAACTCTGTCTACTTTATCTTTTTTTTTTTTAATATTCTCTCTATTATATTATTTCTCTTTTTCTTTTATACCAATCAATATTTTAAATCTACTTTATTTCTCACATTTTTCTCTCACCCTCTCTTGCATATTTAACTCTTCACAACTTCTCTTCCAGAGCCTTTGTATTGTTGAAGAATGATTTAGCTGGTAAAAAATCTCTACAATCACGCAACCAAATATCGATGATCGTTCAATAAAAATCAGACAGAGCAAACACTTTAAAATTATACTTATGGGGAGGGATCAAATTACACCGGTGTAACATTTAAGTAATGTTACACCGCTCAATAACGCTTTAACGAATTCAAATTTTACAAAATCCACCGTTGGATTGAAAGTTTATATCACATAGATCATCTATGTTGAGTTTTACAAAAATCTAAAATCGTTTGATATGTTATTGAGACACATCAAGATTAACGGTTCATGCGTTTTCATTGAATACCGTTAATCTTTATGTGTTTCAAAAACATGTCAAACGATTTTAGATTTTTATAAAACTCAACATGGATGATCTATACAATATAAACTTTCAATCCAACGGTGGATTTTGTAAAATTTCAATTCGTTAAAGCATTATTGAGCGGTGTTTGCTCTGTCTGATTTATATATATAAGTATAGGGGAGGGATCAAATTACACCAGTGTAACATTTGAGTAATGTTACACCGCTCAATAACGCTTTAAAGAATTCAAATTTTACAAAATCCACCGTTGGATTGAAAGTTTATATTGTATAGATCATCCATGTTGAGTTTTATAAAAATCTAAAATCGTTTGACATGTTTTTGAAACACATAAAGATTAACGATATTCAATGAAAACGCATAAACCGTTAATCTTGATGTGTCTCAATAACATATCAAACGATTTTAGATTTTTGTAAAACTCAACATAGATGATCTATGTGATATAAACTTTCAATCCAACGGTGAATTTTGTAAAATTTGAATTCGTTAAAGCATTATTGAGCGGTGTAACATTACTCAAATGTTACACTTATGGGGAGGGGTCAAATTACACCGGTGTAACATTTAAGTAATGTTACACCGCTCAATAACGCTTTAACGAATTCAAATTTTACAAAATCCACCGTTGGATTGAAAGTTTATATTGTATAGATCATCCATGTTGAGTTTTATAAAAATCTAAAATCGTTTGACATGTTTTTGAAACACATAAAGATTAACGGTATTCAATGAAAACGCATAAACCGTTAATCTTGATGTGTCTCAATAACATATCAAACGATTTTAGATTTTTGTAAAACTCAACATAGATGATCTATACGATATAAACTTTAAATCCAATGGTGGATTTTGTAAAATTTAAATTCGTTAAAGTGTTATTGAGCGGTGTAACATTACTTAAATCCACCATTGGATTTAAAGTTTATATCGTATAGATCATCTATGTTGAGTTTTACAAAAATCTAAAATCATTTGATATGTTATTGAGACACAACAAGATTAACAGTTTATGCGTTTCTATTGAATACCGTTAATATTTATGTGTATCAGAAACATATCAAATGATTTTAGATTTTTGTAAAACTCAACATAAATGATCTATACGATATAAACTTTCAATCAAACGATGAATTTTGTAAAATTTAAAAGTAAACACTTTAAAATAGAAAACACACTTTAAATAACAATTCATAATTTATAATTATATAGTCATTATTTTTTTTTCTTTTCTTTTAAAATGCGGTCACACATTTAACTATGAACTTTCTATCCTATTTTTTATAAGTAACACATGCATGCATGCAGACATGTATTTATATTTAAACCTCAACAAATAGAGTCATGTGCGAATTTCTTTTGCAATGACCATTATTACTTCTGGGATTACTTAGTTTATATCACATATCTTTTTGACTAATACATTGCTTATGTATTAAGAAACAAAGCTTATAAATATGCATGTAGAGCATTGTGTAAAATCATTGTGAATGAAATATATATAGTGTGAAAAAATTCTCTAAATTCCCTCTAGGTCTAACTCTCTTATCATTTGTAATGGTTGATACTCGCCAATCTAGACAAATTGCAGTCACTGATAGGTTGATAGGGATAAATGTCCTTGTTGGATTGCCATTTATTTTTGGAGTAGTGTGGGCTCCAACAAGCATAACAAACACGACTCTTCTCTTCTTTGCATGTGGTGCACTGATATGTTTTATTGTTTCTATCATTTGTGCACTAGTAATCAAATCAACCTTGGGCTACTGTTCAAACATTGTTTCTCACAGTCGTCGCCTTTATGCAAGCATGGCCATAAGTTGTGTCTTTTCTATGCTTGGCTTCGCAATTTTGTTGTATGCTTCAAGCGACTTGATTAAAATGAAGATAGAAACAACGTTATATTGTAAATATCTCGTTATATTGTTAGTCTTATTTTTATGTTGGTTGTTATACCTTTAATAGTTTATATTGGTCTGATTGTTATTTTTTACGGTTTTGTTAAAGACGAAGATTAAAATGTACTTGTTATACCTATTGTAATAAGTTTTTAGAAATTTGAATAAAAATGTCCGTTTGAATTTAAAGTTTTGTGTTTCACTTTATTTTTCTTTTCTTTTAAAATGCGGTCATCCATTTATCTATGAACTTTTTATCCTATTTTTTTTAATAAGTAACACATGCACACATGTATTTATGTTAAAACCTAAAGAAATAGAGTCATGTGCATTCTTCTCTGACCATCACTACTTCTAGGATTACTTATTCCACATCACTTTTTTTTTTATTACTGTAATACATCGCTTATGTATTAAGAAACATAGCCTATAAATTTGCATATAGATTGTCAAAAAAAAAAATTGCATATAGAGCATTGTGTAAATTTGTTACTTTATCTATAAATTCAAATTATATCACTCAATCAATATTGCATAGCAACATTCATCACTTATAAGCTTTAAGTTATCTGACAGTATCTAGCAAAGTAGCATCATAGAACTTGCTAACTGCAACTCGATCTGCAAGCATACAAATCCACCAAAAGCAAAATGAAAAATTTATTGCAAATCCCCCGACCCACATACCTAGTGGCTAGTGCCATAACTCTAATATTTTCAAATTTTCTCTATATCTCTTTGAACTATCTCGAATAGAAAGTAAGTGTTAAATAAATTTTTTAAAAAAAATTCTGACAATTTAAAAAAAGTGTAATTTGTGTTTTCACATTTTTTTTATATCAAAGAGGGACCAAAAAAAGATATTACAACAGAACTAATCTAGAGGAAGTGATCTCCAATAAATCAGCAAGCATAAGTGTATAATCCCAATAGGACAATCTTGAAAAAACTCACCCAGCCACCATGGAAGAACCTAAATTTGCTAACACGTCAACGCGTCAATTATCTTCAGCTCATTTCTATCGTTAAGGTCAAACAAACGAGTAGATAACTACAAACCACTACATAATCAAATCCAAATGATTTCTGTCTTTGTGGAAATATGATTTAAGAAGGATTAACAATACATTATGAGCCCAATTTTTCTTTTACAAATTTTCCATCAACATGGCTCTAATTTTGGCTCTAAGCTCATCAGAAACATTAGCTACTTCAGGTGATTGAGATGGTACCCTTGTAGACTTAAATAACTCGGCAGAAGCCTCCCTGCTAGCCCGCCCAAGCTCGCTTGCTTGTGACTTGTCTGATTTTACTATCTCTCCCTCCTCCAACTCTGCGTCTCTTTCAGCATGAGACCTGCTCTTATGCCTTGTCTTTCTGCTTCGGTGCCTATGCTCATCATCAGATGAACTATAATGTCTACGAGAATGTCTATGCTCTTGGTCTGACAACTTACTCCCTCCACGATGTCGTCGAGAAGAGCGGTGCTTTTCATCAGAGGAGCTATCATATTTACGATGATGCCTCAAGTGTTGATGCTCATCATCGGAGGAGCTATCATGCTTACTCTCCCTATAAGAATACTTGTCTTTGGAGGAGGAATCTCTTCTCCTGTGCTTCCGCCTGTTTCTGTCAATATCTCTGTCTGCATCCCTATCCCGACTTCTGTGTGAAGATCGATGTGAACGGTGCTTTTTTCTTGATCGTTTGTGACCCCTTATATCTTTATTTTCATCTTCTTCTTCCTCCTCCTGCTCCTCCTCCTCCTCCTCCTCTTCTTCCCCCTCTTCATGTCTACTGGACCTTGAACGGTACTTTCTTTTTGATCGCCTTTCATTATTGTCAAGAGCAAGTTTCTCCTCAGACTTGTGACTTCTCTCTGAATTATCATCAGAAAGCTTTTCCTCAGACTTGTGACTTTTATCTGAGTTTTCAGTGTTGAATGGAACAGAACTTCCTTCCCTTTCTTTTCCCACAAGATTTCCAATCTCAGCATCTGAACCTGAAAGTCCAGAGCCTGGCGGCTCAAGTGATAAAGCTCTTGGCGGATCACTTTTAAATGCTCCAACTCCACTTTTTATCATGGCTGCAAACATCTTTGCTCGTTTCAATCTCTCTGCTTTAAGCTTTTGCTCTTTAGTCATATGTGCTTCAGAGGAGTCCGCCTCACCTGCTGCTGCAATAGCCACTTTTTCTGCAATAGCCTTGGCAACTGGAACAGAAGCACTAATCTCTGCATGCAGATTGCGATGTGAAACAAAACCCTGCAATTGAGAAGAAGGCAAACTCCCAGAGCTGGACAAATTCCCACCATCACTTCCAAAGCCTTGACCATTACCACTTGACGTCTTACTATAAATTTCTAAATTGGGCCTTTTAATACCCCTAGTAGCTGCCTGAAGAATAGCCGCAGCTGCTGCAGCATGGATGTTCACTGTAGTTTGAGATTGGTTGTCTTTGGGAGTTGGATCTTGACCATCCTTCTTTAAATTGCCAATAATCATCTTGAATTTCTCTTTCCGGTCCATGTCATTTGGCAGATCAGAACCCATAGATCCAAAAGAAAGATCGTCATTTTCGTCGTGTACAGCAGTGATATTATCCCTGGCACGACCCACTGGATTGTGCTTCTGGTAGCCCTTGCCTGGTAACTTCGACTGTAAGCAATTGAAAGATCATTAGATCAAAATCAAATTTAACAAACCTTAAAATTAATCAAATGAAAGTCTACCCAAAATTCTTAAGATGCACTAATTGCACAAAAAGCCTCCTGAACCCAAATAAAATAATTACTAATATTAGAATTAGCCAGAAGGAACATTTTATACAGCAAATATGAATAGAAAAGACCGTTAATGCTTTGATTATTCATAGCTAGTCACAATTTATGTACTAGCACAAAATATTTTATACTCTGATTTGTGAAGTATTGAATATAGTCTAGAAATTTTATACTGTGATTTGTGAAGTATTGAATATAGTATAAGTATTGAAAGCATGCATTTCTTCCACAGATTAACACAGAATGTGATGACAGATGAAAATAACCACATAATAAGAAGGAAGGGGTTGCATGCGAGGCATCAATCATAGTGACCTTGAAACATGTTCTACAAGATAGTAAAGTGCAACTAATTTCTCACGTATCGGAGCATGATTTGAGTCGCAGAAACAGATGAATTGCAATTAGAAAATTTAATGATTATGAGAAACACACCTCTTCAGCATCTTGTAGAACTTTCAGATAGTAAGTATGATATCGATTAGAAGGCACAAGAAATGGGAACCTTCCATGAGCACGATCCTGTTCAGTAAGAACAGCCTCAAATTGCCTGCCATTCTTTAAGATGAACTCAACCATCTTCTCAATAACTATCTTTATGTCAGATGGAGGTTCAACAACAGGTAGTTCAATCTTAGCTGTACTGGGAACAGAAGTCTGTAATTTATTTGCACCATTAGACCCTGAATCCGAGGTATCTCCTGTTTTTGCCCTAGCTGAAGTTGCTGTCTTAACATTACTGATAGACTGATTCCGCTTTATAACAGCAACTTATTCTTTCAAAGGTATTTGGTTTTTGGAAATGCTTCCATCCTTCTTGGCTGCATCTGTAGATGCTTCTGCTTGTTCCATCCCTGGAGATGCATAAGTAGTAGCAGCATCAACAGCTCCCACATGTGTGTTTCTCTCAAGGTCACTAGTATTTTCAGTTGTGCCATCCTCATCCTCACCATATCCATAGACCGATCCAAGCAAAGACAATGCACCGCCTGTTTGATCCAGCCCCTGACTTCTATTCTTGTCCAATCCGGAATCTGCATTAACTTTGTCAACTTTCAAAAGTTCTTGATGATCAACAAGGAACCTAAAATACGGATGAAGACGATGATCAGGCATCAGGAATCCAAATGTTGGATTATCTCCTTGTTTCACCCTCAGAATAATTTCTGATTGGCTTCCATTTTTGCTGACAAACATTGCAGTCCTTGAAATAATCTGATGTAGCTTCTCGTTGGGAGGCTGCAAAAGAAAAACAAAAATGGATTTTGTCAATAAATGTGAGTTTCAAATTAGCATAACTCTAATTTAAAAAAGGGTCTTGCCAGGCAGTATATATGAATACATAAAGATCTTATTAAACAAACACAAGACAACCTCATATATACTTGAATAATCATAAAGATCAAGAAATAGAGCTTTATGAAGATATGTTTCAGCCCATTTTTTCTCAAGAGGTAAAGAATCAACGTTTTCTACCATCCTAATCCCACCTGCACGGCCCCTTCTCATGAAATCAAAAGGAAAAAAGGTGCCTGTGAATGGCTACCTTGAGTCACAAGAACTTCGTTTATGCTCCAAGCATCTGAAACTTAGACATCATAAGCCTTAGAATAACATATGTACCCTAGACAGTTATCACCTAGTCACATTGGTTAAACAATGAGAGGGTCAAATAAAACATATGAAAATCACATGATCGGAGTATATTTTAAGACAGATGTTACTCACCAGATTATTAAGTAAGCTTTCTGGTACTGGAAAGTTGGGACGAAAACCAGATTCAGTATCAGTGTCCTTTGTCTCAGTGGGCACACTAGAATTTTCGTATGAAAATGCAACAGCACGATAGCCAGATGAATTCACTTCGCCTGAATCATTATCTAAACATACACAGAAAGGCAACATCTTCATCAGAACCACATATAATTCTCAACTGCAATAATATCATACACCTAAAACAGTAATAGCACTGACACCAAAGAAACTAAAGAAATGGAAGCCAGTGGAAAACATCCTTACTTGAAGTCTGACACAGGAACTGTAGCATATTAGATTGCATCCTGCAAATGTAAAGATTGTTGTTGTACAAACGAAAAAAACTCGATAGTCTAAGGTGGAAGTTTTAAAAAGTTGTCCTAACATCCACCATAAAAAAAATCTAACTTAACAGTCAACATTGCATCCATCACCTAGTTACTTCAAGCCCTCAACTAAATGACACATCTAAAGCAAATATATCGATTTGTCCAAAAAATGTGAACCAATTAAAAAGACTTGTCCATGCTCGCTTGTTTTGAAAGGAAAAAATACTAGAGAATTACTCATGACTCATTAACACGATATTTAACACAAATTACAATCTATTTCAAAAATATCATTCATTGTAACAATAAAGAGGATAAATTCAGTGTTGTCAACTGTGGATCAAAGAAAATAGTAGTGTGTTGAAATTCCGCTTTGCAACAGTACTGTAGCACTACTATAGCCGCTATTTCACAATATTTTGTATTTAGGGCCTGTTTGGATTTCTTATCCAAGCTTATCTACCGACATAAGTTTTGCAAGACTGTTCGGGAGAAATTATGAAAACAACTTAAGACATATTATACAGAAATAATTTATCTTTATTTTATCTTTTGCTATAGAAATAGCTAAAATAAGCTTGCTTATACATAAGTGCATATGCTATAAGCTTCGAATAAGTTGTTTATCCAAACAGGCCTAATATCTTACCGCAGAACAATGGCAATTTGTTCAAATTCCACCATGCAATAGCACTAATGGCCACTATTTAACAACATTGGATAAATCTAAGCTTAATCTACAGACCAGAATATGTTCATGCAATCCTTTCATTCAAACAAAAATAAAATTTTCAAAATATATTACATTTTAATCGATTAATTAACCTTCAATACTAACAAAATTTTCAGAAAACATAAACTAAATTCGAAAATATAATCTCTATCAACTCAAAACAACAAATACGATCCAATATAAACAATTGTAACCAAATAAAAGAGAAATTAAACATAAAATAAAAGCGAATAAACCAAATATAAAAGATATAAGAAGCTAGAAGAAGAGAAATTAGGTTACCTTGTGATTGTTCATGAGGAGGAGATGAAGGAAGATCGAGATAACGTTGATGATCAAGGTCAGCTTCGATTGAAGGAGAAGGATGATGGCGACGCTTGAGGCGAGGAGGAATTGGACCGGAGAGAAGATGACGAACATCGTATCGATCGATTGAGAGAGAATTCCAATCAACAAGAGCTTCCGGTGAGTTGACGAACGCCGCCATGCCGTCGTCGTCGAACAGCATCGCGTGGCGGCCAACCACCTCCAGATCCATTGAATATTGACCGTTGGATTGGTTTGATGATGAAAAATTCAATTTGATGAATCAATCCACAATTCCACAAAAACTTGAAAAACTAATCTGGAAAAATGAATATAGGATTTTATTTTTCGATATGAATGTGCGTAGGAATTAAAATTTGGGATGAATCTATTAACTGTCCCTTGTTGTGTCATGTGTGACCTACCTGTAAGGGCTGGGCTTATGATTTTCTATGGTAGTTTTGGGCCTTTGGCCCATTCACTTAGGGAGTTTTTTTTTTGCCGCTTACTATTTTCTCAAACACGCTATTTAAGTAGCGGACGGTGCTTTTTTTATTTAAAATTTCTCATTTTATAACATTTGTTGCTTAAATAGAAGATGAGTAAAAATTGGCCACACAAGAAACTCGTAGGACGGTAAAAGAAACTCTCATTCACTTAATTGATCCAACTGTATAAAAGTGGATGATAGTTTTTCTCCTATATTGCTTACACAAAAAAAAAATACCATCGAAAAAAATTGCTAAAATTTATTCTTGCAAAACATATTTTTTGGTAAATATTTACACTATTGGAAGAGATCTTCCAATAAAATTTGCTCTATCTAAAAATATCTTCAAAATTTAGTTACTTGAAAATATCTTCTAGTGAATGGGGGAGGGGGGAGATTGGAGGAATTCTAACAATTGAGCGAGAGAAAAGTGGTTATCTAAAAAATGACTATCCCTAAATAAAAAGTCTCGGGCATAATTTTATGAATCATTCATTGATGTCATCTGATTATAAAATAGGAAAGTTAATTGATGCTCCTAGAACACTAGTTAAGGAAACTAAATATAAAAAAATTATTGAAACTTGTGTAGTTAACCTCTTAAAAGTATAAAAAAAAATGGTCTTTTCAATATAAATTTTTCTTTTGACCCTTATAAAAATGCATTCAATTTGATTGTTCTGTTAGTTGTGTTTTTTTTATAAGTAGACAAGTTACAAAAACTAATGAAACTCACACAAATTTGTAAAATCTCATATTTGAACTTGGATGAAGTTGTCCAACCTAAAAACTTTGACATTGCCTTTAGCTAAGTCTTATCGACATTGCTATTTGTGGTTTACTCCCATGATAACATAATATCCGAACCAATTGTACCAAACAAAAAACGCCCGGCCTTTAATTTATAAATATAAATTTAAGAAATCATCTGTGAACATTAATTTTTATAAATAAAGAAGAAAAAATAGGTTATGTACCGGTGTAAAATAATTTTTTACTTTACAAATTGATTTTGTAGCGAAGAACTAAATCCAATATACACAAATTCTAATAAGAATGTTGAAATACAATATGAAGTGTCTTAGTATTCAAGAACTATCTCAACTGACAATGTCAATATTGTTAAGTTGAATATTTCGTTTATAATCATTTGATTCAAACTTGAAATCTCCAATCCTTATGTGTGAATTTTTGTCACTTAAAAAAACCAATTGAACTTTTAATGAAACATAATTAGTGACTGCCTCATAAAGTAAGGAATATGAATGAGAGCAAATACTAAATAGAACTATTTGGAGTCTCTCTCTGAAGCATAAAGGTGAAAGCGATTTCTTACATCACAAGTAATCATTTTATATATCTTTTCAAAAGCAAATCAACATTGATGCTGCATGATACACGAGCTCTCATCAAAACTTGGTTTCTACACTATGTACCAATTTATACAACTTCTAAAGAAATGCATCTAAAACACATTACATAGTAAATTCAGAACAGAAAGTGCTGAGTAAAATTGTAAAACAACATTTTTAGTAAATGTTATTGTGAATGTGAAGTTTCTAAAATTCTTACCCTCACAAACAAGTATAAACCAAATCTCTTATAGAAAGCAACAAAACATAACATGACATGACATGATTAGCTTTAATGTACTATAACAAATACTTTAGTATCAAACAGGAACAAAAGAATTAACAATTCTATATTGTTTTCTCTATATAACATATTCCTTACCATAAATAACCAAAAGAGAAAAAAAAACACATGAAGAGTCAAAAAAACATGTCATCTTCAACTACCTTAATAACCATTATGATATTAGTCATTTTCTTTGGAAATATTGATGTCAAAGCTGCTAAATTATGCACCGATGATACATTCAAGAAACTCATCAAACAAAGAAACATAACAAAATGCAAAACGTTACGAACTCTAGGAGCCGAATTCGGTTGGAACTACTACAATAGCACAAACACAACAACCACACTTGAAGTATTATTTGGTGCAAAATTAGATTCAAGAGAAGGGTGGATAGCATGGGGTGTGAATCCAGGAAAAAGGGCTGAAATGATTGGAACAAAAGCAATCATAGGGATTAAAAGACATGATTTTGCTACTGGCTCTACACCTTTGACAGTGAATACTTATGATATTACTAAAGAAACTAAAGGTGGTTGTAGTCTTTTACCTACCAAAGATCTTGGCCTTGGGCTTAATGTGTCAAATATTGGGATTCAAGATGAAGGGTCAAGTTTTTATACTATATATGCTAAATTGGTTCTGTCTTCTGATGAATATAACATAACAAGGTTGAACCATGTTTGGCAAATTGGGAATGCTATTACAACTGATGGAAGACCTTTGAATCATCCAACAACTCTTCACAATGTAGATAGTACTGAGACTATAGACTTGACTTCTCAACGTGGTGATAGCATAGGACAGTACCGGAGTTTTCTTCGAACGGTAACGTGTCTTTTTTTCTTTTTCTGTTATTATGTCAATGCTATTATTTCAATAACTCAATCATGGTTTTAACTTGCGGTCGCGGTTATACTGAAATTTTTATATAGTAGAAAAACGTGCGGCCGTGATGCTATTGTGGAAACTCAAAATCTTTTATATTACGGTCATAATTGCAGTTGCGAACTACAATTTAAAAGCATTGACTCAATAGACATGTGTTTTCCGGTAAATTTGTTTTCCGGATGAAGTCACTTTGCATGAATTTCTATAAGAAAATGAAAAGAATCATGTACAATTGAGTTTTAAAGCAATAGTTTAGTTTAAGTTAAAGTTAATATGTTCAATTTTTTCATTAAGTTTTTTGGTTTAACTTCTCCATGATTATTAACTAATCAACCTCACATATGGAACGTATGATTGGATCATTAAGTCATATTGTATTCACTATTTGATAACAATGATAGTTGTGACATTGCATTGTAGTGAAGCAATAGAAAATGTTAAATACTCAAGTAATTAGTACTAGTTTACATTCTCTTTTTTCTTTTGTTTTTTTCCCAAAAAAAAAAGTTTACATTTTGTATTACTTTTAGTTCAGTTTCTGTTTCTTTTGTCACATCTTGTAAAGTGCATTCTTTTCTAACAATGTGTCTAGATACAAAGTATAATAAACAAGATTACCTTACATGAGAATAATTCTTTTCTTGTGTGTTGCGTCATGAGTAGAGATACAATATTTATTTATCTAGATTGTGGTTTATGAGATTTAATTCATATACACTATCTATACAATTTAATTTTTTTACACTGTCAATCAAATATAATCGTCAAATCATAAAATAAAATAAAAAAAAGGGTTTAATTTTTATGATGACTATTTCTCTGATGAAACGTGTGATATTGATTGTGAATTGTGATTAATTTATTGATAAACTCTTGTTATGTATTGAAATTTAGGTACATGGAGTTCTAAACATTATAGGGTGGGGAACATTGTTACCTATTGGAGTAATAGTCCCAAGATACTTTAGAGTATATCCATTTAAACGTGAGCCATGGTGGTTTTATTTGCACATTGGTTGCCAATTAACTGGTTTTCTCATTGGTACTGCTGGTTGGGTTATTGGTTTGGTTATTGGACATTCTTCTAAATACTACATCTTCCACACTCATAGAGATTTTGGCATTCTTATTTTCACTTTTAGTACAATTCAGGTATTATTTTAATGTTCATCTTTTTCTCTTTATAAACCATCTTCTATGGATAATTTCAATGTTGAAAGTCTTGAAAAACAAAAATATTATGAGTTGTTTTGAAAAATTGAAGAAACGTCTATTAAACTATAATCAGGGTCGGCTCAAATATAAGGCAGTCCAAATCTTCGTAAAAAAAAAAATAAATTTTCTAAAACGCTTTAAACCTGCTAATAGAAAAACTCTTTCACAAATTACACAATGTCCAATTGTAGCATAGTTGGCATAGTTGGTCTATAGCCTAGTTATATGTTTGGGTGCCATTGCTTTTGCTTTGGAGATTTTCACATTATTTTCTTAGTTGTATCAATCATCTTTGATTGTGATTCACCAAAATGGAACAAAGATTAGCATGAAAGGCAATGTAGCAATCTAAGCAATTTAGTCAAGAAATGTGGAAATGGAACAAAGATTGACCCTAATGAGTTGTTTGTGGTATATGGAGGGTAACAGATTCAACAGATAAGTAACGTTTTAAGAGCATCTCTAATGACAAAATTTTAAGAACTATAGTATTTTGAATTGCTATCAAGTGGTCTCCACTATACTACAAACAACTCATTAGGGTCAATCAAAAGACAATAGCGGCCAAAGTTAAGACTTTAGGTTTCGAAATTTTAAATCAAGAAAGGTCTCATTTTTTTTTATCTAGTTATCAATATATAGTATGATAAGTTAATTATAAATATTTTCTTAACTTAATTGATTAAATTGCAGACCTCATATGTTCCATGAACCAAGCTCAAACGTTGAAGTCAGCAAAAATTTATTTATATTTTTATATAAGCCTTGTATTATTCTTTTAATTTTAAAACAACTCACTATAAAATTTACTTTACACACCTCTACACTTGTATGTCCACTCAACCTTATTATTCATTATCAAGTAGACCACTTTACCACAATAAATTAAGTTTTGTGTATAGTAAGGTACGTTATCTAAGATTGAAATATTTTTAAATTATTTTTAAACAATTTAATAATTCCTTATATTACTAATATATGTTTATGTAATGGAAGATTGAAATTTTGCTATATTTTCAGATGTTGGCATTTCGGTTAAAACCCAAGGCAACAGATGATTACAGGAAATATTGGAACATGTATCATCATTTTCTTGGATATGGACTACTAGCTATTATATTCATAAACATATTTAAAGGAATTAACATTTTGCATGGGGGTAATAGTTGGAGATGGAGCTACATTGGAATTCTTATATGTTTAGGTGCCTTTGCTTTTGCTTTGGAGATTTTCACATGGACTAAATTTATCATGGGAAAATGGTACAACCACAATAATAACAAGCCAAACCAGCCAAATAAAGATTAGGTTGGAGAATGTATAGGCAATCAAAATCAAAAGGAGTAAACACATTGGCCATCCATGTGAGGATCACTATATGTTGGCTTGAATAAAATGTGTTCTTTTTTTTTCCTAGCATATCTTTTTTTTTTTCATGTATAATTATCGATAGTTTAATAAGGTGAGAGTGTCAATCTTTATAAAATTATTTTAAATTTGTATTTTTATTATAAGTGAGACTCGAGTTTTTTCTGATACACCCCTCATGCTCAACTCTTAACATATAATGTGTGATTTGTGTTTATCACAATTTGCGAATTTGCGGATTTTCTTGAATTTTTAACATTAATTTTTAGAAGCCTTAAAATTATAATTGATCAATGTGATTATTAGATTACTATTTAATTTTAGTCCTACTTGTTGTGTGCCGGAGTCCAAGATTCAAATCTCTACTATCATTTTTGACTTAATTTTCCACTATTTTAGATCACAACCATTGATTTTAGATTAGACGAATGTGATCAATCTATCACCAATACATCTCATTCATTGATTTAGATTGGAAGGCTAATATCATTACTACGTCAACGCAATTATTTCACTTAATTCTATCGCCTAGAGTCCAATGTCATGTAGGGAACTCTGTTTTGTGTTGATATACATACAATTTTAAGCATTATCTTGTAATTAATTAATCAATTAATTTATCACACTAGTACATGAATAGAGCCAACAAATGCATTTACAGTCTTCCTTTGGTACTTTACTCCATTTATTGATAAAGGGTCCATGGACCATGATATAAGCCTGGTTGAATATTGTCAAAAGGAAAATCCTGGTTAAATTGATTTTATGGTTTCTTTGGAGAGTACATTAATTTAGTAGTTGGAAATTGAATTAATGTCACTTAAATGAATAAATGTCACTTTCACTATTCTATATTCTATACTACTTTTTTTTTTTCTGATTGATACTATTCTGTTAATATAGCAAGATGATTTCACTTTAGCCACATATATAGACTATGTGGTATTGTGGTCCTATTACATAAAAGCAGAAAACAACACCACATTGTTTTTCTCTCTTATCCATTCCCCTATAGTTTTACTAGACTTGAAGTAATTAATAATTAAGTGACAATAAGCAAGATGAAATTAAAGAACCGTAAAAAAAACAAAAAACAAATTAGACTATTAAATTTTTAAATATACTTCCAAGACCCGTAAAAAGAAATTCCATACCATCATTTTACCACTAGACCAATAAATTATAATTTCAAGTTTATTTTTATTTTATTATTTATTATGAAAGTTTAACACTTTATGAATCCAAGTTTACAAAATATATGTACCCTCTTAGGTGTGCCAGCTGGAAATATATTGCAAATTGGAAACTCTATGAATTTTATTCTAGAAATATATGCACCCAATTAATGTTGTGTGGATTCTTAGCTAGATATAGAAACCATCTATTTCAAGACATCATTAATTGATTGCTAGGGAGAAATTAATGTGTTGAACAAGGAGGGAGTCAGGTGACTAACGTCTAAATTAGAGGCTAGTGGTCAAAAATCCTCATTTCTTATTTCTCTTTGTTGTTGTAAATTGACGAAAATGACAATAATTATTATAAATTCACAAAAATAAGTAAAGAAGTTGGAGTTTAAATCTTATCACATCTGTTAGATCTAATAATTTTGATATTTTTACCAATTGAATTGAAATTTATAGATAAATTTTTTACTTCAATTTAGTAGAAATATTATTTCTCAAAAGTTACGAATAAATTGATTTCCTACATTAAACATAGTTTTCATATTTTTTTGTAGGTTTTAGTTTCTTTGGAGAATGGATTCTCTCTCTCTCTCTCTCTCTCTCTCTCTCTCTCTCTCTTCAAATCAAGGGTTGAAAAAAAAAAACTACCTTCATGTCAATGGAGAGAATTCTATGTCGTTTCTTTGGGTTTTTTCCTTGTTTCATTGAAAAATGATTTGACTAATTTGCATTTAACTATTTTTGTTTTAGTCTAATCTTCATTTGTCTGACACAAAATTCGACTAACTGCCGATTTTAACTACAAATTATTTATTTTTAGGTTTAAACAACATCACTCATTAATATTTTTTCTAAATTATCTCTTGATAATTTAGGGATATTTACCTAACAACAATGAGGGCAAATCATATGCATATAAAATAAAGTTTGTTATAAATTAGATATAAATCTACTTATATGACTTGTTTCTCATGAATTATATGATAAATACTCCTAAACTATCAAGGGTCCTCATTAATTTGTTGTGGCCCAATTGTATGGAGGACATTTCATTTTAGGGACATAAATAAAGTGATGGTAAAATGTTTATAAGATCTAACTTAATTAATAAGGAAAATGTTAACATGTATGTAATGAAAAAAAAAACTAACACAATTTTACCGAGAAAGTAAGTTGCAATAACACTCTCTATGTTTCAAAATAGAAGCAAAAATTAATTAATAAAATTTGATGTTTTTGCGTAAAATTTAAATTAAATACATTAATTTTTTCCGACACATTTTTGTTTATATTTTAAGATAGAGCCACGGAGAAAGTACATCTATTCGTATAAAGAATGACTTTTACAGATCAATGAGAGTTGAATTATATCTAATTAAAATTCTAATAAGAAATTTATGGATTGTGGATAGTTAGAATGTTAGAGAATAGACACCAGAACTAGAATTAGCTAATTAAGTATAATAAGAAGATTAAACAATTTTTTGTTACATATTAGAAAAATGGACGATCCCCCCTATAAATACCAAAGGAACTACTCCATTTATTATCCTCACAAGCTCTCTCTAATTCACTTCTACATCTCTCTGATTTTCTTCCTCTGCACCCCTCCCTTCTCTCCGCTCAACAATGTCTCCCCCTGACAAAGATCCTCCACCCTACATCATGTATATCTTATCGGCCTATTCAATGGGGCTTATTATAATTATAATAGTATGTTTTATCTTTATGTTTTGCAAATCCTGTCAACCAAGAACTCCACCATTGGTAGCGACGGTGACGCCACTTCAAGAGGTGGTCGTTTCAGCTCCTGCAAACCAATAGGGCCATATATAAGAGCAAGATTGGAGACGGTGCATGCATGCTAGCTTAAAAAAATGTATGACTTTATGTTATAAATGAGAATTTTATTTTGATACTCTGATGGTACTCATTCTGTTGTTATTGTCACTTATCCCATTCTAAAAACTCGTACTAGCTAGGCATAACAATTGGACCCAACCCAATAGGTATCCAGCACCGGCAAAAAATATTCATAATGAATAGAGTAAAAATTTATCCTAAAACTATAAGCACAAGTACAAATAATTACTTGTAAGATTTAACGGGTCAAGGTGTGGGTAAGGATACTATAGTACTCATCCTACTCCGCACCCGCATATTATAAAAATATATATAAATATAAATAAGTTTTTAAATATTACATTAAACTAACTTTATTTCTAATATACTTATTAATCTATGCATAATGACAATATAAAACCTTTTCACACTATCTTCTAATAACATTTTAGCAGGTGGTTAAATAAAAATGTAAAAGTGAATAAAGGACGACAAACATTTTTTTTCTACTGCTAAAATGCGAGTAACAGATACAGTACCCGGTCCACAAAGTACGAGTACGAGCATTAAAGTTATCACCTATGTGAGTACGGATATAAATATGATTAATTTTTCAAACTACAGCTATAGAGATGGATATCTTAATATCCTATCTATACCCTACTCATTGTCATTCCTCAGACCATCAATATATTCTTAATAGTTGGTACACTTCAAAATATTATAACTCTTCCTAAAGAAAAAAAAATACCAAGAAAAATAAGACCTAATAATTCATCAATCCCTCTCGAAATTCTCTCCTCCTCCTCCTCCACCAAAAGTTAATTTCTACCTTGCATCAATTTCCTTTCTCATGTCTCCAGTATAGTAGTCGGAGTATCTTTCATTATATATAAATATATCTATTTTTCTGTTAAAAAAAAGTATACAAATCAAAAAGAAAGTAAAGAAAATATTAAAATAAGTTATTTAATTCAAGTGATTAATGAATTTTAATTAAAATGGACCATTGAAAAGTATTTGAGTTCAAAGCATGACTAGAATAATCTTTTACTGTACTTTACAAACCTCTCGAACGAGCTTCAAATGACGACTCTGAGATACCTTCCTCTAAAAATTGAATAATTAAAAGAGAAAAAAATCGTAAAATAATTGTGTTTTTTAGAAAGTTAAAATAATTATGTTCATAATTTTAAATAATTAGATAAAATTTTACGACTCCCACTATTTTTATCAATGAAAAGCAAATCAAAGACAACCATTTATTGGTCCGTCTCGATGCAAGTGTTAGCTAATATGAAATATGATAGTGGTGATTTCTTTCACCATTTACACCAATCTTCTCATCTTTAAAAGATTCTTTGAGAATGTTTTTTTTTTTGAAGAAGATCCTTTGAGAATTTATTCTTCCAAATTTAATTTTCTTGAATACACGTACTCAAAGAAAAAAAAACGCTAAAAAGTTCTTACAAAAAAAAATTGTTATACAAAATATCTTCAATTTTCCCTTTTATGACAAAACCTAAAAATCTTTTAATATAAAAACCAAAAAAAAAAAAAAAAAAAATTGACACTACTATCTCTTCCTCATAAAAGACAAAGAGTGTAACAAGGCCAACAAATCTTCAAATTTGTCGTTTTCTCTGTCCTTGAAATTCGTGACTCAAACTAACCAACAACAAGATGACAACACCAATCGAAGCTTCAGTTGCAGCAGTTGAGAAAATAATCGGTTACAAATTCAAGAACAAGAAGTTTCTAGAAGAAGCCCTAACACACACTTCTTATCCCGAAGCCGTTTCATACGAACGTCTCGAATTCGTCGGCGACGCCGCCTTAGGTCTCGCCATCAGCAACTATCTGTTCCTCACTTACACCTCCGTTGACCAACGTCAACTGTCTCTTCTCCGTTCTGCTAATGTCAGTACCGAGAAACTCGCACGTGCTGCCGTTCGTTTTGGTTTATACCGTTACGTTCGTCATAACACGGTTAGTTTTGTTGATAAGATTCAAGAGTTTGTTGATGCTGTTGAGAAAGAGAATGATTTTTCTGTTGTTATTTATGGTGGATCGGTTAAAGCTCCGAAGATTCTTGCTGATGTTATGGAATCTGTTGCTGCTGCTGTTTATGTTGATGTTGATTTTCATATTGAGAAATTTTGGGTGGTATGTATGGTTAATCATGCATTCATGCTTTTGATTTTGCTTAATTGGATTTAAATTTATTTATTTGTTTTTATTTAAGTAATTATTTCTATTGTTTATTGGTTGATTTATCATTTATTCAATTGATGTTTTCGAGTTTGCTCAATTGGATTTATTTACTTTTTGAAGTAGTATGATGATGAAAAGATTCAGTGATATTTTTGAAGTAGTATGATGATGATGATGATAAGATTAAGTTTGGTGAAAATTTAGTGATTTTTTGGTTTATGAATCTCAAGCATGATACTCGTAAAATGGTGAAGTTCCATATCCGATACGTTATCAGTACGGGTACACATGCATGTGGTATTATCGTGCATGTAACATTCCGTACCCAATTTTGATAGGTTGATTCACGATGCTGAACACCGCAAAAACGCGCTGATGGTGAGAATTGGCATAAAGTATACATATTTTTATTGTATTTCAATTCTTTCTTGATTTTGATGAAAATAGTAGATGGTGAATATTAAAAGTAAATCTCTAAAGTATAATGGTTGTATTTCGTATCCATACTTGTACTGAGTATGGTACCATAGCCTACCTATGCATCTCCTGAACCATGAAAAATTGTAATAAACTTTTACATTGAAAGGAATATATATCAATTAGGTGTTTTTTTTTTTCTCCCATTGTTTCTTTCAATTTGGCTGAATTGGTTTTATTTATTTTTGAAGTTGCATGATGATGAAAAGATTCAGTGACATTTTTTAATTTATGTGAAATTTCAGTAACATTTTTAGATGTATATGCTATGGTTGTTTTTTGAGCAATTTTATGGATTAATTTACTGATCAACTGTTGCTTTTGTTTTCTATTTGAATAATTGAATTGTTTTAAATTGTAAGTACTTGAATTATACATTATCTATTGTGTAATGAGTGCTTCATGCTACATCGCGTAACGCTACGCGCCATAGCATGCGTAGCATAAGGAATTGATTACACAAATAGATAATGTAAAGAACATAATAAAAATGAACAATGCATGATAATGAAAGAGTTTATATATATAAAGAGAAACAAAGATATAAAAGAAAAGTGTTTCTTCTCTTCTGTATCTTCTCTTCTTCACTCTACTTGCATTGTATCATCCCTTCTCTTTTCTTACTCTGTTTAATAACTTCATCTCTTCTATTTTGTGTTTTTCTTATGATGTTTTTGCTATATTTCTAGTTGGCCGGAAAAGATATATAATTGTCGCTTGTTTTCATATTCCGAGTAATGTGGATGTTTCTCTACTATCAATTTTAATTATGTTTATCTAGCTATTGTGCATTTATACATTTAATTTTTTATTAAAACATCTTGACCGTAACGCATCTTGACTGTATCATATCTTAAATTTAAAGATTTTCTCATATCGTATCAAGTATCTGGACTTTTTAGATTCAATGTTTGGTACATATTGAAGTTAAAATCCAGTCACGGGCTAGCTTGATAAAAGTTGTACATGATGAGCTTGTGCATTTTCCTTATTGTCTAAACTTTAACCTATTCGTGCTCTCACGAGTGTGTGCATTTGATATGAAATCATTTAGTTGCTTTGATCCAACAACTTTGTCATTGCCTGATAAATGATTGTAATTTTTGTTTGCAGATAATAAGAGGTCTTTTGGAGCCAATAGTGACACTGGAAGACCTGGAACAAACACCGCAACCGGTGACAATGCTCTACGAGCGCTGCCAAAAGAGTGGTAAAAATCTTGACATAAGACAATGCAGAAATGGTGCCAAAAGCACTACCAGTGTCTATGTTGATGGACAGTTCGTTGCATCGGCTACCTCTGATCAGAGAGACATTGCAAAGCTTGATGCTGTCAAGATTGCTTTGCAAAAACTAGAACCTGTACTGCCTGTCATTCCCATGTCGTCTGACCTTTGTGCCGACCTTGATGGTCCATTTGAGATCGAAGGAGCCAAACAGAAGTTGTATGCAATTTGTGGGGTGAAAAAGTGGGTTAAACCAGTATACAGGTAAACACTGTTGAAAGAAAAACATTCATTGTATTTGTCGTGCTTTTGATCCTCGTTGTGAACTGATTTCTTACTTCGATGTAATGTTTCACAGCATTGAGAAAGACGAAGGTACTTCTCAGAACAAGGTATATGTCGCATCTGTTCTTATAGGTACTCCGGTTGGTAAACTCAAAATGGTAGGCGATGAAAAGCATCGGCTGAAGGATGCGCATAACTCTGCAGCTTCCTTGATGATTCGGGCCTTACAACTAGGCAAGTATATCTGACCATCTCTAAAACATGGATACTTGTGAAGTACCGGTACCTATGCATCGTAGGTGACCATTGTTGTACTCATTTTTTTATGAAGGTGTTGTTGTAACATTTTTTATGAAGGTGGCCATAGTATGTCTCCGGCCTCCTAATGTAACATTTTGATGATATTCCATTTTTTAAATAAGTGAACATTATTTTGAGTACTTTAATAGTCTTATTGTTATGAATAAAAATTGTCCTATTATCAGGACAGAACTGCAACTTGTTGTAAGAAATTGGAATTCCTATTTGTTTATTGAAGTGCTTTTGTTCATAAAATAAATGGATTAGGATAACACTTTGTTTATGTCTCTATTTTGTTGGCAATGTTTATGTCACACTTTGTGACTCCATAAGAAAGATAGAAAATGAAAGAAAGAATGTGATACTAGTTAATAGGATTGAATGAAAGAGATACTAGCCATAAAATGTGATACAATGTATGAGAAGTTAACCCAAAAATTGGACCAAAATATGATTTAAGTTGTATGATTGAAATCTGGAGATTCATATCACGAATTTGGCAAATCAAGAACTTGATTGTGTGATTATTTTTAATGGTCGAGATCATTGACTACAATGGTCGATGTTGACAACATTAAATTCATTTATGATAAAATCGTCAAAGATTATTAGAACAATTGGAATTTTATGTCGATTTTCACAAGTAATTTTATGTACATTCCATGACTATAAGAGGTAGAAAAATAGTGTAGAAAAGAGAGAGAATTCAGAAGAGAAAGATAATATAATGAAAATGTGTTACTTAACATGATGGAAAGAAAAAGAGAAAAAAAAATGTTAAGAAAAAGTGATACAATATGTGAGAGAAATCCCAAGAAAATCAGAGTCTCATTCACTATAGTAAACCAATATATGTATAGTTGGATGAAATCTAGTGATTAATTTGTGACTTCATCAAATTAGGAGCTCAATATTTTAAGAGCACAAACTAATTCCCAAACTTCAATTTTCTCTGTGCAATAATCCAGTAGATAGTAACTAGAGAAATTTGCGTCAAAAAAAAAGTAACTAGAGAAATTTAGTCTCTTCAAATATTCAATTTCACTGTTGGAGAAATTTCAATGGTGTTTGTAAAGAAGTAAATTCACATTTTTTGTTTGTTATAAATTATTTAATGTTATTTTGATGCATTCAGGAAGACCCAACAACATTGAAGTGCGTAGAGCAGTTGCATGAAAATGTTAGGCGAAACTAGATTCATTTAGCATTAGGAGGAATCAATAATATTGTGGAGTCGTCAACAACAGAAAAAAGAAATGTCTAATTCTATTTATTGGGCTTACGGCACCAACACTTTATGACCATTAATCTTTCTAGTTGAAAACATAAGTCAAGTCAATAATTACTTATACATTCAGCTTTAATAATTACTTTGATTTTAAAGATGTTGCTTGATTATAATTTGATAAATTTAAATGCATTACAAAGTTTGTAATACATTTAAATTTATCAAATATAATCAAACAACATCTTTAAATTCAAAGTAATAGTTAAAGTCGAATGCATTAATAATTATTCACCTAGTCTAAGTTTTCAATTAGAAATATAAATGGGCCAAAAAGTATTGGTATTATAAGTCTATTAAATAAAACAAGACATATCATTTTCCTGTTAATGACGACCTCACAATATAGGATGCGATTGTTTAAGCTTTAAAAAAAATGATTTTTTTTAAAAAAAATCTAGAGATTTTTTTTAGAGATTTTGAAAAAAATCTAAAGCTATTTTGTGTTTGTTTACAATCATAAAAATCTATTTTTTTAAAAAAAGAAGTTCATACCCTTAGATTTCTTAGTTTTAAAAAAATAGATTCTTGAAAAGCTATTAGAAATAGCTTTTTATTTTGGAGCTAAAAATGATTTTTTTTTAAAAATCTATAACAAACACTATCATAATCGATTTGTCCTCCACGGTATTAAAGGAACCTAATCTTGTCTAACATTTTCATGCAACTACCTTACAAACCTCCAAGCTGTTGGGTCTTCCGGAATGCATCAAAACCATACCAAATAATTTAAACAAACTAAAAATATGTGAATTACATGTTTACATAGGCAATTGAAAAAAAAAATTCAACATTGAAATTGAGTATTTGAAGAGACAAAACTTCTCTAGTTACAATCCCCTGGATTATTGCACAATCATAATTGGAGTGTGGGAACAATGTGGACTAATTTGTGTTCTTTAAGATATTGTGTTTCTAATTTGACGAAGTTGTAAGTGAATCACCTGATTTCTATCCAACTACTTAAATTGGTTTACTATAGTGACTGTGACTCTGATTTCTTTGGAATTTCTTTCACATAATATATCACATTTTCATAACATTCTTTTTACTCTTTCTTTTTTTTGTTGTGTTGAGTAACCTTAATATTCCCCCAATATTAAGAGTTTTTCTTTGGAGAATTTTAAATGATATTATTTATGGATAAAATGCTCCACTAAGAGTTTTAGATGTTGTATCAAGATTTTTTTTGACAAAAGATGTTGTCTCAAGATTGAAACTACTCCATCGGGTTCTTAATATAAGAAGAAGTTTACTTTTTAGATACATTGAAATATTAATGTATCTAGACAATAATATAGTCTAAATACATCAATATTTTGATGTATTTAAACCATATTATTGTCTAGATTCATTAATATTTCAATATATCTAAAAAGTAAATTTCTTCTTATATTAAAGATTGGAGGTATAGTACTATTTAACGGAATGGTCTAGAGCAACCAAAATCCGATTTTGGCAGTAGACTGAATTAGCTTTCAATGGACATGGAGAATCTAGCCTATTTTTAAAAGCTATAACTCGGTATTTGGTGAGAGAGATCCTCTCAATTATAAAAAAACAATTGAGAGAATAATCTTGAATTTTAAACCATTAAAATTATAAATGGAGGATATAATTGAGATTTGAAAAAAAGAAAAAAGTTAGTTAATTGTTGAAATGTAAAAATTGAGAAAATTTGATAGATCCATATTCTCGTATTTGACATGCTCGAAATAAATTGATTTTTGAGAACAAAGACATACCTAAAGAAGAGTTGATTGCAACAGCTACTGATTGCAAAAGCTACGAATTCTTAATTGAAAAATCAAGCAACATAAGTAGTAGTGAACACCGTCAAAGAGCGTGGAACAAGCCAACTCAAGGATTTCTCCAAGCTATCTATGATGGGATTTGAAGATCCGACCACGATAGAGGCCTTTGCTTTATACGAAATCATGAAGCTAGCAGTAAATTGCTACTTCTCTCATGTGATTTTTTAATCTGACTGGTTGAATCTTATTAGGGTTTTCAATAAAGGAATTAAGCAACCACATTCGTATGTTGGTCCGGTAGTAGAATATATAGAGCGACGGAAACCCTAGTTTTACTAGTGTATGTTTTAACCACGTAACTAAAAAAGGTAATACGTCGGCCCACCTATCGGCCCAATATGTCTTAGTGGATCCAAATAAATTGTGAATTAAAGATTATCCAAATTATATTGTAAACCAACTGGAATCTTTCATCCAGTGTAACTATTGTTTTCTTTCTTTTTCTAAAAAAAGCTCAATGACATTAATTTAGGTCTTTGTACTATTTGTTCACGTAAGGTCCTTGTACTTGTAATGCATATTCCTGAATCAGAAGGACCAATTATGAATTATAAAAAAATGATAGAGATTCAACCATCTCGTCTAAAGATCCTATGCATGAAATAGAAACTCCTATAACTAGGTGTCCAAGACTACGAGGATGAATCAAGTTTTACAAAGCCTAATCATAAGGATCAAAGAAAATTAAAGAAGGTTGGTATCCATCAGAGGTTGGTACTAAGTTGGCTCGTTTTCTTACAATTGGATGAAGATGCCTTGAGCACAACTTGAAGACATAAATTGAATAAAGCCTCACGAAATTTGCTTTTTAGGCCCCCTAGTTGCCCCACACCCCCAAAAATCCCAAACTACCCCACTTTTGGACCCAGGACACTTTTGTTTCTAGGATACGAAATCAAATTTTTTTCGTTTTGTAGCATACAAATTTGTGCTTTACACCCAAGAACAAATGGTTTTGTATCATAGGATACAAAAATCAATAAAACATCATGGTTTCGTATCCTAGGATATAAAATTCACTAAAACCCAAATTTTGGATTCTACGTTACAAAAATACCTTTGACAGCAAAACCATAAAAATTCAAAAAATAAATCATTTAAAGCGCACATTATCTGTTATTTGACTCCAAATGAGTGTGGGAACCTTCTATGAGTGAAGAAATATTGATTTCAAGCCTTCCAAACATCAAAAAATCACAAGAGATCGCAGTTTGAAGATTGAGTGTTGAAGTGGTTATGAAAGTACAGTTAGGGCAACTGTCATATATACATATGTCTATTTCATATCCTAGGATACGAAATAAAGCGTTTTCGTATCCTGGGATACTAAACCCTAATATTTTTTCAAAAAAATTACATTTCGTATTGTTTCTGGCTTGTTATAGTTTCTTAATTGAGGTAAGAATTTGATTCTAAACTAATTTTCTTTATTAATTTGATAGGTGACCATGGATAAGTTAGATGAGAACGATTCTGAATATGTTGAAATGCATATAACTTTATTCAAACTAGTTCTAAGTTCATATTCGGATTGGCAATGGAATAGTCAAAATCACCGTGATTCACCGCGGTTTTGATAAAAAGGCTAGAAACAAAACTCTGATGCTTCCGTGAATTTACCATATTCACTGTACATCCAAACATAATGTAAACAAGGTTGTTCATATTTTTCGAATAAAAGTATTATAGTCAAATGGTTACTGAGTATGATATACAAAGTAGTGGACTTTTTAAAGTAATCATGGATTGGTAAAAAAATTAAATTTGCATTTTTACTGAGAATATAATTTAATGTTTTGCTCATTGATCTTTGTGTGCCAAGCAACAATTTGATCTACCAAAGAGTAAGGGAACACTTAAAATTGATCAAGTATATATGGAATTTTAAACTTTGACATGTGAGATAGTAATATATAATCTTACTTTGTACCTTATCTACCGACATTAAGCATAATAATATATAATCATCTTGTATTTTCTAACAATGATATTTAATTACGATGATATTCCATTTGATAAATAAGCCACAAATGAACATTATTTTAACTACTTTAGTTGTCCTATTTGTTATGAATAAAAATGGTCATATTTGATTATTGAAGTGGTTTGTTCATAATATCAGGATTGCTCGTCGATCTTATATATAAAGTGGATTAAGATAACAAACATCACTATCAAAAGAAAATTCATATAACCTTTTTATATGACTCTTTCAACAGGACAATTGGAGTACTTGCCTTGTATTATTATACAAGAGTTTAACTAGATATATGCTAATAAAAAAACTGAGTTAATTAATTAGATTGCTGATGTTTGAGCTTCTAACTTTTTCCTCACAATTTCAAAAAAGTGAAGAAACTTTTTCTCACCAAAACAAACTACAATTGCGGTTATTAATTTATTTCATTTGATACTTATGTGACTATTTTAAAATGCCTTTTTGGATATTTCTGTTTTGTTGTAACTCTTTTTTTTTCTTTTTTTTTTTTTTTTTATGAACAATAATAACTCAATATTCATATATAATAACACATTAGGTAGCTGTATGATGTACTCCTGTACTCCTTTTTCTAAATTTAAACGCACTAACCACAAAAGGTTGAATAATGAATACATCTATATATTTGAAAGCATTCACTTAGGTTTATACTATTGATTTTCTATATCTTCAAATTGAAAATAAAGTTATCGACACTCTTTTATAATAGTAGAAAATAGTGAGTGAAATAATGTGTTGCTATTAGTATTTTTATTTATTTTTATTTAATTGTGACTTTAACTCATACTTGAAATACACCAATAATAATACAATTTTAATTTGTAAGTCTATTTCAGTTTTTCCATAAATTAGTTTTTTTTAATGGCACATATATATATAAATATATATAAAATAAATCAGGAGTACCAGAAATATTCAAAGACAAAATAAGGAAAAAGATACAAAACAAAAATCACATGAAAGGATTTCCAAAAGCTATAGAAATCACCGCAACCACCCAGAGTAGCAATCAAAAAGAGGAAGAGGGAAAACTAGCTATGAGAGAGCATTCGGAGATATACCACTCAACCAGACCCTGAAAAAATCAAGCACCACATTCTCACCTTACTTTATGAGACCAGCACAATAGAAGTGGCACCTCCTACTTGTAAAAGAAGCAGAGGCTATTAGAATTTTTGACTAAAAACCATTTTCACCAGGAGTGTTTCACAATATCTATAAAATTATCAATTATTGAAAATCCACCAACTAAAATTATATCATTTCAAAAGATCCAGATAATCTACGTAATAGCATACCACACACTAAAATTATACTTAACCGAACTCTCATGTCCCACACCCATCCATAAAATAGTTTATTAACTCTAAGAATGACACTAATAATGGAATTTTGGTTGTTTTTGCATATTCATGGAGCTTAAGAATAATGATGTGGAATAAAACATTAAAAAGTAAGATGAGGATATTCACAAAAAAGAAGCCTTTGCATATATACGGACCCTTTATGTCTCCTCTCCTCATTTCCCACGCATGGCCACATCCAAATACCTATATAGTAGTATATCTATATATCTAATATCATAAAACCACAAATGGATATATTTCTAGCATGAGCATTGCTGGATGTTAAGAAATAATGACACAAGAAAAGTAAGAATTACTCTATTATAAGTGGAAAGCAAATAAAATTTTGAAACATGGCACAATACATGGATGAATGGATGATTGATAATTGAATGGATGGTTAGGATTCACTCTTCCCTTTTTTTGGATAATATTGTCCCGTAAAATTTAGCATTTTCCTTCTAGCATTAAGAAAGAATCTCTGTATTTTGATTGATGGCCCCACACCCCACCCATTGATCATGGAGTATATTGAGATCATTATATGGTCTTCAGATAGCAATAGCATAGCTGTGTACAATCTCTAGTTTACAACTATTTGATTTTGTAGGCATATAATTTTTCATAAAGTCACAAAAATCATAACTAAAATAAAAGAATAATATCAAATTTAACTGTTACATGAGAAATACTTAGTTGGATACAAACTTAAAAAAATAATATTTAGACACACATTTACAATAAAAAATAATTTAAAACAAAATTAATATTATCACATTATTTAATTATTTTTCATTAATTTTTTTTTACTCATGTGTGTGTCTAAATAATTTTTTCTTGGATGTGTCCAAGTAAGAATTATTCCTTATAAAACACAATACTATATAGCAGATTTAAATATTTTTTATTTGCTCCCTTTTTAAAATTTAAATTTTTATGTTTCACTCAGATTTTTGGACACAAAAGTGTTGGTGTGATAAATATTTTATTGACATGGCATAAAATCGGAAATGGATTGTCTCCCGTAAAAAAATCACCGAAGGGTGTCCAATTGATGCATCCATCTTTCAATTTTTTCTTTTAAAATTAAAATTAAAGTTGCAAAAATAAAGCAATGGTGCAGGATTTAATTGTGAAAAAATGTCACGGTAGACAATCCTCTCTTTATAAAACCTATTGAAATGGAATCATATGGATGAATGATGTTTCATGTCATGTCAATAGAAAAAAATTACCATATCTTTATTTTTGCATCCAAAATCTTAAATGGGCTAATAGGGACAATAAATTGTATTTTCAAAAAAAAATCAAATCTTAAACCCATAGAAAACAGCAAAATATATAGCTAGCATGAGTGATTGCCAGTCAAAGATTACAGCTTATTTTTTTTTTTTTTTTACAAATATCTAGTCTAGTAACTACTAAGTTCTAGTTGTCACCAACTTCCAACTTCATATTTCCTGGCACCCATATTTTTTTATTGAAATCAAAATTTATATAGACTAGTATGGTTATGATCTCGCTAACTAGTGTCTTTAGAATATTATTTAAGAACTTTATTTATTAAAAAAATTAAATATTTTCATTTTAATGCATTAATTTCATATATTTTTTTTAAAAATTTATTATTTAAGATTGTTAAAAAGTATTGTAAAACTATTTGTTAATATTATATTTTTGGTTTTTTTTGTCAAAAGAGAACAGATTGAAGCAATGATTAAGAGAAAGATAAATTAATGAAAGTGTTAAATTTCCTATTTTTGTGGACTATATATTTATATATGTAAGCATTTCCTTTTCTGCTAATGTTGTCCTTTTTTTTTTTTTGACCAATGCTAATGTTGTCCTTGTCAACCTTTTAAGCTGCATACAGTGATATGTTTATATTTTTTGCTAATATATTTGCTCCATTATATCATTATTTTTTACCAAAATATAATTACTCCATTATTGAAGTGAGATGCTTTTCTACCAAAAAAAGAAGAAGAAAGTGAGATGCTTACTCATACTATATATGTCAATAGTTGTAACTTAGCTGGAAGCAAAATAGTAGTTGCTACTTTTACACATAATTTTGTGACCAACCTCAATTACTATAGCAAAAAAATTTGGTGCTACATTAATCCTGTCAATGGAATACTTTGTGAAACTCATAAAGGAACAAAACATGGTATCCCATCAGATTAAGACATTGTCCCTTTCTTACTAGCTTGAGCATGGGGATTAAAATAGAGTGCCATAATGTCAAATTATATCATACATTTGTGCTAACAGTACTATATTTTGATGCACATTTGATAAGATGGATGTGACAAATACCAGCACAAGTGTGATGATGTATGATATTAACATAGGGTGTGGTTTCTCGGAAACGGATTTGGTGCAGTAACTGTGTGACGCAGTTAATTATTTGAACCGTCTGATTTAAAATTATAGATAGGATGGATTTTATTTGATTTTGATGATATGTAATTTTAATTGTTTGATCGAAGATTAACGGCTCATATTAACTATTGCAGGAAAATGTGACAAGTTATTACTGCAGAGAATCTAGGTCCGTGGTTTCTACATGTGAAATTCAAAATAATTCTTAAATGGTCACAAAAACTTAGACCACTTTTTTTGTCACACACACACACAAAAAATAAGAAATGAAGAAAAATTATAATTAAGTAATATGTATTTTTTAAAATATCATATAATTTGTGATTTTTTCGAGTGTGTGATAAAAAAATGTGTCTAAATATTTGGTCCATACAAGAAGAATTGCTCGTGGAATTCAACACTATGATTATGCAACAATACTTTGAATTTGATGCGGGGAACAATTTTATGCACTTATAGAGTCATAATGCAAATAATTGTTGAATCGAAATTGAATGGTTTAAATTTTGATGTATATTTTAAAAAAAATTGAAAATAACTTTTAAAAATTGAACTTTGAATCTAAACATTCGTTTTCAATTCAATGACCGATGTATTAGTTTCATAGATAATTGAAATCCTAACACTTTAATTATGTTGTTCTACTTGCATAATTTTGAATAAAATTCATTCAAATTTCATAAAAAAGAATTCTAACATGCTTTTAGTAATGCACACAAGTTGGTCATTTCATCAGTCGTATGTCACGACTTAAGAAAAACAAAGAAAGCAACAACTAATATTCTTTGTATTTTTAATAGTTTGCTCACTTAGCTACAATTAGTGACATCAATGTCTTTAGCTTAAATCATTTTTAATGTTGATTCATATAGTAAGTACAGTAAAAACTCTTTAAATTAATAGAGTCAGGACCGGAGAATTTTATTAATTTAGAGAGTTATTAATTTATCGATAAATTAATAATTATTAATTTAAAGAGTTTTTAATGACTTGTAAATCAATAATGACTTTAGTAATACTGTATGCATTGGAAATCAATAATGACTTTAATAATATGATTTGGAAATCAATAATGACTTTTAATGTAAACAAGAGGAACAAATTATTTTAAATTTAGAATTATTCCACTATATGTGTTCATACATGATAGGTGCTATACATACTGTATATAGCTGAGTATAGTTAACGGTAATAATACAAATTGGGAAATCTCATTAAGATATTTTAATAGAGTGTAATATATTTTTTTCAGTTTCTATGAATTATTAATTTATGATTTTCTTGGGACCGAAAATTACAAAGGGATCTCCCGAAAAATTATTATCTTATTATTTTATCGAATTTTTCAATTTTTTACACAAGCCCAAGTCGGGACCGGACAACTTTATTATTTTAGAGAGTTTATTAATTTACCGAGTATTAATTTAAAGAGTTTTTACTGTAAATTGGTTTGTCTCATAACTAATGTTGAAAATTGAAAGGCAAAGTTGAATCAGAGTTTGATTAGTTATACATAAATTTGGTTATAAGTACATCATGCATGTGAATATCATGTATATATATATATATATATATATATATTTTTTTTTTTTCACCACCAGTTTAATCTGGTTCGGGGGTCAGTTCTGACATCACGTGATTCCAGTTAGATAGCTAGTTGTTATTCGTCCTTTTAAAGTGATCTAAAATCTCTATATTTATTGGAAGATATTTTTCAATAGTATAATTTTATAGAAAAATCTCAAGTAGTAATGTACTAAAAGATATTTTTCAATAATTTTTTTTAATCTAAGCAATACGGAGACAAAGAATAACCATTTATTTTTTAATATACTTATGGAGACTCCGGTCAAATATTGATAGTCATGGAGGTCTCAACTACTCAATTATTTTATAAAAATTTATTAAAAAAATGATATATTTGATGTCTTATAAAAGTAGGACAGCTATACAGTACACAAAGTAATATTTTTAAAATGAAAAATATAAGAATAGTTAGTACTTTTTTTTAGAATTAATCATCCTCTCTACTTATCACTCTAATTTAGTAACTAGGTCAAACTTATAACTCCTAAAATTAATTGATAGTACTATATAATTTGAACCGTTCAATCTTAAAATAATAGTAAAAATTTATGATTGCATAAAATCTGGTCATTCTATAACCGCAGAGAATCTTAATTAGAAACAAATAAAGATTATGGTTTGGCCGCTTTGGCTTGTGTGACAAAAGTTTCACTGTCTTTTTATGAGCAACCGCTAGGTTGCACAATTCTATCATGATGATTTAATTGGAGTCTTCACTCTTCGTTTAGTTGTTCGTTTAGTTGTTTGTAATTGGGCTTAAACCCCTTCCATTCTAAAATAAAAATAAAGCTTAATTGCAGTTTTGGTCCCCCTATTTTCAACTTTTTGCAATTTTGGTTCTCCTATTTTAAAACTTGACAGTTTTGGTACCCCTATCATAATTTTTAACTATAAATTGACGATATGATATGATTTAAACGGCGTGATATATGATTCTATGATGAAAAAATACCAACATCGATGAAATTGTAAGAAAAATCTTTCATAAAGTTCATTTAAAACATGTTGTATTATCATATTTTAGACAAAATATATGTTAGGGGGACCAAAACTGTCGAATTTTAAAATAGGGGGACCAAAACTGCAAAAAGTTGAAAATAGGGGGACTAAAACTGCAATTAAGCCTAAAAATAAAAATTATGAGTTTCACTAAGGTTTATTTTAAAAAATTGAAGGATATAGTTGAAACATATATCTAAAAGAAAATGTCCAATTTTACAATATTCTTTTAACATAAACTTTATTTGATTATAATGAAAATTGAATATTGGCAAACAGGACTAACATAATCTCTAATTTGTTCAATGGATCCTCAATCACAACTAGTGTTCCTAATTTAACAACATAGAGAATTATTTATTCTTAAGAAAATGCTAATCTAGTCCTAAATATAAGCATAACACTCTTCTCTCTGCATCTTCAATTGCTTGTAGAAATTTCCAATAAAAGCTTCAGCTTTTGCAAAAAGTTCTTGTCCATTAACACCACAAATCTCATCTTCTACTTCAACCTCCTCATCCTTATTCACTTCTAAATCATCTTCTCCATCACCTATAAAAAAAATACTTGGCATTGAAGGACTTTTTTCCACCTTATCAAGTTTACTAACACCAACAAATACAATCTTCTTCTTAGGTGCAGATTTTTCAACAACCTTAGGCTTCTTTTCATTTTGTTCTTCTGAGACAGAACATGCATTGTTTATAATGCTACATGGTTCTATCTCTTTTTGTTCTAGCATTGCATGTTTCTGTGTCTGTTTCTGTGTAACAGACACAGAAACATGTTGCTTTTTGTCTTCTGAAGGCTCAGAGAACGCTGACAAAAGTCCGGCTTGGGCACCGAGTGCAATGATAAGAATGTTGAAGATTAAGTAAAGGTAACTAGACCTTAGAAAGGAAGGTAAAAAGGGTGTGATCACAAGGAGAAATGCTAGGAAAGAGAGAACTATAACTTGAGATTTATCAACTTTGTTCATAGCTTTGATGATAGAGAGGAAAAAGTATGAAATTATGAATGATGAAAAAGATAAGGGAGAATAAGATTTAGTGGTAGGAAAAAGTAGTAGGAATAATAAGCATGAGAATGAGTGTGGAGTTCTAGGACATACATATAGAGGATATAAAGGTGAAAAGAGGTACAGAGACAAACAGTGAGTGGAACTTGTTGCTTGTATCATTGTTGGTTTGATTATAAGATTTGTTTTTATTTATTGCTAGTGTCACTCTAAAGTACAAAAATATTGGTGAGTGAGTGATGAAAATTTATAAGAAAATACAATAAATTCCAAACAATTATATTATTTAAACTTTAAAATATTGATACCATATGTGACATTAATCGAATGTACTTATTTTTATTTCTCTTATTTTTCACTTTTTATATTTTACACACATTTTAAACATATATACAAAAATACTTGACATCCTATTTGACAACTTGTTATGTCCAAATTACATTGTTTCTCAAATACCAAATTAGTTTTTGATTTGCGGGAGTGTATCGATACGGTCTCTCACAGTATCAATATTTTAAAATAATTCTAAAATTAATTAATTTTTTTAATCAAATTCACCCCACCATTGATATTTGCAGCGACTAAAATAACATTAAATTGATTACATAGGAGATGAATTTAAAACTAATTGAATAGTTTTAGAGAAAAGCATTTGATAACAAATCCAGATAGAGGGAGATCTTGCAATTTTAGGGATAGTTTTGTAATATTGATAATGAGAGAGAAAAAGTTGATCCATTAATTCCTACAATTTTGAGTACAAACTTAGATATTTTCTAAAGAAATTAAACTATACATTATAATTGTAAGTAGCAATAAACTAAAAATTAATTGTTAAAACAAGATAGTTAAAAGTGGTGTACATTCATGTGGAAATGTGGAGTGTAGATACAAACAAGCTATATTTTGTCTATCATAGAATACAATATATACTTGAATTCAATTATTTATTTATGAGATTCCTACCATATGAGCAGGTAGATAGCTAGCTGTTGATTGATAGAAATAGTTCTAAATATATATAATGATATCAAAAACTTTAACCAAATTTGGATCAGATTTGCTACTTGCAAACCAACTTGTTAATTAACCTATTTTATGAAGAATATCAAAAACGTAATCAATAATGTCATCAAAATCAATAACATTAGAGATATTTATTTTAAAAATGAATTAACCAATTTCTTTTTCTACACTTCTTCTCTTCATTATTTTGATATTGCTTTGGAGCTCAATAAGTATTTAATTAATCTGTATGACATATTTGAAACAAGATATTAAGCTGATTAGTTGAGTTTTTGCTCAAATATTAGGACCATATGACATTATAACATTTACAAGTTGAAATTAAACTTTGTACAATATGATTGAATGAGATAAGAAGGAAAGGACAAGAGCATGCAAAAGGAAAATTGTTTTTGAGTGTTATTGGGTGTTGTTTGATAAGGCCGGTGAAAGAATATATATTCTTCCACCTTTTCACTTTTTTTTTTTGATAAGGTAAATGTAGGAATAATGTGAACTTATTTTGATTGAATTCTTCTAAAATTTCTACTGCCTCTTCTCGGGTCTTGGCCCTCATTAGTCATTACAAAGGTTCACCTCATCCTAGTGCCTTTTTCTGTGGAGCTCACTACCACAAATGTTCTCTTTGATAAAAAAATAGTGCATAATTGATAGGTTAAATAATAGGGATATAAATTTATAATGAAGAATTTATAAGCTAGCTTAAGACACATATTTTAGCTGATTAATTTTGTATTTTTGATAAAATTTGTGGTAGAACTAACTTATAAGTATAAAATGAAATAAAAAATATATGTTTAATTAATATTAAATTTATTTTAAAGGAAGATAACAGGGGTAAAATTGGAAAAAATAAATAAATTATAAACTAGTTGAATTGGTTTATCAGAATAAGTTATATGCTAATAAAATAAATTAAAAACTTATGAGAAAAATGTTACCAAACAAGTTTTTTTTTTTTCTTTTTCATATGGCTTATAATTAATAAGCTATAAACAAGTCATAAACTCAATATGTGGAGTTGCCAAACAATTTGCATAGATATAGTCATAGACACAAATAAGCTTATATTATTTTAAAATATATATGTAATGTAACACACCTCTTAGCCTTGGTAATTTAGCTCTGCCAAGTGATTTTGCATAGACGTATATGTAACTTGATAGAGGTTTACACACCTCTTAGACTTGGTAATTTAGCTGCCAAATGCAATTTTGGTTCTCTTCCAACCGATTGTCCGTATAAGATTACGTTTTCCTGACTAATTCCATTTTCGATTTCAAGCTAGGCATTTATATATTGTCCTTAAAATTGTAAGAGTCAGAACAATTTAATCATTCAGATTGAATGTTATTTCAAGAGATAGTAAACACCTAAAAAGGAAAAAATAAGTAGTTTTCCGATGTCATATAGATTAAAATAGGCCATCCATAAAACACAAAAAAATAAAAAAAATAATACAGGCCCAAAAATTCAGAGAAGTGCAAGGCGGAGGACTAGATGGGGTGCAGTTGGGGTGCAAATATTAGGCTTTACAAGAGTAAAATATGCCATTGTAAAATAAAGAAGAAAAAAGAAGAGTAAAATAGCCAACCGTTAAGTTTAAAACTTTAAGGGTGCGTTTGATCTGCTAAAAAACAGGGGACTGGACAGGACAACTTCTGTTGTATTGTGTTTGATTTGAAAACTGTCACTGATACTGGACAAACTGGGGGTCAAGGGACTGGACAAAATCAGATATTCTTGTCCCCCACTGAACCATAAGACAACTTTTTGTCCTCAGCACAACTTTTCTAAATCACCATAATAACATTTTTTCCATCAAATATCATGCAAGACAAAATTTGTTTAATATCGTAAATGTTTGTCTTGTGCTGTTCTGCCTTATACTGTTCTGTCCAGTACTTTCATTTTGCAGATCAAACAGACCCTAAGGGTAAATAGGCTTATACCCTCTGCATTAATAAATATAAAAAATAATTTTCGTATATCTCTTATTTATTTTCGTATATGAACTAACAACCATGCGTAAATGAACTAACAACCATGTTGCGTAAATGAAATGACAAATGCCTCGAGTTGCATAATTGCTTGATTTTGAATCTTCTTGAGTAGTTATCATCTTTTCTAAAGACATTACAATTTTCACGTGAATTAGTTTTCATTTAAATCATTGAAGATCCACGAAGTACACACCACCACCTAAATTATGCTAATACGCTACCTTATTTTTAAGGCTTGATAATCATTTCAATATTAAGCTATTTAACAAACTCACCATGCAAAATTCCACCTAATATTGTCTATGTTTGTGGATTTTTTAAGTTTTAACACAACACATGTGAAAAGACATGTTTTATGGAAAAGATCTAATTTCTTGTTGTACTCCAACTTGTGTTTCAGTGTGTTCAACATTGTGTGTGTTTTTAGGCAAAAAAAGCATTGTCTTTAGTTCCATAGTAATGAAGATGATTTCGATTAAGTAAAATTAATTTGGACAAAAATAAATTAAATATAAAATGTTTGATGTGTATGGATGTATTCATATAAAATGCTTCATGTGTCTGGAAAAGTTTTAATTTCTTGTTAAGAGTCCTAATTGTTTTTGTGTGTTCAACATGCATTGGTTATCTTGTAACGAAAATTAGTTTCCAAAAAATTAATTCTTGGTAAAAGTGAGTTACATATGAAGTTATTGTTTATGTTTTTATAAATTTTTTGTGAAACTTTGAAAATTGATTATTTTGTTTTAAATGAGTGATTTATTCACAAAAGAAGTTGTAGTCATATCAAAATCAATTATACACATATGAAACTCCCCTAAAAGCAACCAAACATACAATAAAAGCTAAAACAAACAAAATTTAAGTTCACCGTCCATATGACAAGATCCAGGTTGTCATGTAATACATGTAAGAAAAACATGCCCTTCAAGCTTGTTACAAAAGCTATGTAGTTCAAGTCACATAAGTGCTATATATATATAGATTTCAAAATCCTAAGTTTTTTATCACAATTTTTCACAATGAGTACTCTATCAATACAATTTGTAACAATTGTGACATTGCTTCTTGTGTTGCTAATCAAAATTGATGGAGATTCAATTTCACCAATTCCGAATGATGAAGTGTACAAAAATTCCACCGCCAACATTGTTACTGAGGAGGTTGGTGTGGATCAAATAGACCCACTTGATTGCACTAGTAGACCAGGGATATGTAGCACTGGAGAGTTGCTACCAAGAAGTGTATGTTGTAGAAATCGTTGTGTGGATCTTACTAGTGATATAAATAATTGTGGATTTTGTGGGGTTAGTTGTCTATTTACTAATTGGCGTTGTTGCAACCGTTTGTGTGTAAACACAAACTTTAGCCCTTTGAATTGTGGCGGATGTGGTAATACATGTCCTCTTGGAAGGTTATGCGTACTTGGTTCATGTGTTTAATTGTGGCGCAACCACCAATTCTTCATTTGGGGTTATCAGAACAAAAATCATTAAATATTCTCAATCTTCAATATCCTAAAAACCAAGTTCAATAAGATCAATTAAGTAGTTTATATTTATAATTTTATATTATAAGATTGTAATGGATGTTGTTATGTACTTTTGAATAATGTTATGTTGTATGTTCATTTGATCAATCAATTATTAAATGCTCTCTATGTTAGTAGAAAAGGATCAATATGTTGATTGTAATTTTTATTATTATTAAATTAATTATAAAAAATTATGAGAAAGAACAATGTTCTAGTAATATGGTTTTAATTTTATATTATAAGATTATTATTATTATTATTATTATTATTATTATTATTATTATTATTATTATTATTATTATTATGTACTTTTGAATGATGTTATGTTTTATGTTTGATTAATCACTTAATAATGCTTTCCATGTAAGTAGAACATCAACATGTTGATGTTAATTTTATATTATCATTAAATTTAATTATGAAAAATTATATTAAATTTACATGAGAAAGAAAAATATCTAATAATGTTTTTATTTTCACTCTATTGCTTTGCTCTAAGAATTCTTTTGTTCTTCATATAATGTTTTAGTTTCCGATACTAAAATAATTATCACATTAGTTAAAATAATTCTACAATAATCAATTGTTAGTTAGTATAATAATGATTGGTGTTGAATTTGGTAGAGGGAACTATAATTGGATCTCTCGCAACTACGATGGAAGGGGTAGAACCACTTGATCGTAAAAACTAAATTAAGCAAACAAAAAAAATTCTACAATTATTTATTAATATGAATAAAATAAGTGTTAATTAACACAAGTACAAAATAGAAATATGAAATCTAATTAAAAACAGTCATTTATAACTAATAACATTTTATCCTTAATTTGTTAAAATAAACATAGTATCCTTATCCTTAATTAATTGTTGCTAAAGCTTGACCAGTACATCAAATTTCCTTAATAATGCAAATTAAAGCTGATTGTGGTTTCATAAAGATCAACACTTTTTTTTTTATCAGGTTTAAAATATTTTTGCATGCAAGTATGTTTAATCCACATGTTATATTGTGGGCTTCACATCAAATTTTCACTCTATTGCTTTGCTCTAAGATCACTCTGTAGAGAGTTACTTTTCGCACCCCCTGAGTCTCTAAAGCACCTCATGACGTTTTGTTTTTAACCCTCTCACTACTTAAGATCGTGAGTGTGTAAAATTGCAAAAAAGAGAACATCGCAGTTCGCATTCTAGGATGCGAACCTTATAAAAGTCAAAATATTGTGTCCTCTTCACCCTTTTTAAAGTGTAAACTGAGTTGGCTCTCTAAGTAGCGACTATGTTTAGTTCGCAATCTAAGTAGTAAGTGTCAATATTTTATACTCAAACTGGACGCCGGCACCTCCAATGGATGAAAAAATCATGAAAAAAAAAAAGAGTTCTCTCCCAAGGATGCGAACTCTTTTTTTTTATGGTTTTTCCATTCATGGAGGGTGCCAGCGTTCAGTTTGAGTATAAAATATCGACACTCGCTACTTAAAATGCGAAAAGTGCTCGCTTTTTAGATGGCAAGTGAGGGTACTATGGTCATTTCATGGGGTGAAAGAGGATACCTAGGGGTGCGAAAAGTAAATCTCTTAAACCATAACTAGTCCATTTTTGTGAAGCCCAACATTAACATTTACACCATAACTAGTCCAATTTTGTGGGCTTTTTGTTGTTGTTTGCAGTTTTTGGGTGGGCCGTGGTGAAAGGTCTAACAAGGTATTAAAAATTGAGAACTTTTTTTCGCACCCTCAGATTCTCTAGCATCCTTAGATTTCTCAAAATACCTCTCTTGTAAGATAACTAGCAAGTGTTGAAGAGTGCAAATTCTGAAAATATATAGTTTGCTAATTAAGTAGCAAACCGAGTTCACACTTTAACTAGTGAACCTTATAAAAATATTTTCATAGGGGGTTAAGGGGATAAAAATATTATATTTTTTAAGAGTCGTTACTTAAGTAGCAAACTGAACTATATTTTTATAATGACATATGTACCTCCAAAACAGGTTAACAATCTAACGTTTAAATCAGTATGTATGCGATTAAAGTCAAGTGAATATAAGAAGTGATTCAATTGTAGTTTGACTCGAAAACCTCATAAGAACGGTTGTAACCGTCAGCATAATAACCGACATGGAATGTAGAGGACCGTTATGATCAATCTAACAATACATGGAAGAGGGAGAGAAGAAGATTCATTGTAGCAGAAACACATGAGTTCCGGTATACCGCGTAAGTGGTCTTAGGCTTAACCACTAGAGTGGCATAAAGTAAGACTGAGCTTAACCACTTCCGGCGTATTGTCCATTTTGACCCAATCCAAAAAATACCTTAACCAAAAAGAACTATCTACCAAAAAAATATGTATCTAAATTTAAAAGGTAAGGATTTAAAAAGTAAGGTATGGTATGGGTAATTGGGATAAGTAGGGTCCTTTAGAGTGAAATTAGATTGATCTTAGGTAGAGGTAGAGTTAGAGTTAGTACAAATGGCTGTCTTTGTCAATGCCCCAAACACAGTAGCACATAAGACAATCATGAGGGTTTCTTACCCTTATACTTAATACGCCTCTTAGGAATGATCCCTCCCTAGATTCGGAATCTTGCACGTCATTTCTCTTACTTTTGTTCTTTATCATTAATCCCCCTTCCCATTCACCCTTCAAATCCCAAAATAGAATAGCTATTTTGCCCAAAATATAGCTTGGGGATATTATGACCACAAGTTTAATTCTTTTTGTATCTTAACAACGAATTTAATAACAAATTAGCTGAAGTTTGTTGAAAAAGAAAAACACATTGGAATGCTTTTTTTGGCATAATATTCAACCTAAAAATTTTAATATCATAAATTAATTAACATCACTCTCTCTCAAAAAAGAATTGAAATTCAATTTTTAAAATTTTCCATTTGAAAGATAGTTCAAATTTGTTAAAAATAAATAAATATCTTGTTGTCAATTTGAGTACATACTAGCTAGTCATAATGCGGGAAAGGCTATGCTAAGGTATGTAGTCGACGGATTGAGGGTACCTATTGATGGAAGAGGGGCTCTAAGCGATCACGAATGATGATGTGTCGAAGTGAAAGATAATAGTCGTATGGATAATTTAAAGGGTCAATTAGAATCAAAGATTTTAGAGCCTTTGGTCCTTTTTTGTACCAAAAAAAATATTAAAAAAATCAAAGATCTTAATATACCAAAAAAATAAAAATCAAAATCAAAGATCTTAATTACAATTAATTAGAAGAAAAAATGTAATGGGGTGGGGGCCAATATGGGAGATTCCAACTTTGTGCTTTTATTTTCAAGAATGCATACTAGTACATCACATGCAATTGAGGACCAATTGACTATATTTGTGGGTTCATAAGGACCCATCCCTACGGACAGATATTTTTGTGGCCACTCATTTCCTGAGGAAGTTTCATGGACTAGACTTATCTGTTTTGTTGCTAGAGATAGAGAAAGTGCATAGCTTCTTCCATGTGTTTTTGCTTTTTATGTTGCCACTCATTTCTCATCAAAATCCAAAGGGGAAATTGACAAAAACTACTTCTACGCAGCAATATTTAAGTCCACACAAATTTCATAATAATTTTAATGACAAAGTATATATATAGTGTCGTGAAAGATAGGATTTACGTGTATTTATGTTAACGCATCATTTCTTTCTTCTTGTGCAAGTACTTTAACGTATAATTGGGATTAAAAAAGTGATTATCTCATATGGTTAATGAGTTTTTCAGTTTATGGGAAAATTTGAGTTCAATTTCTAGGCAAAATAATTTTGGTCAAACTTAATTTATTTTTGATTGAACTCCAAATTATTAGGATTCTATTTATCTAGGAACCAAAATGTTAATAATAATAAAAATATAATTAGATATCAACATGAAAAAATAGTTGCAGAGATAAATGCCCTCAAACCAATTATGTACTATCACAATATTAGAGGATTATAAGTATCTTTTATTTTGTAAAAAAAAAAATTATTTTACCAACTTCACTTATGATTGTTGTGAATGGATGTGACAATAGGTCAAACCGACTAAGATATCTCCGAATTAATTTACTTTAGGTATAGGCCATATATTTTATATATTTAATTTTTGGTTCAGTAGTACAAGCTCAGTGGCTAGACTTAAGTAAGTAATCTAAAGTTCAAACTACGAACCTTATAATAATCGCTGCCTCTCCAATTAATAGAAATACAATTTTTTTTTATAAGCTCATGCTTTACAAGGCCTAACTCTACCCAATCTATACCCTTTATTATCATCCTTAGTTGTTATATTTTTGGATTCACAATAAATTGAATGTTATTTAAGAAAAAATTGAATAAAAAAAATCTATTCTTTTTTGGTCCAAAAATTCTATTCTATTAACAACAAATAGTATTCACAAATGATTTTTCTCCTTCTTAAAAAAAGATTTTTCTCTCCAAAATCAATTCTGAACAAATATATCACAAATAATGGAATAGAATCGGATTTGCATTAAATAAATTTACTTTTAAAAATAATATTTTCTCAAACAATTATATCACAATTGAATCAAAAAACTATAGCCAAACAACAATTTTTCAACATTTTTCTTTCTGGTCATAATTTTCTTTAGAAGTAAACAAAATCAGTTATAATAGTCATTGTGATGATATATTAAGAAGTTTAAAAGTAAACAAAATATATTCTAATCAACAACATCTAAATATAGCACTTCCTTAAAAACAAAAAATCTAAATGTAGCACAATATATTAGAATTAATTATTTCTCAATTAACATCTAAAATAAAAGAAATTTTGTGGTATACAGTCAAAAGCTATGAAGCACGGACTCTGACACGGACACCGCGACACGACACGACACGGACACTTCGACACCGATAATGTAAAAAACATAGGACACTGACACCGCTATATATATGATAAAATTTGATTTTATTTATCGATTTATTATTAAAAAAAATTAGAAATATCTTAATCAAAATTAATATCTTTAATTCTTCATTGATAACATTATTTCAATATATGTTTAACTTTTTTAAAGTGTTAAAGCAAAAAAATTAAATTATTTTATAGGTGAAACTTGCTTGACTATTCCGACAGGTGTCGTACGAGTGTCGTACAAGTGTCGGACACCGACGCGTGTCGGACACCGCGACACACCACATCCGTGCTTCATAGGTCAAAAGAAAAAGAAAATTTGTGGTATATTCAGATTTTTTTTGACGCATGGTATATTCAGATATTACTGAATAGAAATAATGATTTGGTCTATAGAATTTTTTTTCATTAAAAAAAAATTATTTTGTCTTCAAAATTAATTTTAAACTTATTGGTCAATTCACGTGTTAGAGTGAACAGAACAAATATAAAAGAAAAATGATTTTAACGAGTGTAATGATTAGAAAGGGATATCACATGGAAAACTCAAAAATTATTTTCTCTAATAATCACTCTTATTTAATTTTAATCAAATAAGTCTCAATACATTCAAAATCAATTCTTACTACATTAAATAAAACACTCACTTACTCTCATTTTTCCTTCTTGTTCTTTAATGAGAAATGGACGATCCCAAAGTTGAATGAAAATATATGTAAAGTTTTGTCACTATCACTAATGATAATTCAATCTTGAACTCTAAGTTTATTTAACCTGAGTTCATTAATTAACTATTTAGCTTAAGTAATTGTTACTACGATAAACTAAAATATTACCGCAAATAACTACGTTGTAATCCATCAAGTAACTTATTTAAAGAGTTGTCATCTTTTATAACATAAGTATGGTTTTCCATACACATCAACAAGAATTTGAATCAAGAATATACAGTTTATTTCTTTATGCAACGAATATACAGTTAAATGATTAAAAAATGTAGTAGCATTTGCATCACATCATGCTTGTCTTAAAAAATTGATTAAAACACGGTTAGTCAAAAAACGTGATTCAAAGGAGAATTATTTATCAATAATTACTACTAAAAATTTTTTTAAAAGTGACCTTTCCAAGAGTAATTGGGAAGTTGAGAAAGAACAATAAGCCGCCAATATGGTACTAATATAATGTAACACAAGTATTGTTAAGACACATGTTAAGGAACTTAATAGAATAATTATTATATTAAAAAATATAATAATTTACTTTTTGAAAAGATAAATGTCTAATTTTTTAGAGGAATATTTTTATATTAAGTTGTTTATAATGTGTCCTTAAGACACATATTAACATTTTTCTAGAACAAGTAAAATACTTACTAACCAAGATATTGAGCTCCCACTAGAACAAATCATTCGGGAGAATTCGATTTGATTTCTGGTAAAAACAATTCTTGTCCATATTTTACTTACCTTGCAGTCGAATTCAAATTTTCAAACCCCTTCTCTTAAATATCAAAGGATTAATACAAAAAAAATTGTAAAAGAGATTTATTAGTCCTTTTTCTGACATAAACCAAGTATCATTCGCACGTAATTATATAAACAAATCCCTCGAGCCTTATCAGACACAAATAAATGACAAACAAAGAATCTAATTCAAAATCTTGATTGAACTTAAAAAACCCACGTTATTTCATCTAAGCACATATTAAATAAATCAATTAATTCTCTAAATAAATTTAAATATCCTAAAAAATTAATCTTTATAATTACGCGCTAAACCTAATTTTCCTTCACCAAAGTGGTCCATCAATGAAAGCAGCCACTAACCAAATACAGTCAAATCTTAAAAAAAAAATGGAAAAGAATAAGAAATAGACCCCCTCTCCTCTTTTGCCTCTCTCTCCCTTTCAACCATTTTGTCTCTTTCTTTCTCTTGTGAATGAATGAATGAATATACATGTTGTTGATGTTGTTTCACACACTATATTATAGGTCATTGCTTAGCCATTCGGTTATGGAAAATGCTATTTAGCAAGAATTTTTTGATGCAAGAAAGAGAAGAATAAATCCTCACCCTTGATTACATCCATAACCACCCATGTTTTCCACTAAAAAAGAAGATTAAATGACATAATCCTTTAAGATTTTGCCATGTGTTAATTCTTGCATTTCTTGTGTAAAAATTTCATGCTAAATAGCAATGCTCTTCGGTTATTAACAAACACTTGTTCAACACAACACAAAAACAAAACAAAACAAAACAACAAAAAACACAACACCAACCTCGTGCATCAATCTTAGTACAAGTATACCAAATTCATTCACAGCCACATTTACTTCATCTCTTACCTTTTTCTCTTATCTATATAACAATTTACAATCCCCACCTCATTTTCTTCATCAAAGCTTCAATCTTTCTTCTTTTCTATCAACTGGGTCATCTCATAACCAAATTCATCATCACAAAAAAAAGATTCAATTTTTTGAATGTGTTGTTTGGGTTGATTCCCTGTGTTGACACGTTGTAGACATCACGGCTTTTCTTAGAGTTTATCGGTCTCTTTCTCATGCCCGAACTGTACGACGTAAGGGTTGTTGTTTAACTCCGACTAACCCTTCGCCGCACGGTGGGCGTGGTGCTCTGCCTTCTGAAGGTGGTAGCCCCTCCGATCTTCTCTTCCTTGCTGGTGGTGGTGTTTTCGTTTCTTCTTCTTTCTAATTTCTTTCTTTAGTTTAACTTTCTTTCTGTTAGATTCTTCTCTTAAGATTACAATTTTTAAGCTAAGATTAAGATTTAGTTGAAGGTGCTTCTTCTTTTTCTTGTTCTTGTTGTTGTTAAGACTTAAAATACAAAAAAAAAATAAAAAAAATAGTTTTTTGTGTTTGGTTTGGTGAAAATGATGCTAAAAATCAAAAGGGTTCCTACTGTTGTTTCCAATTATCAAAAAGAGGAAGCTGGAGATGCTCCTCGTACTGTCGGAGGTTGTGGTCGGAATTGTCTCAAAGCTTGTTGTATTCAAGGTACTATTTGTTTTTTTGACTAATGATTTTGTGTTACTATGCATGTATTATTATTTAGTTTGGTTATAGTTATGGTTATGTTTAATTTTTGTGTTTTGGTTGTTTTGTTTTGTTAATAGATGCAAAGCTACCTTTGTATGCTTTTAAGAAGATTAGCAAAGTTAATGGAAAGGGTTTGGCAATTGATGAGTGTCAAGAGGAGCTTCCTTTGGCCTTTTTGGATTCTCTTGTTCTTGGAGAGGTGATTATTGAGTTTTGATTATGGAGAATGATTCAAAAGTTTTTTTTTTATCTTCTTGTTTTAATGGTTTTTCACTCTTTTTATTTCAGTGGGAAGATCGTATGCAAAGAGGACTTTTTCGTTATGATGTTACCGCCTGTGAAACCAAGGTTTGATGATACTTCGATTCTTTGTTTCTCTTTTGGATTCTGTGTATATTTGTATTGTGCTTTTTAAGGATGATATGCTTGGATATACTTTGATTCTTTGTTCTTTGAATTGTGCTTTTTGATGATGCATTGATGGGTGTACTTTGATTCTTTGATGTTTGTATTGTGCTTTTTGGGATATGCATATATAGATTCACTTTGAAGTCGAACCTTTGTTCTTTGTACCTTGATTTTTGATGTGTTTTTGTGGTAACTCGTAATTTTGGTATAGGTGATTCCGGGTGAGTGTGGTTTCATTGCTCAGCTTAACGAGGGTCGTCACCTCAAGAAGAGACCAACCGAGTTCAGGGTTGATAAGGTTCTTCAGCCCTTTGATGAAACCAAATTCAACTTTACTAAAGTTGGACAAGAAGAGGTTCTGTTTCAATTTGAAGCTAGTGAAGACGGTGAAATCCAGTTCTTTCCAAATGCTCCAATCGATGTTGACAATTCTCCCAGTTTCGTTGCCATCAATGTATGAATCTTAGCTTCGGTTCAGATTTTTATCATTATCAGTTCATTAAGGCTTGAGTAGATGTTTTATACGATGTTTGCTTGTTATTTTCTTGATAACAGGTCAGTCCTATTGAGTATGGGCATGTTTTGCTGATTCCGCGCATTTTCGAGTGTTTGCCTCAAAGGATTGATCATGAGAGCCTCTTGCTTGCACTTCACATGGCAGCTGAAGCTGCTAATCCATATTTCCGATTGGGTTACAACAGCCTCGGTGCTTTCGCAACTATTAACCATCTTCACTTCCAGGTATTGGACAGTGATTGCTTATCATATCTCATCTCTATAATCCTTATCACCAAACGAGTCCTAAATATCTTAAGATTACTACAACCTTAATGGTCTTTGTTGATAATTTCATTGTTTATGTAGGCTTATTATTTGGCTATGCCTTTTCCTATTGAGAAGGCTCCCACTAAGAAAATCGCAATGTCAAATGGCGGAGTGAAGATATCTAAATTGTTGAAGTATCCAGTTAGAGGTCTTGTTTTTGAGGGCGGCGACACACTTGAAGATTTATCGAAAATTGTTTCAGATGCTTGCATCTCCCTACAAAACAACAACATACCTTACAATGTTCTTATTTCTGACTGCGGAACACAAGTATTTCTGTTGCCACAGGTAAAACAATTTCTCAAACTAACTCGATTTCCTAGATATATGCGGTGTTACATATAACACGATTGCTTAACCAACATTTTTAACAGTGTTATGCAGAGAAACAAGCTCTTGGAGAAGTGGATGCTGAGCTTCTCGACACACAAGTAAATCCCGCGGTGTGGGAAATTAGTGGACACATGGTTTTGAAGAGGAAAAAGGATTTCGACGAGGCGTCTGAAGCCAATGCTTGGCGTCTTCTTGCAGAGGTTTCACTTTCTGAAGAAAGGTTTCAAGAAGTCAATGCTATTATCTTCGAAGCCATTGCTTTAACCGAAGAATTGGATGACAATCTTCAATGTCTTCCCAAAGACCACGCTGTCGACTCGAGCACATACCCTGCTGTGGTGGCTGGTTCACAAGAATGTGTTGTTCTGCAGTAACATCAACAAGGCTCGAAATGAACAAATTCAGTGATTGTGCAGTGTTTATAAAAATTTGCTGAGTTCTGTCTTGTGTTTGAAATAAGTACCTCCAATGGTAACATTTGCTTAAGTTGTTCTAGAATTATGATGTGCCTAATGTTTGTGTTTTGTATAACTCTATTGTACTTTCTGTCATGGCTTTCACCTTGCCTAAAATAACAACTTCATGTATCTGTTTCCTTAGCTAATCAGACTGCACCTTGCTGTTAAGGATAATGTATTCCTGGTACCACATTTGTAATAAATAAACGTGGTATCTTTATATATATGTAAATGTCATTGTTCAAAAACTAGATTTTTTTATTTTTATTTTTTATAACAACGGCTGAAATGAGGGAATGAAACGTCCTTAAAATAATCGGCTAAAACCTGCACCACCTTTTGAGGAGGACTACACTTGAATGTGTATGCGTGTGTTCTAGGATGTGTTGATATGATTCTCTAAACTCCCTTTTGATGTTTAACATTACATTTTCGAGAATTTGACTATTGCTAGCATTAAAATATACCTATTATTTAGTAGTATTTTATTTGAATAAATAAATTATGTTTTTTTATAAGTTTGTGAAGACTATTTACTTTTTTGTTTTGTTTTGCAATTATAGAGTAAAGCTCGGATAATTAAGAAATGAGTGCATTAGATGCATTTTAAAGTGCCTTGATCAAGACTCCAATTATAATAGTGGAAGTCCTTCCTTTATGAAGAGAAAGTGGAATTTCAATGCCATTCAAAGTTGAATCAATTCAATTCGCAATAACAAATTACCCAATCTAAACATAAAAGAAGTGATGATGAACAGCGGCAAAGGAAAGGAACAATGACGTGATGACAAAGCATCGACAACAAAGGAACGGCGACAACGGCAATTGAGATGAGAGGAACAACATCATAGGTTTTGGTTTGGAAAAATAACAAAATTCAATTGAGAAAAAACCTCAATTGGATACAAGAGAAAGAGAGAGGACAAACCAACTAAGAAGAGCACAAGAGAAATTGCATAGACTAGAAGGGGATGTTGTTGTTGGGGGTGAACGGTGGAGATTGGAAGATGGAATAGGTTAGAGAAAAAAAAACTAATTAAATGGAATTAAATAAGGAAAATTCAATAACCATGTTGCATAAACAAAATTGAAAATGCCTCGAGGTTTATAATAGTTTGATTAAGAATCTCATCCTAATGTTGTTATCATCTTTTCAAAAGACATTGCAGTTTTTCATGTGTATTAATTTTATGTGATTCAAGACTCACGAAGAACACCACACACAAAGTAATATACACCCCCTAAATCAAGCTAGTACGCTACTTTATTTTGAGGTTTTATATATAATCACTTCAATGTTAAGCTATTTAACAAATTCACCATGCAATAATCCACATATTAGTGTTTGTGTTTTTTAAGTTTTAACACACTACACATAAGACAAATCATATTTTATAGAAAATATCTGATTTTTAGTTGTGAGTTCAAAGTTCATATCTTAAGATCAAGCTGACATGTCATACATGTAAGAATGACATGTTCTTCAAGCTTGTCACAAAATCTATTTTCAATTCCTATACGAAGTTATCTTTTCTCCTTTCTACTTTTTAAACTACCCAATTTATTTTCTACTTTTTTTCTTCTCCTTAAAAATAGTAAAGAAGGAAAAAATTGTGTTTGACTTCACTTTTCTTTATTTTTTTACTTCTTTACTTTATTTCTCTAATACTTTTAAGGAGAAATAGTGTCAAATATAATTTTATACTCCTCCATTTCATTTAAGCAGAAATAGAAAAGTAAACAATAAGCCAGGCCAAACGGGGCCTTAGTTAACTTTTGTCTCAAGTTGAATCAATTTTTGTCTTTAGAAAAAAGTTGTTTATTTATGTTGATAAAATCAAGTATGAGCTCTAGTTACTCACCTTTAAAGGTAGAGTTTTAGCACATAACACTAGAAAAAAAAGGAAAGCGGCGGTGGTTTGATTGAGTATGCGAAGGTGGTTATAACTGCCGCTAAATGCTTAGCAACCGCCGCCGCATACCCAATCCAACTGCCGCTTTCCAATTTTATTATAGTAAGGCTACTTGACAAAAAAATAAAATTAAGTATGAGCATTTAACTCATCAATACATAAATGAACTAACAATTATGTTGCATAAACACAACTACAATGCCTCGAGGTTTATAATAGCTTGATTATGAAACTCCTAGTATTGTTATTATCTTTTCAAAAGACATTGCAATTTTTACGTAAATTAATTTTCATGTGATTCAAGATTCACAAAAAATACCACACAAAAAGTAATATACACCCCTAAAAATAGCAAGTACGATTCCTTATTTTGAGATTTTATAATCACTTCAATATAAAGTTACTTAACAAACTCACAATGCAATAATCCACATGTTAGTGTCTATGTTTTTGTGTTTTTTAAGTTTTTAACACAACACATGTCACAAGTATTGTTTTACGGGAAAGTTCTAATTTCTTTTTGTGAGTTCAAATTTCATATTACAAAGGCATGTCATACTTGTAAGAAAAACTCGTTCTTCAAGTTTGTTTCAAAAGCTTGTTACAAAAGGTATATATATGTTCAATTCACATATCTAGTTCTTAAACTATTTTTAGAAAAAAGCTGAATCACTTTTTGTGGGTATGAAAAAAGTTGTTTATTTATGTAGATATTAACTATTTTTAGAAAAAAGCTAAATCATGTTTTGTCATTTTAAAAAAGTTATTTATTTATGTAGATATTATAACTAATTTTAGAAGAAAAAGAAAAGTTGAATAACTTTTTATTGATACAAAAAGCTGTTTATTTATGTAGATAGATATTAAATATTTTTTTTTATAGAAAAAGTTGTTATAATTTACATTATTTATTTATTTATGTAGATGAATTCAATTTCCAAAGTAAGTAGAGCTGATTGTGGTTTCTAAAATATCAGCACTTTGAAATATATTTACGCACAAGTTTGTTTAAGTCACATGTGATATTGTAGACCTTAGTTGTCTCCATTTTGCACCTTTTGAAGCAAATGTCATCATAAATTGTTGCTTAAAAAATAAATTGAATTATCTATATGATCAATTAATACAACATTTTTTTTACTGTATGATCAATACAACATGAATAATACAATTTTATACATGTATTACGTACATTCAATTATTAGAGCTGCAAATCATAAGCTTTGAGGCAATTTATTGATTGTGGCAATGTGCAACATTTTTTTTCACATTCCACCTATTTAAACTTTTTCTTCTCTGTTTCCTCTATGTCTCTGCTCTTTGGGGTTTCATGATTGTGGCTTAGTTTCTTTGTTTTTTCCATATTCTTCCTCAGTGAAGTGATCTCTTTAATATAGTAGTGTTGCCTATCAATCATCAATCCAAAGAATAGAGAAAATCCTGCCCAATAATTCCATTTTTTTTATAAAATCACTGAATATTAAAATTATTTTTTAATAATTTATAACGTACAAAATAACTTCTACTATATAAAAAATATATAAATTATTGAAAATCTAAATATATTGGGCTTATTGCAGTTTTGGTCTCTCTTTTTATCATTTTACGAATTTGATCTTCTTATTTTGAAATCTAACACTTTTTTTCTTTCCATCATATTTTATAACTAAAAAAATTAGTAATGTGTATGTTTAAAAATATAACATATTCACCGTATTTTAGACCAAATATTTGATGGAGGAACCAAATTTGTTAGATTCTAAAATAGAGGGATGGCCCCCTTTTGCATTCCAAATTTGTTAGCTTATATGGGATTATCTACAGATATAAGTTGTTATATTAGTGTTTGGGTAAATTAACAAAAAGTGTTTATCACAATTTCATAAGCTACTTATGCCATATTTTAATACGCTCTGTGATATGCTTATCGTTGGGCTTATCATGGAGCTTATGAAAAAGGATCCTGCTTCGAATTCCGCCTGCTCCCTTTTACACAATATTAACATATTTTTTAGAATTTTTTTTATGATCAATAATATCAAACAATCCTAAATATTGATGAGGTTTGTATTGTGATAGAAAATACTATAGTGCAAATAATGGAAGGAAATATGTTAGAGTAAATTACCCATAAGAGATGCTTCTAAGAGATGATGTGCCATTAGAACTTCCTCTGTTGAATTAACCATGCCAACATCCATTGAACGCTTATAAATTTTAAGTATAGTATATATGGTGGAGCCAAACACCATAAAAACAGTGGTTGCTACAGTTTTTGTGATTAATGGACCCCTTCCACGTTTCAATAGGTCTAACACTTTCACCATTAATTTTCTTATTGGATTTGCAAAAGATAATGTTAGAATTACTATTAATTCTATTGACAAAATTGCAAATAAAAGTTGTAACATTTTTGTAGCAATGCTTGAAAGTTGATTTCTATGGTGAAAATGTAAGAAGTTATAATCCAAAACAAAACTCTTGTTTTGTAATTCTTTTGTACCTTGTTCTTCGTTACAAGATTCTTATAGAAACTTAATATGTTGGTAAAGAATTATGCTTTACTTTCCTTAGTAACATCCAAGGCAGTATAGAATAACTTTAACACCAATAGCAATCTTTCCAAACAAGTGTGTGATTGCATTAACTTTTACCAAAATGGAATTTTTAATAAATTTAATTTAATAAAGTGCACAATTTGTTTGTATGTTTGCATCAGAGCTGTCAAAATGGGCGGCCCGGCCCGTTTCGGGCCGGCCCATTCAGGTTTTATCGGGCTGGGCTAAAAAATCCGGATAAAAAATGAGCTACAAAAATAAGGCCCGGATTTTTTTAAAAAAAGTTTTTTAAAGGAAAAATAGATAGATGAAGGATAATGAAAAAAAAAAGAAATTTAAGTGCCCAATAAATTTGACAAATTCAGGAGACTTGTTAAACTTTGCATCACTCCCTTGGGCCTTGCTTCATGATATTGCGGAGCAACACCGTCAAAATAGAATTTTTAATAAATTTGATTTGATAAATTTAAGTGCATGATTGTTTGTGTGGGTGCGTCACTCCATAGCTTCATGATATTGCAAAGCAACACCGTTAAAATGGACTTTATAATAAATTTGATGGAACAAAGTACATGATTGTTTTGTTTGCTTCATAATATTGCGGAGCCACACCGTCAAAACATAGCATAAAGATTTAATAGAAAGAAATTTGGTATTTAAATACTTTTAAGCAAAAGATATAGTTAAAATTTTGTGTACCATTTTCATTGTCTACTTGGTAGTATTTTTATCACTACTTGGTAGAGGTTTTTTTTTTTGCAACAAAATGAATTGTGATACAAAGTAACCAAATCTAACAAAATTGGAATTTGATTGTAGGGAAATCACGTTTACATTTTGGATGATGCATGCATCATCATGTCCTACGTAAATATATAGTGGTATAAAGAAGGAACAAATTCTTTATACCGATTGGGTAAAGAATTTGCTCATTACAAACAAATTATATATGAATCATGATATATGAGCACTCATTGTGTTATTTGACTTATACATTGTTAAATATATTCCACTAGTTGAAATGTTACTATATATAGTCTATTAATTAATATAATAAAGTAAAACATATGTTTTGTCCTCATGAATTGATTTGCGGTGTCTACGCTCGGGAATACCAATTCAAAATTATCGTGTTTTTAAGAAGTTACATAATAGCGCTTCTAAGTTAACATGGAAAGTTGTCGCAGTTTTCAAGAAGCGCGCGTCATGTTGCTGCAAATCCCAACACTTGCTAAATTAGGCAGCAAATTAAATGTAAGTTGTAAGAAATGAACTACTTTGAGTTATCAAAATAGGAGATATATTCTCAAGTACATAGGAGTGCACTATGTGTACAACTTACATACAAAAAAAAAATGCAATACTACTATTATTACTCTCCACTTCATTATCCTTGCTTTCATCATCGTTTGATGATTTTCTCTTTGAACCAATTTCAATAGAAGCAATTGATGCATATGATTTTCATCTTCACAACATTGCTTTGCAATCATACCAAATCAAAATCATCAACATTTTTTCCATGAATGACCATATTTCTTCCACCAATTGTACAATGACACACAAGCCTTGTGTGTGTGTGAGAGAGAAAAAAGGCGGGAGATATGAATGAGAAATGTGCCAAAGAAGCTTCTTGCAATGACATGATGGTACGGAAGAAGCTTCTTGCAATCAATTTCCTATCACAAAAAAAAAAGCCTCATTTGCTGATGCTAAAAGACTACACTAGATAGCTATTATTAGATTGATACAATTCAATTTTTTTTGTTAAAAGTAAGGTTCTTTAGCATTTGATCATAGCTACTAGTATAAAATTAGTTTGTAAGGTGAAAATTATCCCCATTTTAGTATGTGGATATAAATAGTGTGTGATTCGATAGAGGAAATTTAATAGCATGTGTCCTAAAAAGATCTTGTAGGAGGTTTTAATATCATCTTAGATTTTGAGTTGAATCTAACTTAAATATATAAAACTGACTTGTAAGTTTAAAATTTGTTTCCACTTATAAATATAGGTCTTCGTGTCATCTCTCAAACCAATGTGAGACTCTTAACATTAGCATTATCCAAAAAGTAATATGAGCTTTTGTAAGCTAACTTATAACAAATAAGTTTATTCATAATAAGAAAACTACAATGCCAATGCGTGTTTAGTTGGATTGAGAACAAACAAGAAGCCAAATAAGATTAGAAAAAGAACATGTAGCATAAAACATACCAGCACACAGAATTTAAATAAATTTGGGTTTCATGCATTACACTTGGTACAATAATCCCTTACTTGAGTCATGTCCGATTTACGGGCTTTTTCAACAATTTTTAGTTAACTTATGTCACAAGTTGAAGTGCTTTTTTCTAGGAAAAAGTTGTTCTTTTATAAAGATAAAAACAAAGTATGAGCATTGATAAATATAAATAACTGTATCTCTCTCTAAAACTATCTCTCTGCCTTCTCTCTTAAACCAAACCCTAGATCCGCCGCCGCCAGCCCTAACCCCCAAATCCAAATCGGCCGGCAACATGTAAACGCGGTGGTGGGTGGTGCGACGAGCCTCCATGCTCCGTATCACCATGCCAGGTTCGTGGGTTTCTCGGTCTCCGTTTCTTCTCTTCCGTTCGTAGGCAGTGAGGCCGTCCTCGTCTTGGTTTTTTGTTGCCGTCGGCCGGCGTGATGCTACCGGGATTCTGTCATGCTCATCCGTTCGTGTTTCTCTCTGTGTTTTTCGTTTTTCGCTTTGGAGTGGTGTGGTGTTGCCGTTCGGTGATTTCTGTTGGACGGTGGTTGTTGGCTCGGAACAGGAGTTGGTACGCGATCTGGGTGGTGGTAGTGAGAGTTTTTTCCGTTGGTTCAATGGTGGTGGCCGACGCCTAGTTTTGCTTTTTCGTTTTTCTTCGTTGTTTTCTCTGTTTTTCTGGTTGTGGTGTGTTGGGGCGTGGTGGTGGTGGGGCGGTTTGGAGGTGGTCCGGTTTTGGTGTGGTGGTGGTTGGGTGTGAGGCGCGGCTGGGTTTTCTTCCCTGTCCGTTTTGTCCTCTGGTTTGGTTTTTCTGTTTTGGTTTTTACTGTTGAGGTGGTGGTGAGTTGGGGGTGGTGGTGGTGGGGCGGTTTTGGAGGTTGTCTGGTTAGGAGTGGCGGTTGTTGTAACCTTGGTGGTGGCGGTGGTGAGTGGTGGTTGTTAGTGGTGATGGTGAGGTGCTCTGCTGAGTTGGTGTTTGGATGTCTTGGGTTTTTATCTGGTCATGCCCGAAAGGGTGAGGTACGCAGCCATTTCGTGCTGACGGATGCTGCATTTGCGTATCTCTAGGATGCTCTGGTTTGGATAGGTGTGGGCGGTTAATGCCGTGTGTGTGTGGGTTTTTGCTGATATGAGAGTCTCTGGTCGTTTTTCAAATCTGTTGAGATTTGCAGGACTCTTTGAGTTGCTGAGGGGTGTCCAAACCTGTTGAGGTTTGCAGGTCTCTGATATCTGGCTGAATTCTACCGCATTACGAGTTGACTGCCGGCTCTCTGACTTCCGGTACCCCTCAACCTTCGACCCTTGGAGCTGCTTTCTGGATTCTGGTGGGCCGAGTAATTTTAATTCGAGTTCGGAAGTTGGCGTCTAGTGGTGTTTCCTAGGGTCGGGTAGTGGTGTTTATCGGTGGGTTTAGGGAATCAGGTTAGGTGTATGGGTGATTTGGGGCGTTGATTTGGTGTTGGGTAATTGTGTTATATCACGTTACCCTTTTGTTGTATGTTTTTCTCTCAACAATTCCTTTCACTTCTTGTGGAGGAATTGTTTTTTAATAAAATTTAGCCGATTCAAAAAAAAAAAAAAGTATGAGCATTGATTACAAAAATCCAAAGTTCATATCACAAGATCAAGTTGGCATGTCATACATGTAAGAAAAATATGTTCTTCAAGCTTCTTCTTTTTTAAGGCAAAGCTTCTTCAAAATATAAGCAATGTTATTCAAGTTTGTTACAAAAGCAATGCTTAATTCACATACCTACTATATATAGGTTTCAAAATCCTAAGTTTCTCATCCCAAATCCTAAGTTGCAAATTTTCACAATGAGGACTCTATCTACACAATTTGTAACAATTGTTATATTGCTTCTTGTGTTGCTAATCAAAAGTGATGGAGATTCAATTTCATCAATTCCAAATGATGAAGTTAACAAAAATTCCACCACCAACATAAAAAATGATGGAGATTCAATTTCATCAATTCCAAATGATGAAGTTAACAAAAATTCCACCACCAACATAAAAAATGATGGAGATTCAATTTCATCAATTCCAAATGATGAAGTTAACAAAAATTCCACCACCAACATTGTTACTGAGGTGGTTGAGGTGGATCAAATAGACCCACTTGATTGCACTGGTAGACCAAGCATATGTAGCACTGGAGAGTTTCCACCAAGAAGTGTATGCTGTGGAAACCGTTGTGTGGATCTTACAAGTGATATAAATAATTGTGGATTTTGTGGAGTTAGTTGTCTATTTAGTAATTTGCGTTGTTGCAACCGTTTGTGTGTAAACCCATATTTTAGCCCTTTCAATTGTGGTGGATGTGGTAATGCATGTCCTCTTGGAATATGTTTGTTAGGTAGATGTGCGCTTAGGCTTCCGCCGCAGCCTCCCCCTATGTGGTTGCCAGAGACACATTCTCCAAATATTTCCAAACCATCAGTCTAATCAATATCTTTTAGAGCCAAGTCCAATAAAACCAATAAAGTAATTTATATTTATAATCTTATATTATAAGATCATTATTATTATGTTGTTATGTACCTATGAATGATGTTGTATTTTATTTTTAATGGAATAAATAATGCTTTCTATGTTAGTAGAAGAGCATATGAATATGTTGATGTTGATGTTACTGTTATATTATTAAGTTTAATTATGAAAAAATATACTAAGTTTATATGGGAAAGAACAAACTCTAGTAATATAGTTTTTCATTTTACTCCATTGCTTTGCTCTAAGCATTCTTTTGTTTTGCATAATGTGTTTTTGTTTCCAAGTCCAAAATAATTATCACATAAGTTAAATTAATTATCACATAAGTCCATAATACAAAAAACGGAATGAAAAAAATATAAAATGTAACTAACAACATTCATAATAACATATTATTTCTTAATTGTTGTTGTAGCTAGAATAGTAGTACATATGATTTCTTAATTGTTTTTGTGGTTTCCGCACATCTAGAGGCCTTTTTGTCAGGATTTTAAGAACGAAGTTAGCAATTGTAGCTTCACAGGAAAGGTGAAATCACGTTTACATGCATCATAATTTCCTAAATAAGAGGTTTAAATAAGGAACAAATTTTTTATGAATAAATTATGATAAAGAATTTGCTCATTACAAACAAATTATGAATCATGAGTAGCTGCAATTCAAGATCCAAAGATATGAGATCAACTCATTATGTTATTTGAAGTATACATTTTTAAATGTATTCCACTAGTAGAAATGTTACTATAGTCTATTAATAAAATAAAGTAAAAAAATAAAAATTCCAGGAAACTATAATTTAATAGCATATTTGGTTGCACGTTTGTCCTCATGAATTGTGCCGTTTGTGCGCAAATACCAATGCAACAAACACCAATGCAAAATTGTCGTGATTTCAAGAAGCTACATAATGGCGCTTTTAAGTTAACATGGAAAGTTGTCGCGGTTTTTAGAAAGCGCGTAAATCCAAACATTGTTGAAGCTAAATCAGGCAGCAAATAAGTGTAAGTTGTACGAAATGAACTACTTTGAGTTATCAAAATAGGAGATATATTCTCAAGTATATAGGAGTGCACCATGTTTACAACCTACATACAAAAAAAGTACTAGTAATTAGATACTGAAGGAAAAAATAAAGTATTGACAAGTCTTACTCCATGTTCCAATCCTTCTCCAATCATGCCTTTAATTTTTGTGATTAATGGATCCTTTCACATTTCAATAGGTCTAACACCTTCACCATTAATTTTCTTACTCGATTTTATTAAAGTGCAAATAAAAGTTGTAATTTTTTGGCTAAACTGCACATTTGGTCCCTTACATTTATTTTAGGTTTCAATCAGGTCCTTTATGTTTTAAAAATTTCAATTTGGTCCCTTATGTTATCAATGTTTGCATTAGTTAGTCCCTTCCGTCAAAATTTTGACTAACGCCGTTTCAATCTTACATGTGGCTGACGGTTTGACCACGTGGACATTATTTTGGACACGTTCGGTAATATATATTAATTTTTTTGGGGCCAATTCCATTATTATAAGTAATATATATTAATTTTAATTATTACTTTTTTATTTAGTTAGCATCCCATATAGTACCGAACGTGTCCAAAATAACGTCCATGTGTCCAAACTGTCAGCCACGTGTAAGATTCAAACGGCGTTAGTCAAAATTTTGACGGAAGGGACTAACTAATATAAATGTTGACAACGTGAGGGACCAAATTGAAACTTTTAAAACGTAAGGGATCTGATTGAAACCTAAAATAAACGTAAGGGACCAAATGTGTAGTTTAGCCTAATTTTTTTATAAAAGTGCGCGTTTGTTTGCGTCACTCCCTAACTTCATGATATGCGGAGATACACCGTCAAAATGGAAGTTTTAAAAATTGAATTGATAAAGTGCATGTTTGTTTGAATGTTTTTGTCACTCCCTAGCTTCATGATATTGCGGACTAACTTCGTCAAAACTGAAGTTTTAATAAATTTGATTTGACAAAGTGCACGTTTGTTTGCGTGTTGTCGCCACTCCCTAGTTTCATGATATTGTAAAGCAACACTGTCAAAATAGAAGTTTTAATAAATTTGATTTGATAAAGTGCACGTTTGTTTGGGTGTTTGCGTTACTCTAGTTTCATGATATTGCGGAGCAACACTATCAAAAACATAAATTTCCAAATGCTTCAAGTGTCTATTTGGAAACCATTGTTTCCATCTAAACTCTACATTTTCTATCTTTTTTAGAATATCTCGGTCATACTACCAAAACATATCATAAAATTGATTCGAATGAAATTTGGTATTTGAATATTTTTAAGCAATGTTATACTTACAATTTTGTGTGCCATTTTCATTGCTTGTTTGGTTCCGCATTTGTTACATCTAAGAGCCCTTTTTGGCGAGATTTTGAGAAGCTATCAATTTTAGCTTCACAGGAACGGTGAAATATTCTTGCCATGATTTTGATGAAACATGAAAATCTTACCGTGTAACCAAACATAGATTCAATTTAACCTAAAATCTAAAAAAATTGATTTGAAAGAGGCTCGAATACCATCGTAGAACTTTAAGTTGAGTACAACTTAAATCTACAGATTTGTAAGATAAAAAATATTTCCACTTATAAATATTTCCTCATGTCATCTCTCAAACCAATGTGAGACTAACATTAGCATTGTCCAAAAAGTATTAGTAGTTTCAAAGCTAACTAATAACAAATAAGTTAACTCATAATAGATAAGCTGGTGAATTGAATTTGTGATGTTTTAACAAACATGTCTATTTTTATCATATATGAATCTATCGGTAAAATCCAGTCATTGGAGCTTCATTATCCTTAATAACAAAACTACAATGCCAAATGTGTGTTCAGTTGAATTGAAAACAAACAAGGAGCCAAGAAAGATTGGAAAAGGAATATGTAGCATAAAACATACCGGCACACATTATGGTATTAGAATTCTAAGAGGTTTAATTTACTTAATTGACTTTGTGATTCACTTTATATGTCGAGCAAAAGCCTGTGAGGGTCCTCCACGCAATCTTTGATGCGTCTCAAAAAGAACACTGCCTCTCTTCCATCAATGATTCTATGGTCATATGTTAGAGCAATGTTCATCATTGGCCTTGGAACAACAACTCCTCCAACAACCATTGGACGAGTCATTATGGAATGCATACCCACGATTGCCGACTGTCAAAAACAACTGCATGAGATTTCTTTCACACAAAAAATTGCAAAATAAATAAATAAATAATTGATCACAATTATTTGGCATCATTGAAAAGGAAAAGGAAAGCAATGCAATTTTTGAAATCTTACTACTGTCAAGTAAAAAAGCAGAACATTTGGTTAGGAAATTTGAATAATACTGGTTATGTGAAAACAAAATTCATTTTGACAAAGTTACAAGTGATGTGGGTTAACATGACACTAAAACAATGAGTGCCATAAACACCACCATTTGATATTGTAAGAGTGCCTCCGGCCATCTCATCAATTGATAAAGTTCCAGCATTAGCCTTCTTTGCAAAAGTGTTGATCTGTTTTTCTATATCCGCGAAGTTCATTGTGTCAGCATTGCGGATAACAGGCACAACAAGTCCCTGAGAATGCAAGCAAAAAATGGAAATCAGCAAACGTGTACTTAATTAGCTCCTTTAATCCAACCATCTAAATTTTGCATATCAACAATGACAACATCAATCGACATAGGCCAATGACATACAGTTAGGTTGCATCAAAAGTAAATAAGTGAAGGTTGAGGTGACTGATAAAAACCTTTGGAGTTCCAACAGCTATGCTGATATCGATGTAATCTCTGTATATAATATCATCCCCGTCAATGACTGCATTTATAGTCGGTTGATATTGAATTGCATTGACAGCAGCCTAACATAGAGACCAAAGTAAGTACATAGAAAAAAAATGATAAAAAGAAAGAAATATTATTTACTCTATACGTCCATAATTTGAAAGCATACTTTGATAAACCCGGACATAAGTCCCAATTTGACTCCATGCTTTTCAACAAAAGCATCCTTATGATCAGCACGGAGCTTCATCAAATTAGTCCTATTATAAATTGCAGAGCAATCAGGGAGAGAATGATAATGGTTATTCAATTCAATATATAAAGCCATTACGTCAAGAACTATTGCACCAAAAAATGATACTAAACAAATGGAATCACCCCTTTTCTATCATGTTAATCTACATAAGAAATGGATATCTATATATATTTAGTATCTACATGTACCACGAGGAATATGCCCATAGTTTCCAATATTCTAATTCAAAGTAAGCATCACCAAATAATGCATGATAGGGAATATGTACGCAGCACCCAAGAAAATCCTTAAAGCTTAAGGCAATATTCAAAGTTTTGCTACAATTTGACAATCAATGAAAACTTACATATCAACTTCATTGAAGGTTGTCAGCATAGCATATGTGTTTTGGGCATCGTTCAATCGTGTAGCAACCCGCTTCCAAAGCCTTGTCATAGGAACCTTGAAAATGAAGGCAGACATTAAAATAAAAAATAATTGGTAAACATAATTGACGAAACTATAACAATCACAATGACTCACTCGTCTTTCTCTATCCTTAGGAGGAAGTTGTGGCTCAGATGGAGAGCTTGGTGGAGTAGTGTTAATGATTATTTAGGAACACAGATAATTGGAGTCGCTTATAACCATCCAAATCTTTCACAAACATTTGAAGTTTGTTTCAACATAACACCTTATCTGTTTCAATTTGAGCAATTGGTTCATCAGCATTAACCCTGTCACCAGGCCCTGCGCTCATACATCAAAATAAAATATGACAGTCAATCATCAATAACCACTAAAAATAACAATTGTAAACAAAATGTATACAGAGTTGGTTGACATACTCTTCAGAAATTTTGCAAGAGTCCCATCCTCGATGGATTCAGCCAATGGAGGGACCACAACATCAACATTATCTCCTTTATCACAAATAAAAAATATTTAAAAAGATCGGCAATCAAAAGAAGAAAAAAAAACCAGAACAAGTAAAATGAACATAAATACCAGAAAAAAGTTAAACTAAACAGAAATTTACATTCACAGGACAATTTGATCATATGCCCAAGACAGGCAAGACTCTAGACTATAAGTCTATAACTAAAAATATGAAACTAAATTTTAGAAACGACAAAATGAACACAGAATAGAGCATGACTTCACAACTGTAAATTTGTAGAGCGTAGTCAGTACTCTAAGCAGTGCTTGATGAGTAAGTGTGGGAAGTTCATAACTTGATATAAAAAGTTTTATATCAATTAGCACATAGCATGCTTTACTAACTTCAGTTAAGTAAAAAGGGAAATCCTTACCCTACCACATTGAAATTGAACAATTACATACACAAACATCTCACACAAGAGAACTCAAATAAAAATCAAACACCAAAGAGAGCCAACTCCTTATCAACTGGACCAACCTACGTTAGCAACTTGATATTACTTTTTAACAAAAACAATCATAAAAGTTTAGCAAGATTAGTGAGTTGTGATTTTAAATGCAAATCCCAAAAACCAAGTGATTGGGCTCAAGTGGTTAATGAGCTCAACCAAATGACTAATCACTCGGGAGAACCCGAGTTCGATTTCTGGGGGAACAAATTTTGGCCAGACTTTACTTGCCTCACGGAAGAATCCAAATTACCAGGGGCCTTCCCCTAGAACTGGAGGTTTAACACACACACAAAAACACATCCACAAAATCACACTATGGTAATCATATGCATCTTATAAAAATGAACAAAACTAATATAAAAGGGTATATAAAAAAATACCTCTTTTTCCAAAATGGAAGAAACTCTAGCAGGACCAGACCTGATTTTCAGCCCTGACTGACCAAGCAACTGAAGTATATACAACAAAGGTATCATCTTTCACTTAAACTTAACTATCCATAGAGATTAAAAAACCTAAAAAAATTAGAAATAAAAATTTCATTTCAAAACAAAAATAGTGAGGGTAAATTCTCTTTATTCACTCAAATTTTTGTAATATATTAAAAACAAAATTTTGATTTTAGTAAATAATGTTATTTCAGGGGACCTAGATTAAAAAAAAAAGGTGATTTTAGTAAATAAATTTTGAACTTTCAAAAACCTTTTATTTTACAATTTCTTTCTTCATGTTATTGGGAAAAATCACATCCCATATACAATAAAGTTATGACCCGTAATGAGTTTATAAAGATAAGTATCTTTTCTAAGCATAAGTTAGTTTCAATATAAAATCTTAGCCAAAATGCATCTTTAGGTCCTTCAAGTTTTATGTTTGTAATATATCGTTCCTTTAAGTTTTTTAAGTAACAAATAAGTCTTTTAAGTTTTTTAAGTAACAAATAGGACCTTTAAGTTTGTAATTTGTAACATTTAGGTCCTTTTTTTAAGTTTTTTAAGGTTTGTAATTTATAACATTTAGGTCCTTCAATTACTTAAAAAAATAGGACCTAAATGTTACAAATTACAAACTTAAAGGACCTATTTGTTATTTAAAAAACTTAAAGGATCTATCTGTTACAAACATAAAACTCAAAGGATCTATGGATGCATTTAGCCAAAAACTTAATATGTTGTATGTGTATATCGATCGAGACCATCCATTATGCATAATCACGCATCAAGCTCAATTGTTTTGGGTGTGAGAAGATTAATATGAAAAAATTCAAGTCCTACATAATTGGGCTCATGTAGTTAGTTACTTAGGGTCTGTTTAATTGGCCTGACTTTTTTAGATCTTAAAAGTTGTTTGGAAGTTAAAAGTAAAAATAAGAGGTATTAGAAAAAGAAAAAAATAACTAAAGTTTATTTGTAATTGTTGTTTTTTTAATTTCAAAGGTCTTTTTTTATCTATGCATTTTACTCATAAAAATTAAACAAGTTTTTTCTATCAAGAGCTTCTTGAAAATCTGTTTGGCCTAGCTTCTCCTTTTATTGAGTAAAAAAGTCTAAAATAAGCTAGGTCAAACGGTACTTAGGTCCCGTTTGGATTAGCTTATTTTTGAGCTTATGCAAACAGCTTATGCAATTTTTATGTATTATTATAAGTTTGTCAAGGTAGTTTATGATAAAATAGCTTATAAAAATAAAATTTTCACTAGTTTGAACTTATAAAATAGTATAAAACCTAATTTATACTGCATAAGCTGTTTGCATAACTTCAAAAATAAGCTAATCCAAACGTTTAAGACGATTATTAAAATAATATTTTGTACTCAGACTTTACTTATTTTTGCCCCGTTTGGATTGACTTATTTTAAGTTTGTGTGGGTTTATCTATTGATATAAATCGTTATATTAGTGTTTGGGTAAATTAACAAAAAATTCTTATTATAATTTCATAAGCTACTTATACCATATTTTAATCAAATTTCATATTACTAGACTCATTCCTCTAAGAATCGGTTGTTAATACAAAATAAAAGTTGAAACCTAGATTAAATCTCAAACTAACCCATCACTGAGACAACAAAATCAATAACATAAACTTGATAACTTTTCACCAAAAGAGTATAGTTTTTAGAATTTATTATCAAATAAGTATACTTTTCAAATTATTTACTAAAAAAGGTGTAACTCGCCACTATTATTGACGACTTACCTCCACTTCCTTTTTTTTAGTCGTCATTGTCATTTACAACTTTCTTTTTTCTTTTCTTTTTTTCTTTTCTTTTTCTGGTTTCAAACGGCATGTTAAAAAATATCGCCAATGGCAGTGACGATTTGAAAAAAGAAGGAAGTGAGGGTAAGCCGTCAATAGCAGTTACGACTATACCGTTTTGGTAAAAAAATCTTCCTATGTTCCTTATTCCTGGAAATCCTTACTCCTTGACTTTTGGTATATGCAAATTAATGTTAATTTTTTTATATATGTATCCAATCAATCAAATCCTAATGCAACATTTTTTTATTAGTTCTTAAAATATCTCCACAAAATTAAAATTTAAATAAATTTTATTAATCAAAACAACAAATTAAAAGTAATATTTTTTGACACAATTAAAAGCAATATTTAAATATAGTGATAAGCTGATAATAATGAGAAATATAAGTGAACCATATACTGTATATATCATAAGAAACAAAAAATGTAGAGTAGCAAAACTATCCAATATAACAATCAACTAATGTTAAGGAAAATTCAAATTATCGAGTCAAAAATAATTCATTACCTTTTTTTTGGTAGAAACAATTCATTATCTTTACTTGGAGCTGTAAAAATGGGCCGGGCTATCGGGCCGGCTCAGTAGCCCTATAGTTTTATACGGGTCGGGCTGTGCTTCCCAAAAAATATTATTGGGCCTTATTGGGCTGGGCTTCCGGGCCTATTTTTTTAATGGCCGCGGGCTTTTGGGCCGGCCCCTTAAAGAATTAAAAAAAAATCTAAAAATAAGATTAAAATAATTGGTTGAAAAGTAGATATACCCGAAGTAGAGGAGATACAATTGTATGAAAAATCAAGTGGTCAAGATCAAGAAGAGAATTAGGCCGAGAAGTTACCTAATTTATAATTTACTTTTTTTATAATTTATAATTTAATTTATGTATTTTGAATGGTTATGTTAAAAGTTTAGTGTGTGATGTAAGCTTGAAATTTATTAGCTTTGAGAATGCACTTTATGAATCATTATCCACAGATCTCTCGACTTTTGCAAGGATATTTTGAAGTATTTATTATTTCATGAAATCATGACACTCACTTTTTTTATGGATATTAATTTGTGTGCGATGCATATGTAGTTTTATTTTCCATTGAATTTTTTTATAAAAAAAAATTGTCAATTTTTATAAAAAAAATATGAAAAAATTTGCTGGGCCGACCCATCGGGCCATGTAGGCCATTGCTTATTGGGCTGAGCTGTGGGTCGGGCCTTTGGCCTTAATGGGCCGGCCCACTTAAGTCCAGTAGATATCTTGGCCCTATGGGCCTGGGCCGGCCCATTTGACAGCTCTATCTTTACTTAGTTAAAATAAATAAAAAAGATAAGATATACTATAATATTTTTTCCTAACTAACTCTATCTTGCATTAATTGCGCTAAAACAGAAACAAAAAAACCTAATTAACTTATCTTAGCTTCTATATATAAAGATCATCAGTTTCATTAATAACAAAAAGAGTAGTGCCTCACTTTGCCGCAAACAAAAAGAGTATAGTCTCACTGATTCATCGGTTTCAAATGGAAGAAAAAGATTTTACATCAAAACTTTTAGGGTTTGTTGGCAATGAGTGTATAGTCCTTGAGTCCTTGCTACTTATCAATGATCCATTGTATGGTGCTCTTCATTCAAAGAACAGTATCCCTATTCCTATTTCTGAAAGCAACCATCAAGCTTTTAGGGAAATTGTCGCAATGAAGAAAGTAAGAAGTAATCGATCAAAGAGAATCGATTACAACATTTTTTCTTCAAAGTTTAAGGAGGTTACTTCTTGTACAAGCAACAATGAGGATGTTGGAAAAATAATAGTCAAGAAAAGAAAAACAATGGGTGAGGGATCAAGAATTAATCCGTCGAAGAAATTCAAGATTAATCGGGAGAAAGAAGACGTGCAAGAAGAGCAACCCGATCTTCCATTAGCGTTTAAAGAAAGAATTGAAAAACTGAAAGGTATTGATGTGAAGTTGGTGATCCAGAAGAAATTGACCATGACTGATGTGACGCGAAACCACGGTCGATTATCGGTTCCAATAGGTCAAATTAAGATTGAAGAGAGTAGTCTTTTGACACAAGAGGAGGGAATGTCTTTGGATTATGTGCCTCAAAAGAAAGGGAGCAAGAAGCTTGATGGTATGTCTGTATCAATGTTGGATACTAATCTTAAACTTTGGGATGAAATGTGCTTCAAGAAGTGGAAAATGGGGAAGTCTCAAGTCTACAATATTACGGGTGGATGGTACAAACTTGTAGGAGAAAACCATTTGAAAGAAGATCAAAAGATTCAACTTTGGTCTTTTAAAAGAGACAGTCATCTCAATTTTGCACTCGTCAAACTTTAGCAACGATCGATCAATCAACACTTCAAATGTTATTTACATATAGTTATCTTAATTTTCTAGTTTTTAGACATTTTTATGCTTCATTTCTTTTGCTTATATATTTGGGTACTCATTATTTACTGGACAAATTTTAGACTAAATTTAATGAATTAGAACTTTTTCAGGTTAAAAATTTGTGTCTTGTCTTGTTTTGGTTTTTTCTTTTGGTTAAGCATATATGTTGCTTGGAATGACTTCAGTCAACTAGAAATCAACCGTGATTGACATGTTGATTATCAACTAGAAAGAAAGAGCATTAATTGCAATCTTACATATCATAATCAATTTTAAAATGCCTAATATGCTTCTTATGAAAATTCACAACAATATTTTCCTTATTAAGTGAAACAGATCACATTCCCCTGCAGTGTTGCAGAATTTACTGCTAAGGATTAAAACTTGTAATTTTCCTGTTATGACCAGTTTGGTCTATAAAGGATAAAATTTTCCAAACATGGTTTTTCTGTTATATTATTATTAGTACTATGCTTACTTTCTCAAACTTTTTTTATGTTTCTATAATTTCAATTTTCTTTGGATTTGTATTTCTACATCTACATAATGGTAAATTGATAGGCTGATAAAAATTGGGTCATTTTTTTTGACAAACAAAAGCTTATATCATTTCATTATTTAATATAATTGGGTCATTAGGAACATGGGGATCATCACATTGATCTTTGAGATGCCACATCTATACAATACTTAACATTACTTATTCCATTTAATGAGACTCTCATTTGACAAAACTTTTCTACCAAAAATATGGATAATTTTTCTCAAAAAAATTCTCATCAAAGAAAATATAAAGTGTTTCATGTGGTTCTTAACTTAAAATACTTTTTGTATGTGATTTTAACAAATTTTTGAGAAAATTATAGTTTTGAAGAAATCATATAGTTATCAAATTTTTTTACTAACTCTATTTTTTTTTCCAGAGGAAGAAAGTCTTAGTAATTTAGAATTTAACCGTGAGATAAGTAAAATCTGATCAATAACTATTTTCACCAGTAATCGAACTTGAGTTTCTTTGAATGATTGAAAACTCATTAAGGCTCTGTTTGGTAAAATTAAGCTATAAGCTAGCTGATAGCTGAAAAGGTAGCTTATAGCTGATAAGCTAGCTTTTAGCTGATAGCTGAAAAGATAGTAGAATAAAATTAAAGTGTTTGGTAAATTTAGTTGTTGTAATTATAAAATGACATAAAAGTATTATGTGAGCGGGTAGTTATTTTTTGAGTGGGTAGTTTTTTAATTAAAAAAAGTAAAAAAATAAAAATAATAAGGTTAAAATTGGAATAAAAGGTAAAAAGCTATAAGCTATAAGCTCAAACGCTACTTGAAATAGCATCTGGAAAAAAGCCATAAGCTTGTAGAAAAAGTTTGTTACCAAACACCTCCAATTTTTTGAAACAAGCTTATAAGCTAAAACAATAAGCTATAAACTAGCTTATTTGTGTTACCAAACACACCCTAACTTGAGCCTGATTATTTGGTTAGTTATGAACATTTTTTTTTATACTTAGTTATGAACATTTTAAATGACTTAAACAAAATAAAAAATAAGTGAAGAATAACAAAAAAATACTCTCTCCGTTTCTTTTTAAGTGTCTGTTTTAAATAGTAACAGCAAATTAAGAAAAATTATTTTTGCATCTTATTTTCCTATTATACCCTAATTTTATTTCACCAATAAAATCCTATTTTTTTGCACACACTTTTTCTTTCCAATAAATTTAATATATTATGAACACAAAAAAAAAATTAATATGTTATGTACAAAAAAAATAAAAAGATTTAGTTTTCCAAATATATAGCATTAATTAGTTTTATTGAAAAAGATATGAGTAATTAACAAAGGGTATAATTGACAAATCGAACCCTTAAAACACCAAATGGACAGTTAAATAGAAACGCTAAATTCGACGTTTTTGGACACTTAAAAAGAAACAGAGGGAGTATTTAATAAATTTAACTGAACAAAAATATTTCTAAAATTAAGTTCCAATGGCATCGGTACAAATAAATGTCTGCAGACTGCTATAGTAAATTAGTGATAACAAATTTAGTCTAGAAGTCCTAGCTCAACTGGCAAATGCCGAAATTGTTAGGTCGGACGTCATGACCCGGGTTCGAACCCGGGACCTCACAGTTGTGTGTGAGTTTAATTTCAGTGGATTACCACTTCATCTAAGACCAAAAAAAAATAAAAAATTAGTGACAACAAATTTATTAAAAAAAAAAACAAACAAACAGCGATAAGAAAATTAATTAAGGAGAATTATATGTACCAATTGGTCCAATTCAATTCAATTATTCATAGTTTATCATGTTTCATCCCACGGGAGCTATTAATAATCCTCTTAACATGTTGTACAAGTCGCTCTTATAAAAATTAAAAGTTAAAACCACATTAACCTTAATCTATATGAACCTTTTGTTTATCATGATAATATTATTGTGAAAATTAATTCATAAAAAAGTATTGTTATTGTTCGTAAGAAACATATTAGGCATTCTAAAATTGATTAACAGCAATCTTGCATGCTATTACGATTAATTTTCAGTTGATTAAAGTCATTCCAAGCAACATACATAAATAATAAAGCAAAACAAAATAAAACAAGACACACAAAAATTTAACATGAAAAACTCTTCTCAATTATAAAACCTAGTCTAAAATTTGTCCACTATTTAAAATAACGAGTACTTCAAATACATAAGCAAAAGCAATTAAGCATAAAATTGTTTAAATAAATACTAGGAAATTAAGATAATAATAGATTAATAAACATTCGAAGAGTTGATTGATCGATTTTTGCTAAAATTTGACGAGTGCAAAATTGAGACGATAATTGTTGCATCTAAACGACCAAAGTTGTATCTTTTGAGATTCTTTCAAATCGTTCTGGACTACAAGTTTGTACCATCCACCAGTAATATTGTAAACCTCGGATTTTCCCAATTTCCACTTCTTAAGATACATGCCATCCCAAATTCTAAGATTATGATCCAATATAGATACAGATATATTCAAAGACAATCTCTCTAATGGTGTCAAAAGAATACTCTCTTCGATCATCATATCTATTGGGATATTAAAATAATTGTTAATTTAATAATTGGCATTGTTGCAACCAGTTTTGTATATATTAGAATATAAAATATTCATTGTATCAATTGTATAAATTAATAGTATATTCTATATTTAGTTAGAGAATAATTAGGCCCAACTCATTATCATTGTTTAAATACTCATCATTGTATAATGAAACATCAAGGGAATATAATTCTATTATGGTATATTCATTGTATCAATTGTATAAATTAATAGTATCTTCTATAGACACAAACTTTAGCCCTTTGAAGGCGAAGGACCCGTATAGGAAAAAAAAAGGATGAATCTGTAATAAACAAATAAGATAAACAACCCCTTAATGTAATTTTGTCTATCCTAAACATACAAAACACTGAATTAGAAAATCAAAACCCTAAGCAAAGTCATAACCAACTTTTAGTCATATCTCTACTGGTAAAATCTCACTTAATGATACACAAAATCAGTTGAGCTAGAAAACGTGTGGTATAGAACGAGGAAAATTGACATGAAATGAAGAAAAATAGATACCACAAAGGAAGTACATACCTCAACAATTGATTTTTGAAATTGACTTGAAAATTGCTCAGTAAAATCAAATCAGAAACCCAAACCTAAGCGAGAGATGAAGATTTGGTAATTGCTTAGGAGAATTGAAGATGATGATGTAAGATTCATGAGAGATAAAGATTCGGTGAATGAACTTTATGAGTGTGTGAGTTATTTAACATATTCAATTAAGTTATTTAACAAATTCACCATGCAATAATCCACATATTAGTGTTTGTGTTTTTTAAGTTTTAACACAACACATAAGACAAATCATGTTTTACAGAAAAGATCAGATTTCTAGTTGTGAGTTCAAAGTTCATATCTCAAGATCAAGCTGGCATGTCATACATGTAAGAATGACATGTTCTTCAAGCTTGTCACAAAATCTATTTTCAATTCCTATACCTACTTTTTAAACTATTTTTAGTTAACTTCTGTCTCAAGTTGAATCAAATTTTGTCCTTAGAAAAAAGTTGTTTGTTTATGTTGATAAAATCAAGTATGAGCTCTAATTATTCACCTTTAAAGGTAGAGTTTTAGCACATAGGCACTAAAAAAAAATGGAAAGTGGTGGCGGTTGGATTGCGGCGGTTATAACTGCCGCTAAATGCTTAGCGGCGGTTTTAACAATCGTCGCTGCATACTCAATTCAACCGCCACTACAAGAAATATTTTTTGCAACAACTTTTTTTGTTACAAGTTGTTGATAGTTTTGCCAACGACTTATAACAAATTTGAACAAAAATATTGTTGCAAAAAAAATATTTTTTGTAGTGCGCCGCCGCTTTTCAGTTTTGTTGTAGTGAGGCTACCTAACAAAAAAAAATATGAGCATTTAACTGATCAATGCACAACTGAACTGACAACTATGTTGAATAAACAAAACTGCAAATGCCTCGAGGTTTATAATAGCTTGATTATGAAACTCCTGGTATTGTTATCAACTTTTCAAAAGACATTGCAATTTTAACGTGAATTAATTTCCATGTGATTCAAGATTCACGAAAAATACCTCACAAAAAGTAATATACACCTCTAAAAATAGCAAGTACGATTCCTTATTTTGAGATTTTATAATCACTTCAATATAAAGTTACTTAACAAACTCACAATGCAATAATCCACATGTTAGTGTCTATGTTTTTGTGTTTTTTAAGTTTTTAACACAACACATGTCACAAGTATTGTTTTACGGGAAAGTTCTAATTTCTTTTTGTGAGTTCAAATTTCATATTACAAAGGCATGTCATACTTGTAAGAAAAACTCGTTCTTCAAGTTTGTTTCAAAAGCTTGTTACAAAAGGTATATATATGTTCAATTCACATATCTAGTTCTTAACTATTTTTAGAAAAAAGCTGAATCACTTTTTGTGGGTATGAAAAAAGTTGTTTATTTATGTAGATATTAACTATTTTTAGAAAAAAGCTAAATCATGTTTTGTCATTTTAAAAAAGTTATTTATTTATGTAGATATTATAACTAATTTTAGAAGAAAAAGAAAAGTTGAATAACTTTTTATTGATACAAAAAGCTGTTTATTTATGTAGATAGATATTAAATATTTTTTTTTATAGAAAAAGTTGTTATAATTTACATTATTTATTTATTTATGTAGATGAATTCAATTTCCAAAGTAAGTAGAGCTGATTGTGGTTTCTAAAATATCAGCACTTTGAAATATATTTACGCACAAGTTTGTTTAAGTCACATGTGATATTGTAGACCTTAGTTGTCTCCATTTTGCACCTTTTGAAGCAAATGTCATCATAAATTGTTGCTTAAAAAATAAATTGAATTATCTATATGATCAATTAATACAACATTTTTTTTACTGTATGATCAATACAACATGAATAATACAATTTTATACATGTATTACGTACATTCAATTATTAGAGCTGCAAATCATAAGCTTTGAGGCAATTTATTGATTGTGGCAATGTGCAACATTTTTTTTCACATTCCACCTATTTAAACTTTTTCTTCTCTGTTTCCTCTATGTCTCTGCTCTTTGGGGTTTCATGATTGTGGCTTAGTTTCTTTGTTTTTTCCATATTCTTCCTCAGTGAAGTGATCTCTTTAATATAGTAGTGTTGCCTATCAATCATCAATCCAAAGAATAGAGAAAATCCTGCCCAATAATTCCATTTTTTTTATAAAATCACTGAATATTAAATTATTTTTTAATAATTTATAACACAAAATAACTTCTACTATTTAAAATATATATAAACTATTGAAAATCTAAATATATTGGGCTTAATTGCAGTTTTGGTCCCCTCTTTTGATCATTTTACGGATTTGGTCTCTTTATATTAAAATCTAACAATTTTGTTCTCTCCATCATATTTTATAGGAAAATGCTAAACAGTGCCCCCAGTGCACGGGGCACTAGTTAAGCTTATTAATAAAGAAACTTGTTCTTGTAATTTGTGCATTCAATGCCTCGAAATTGTAGAAAATCATCTTTTCAACATTAACTTTTACTTTATTTTCCTTTTTAGATATGCTTAACAAGTGCCCCGGGGGCACTGTTTAACATGACCCTATTTTATAACTAAAAAAATTAGTAATGTGTATGTTTTAAAATATGATATATCCACCGTATTTTAGACCAAATATTTGGTAGAGGAACCAAATTTGTTAGATTCTAAAATAGATGGATCAGTTCTACAAAATGGTAAAAGTAAGAAGACCAAAATTGCAATTAGGCCAATATATTTTTATGATCAATAATATCAAACAATCCTAAATATTGATGAGGTTTGTATTGTGATAGAAAATACTATAGTGCAAATAATGGAAGGAAATATGTTAAGAGTAAATTACCCATAAGAGATGCTTCTAAGAGATGATGTGCCATTAGAACTTCCTCTGTTGAATTAACCATGCCAACATCCATTGAACGCTTATAAATTTTAAGTATGGTGGAGCCAAACACCATAAAAACAGTGGTTGCTACAGTTTTTGTGATTAATGGACCCCTTCCACGTTTCAATAGGTCTAACACTTTCACCATTAATTTTCTTATTGGATTTGCAAAAGATAATGTTAGAATTACTATTAATTAATTCTATTGACAAAATTGCAAATAAAAGTTGTAACATTTTTGTAGCAATGCTTGAAAGTTGATTTCTATGGTGAAAATGTAAGAAGTTATAATCCAAAACAAAACTCTTGAGTTTTGTAATTCTTTTGTACCTTGTTCTTCGTTACAAGATTCTTATAGAAACTTAATATGTTGGTAAAGAATTATGCTTTACTTTCCTTAGTAACATCCAAGGCAGTATAGAATAACTTTAACACCAATAGCAATCTTTCCAAACAAGTGTGTGATTGCATTAACTTTTACCAAAATGGAATTTTTAATAAATTTAATTTAATAAAGTGCACAATTTGTTTGTATGTTTGCATCAGAGCTGTCAAAATGGGCGGCCCGGCCCGTTTCGGGCCGGCCCATTCAGGTTTTATCGGGCTGGGCTAAAAAATCCGGATAAAAAATGAGCTACAAAAATAAGGCCCGGATTTTTTTAAAAAAAGTTTTTTAAAGGAAAAATAGATAGATGAAGGATAATGAAAAAAAAAAAGAAATTTAAGTGCCCAATAAATTTGACAAATTCAGGAGACTTGTTAAACTTTGCATCACTCCCTTGGGCCTTGCTTCATGATATTGCGGAGCAACACCGTCAAAATAGAATTTTTAATAAATTTGATTTGATAAATTTAAGTGCATGATTGTTTGTGTGGGTGCGTCACTCCATAGCTTCATGATATTGCAAAGCAACACCGTTAAAATGGACTTTATAATAAATTTGATGGAACAAAGTACATGATTGTTTTGTTTGCTTCATAATATTGCGGAGCCACACCGTCAAAACATAGCATAAAGATTTAATAGAAAGAAATTTGGTATTTAAATACTTTTAAGCAAAAGATATAGTTAAAATTTTGTGTACCATTTTCATTGTCTACTTGGTAGTATTTTTATCACTACTTGGTAGAGGTTTTTTTTTTTGCAACAAAATGAATTGTGATACAAAGTAACCAAATCTAACAAAATTGGAATTTGATTGTAGGGAAATCACGTTTACATTTTGGATGATGCATGCATCATCATGTCCTACGTAAATATATAGTGGTATAAAGAAGGAACAAATTCTTTATACCGATTGGGTAAAGAATTTGCTCATTACAAACAAATTATATATGAATCATGATATATGAGCACTCATTGTGTTATTTGAATTATACATTGTTAAATATATTCCACTAGTTGAAATGTTACTATATATAGACTATTAATTAATATAATAAAGTAAAACATATGTTTGGTTGCACGTTTGTCCTCATGAATTGATTTGCGGTGTCTACGCTCGGGAATACCAATTCAAAATTGTCGTGTTTTTAAGAAGTTACATAATAGCGCTTCTAAGTTAACATGGAAAGTTGTCGCAGTTTTCAAGAAGCGTGCGTCATGTTGCTGCAAATCCCAACACTTGCTAAATTAGGCAGCAAATTAAATGTAAGTTGTAAGAAATGAACTACTTTGAGTTATCAAAATATACGAGATATATTCTCAAGTACATAGGAGTGCACACTATGTTTACAACTTACATACAAATAAAAAATGCAATACTACTATTATTACTCTTCACTTCATTATCCTTTCTTTCATCATCGTTTGATGATTTTCTCTTTGAACCAATTTCAATAGAAGCAATTGATGCATATGATTTTCATCTTCGCAACATTGCTTTGCAATCATACCAAATCAAAATCATCAACATTTTTTCCTTGAATGACCATATTTGTTCCACCAATTGTACAATGACACACAAGCCTTGTGTGTGTGTGTGAGAGAGAGAGAAAAGGCGGGAGATATGATTGAGAATGCAAAAGAAGCTTCTTGCAATCAATTTCCTATCACAAAAAAGCCTCATTTGCTGATGCAAAAGACTACACTAGACAGCTATTAGATTGATACAATTCAATTTTTTTTTTGTTAAAAGTAAGGTTCTTTAGCATTTTATCATAGCTACTAGTATAAAATCGGTTTGTAAGGTGAAAATTATTCTCATTTTAGTATGTGGATATAAATAGTGAGTGATTCGATAGCGGAATCTAATAGCATGTGTCCTAAATAGATCTTGTAGGAGGTTATAATATCATCTTAGAATTTTGAGTTGAATCTAACTTAAATATACAAAACTGACTTGTAAGGTTAAAATTTGTTTCCACTTATAACTATAGGTCGTCGTGTCATCTCTCAAACCAATGTGAGACTCTTAACATTAGCATTATCCAAAAAGTAATATGAACTTTTGTAAGCTAACTTATAACAAATAAGTTTATTCATAATAAGAAAACTACAATGCCAATGTGTGTTTAGTTGGATTGAGAACAAACAAGAAGAACAAGTTTATTCATAATTAGAAAAAGAACATGTAGCATAAAACATACCAGCACACAGAATTTAAATAAATTTGGGTTTCATGCATTACACTTGTTACAATAATCCCCTACTTGAGTCATGTCCGATTTACGGGCTTTTTCAACAATTTTTAGTTAACTTATGTCACAAGTTGAAGTGATTTTTTCTAGGAAAAAGTTGTTCTTTTATAAAGATAAAAACAAAGTATGAGCATTGATTACAAAAATCCAAAGTTCATATCACAAGATCAAGTTGGCATGTCATACATGTAAGAAAAATATGTTCTTCAAGCTTCTTCTTTTTTAAGGCAAAGCTTCTTCAAAATATAAGCAATGTTATTCAAGTTTGTTACAAAAGCAATGCTTAATTCACATACCTACTATATATAGGTTTCAAAATCCTAAGTTTCTCATCCCAAATCCTAAGTTGCAAATTTTCACAATGAGGACTCTATCTACACAATTTGTAACAATTGTTATATTGCTTCTTGTGTTGCTAATCAAAAGTGATGGAGATTCAATTTCATCAATTCCAAATGATGAAGTTAACAAAAATTCCACCACCAACATAAAAAATGATGGAGATTCAATTTCATCAATTCCAAATGATGAAGTTAACAAAAATTCCACCACCAACATAAAAAATGATGGAGATTCAATTTCATCAATTCCAAATGAAGTTAACAAAAATTCCACCACCAACATTGTTACTGAGGTGGTTGAGGTGGATCAAATAGACCCACTTGATTGCACTGGTAGACCAAGCATATGTAGCACTGGAGAGTTTCCACCAAGAAGTGTATGTTGTGGAAACCGTTGTGTGGATCTTACAAGTGATATAAACAATTGTGGATTTTGTGGAGTTAGTTGTCTATTTAGTAATTTGCGTTGTTGCAACCGTTTGTGTGTAAACCCATATTTTAGCCCTTTCAATTGTGGTGGATGTGGTAATGCATGTCCTCTTGGAATATGTTTGTTAGGTAGATGTGCGTTTACGCTTCCGCCGCAGCCTCCCCCTATGTGGTTGCCAGAGACACATTCTCCAAATATTTCCAAACCATCAGTCTAATCAATATCTTTTAGAGCCAAGTCCAATAAAACCAATAAAGTAATTTATATTTATAATCTTATATTATAAGATCATTATTATTATGTTGTTATGTACCTATGAATGATGTTGTATGTTATTTTTAATGGAATAAATAATGCTTTCTATGTTAGTAGAAGAGCATATGAATATGTTGATGTTGATGTTACTGTTATATTATTAAGTTTAATTATGAAAAAATATACTAAGTTTATATGGGAAAGAACAAACTCTAGTAATATAGTTTTTCATTTTACTCCATTGCTTTGCTCTAAGCATTCTTTTGTTTTGCATAATGTGTTTTTGTTTCCAAGTCCAAAATAATTATCACATAAGTTAAATTAATTATCACATAAGTCCATAATACAAAAAACGGAATGAAAAAAATATAAAATGTAACTAACAACATTCATAATAACATATTATTTCTTAATTGTTGTTGTAGCTAGAATAGTAGTACATATGATTTCTTAATTGTTTTTGTGGTTTCCGCACATCTAGAGGCCTTTTTGTCAGGATTTTAAGAACGAAGTTAGCAATTGTAGCTTCACAGGAAAGGTGAAATCACGTTTACATGCATCATAATTTCCTAAATAAGAGGTTTAAATAAGGAACAAATTTTTTATGAATAAATTATGATAAAGAATTTGCTCATTACAAACAAATTATGAATCATGAGTAGCTGCAGTTCAAGATCCAAAGATATGAGATCAACTCATTATGTTATTTGAAGTATACATTGTTAAATGTATTCCACTAGTAGAAATGTTACTATAGTCTATTAATAAAATAAAGTAAAAAAATAAAAATTCCAGGAAACTATAATTTAATAGCATATTTGGTTGCACGTTTGTCCTCATGAATTGTGCCGTTTGTGCGCAAATACCAATGCAACAAACACCAATGCAAAATTGTCGTGATTTCAAGAAGCTACATAATGGCGCTTTTAAGTTAACATGGAAAGTTGTCGCGGTTTTTAGAAAGCGCGTAAATCCAAACATTGTTGAAGCTAAATCAGGCAGCAAATAAGTGTAAGTTGTACGAAATGAACTACTTTGAGTTATCAAAATAGGAGATATATTCTCAAGTATATAGGAGTGCACCATGTTTACAACCTACATACAAAAAAAGTACTAGTAATTTGATACCGAAGGAAAAAATAAAGTATTGACAAGTCTTACTCCATGTTCCAATCCTTCTCCAATCATGCCTTTAATTTTTGTGATTAATGGATCCTTTCACATTTCAATAGGTCTAACACCTTCACCATTAATTTTCTTACTCGATTTTATTAAAGTGCAAATAAAAGTTGTAATTTTTTTATAAAAGTGCGCGTTTGTTTGCGTCACTCCCTAACTTCATGATATGCGGAGATACACCGTCAAAATGGAAGTTTTAAAAATTGAATTGATAAAGTGCATGTTTGTTTGGATGTTTTTGTCACTCCCTAGCTTCATGATATTGCGGACTAACTTCGTCAAAACTGAAGTTTTAATAAATTTGATTTGACAAAGTGCACGTTTGTTTGCGTGTTGTCGCCACTCCCTAGTTTCATGATATTGTAAAGCAACACTGTCAAAATAGAAGTTTTAATAAATTTGATTTGATAAAGTGCACGTTTGTTTGGGTGTTTGCGTTACTCTAGTTTCATGATATTGCGGAGCAACACTATCAAAAACATAAATTTCCAAATGCTTCAAGTGTCTATTTGGAAACCATTGTTTCCATCTAAACTCTACATTTTCTATCTTTTTTAGAATATCTCGGTCATACTACCAAAACATATCATAAAATTGATTCGAATGAAATTTGGTATTTGAATATTTTTAAGCAATGTTATACTTACAATTTTGTGTGCCATTTTCATTGCTTGTTTGGTTCCGCATTTGTTACATCTAAGAGCCCTTTTTGGCGAGATTTTGAGAAGCTATCAATTTTAGCTTCACAGGAACGGTGAAATATTCTTGCCATGATTTTGATGAAACATGAAAATCTTACCGTGTAACCAAACATAGATTCAATTTAACCTAAAATCTAAAAAAATTGATTTGAAAGAGGCTCGAATACCATCGTAGAACTTTAAGTTGAGTACAACTTAAATCTACAGATTTGTAAGATAAAAAATATTTCCACTTATAAATATTTCCTCATGTCATCTCTCAAACCAATGTGAGACTAACATTAGCATTGTCCAAAAAGTATTAGTAGTTTCTAAGCTAACTTATAACAAATAAATTAACTCATAATAGATAAGCTAGTGAATTGAATTGGTGATGTTTTAGCAAACATGTCTATTTTTATCATATATGAATCTATCGGTAAAATCCAGTCATTGGAGCTTCATTATCCTTAATAACAAAACTACAATGTCAAATGTGTGTTCAGTTGAATTGAAAACAAACAAGGAGCCAAGAAAGATTGGAAAAGGAATATGTAGCATAAAACATACCGGCACACATTAATTTATGGTATTAGAATTCTAAGAGGTTTAATTTACTTAATTGACTTTGTGATTCACTTTATATGTCGAGCAAAAGCCTGCGAGGGTCCTCCACGTAATCTTTGATGCGTCTCAAAAAGAACACTGCCTCTCTTCCATCAATGATTCTATGGTCATATGTTAGAGCAATGTTCATCATTGGCCTTGGAACAACAACTCCTCCAACAACCATTGGACGGGTCATTATGGAATGCATACCCACGATTGCCGACTGTCAAAAACAACTGCATGAGATTTCTTTCACACAAAAAATTGCAAAATAAATAAATAAATAATTGATCACAATTATTTGGCATCATTGAAAAGGAAAAGGAAAGCAATGCAATTTTTGAAATCTTACTACTGTCAAGTAAAAAAGCAGAACATTTGGTTAGGAAATTTGAATAATACTGGTTATGTGAAAACAAAATTCATTTTGACAAAGTTACAAGTGATGTGGGTTAACATGACACTAAAACAACGAGTGCCATAAACACCACCATTTGATATTGTAAGAGTGCCTCCGGCCATCTCATCAATTGATAAAGTTCCAGCATTAGCCTTCTTTGCAAAAGTGTTGATCTGTTTTTCTATATCCGCGAAGTTCATTGTGTCAGCATTGCGGATAACAGGCACAACAAGTCCCTGAGAATGCAAGCAAAAAATGGAAATCAGCAAACGTGTACTTAATTAGCTCCTTTAATCCAACCATCTAAATTTTGCATATCAACCATGACAACATCAATCGACATAGGCCAATGACATACAGTTAGGTTGCATCAAAAGTAAATAAGTGAAGGTTGAGGTGACTGATAAAAACCTTTGGAGTTCCAACAGCTATGCTGATATCGATGTAATCTCTGTATATAATATCATCCCCGTCAATGACTGCATTTATAGTCGGTTGATATTGAATTGCATTGACAGCAGCCTAACATAGAGACCAAAGTAAGTACATAGAAAAAAAATGATAAAAAGAAAGAAATATTATTTACTCTATACGTCCATAATTTGAAAGCATACTTTGATAAACCCGGACATAAGTCCCAATTTGACTCCATGCTTTTCAACAAAAGCATCCTTATGATCAGCACGGAGCTTCATCAAATTAGTCCTATTATAAATTGCAGAGCAATCAGGGAGAGAATGATAATGGTTATTCAATTCAATATATAAAGCCATTACGTCAAGAACTATTGCACCAAAAAATGATACTAAACAAATGGAATCACCCCTTTTCTATCATGTTAATCTACATAAGAAATGGATATCTATATATATTTAGTATCTACATGTACCACGAGGAATATGCCCATAGTTTCCAATATTCTAATTCAAAGTAAGCATCACCAAATAATGCATGATAGGGAATATGTACGCAGCACACAAGAAAATCCTTAAAGCTTAAGGCAATATTCAAAGTTTTGCTACAATTTGACAATCAATGAAAACTTACATATCAACTTCATTGAAGGTTGTCAGCATAATGTGTTTTGGGCATCGTTCAATCGTGTAGCAACCCGCTTCCAAAGCCTTGTCATAGGAACCTTGAAAATGAAGGCAGACATTAAAATAAAAAATAATTGGTAAACATAATTGACGAAACTATAACAATCACAATGACTCACTCGTCTTTCTCTATCCTTAGGAGGAAGTTGTGGCTCAGATGGAGAGCTTGGTGGAGTAGTGTTAATGATTATTTAGGAACACAGATAATTGGAGTCGCTTATAACCATCCAAATCTTTCACAAACATTTGAAGTTTGTTTCAACATAACACCTTATCTGTTTCAATTTGAGCAATTGGTTCATCAGCATTAACCCTGTCACCAGGCCCTGCGCTCATACATCAAAATAAAATATGACAGTCAATCATCAATAACCACTAAAAATAACAATTGTAAACAAAATGTATACAGAGTTGGTTGACATACTCTTCAGAAATTTTGCAAGAGTCCCATCCTCGATGGATTCAGCCAATGGAGGGACCACAACATCAACATTATCTCCTTTATCACAAATAAAAAATATTTAAAAAGATCAGCAATCAAAAGAAGAAAAAAAAACCAGAACAAGTAAAATGAACATAAATACCAGAAAAAAGTTAAACTAAACAGAAATTCACATTCACAGGACAATTTGATCATATGCCCAAGACAGGCAAGACTCTAGACTATAAGTCTATAACTAAAAATATGAAACTAAATTTTAGAAACGACAAAATGAACACAGAATAGAGCATGACTTTGAACTTTATCTATGTTGGATCCTAATCTTAAACTTTGGGATAAAATGTGCTTCAAGAAGTGGAAAATGGGAAAATCCGAGGTCTACAATATTACGGGTGGATGGTACAAACTTGTAGGAGAAAACCATTTGAAAGAAGATCAAAAGATTCAACTTTGGTCTTTTAAAAGAGACAGTCATCTCAATTTTGCACTCGTCAAACTTTAGCAACGATCGATCAATCAACACTTCAAATGTTATTTACATATAGTTATCTTAATTTTCTAGTTTTTAGACATTTTTATGCTTCATTTCTTTTGCTTATATATTTGGGTACTCATTATTTACTGGACAAATTTTAGACTAAATTTAATGAATTAGAACTTTTTCAGGTTAAAAATTTGTGTCTTGTCTTGTTTTGGTTTTTTCTTTTGGTTAAGCATATATGTTGCTTGGAATGACTTCAGTCAACTAGAAATCAACCGTGATTGACATGTTGATTATCAACTAGAAAGAAAGAGCATTAATTGCAATCTTACATATCATAATCAATTTTAAAATGCCTAATATGCTTCTTATGAAAATTCACAACAATATTTTCCTTATTAAGTGAAACAGATCACATTCCCCTGCAGTGTTGCAGAATTTACTGCTAAGGATTAAAACTTGTAATTTTCCTGTTATGACCAGTTTGGTCTATAAAGGATAAAATTTTCCAAACATGGTTTTTCTGTTATATTATTATTAGTACTATGCTTACTTTCTCAAACTTTTTTTATGTTTCTATAATTTCAATTTTCTTTGGATTTGTATTTCTACATCTACATAATTTAACATGGTAAATTGATAGGCTGATAAAAATTGGGTCATTTTTTTTGACAAACAAAAGCTTATATCGGGTGTGTTTGGTAACACAAATAAGCTAGCTTATAGCTTATTGTATGAGCTTATAAGCTTGTTTCAAAAAATTGGAGGTGTTTGGTAACAAGCTTTTTTTACTAGCTTATAGCTTTTTTTCAGATGCTATTTCAAGTAGCGTTTGAGCTTATAGCTTATAGCTTTTTACCATTTATTCCAATTTTACCCTTATTATTTTTATTTTTTTACTTTTTTTAATTAAAAAACTACCCACTCAAAAAAATAACTACCCACTCACATAATACTTTTATGTCATTTTATAATTACAACAGCTAAATTTACCAAACACTTTAATTTCATTCTACTAACTTTTCAGCTATCAGATAGCTTATATCTTAATTTTACCAAACAGAGCCATCATTTCATTATTTAATATAATTGGGTCATTAGGAATATGGGGATCATCACATTGATCTTTGAGATGCCACATCTATACAATACTTAACATTAATTTTTCCATTTAATATGAGACTCTCATTTGACAAAACTTTTCTACCAAAAATATGGATAATTTTTCTCAAAAAAATTCTCATCAAAGAAAATATAAAGTGTTTCATGTGGTTCTTAACTTAAAATACTTTTTGTATGTGATTTTAACAAATTTTTGAGAAAATTATAGTTTTGAAGAAATCATATAGTTATCAAATTTTTTTACTAACTCTGTTTTTTTATTTTCAGAGGAAGAAAGTCTTAGTAATTTAGAATTTAACCGTGATATAAGTAAAATCTGATCAATAACTATTTTCACCAGTAATCGAACTTGAGTTTCTTTGAATGATTGAAAACTCATTAACTTGAGCCTGATTATTTGGTTAGTTATGAACATTTTTTTTATACTTAGTTATGAACATTTTAAATGACTTAAACAAAATAAAAAATAAGTGAAGAATAACAAAAAAAATACTCTCTCCGTTTCTTTTTAAGTGTCCGTTTTAAATAGTAACAACAAATTGAGAAAAATTATTTTTGCATCTTATTTTCCTATTATACCATAATTTTATTTCACCAATAAAATCCTATTTTTTTGCACACACTTTTTCTTTTCAATAAATTTAATATATTATGAACACGAAAAAAATATAATTTAATATGTTATGTACAAAAAAAAAAAAAAGATTTAGTTTTCCAAATATATAGCATTAATTAGTTTTATTAAAAAAGATATGAGTAATTAACAAAAGGTATAATTGACAAATCAAACCTTAAAACACCAAATGAACAGTTAAATAGAAACGTCGACGTTTTTGCACACTTAAAAAGAAACAGAGGGAGTATCTAATAAATTTAACTGAACAAAAATATTTCTAAAATTAAGTTCCAATGGCATCGGTACAAATAAATGTCTGCAGACTGCTATTGTAAATTAGTGATAACAAATTTATTAAAAAAAAAAAACAGCGATAAGAAAATTAATTAAGGAGAATTATATGTACCAATTGGTCCAATTCAATGATTCAGAGTTATCATGTTTCATCCCACGGGAGCTAATAATCCTCTTAACATGTTGTACAATTCGCTCTTATAAAAATTTAAAACCACAATAACCTTAATCTATATGAACCTTTTGTTTAGCATGACAATATTATTGTGAAAATTAATTCATAAAAAAATATTGTAATGTTCAAAAGAAACATATTAGGCATTCTAAAATTGATTAACAGCAATCTTGCATGCTATTACGATTAATTTTCAGTTGATTAAAGTCATTCCAAGCAACATACATAAATAATAAAGCAAAACAAAATAAAACAAGACACACAAAAATTTAACATGAAAAACTCTTCTCAAAAATAAAACCTAGTTTAAAATTTGTCCACTATTTAAAATAACGAGTACTTCAAATACATAAGCAAAAGCAATTAAGCATAAAATTGTCTAAATAAATACTAGGAAATTAAGATAATAATAGATTAATAAACATTCGAAGCGTTGATTGACCGATTTTTGCTAAAGTTTGACGAGTGCAAAATTGAGACGATTGTTGTTGGATCTAAAAGACCAAAGTTGTATCTTTTGAGATTCTTTCAAATCATTCATGACTACAAGTTTGTACCATCCACCAGTAATATTGTAAACCTTGTAAACCTCGGATTTTCCCAATTTCCACTTCTTAAGTAACATGTCATCCCAAATTCTAAGATTATGATCCAACATAAATACATGGATATTCAAAGACAATCTCTCTAATGGTGTCACAAAAATACTCTCTTCGATCATCTTATCTATTGGGATAATAAATCGGTTGTTTTCTCCTTTTACGTCGTTCATGGTCAATTCTTTCTGGATCACCAGGTTCACATCAAAACCATTCATTTGTTCAATCCTTTCTTTAAACACCAATGGAAGACTCGGTTGCTCTTGTTCCATAGTTGCTGAAACCGATGAATCTTGAGGCACTATTTTGTTTGCTGCAAAGTGAGATCTTCTATTAACTACTACTACTATATATAATAGTTATTTAAGAAACAGATTATCCTTATTTATAGAAGCTAGATATATAAGTTTGTTAGGAAATCGTAACTTATTGGATATTTTTTCTACTCTATCATTTTTGTTTCTTATGATGGTTAACATTATCTTTTTTGTTATTGGATATTTAAATATTGCCATTCAAAAAAAAAAAAAAACTTTTAAATATCAAAATTTATTTAAGAAGAAAATAGCTCATATTAAGTGGTGATTGACGTTGAACTTGATAAGGATGACTACGGTTTAATCCCATGCAACTACAATTTGATAGGGAGCTGAAACCATTTGATGCGAGAACTGACCCCTGAACCAAATTAAACTGGTGGTGAAAGCTAAAAACAAAGAGTTTGTCGGTTGGGTTTATAAACATTTAGTTATACAATAGTAATAGATTAATAAGATCTATTTTAAATATAAGTAAATCCTACTAACTTACCAAAAATCATTTAATTTTTTTTTTACACAATCATTTAATTATATTAATCTCTTGATAACAAATAGAAAATGTCTTCTAAAAAAATAGTATAAGTTTTGGCCCAGTTTTTTTTAGCTTTTTATTCTTTTAAGAATAAGAAGTTGGGTCAAACACAATTTTAATAAAGCTCTTAGCCATAAAAAACAGTTTTTCTTTAATGTGTAAAATTGAATCAAAAGAGCTTCTAAGAGAAAAGGTTGAAACCTACTTTTGGGAAAAAAAATTGGAACATTTTTGTTATTATCTTTAGTAAATTTAGTTTAATCTAGTTTGTTATCATCTTTTCTTAAGTTTCATATTAATCTTTAGTTTGTTATTATATTTTTTAATAAAAATAATATATTTTACCAAATAACTTTGAAGTTAAAATAAAAATTACCAGACAACTTTATATTTTTTATAAAAAACTATTATTTTCACTTTTAGCTTTTCAGATAGCTTCTAAGAACTAAAAAAGTCAGGTCAAACGGACCTTAAATTTCGGGGACACTGCACTTTCCTTAACCTAATAATAACATTAAACTGCTTGTAACAAACATACAAAAATAGAATAGAACCTTGTGTGTAGCTGTAATGTAAGGATAATATCATCTTTGCCCTTTACTAAAATGGTGAAGTTTAAGGTGGGAAGATATACTAATTTTTCCATGATGGGAAACTATCCATTTTACTGGCATGTGACGGTTAGCCTATTAAATGGTCAATGAACATTTTTCTCTCTTTTAACCATTATTATATTTTAAAGTAATATGAAAGAAAAAAAACCAATGAGACTATCCACTTTTGTTTCCAGTAGTGTTCTTAGATCACTTCCACCACCACTCTTGGTGGAATTTTCGTTCACTCTCTTAAATTGTTGGTCAATTGGATGGACTATTTTTATATAGATTAGTGTTTAAAATTATTAGAAATTCTAACGACTGCAAGAATATTTTTAAAAAATATAAAATTATAACTTTTTTGTTTTTACGGCTAAAAAATAATAATTATTGACGTTATTTGAATACAAGTTACATATCTATTATCTACTGTTTTAATCAAACCAATATTAATTAAATCATTATTTTAATTATAAAAATAAAAATAACCATTAAATTATACTTTTGAACAATAACATATATCATCAATAATATTTTAAATATTTTATTTATCAAAAAAATTAAATATTTTTTAAATATTGGTGCACAATGGGCCACTTATTAAACTAGTTCATATTAGAATTTTCCTAAATTATTCCTTAAAGATAATTTACATAAAGAGTATATACTGAAGAAATGATATTTGTCTTTCAACTCAATATTTGCCTTTCAAATTTCAAGATTATGTTCTGTAAACTGTAAAAAAAAAAAAAATTATGTTTTGTAAGTCATCTGCATTTTGTGTTGTCGTAAAAATCAAAACAAAATATAATACATTTTAGAAAACTCATACAAATTTTGTAAAAAAAAAAAAATCATACAAATAATACTCAAAAAAATATGGAATGGTGGTGGTGGTACTAAAATAGAACTGCAGAAAAAAATGAAGAAAATTAGATGTGGAGAAAGGATGAGTGTTTATTGAGAAGAGGATATAAATGTGGGGTCCCTCTTTTTAACTCATTTTGCAGGTTGCCTTTCTTACATCTTAGCCACTAAATAAAATAATCATTATATCAATGGTACAAGTTTAATTTCCCATCATGGGAAAATTAATATCTCTTCCCACCTTAAACTGCACCTACTAAAATATCCTCCTACCAAACATTATCCTACCAAACCAGGTGAACGCAGCTAGTGAACCAATACTATCTTTTTGAAAAGAAGTTTTCCACGGTGAACTAGTTCAACTAAGCTTCACCATGACTTGCCTCCACATCCCCTCTTCATTGTTTCTCACTCATGCAAAACTCAAATCACAACAACATCATCATATAGGGATGGAGCACACCACAAAACTTCTTTGGGGTGAACCAAGCAAGAATGTTCCATATAGCAAGCACTTTTCTTCAGCAAGTTCATTAAGGACCAATGCAATTCCACATTTCATTGTTGTTGCTGCTACTTCCCCGCCCAAACCCGGTGACCCGTCCGCCTTCCTTCCAGTAAGGTCTGGTTTTTTCTTTCCCTCGTTCATTTTATGTCACAGTTCTTGAACCATGGTCATAGTATAACATGCTGCAAAGTTAAATAAAGTTGTTTTCTGCTCATACTTTTGTTTATACATTGCAGTGCTCTGCTTCTATCGGTATACTTCATAGCAAATTTCGTCGTGCCAGATTTTCTTACCAAGTATTTTGGATTTGATAAACTAAATGAAGACCAGAAGGTTGATGATGTAGAAGATAAATAGACAAGCACCCCTGATATGAAGGAAAAAATTACTAAAATGGGAGAATGGTATTGAGGATGCTATAGAACGACAATTGAGTAATTGTATGAATTTGTTTTTGTATCTTTAGTTTGTATTAAGATGATAAAAGTCATTTGTGTTGTTTTAAACTTGGTAGCAATTACAATCTCGTGAAACCAAATTATTCTTGCGCCATTGCTTCGGAGAGGCAGTCTTTGATGGACATAAGATTCAAAAGAACTTTGTAATTGGTAAGCCACAACTTAAGGGTGAGATTGCGAGTGGGAGACAAGTTTATAAACAAAAAAGAGAGAGAGAGAACACAAATAAAATATCACTCAAAAAAAAAGATAAATATTCATTTCCTTCAGATTTAAACAAAGAAGAAACACAGCATTCATTAAAACTTGCTACAAAATTCAATAATCAAGTACTGTAAAAAAGAATAAAGAAACTGTACATTTATATGTTTAAGGGGGGAAAGCAGGTATAAACAAGGAGAAGATGAAATTTGTTAAACAATTGTCCAATCGGTTTCGATAGGAGGTTTCTCTGAAGGAGACTGAGACGGGGATCCAGACCTAGGTTTCTCTGAAGGAGATTGGGACGGGGATCCAGACCTAGGAGGCTTCTTAGAAAATAAAGATGACTTGTTTTCAAAGAAACTTGAGAAAGATTGTCGTGGTGTTGACTTGTCTTCATCATTTATTTGATCTTTTGACAAAGTCTTTTTCAATACTTTATCTTTGCCGCTGAAGATAAGGCTAAGCCTCTTCAACCGGCTCATTGGTTCATCAGTGACCGTCGTTGATTCTTCTGTTTGTTTCATCATCTTCAATGCTTCTTCAGGATTCATTAACATTGTCTCCACTGTTTCATATACCTAGGCAGGAATATGAGTTGTGACCATTAAACAAAGTCTAATCAGAGGAATAATTTTGTGCTATGTAACATCAAATATTAGCCACAGTAAATAAGTACCCACCTGGACAAGGTCATCAACTTTCTCACTCCATTTGGTGCTTTGGCATGTTGTAACTATGTACTCCTTGCAGTCATAGAACAACTTTGAGAAGTCCTTGTTACTAGACAGCAGAGGTTCAGCAATCGCAAATCCTAACCCAAGCTATACAATCAAGACAAGAAAAAAGATTATCGTTAGAAGGAAAAATAAGGTCACGTGACTTTTATGTTTTAATCTTAATCGTTCATGGTTGATCTACTGGTCAAGGTTTAATTGTCTTAGTTTCACATAAAATAAGCTCTCTCATTAGAAGAAAGAGTATGTTGAACTTCTACAAGGAGCTTTACATAAATGAAGGAAGCAATGTATTGTCAAATGAATATACTCCGTGTAATTTTAACAAACATGAAATAATTACAAGTTAGAGCAAATATAATGAAAAAAAAAATGGATGAAATAAAATAGCTGTCAAAAAAGAAAGAACTTACTAAAGAGACAAACAACTGCCCAAAAAGCTCGAAAGGATGGATGTCCTCAAATGTATTGAGGATGCCCTCTCTACAAATGAATGTAAAAATGAGATTCAAGGGATGGCATTAGGGGAGAATATAAATACAAAAATTGATTATTTACTTACACTGCCAAATCCTCATCGAAGAGAGGTGCCTGCTTAACAGCTGGTACTGGTTTAGATGTTTCCCACAACTCACGCCACAAATTACCTATCATCAACATCTAATGAAACTGAGAACTTTTTCTGATATGAAATCAAAGCAACTTAAGTGCTCAACAGTGCTATGTTTCTTCCAGATTGTGCTATAATAAAACTAAGCAACACCCTAGATTCACTTATCTCCATATGCTTTACCATATATGTCACATGATATTCAATTTAGGCAATATATATCTTACATAGATGCCATAAAGATATAGACACATAAGATGCAAAGACTTTCAACCCAATGGTTTGCACAAGGCAGTTGCTAATAGGAAACTGGAAGATCTAAGCCAATATCAATGACAACAACTTAATGCTATAAGCTCCTGCTGTGGCAAAGTTCAGGAAAGAGTCGAACCCATTGTGAGTCTATTAGGTAACCCTACTTTAAATGTGCAAAAGGCTGATTCTATAAAATTCAAACTTGTGACCTACTAGTCACATGGCCAAAATTCCAACTATTACACCAAGTATCCCCTTTTAAGTTACTATTAATTATAAAGTCAACATAAAAAATTATTCATGTTCTATTGTCAGACATTCTAAGCCTAAATCTGAGCAGTTTACCACAAGAGTTCTTCTATCAAGATTCAAGCCTGAACTAAAACATTCCTGCCATATATATTGTAGACTCTGCAATACCTTCCTCACAACTCACCAAACTACGACGTCTGTGTAGATCAAAGCCACGATAAACTAAATGATGGTACACTTGGTGACCAGATACAGTGAATAGGCTATATTTGCTTTAATCAGAGAAAATCCACGATTATATCAGATGCTGATGAGCCATTAACATTAAAAGAAACACAAAATTGGGTAGCGGCAGATTTTAAGCATCAATATAGAATGAAAAAGATCATTAACAGACCTTCTTTTTGCATACGCCGGCTTAGTTGGCCTCTGGCCGACAATGACTCGCCACTGTCAAAAACATCATTGTCCTCGATACCAGCCTCATTGTCTGTCCAATCAGGAGGTGAGTGCCATCTTACAAAATCCTCCAAAATACATCCAGGATTTGCAGCCTAAAATGTGATGAAAAACAAAACTAACTCAAGACAGAACATTATGCATATTAAAAATAGTTAGACCTTAGAAGCATTCATAATGGCAAGAAAAGTTCACTTCAAGGAAGAGCCTCCTGACCTTGAAAGCTTGCATATCTGAGAGCAGTTGCGAGCAGCCAGCGCCAACACTGATAACAAAAGGTAAGTCAGTAATCAAGAAATGCCTAGTTGATGCTAAACATAAGGTATTACATAATGGATGCACATCCGCAGTTAAATAAACCCAGCATTTGCAATACTAGTCGCGTGAGAAACAGACATGTGATCATCCATGAATTAGAAAACAACATTATGCAAAATTATATAAATTATTTTAAAAAGGATCTAAGTAGACAATGGTCATATATTTAAATTCCTAGACCTTGGTCCTAGGAGTATTGGATGTAACTTGTAAGTCAACAGGTGGTAGGTTTAGATCATGCCAAACAATTCAAAAGACATATTCAATCAAAAAGCAAATGGATTTAGAATATATGGTAACAAACTGGGTCAAAGATGAATCTCAGTTGGTGTACAGACCTCCCAGTCCGCAGCACAAACTCCTCTGTTTCTCTGATTAAATCTTCTGTAAGCAAAGGTCCTTCCTACATGAAATTATCACAGATATATCAAGTATAATAACATGTTGAAATAGAAATTATAGAGAACAATAAATGTAAATATCAAACCTGGGTGACAGGAGAGTACACAGGCTCGCCAGTTTCCAACAAAGTCAAATCACCAGAGGGGCAATTAGCACCAAGTCGAAGAACACGCTCTCCGGTATTTAATCTGGCATATAAAGCAGGGCTTGCAGGAGCTCCATCAACATCATTGGCTGATTCTTTAATGCTTGAACTAGCTTGCATCACCATAGAGTCTAGAGATTCAGTTGCAATGATACGGAGCCTCTTCCGAGAAATACAACAATTAATTGCTTGAAAGTGTTGATTCAGAAGACATGTTTTCAGGTCTGGAATCTCATTCTGAGGGACTCCAGGTAAATATCGTTCTTCATACCAAAATTTTCTCAGCTGCATCAGTAAATAAAGAAAATATTTTTCTTCAGCCGGTACTAAAGAAGGAAAATTAAGGAGTAGCATTACCGATCAATGTAAAGTTCAAGTTACAAATTCTAGACATGAGTTAAAATAATATTTCTTTATTAATCTTTCAAGGACAAACAGATTTGAAGGAGAAAGAAGTAAGGCAGACAACTTCACAGGATTGAGTTGTTTTGTAAAGCATCTCAAAGTTTCCAATCACGCAACATATAAATAGTTTGCTTCTTTTCCTTCAAGTTTTCATTTTTTTGCTAAGGGGAAGTAAATGAATGCAAATTTAATAGACCAGAATTAAGAAACACATAACAACCATAATAACAATGAGGGGGGGGGGGAGGGGAACCACCACTAGAACAAAGTGAAAAAAAAATCACTAACCTATAAAATAAGTACCCAAAAAAGGAGGAAAAGAACAAATAAACTCAATATGGTGATCTAAGATGAAGATATTAATTTTGTAATGACGATGCACTCTATTACTAAGATCGTAAGTCCTTAAACAAAGAGTTACTTAATAAATATCAAAGAAAGTGCGATCAAGAGCATAAATCAAAACTAGATTCCTAGATTAACAATGAAGTGTCTATACGATATCATAACCAAAAGTTATTTTGAGTTAAACATACTTCAGCAACAACGCTGCACCAGAACAGAGCCATTTTTCGGAGGGCCTTGTAGTTTCCAACAATTTCGGCCAACTTTACAACAAGACTTTCAGGAGGAGCACCATGAATATCTCTTGGCAAAGATGTTATATCATTTTCCTCTTGATTGGAATCGATCTTCCTTCTAAGGAAATCTCCCTCTGCGAATATCTTGCAAATATTACAACGAAAGTGAAAGATCATCACAGGATAATATGTCGGGGGAAAAAGTATAAGCGTAAAAAGGTTGTTTGGTGCAATTACATCATCACCAAGCCTCCTAAAATGCACATACCTGGATTGAAAAGAGCATTGATCAAAAGCACAACTTTCTCGTCCCTACTAAACTCAGAGGTAAGTTTATCCTCCTTTTCTCGCAACACTAAAGCCTTAACTGCAGAGAGACTTAAGCCTACCCTCTCTCTGGCAGGTGAAGGACTTCCTAATGAAGATATAAAATCTTTCATGGACTTTGTCTTACTTCCAGCCCTGGTCAAAAGGTCCAAATATTTTAAGGAAGAGGATAAGATAATTGTATCATTAAGCTGAAAATCATTCAGAACGACAAAAACAAGATTCTAATGTTGTCTGATTATACCGATTTGCATTTAATAATTAAGTGCCTAATAGAATAGGAAAATTTCGCAACCAGAGAAGTAGAATGTGACAACATAGAATAGAATCTTTGAGCATGTAGTTCTTGGTAAGTAGAAGGAAAAATGAGCATGAGAAGGAAAAAAAATTCCAAACAATTACAACTTACTCAACAGCTATAGCCAATTGCTTCAGCACAGAGGATGCAGGAATGGGATCTTTAGTCGCAGCATTTAGGCCTTCTACAGATGGAATTACTTCTGAAGCCTAAATCAAATATTTCACACACGAATCATAAAAGCAACCCATTTGTATAATTAAATCGGCTAATCAATGAGCAAATGTCAATTGTATCCTTAATTAAATTATTGGAAAGATGAAATTAAACACAAGATTCTAAAGAAGCATACATTACAAATTCACCATTTACTCATCAAAATTGATGGCATGAGACACAGTTTGACAGAGACTATTTTGAAAACAAAAAATGTTCAAAGCCCACATTATCAAACTTCGCTACCATCACAGAAGGCTAACCTAGTTTAGAGACTTCAATTATAAATAAGCTCATAATCAAAAGCTAAAATCCTGAGCTAAAATGTTTCATATTTTCTTACCTTAGCCTCAAGATCATTCTTCACATTCAAAATATACAAATTTTCATCATAAAATGGAATTGCCATGTTTGCATCCCCAACTTTATCTGTATCTTCACCTTCAACTTCTTTTCTCCCTATCCGAATATTCCTAAACTTCTCTTGCCAATCTTGCTTTATCCCTATATTCTTCGGCCTCCACTTTATATGATGCTTTGGTGGCTACAACAAAAAAAAAAAAAAAAAAACCATTACAAAAATCAAATTTGTAAGTAATCACCACCCACTACAGATAAAATTCTGCTTAACAAGTACCAAAAAAATTATCTAAATTTCCCTTTCTCTATTAACCTTCAACCAAAACCTAACAATTTCATAATCCAAATGTATACATTTTCACCACGCTCAATGCAACAATTTGAATGAGGGAAATACAAAAACAAAAAATTCTCATAATCACGATTACCTTAGATGATTCGTTTGCACTGCTTGGAGATTCGATGATTTCAGATTGCCTTGTGAAGCTATCAGGAGATTGTTTATCTTGATCTTTTTCAACAATTAACAAATTAAGTCAATGGTAATTCCAAAAACAAAGTATCTTAAAAATAAGAATTATGATAAAATAAAATCAAAAACCCCCAAAAATGGAATAAAAAAAGCATATCCGTTGAAATCTAAAATCATGAAAATTGAAATCGAAATTAGAACCTCGATCTGATTTGAAGTCGAGAAGAACACGTTCCGCTTTTGCAGCAGCGGAATGAAAGGCTGTCCTTGCTTTTGAAACGAAAGTTGGTGATTCCATTTTCTGCGCAAAGGATGCGCACGATAAGCTATGGAACACTCTCTCTCTCTCTCACTATCTATGAATATGAAGAAGAGCTTAAATCACGGTGAGGAAGTGATTATTTGAAACGTGGATAATAATTCAATTATAGCTTATAATGTTCTTTAATAGTATTTGAAGTGTGTTTCGATAAGAAGAAGAACGAGTTGACGCTGATGCTGATGATGCTTTCTAACACGGTAGTGGAAGATCACGAATTCAATGGTCTGCGACTAAAATATTCCTAAAATGGGATAAAAATATTAACACTTTTTAATTAATTTTAATTAATAAATAATAATTATAGAGATTAGATTGGATAGATTAGTTTAAAATTGTTTTACTTAATTTTGTTTGACAAATGTATCAAATCATATTGGCCGGCCTTTTTTATGTTTGTTTCTCTAAATTCACGTTGAATTCTTCTTTTTCACTGAATCCAAAACAGATGTATAGTTGAAAAGAAGTGAAAATCAATTTTAGACTTTTGGATCATATGAAAAGAAGGTACTAAAAATTAGTACAAACTTTTTTAAAAAAAATTAGTACAAGTTTTGTTCACACTCAATGGTTTGATTTTAGTAGTAAAATGCTAACCAGTATTATAAGAGTACTTGTTAAAGATATTAAATACAATAAAATTATTTTAAAATTTGTCTAATTAATATTTTTGAAAATATGTTATTTTTAATGAAGAAATTATTTTATTATCTTTAACTAATGTCTTTTGGATACTTAGTTAACATTACATTTTAATTGATTATCTTTAGTATGAATAAGGGGGGAAAAAACTATTTTTTTATGTGAAAGGGGGGAAATATATATATATATTTTTTAAATGGATTATATTAAGTGCAAGATGACGTGGTTAAATGAAGTTAGGAAGTTTAATAAAGAGCTTATTTTATTTAAAGTTAAAGTTGCTTTTAAAAATGCATATGACTCGGTTGAATATAAATATTTGAAGCGGAGATGGGTAAAATGAATTTTCCAATAAAGTGGAGAAGGTGGGTGATGGAATATGTGAAGTTCTGCTTAATTCGATTTCTTATAAATTAAAGAGAATCACGAAATTAAACCATGAAAATGAATGTATAACAAAACTAACTACATTTATTTTGATTCACAATGTTTAGGAACCAAAGAGGGCCTTTGATAGCCATTGTTGGATTGAAAGTGAATTCCCTTTATATATTAACAATGTCCGATGGTTATATATAAGTCAAGGATCAACAATAACAGTTTTACACAAATTAGTAATAAAATAGATTAACTAACTTGATTATACTTGTGCTACAAGTAATCCTACTAGGACTCATGATTATAAAAAATAAAAAATAAAAACCAATACATTAAATTCACATAGTCAAGTGGTTAATAAGGTTTAACCATAGAGCTCAAGTGGACTCATGATTAACTTGATTATAATGATTATAGTCTAAAAGATAATATACAACGAGATCACAAAAAGTTGTTACCTAAGTCGAACCCCCAAATAAGTTAAGGTGTAAGATCACCACATATTCAAATCAAATGCAAAACCTTTTCTTTCTAGACTTTAATCACCACCATAATACATATAATGATCGACATCTCTGCAGCCGATGCTTTATTGGGTAAAAAACCTGATAATTTCTTCTCTTCAAAGTTGCAAACAACAAGCCAAACAAACCATTTGTAAGTCTGGTCGAACATCTTTAAAAAAAAAACATAAACATTACAAAATTGCATCACATGATCATCGACAATATGAAACAGAGAACCATTACTGCCTAACCAATTGAGAACTTTACTCCAAAAAAATTGAGAAAAATCACAACAAAAAAATAAGTGATTGAAAATATATTTGACTTCACAACCAGCAACACATTAAAGAATCCAAATGCACTATTCCGCATCAAACCAAATTTAGTTTGATTAACTAGAGTTGTCAATCAAAACGTTTTCAAACATAAAACCTAAAGTTGTTTAACCCAAAAATTCAATTCAAAACCTAGAGTTTGATAAACTTAATGAAACACTTAAGTGTGGTATCTTATGCCTTCAAATCTTTGACTGAGGATGAAATTAGGATGAGAATGAAAGGAGTCAATTGAGAAATTGCCTTGAAAACCGCCTTAAGGGTTCAAAATGTGTATCAAAAGCTTTTGCAGCGTAACGTACAATATGAGGATAAGTGTTTTCGAAATTTGTGATCCAAGGTTATGTTTAGTTTGGAACGTATGATACAAACCTATCTATAACTAAAATTATGGATTTTTTTTATTTTTGGGTGCCTGGAAAGGGGGACTTAAAGAGCAATTTTCTTAGGCTGAAGCAATGATTGGGCCTCTTTTTTGTTTTGATAGAAAATTGCACTTTAGGCCCCCTATGCTGCGTCTCAAGCCCTCTGTTTTGACCATAATGCCATTAATAAGAGATTTGGAATGTCGAATTCGAAATTAAGTAATTTCAGAATGTAACTTGTTTAATTTCGGAACGTAACTTCCGAAACCAGTCAATATATACCTTTGGAAACGTAAGTTCCAAACCACTATGAGTCCAAAATTAAGGATATTTTTAAGTTTTTGGAGGGTCTGTCTGCAACACCGGGGTCTAAAAAGCAACTTTCGTCTTGATATATGACACGAGTCCATGCTTCGCGGAACGGCAAACGACACCGTATTGCAGAAGTTGTTCAGATTTTCCACACCAGTATAAAACCAGAGCTTCTCCATTTCGATTTTTCCCCGCTCAAATTTCCGTTACTTTCTCACACTTTCATTTTCCTTTCACATTAACTTTCTCGTTTACTCGCTAGCTCAGAAACAAGATCGCCGAAAATGGAGGACATGGATGATGAAATCGACGACGTTCCTCAGGTCCATTCCTCACGCATCTTTTTCTTCCAAATTTTCGTATCCTACCGCGTAGAAAATGCGAGAAAATTCCACAAACTAATTATCTCCTTTTGATTATTTCTGCTAATTCATTTACTTTTTCTTAACAATCACACACTTCGTTTCAGATCAACGAGGTTAAAACTTATATTAGCGCAAATAGATCAATTATTATTGCGTTTTTATACTGAATCTGGAAAATTAAACCGTTAATTTGTAGTCAATAACGCTCTATAGTCGTTTAATTTGATGAACTGAAGTTGATGCTGAGTTAGATAGTGATTATGCTTAATCGTTAATCCTATCTCCAGATAACTAATACTTTACTAGTTGATTATTACTAAATTTGATGAACTGAAGTTGATACTGAAATAAATAGTGATTATGCTAAATCGTTAATCCTATCTCCAAATACTTTGCTATTTGATTATTATTACTATATAGTAACAATATAAGTGACTTTATACTATACTATTGACGACCTTAGCTAGACTTTTCATGATAGTGTATTTCAAGCTTAGTGTATGATAAGCAATAATATTAATAAGTCACAATTATTAATTAGACATCTATGGCGGGAGCCGGGAGGTATGGCCTTATCTTGTGCTGCTGAATTAACAGTTATTGGAATGTTCAAATTAAGAAAGAATGATTTTTCGATTTCATGATGTGATTTATTTTTGTGCAAGAAATTTCTTAACATGATTTACATAAGCTGACAAGTAATTCTTAAGGTCTTTGTGCAATAAAGTTAAGTAATAATTGTCAATTGAGTTTTAAATAAGTTTATTCAACATGTTTCGTATTAGATTAGAAGTTGGCATATGAAAATATTAAAATTAAATGCTTGTTTGATTAGCAAAGTTTATAATATCACTGTCATAAGAGGAGGTGAATCACAGATAACTTTAATCAAATACAGACTAAACTAATAGGTACAAAATTAAACTGGATCAGTGTTGTATATTTCATTAACCTAGTAGGTGAAGGCTTTTAATTATTTGTACGCTGAATATTTATTTGACTGTTATCTTAATCATCTGTTCTCATGTATAATTTCTTAGAGGTTACACATAAATAACTCATCAGCTTCCATGCTTAGCTCTTGTAATATTTTTGCTTAAATTGATATATTTACTCCCGTGCAATCTCAGTTCCTAATTGGATTTTTTTGAGTTATGTAGGTTTACATGGCCTGCATACAAAATGGTCATAGGTAAGCTTCTTTTAGTAGCTCAAATATCTGTTGCTAGAAATTGTCAACCAATCTAGAATAAAATTGTTTGATGCAAGAACCAAATGATAGTTTCTGTGCATGATTGATTGGAAGTGAAATTGTGTGAAGAATGATGTTGCAGGAAGGTAGTTGAAATTGAGTGGCCAACTGTTTCAGAGACATTGATAATTAAAAATAATACAAAAATTATAATATGCTGTGTGATTGTTAAAAAGTGGTCAGATAACTATTAAAGGTATATGCAATGTATGTATTTGCTCCTGATACATGTTTTTTACTTATTTTTCTTTACTTCTCTTTTAATTAATAGAAGTGAGTCCCATCATACAGGAACATCTCTGCTTGGGTTTAAATCGTGTATTATTTGTTTGATAAAATCTCAACTCTTCTGTACAGAATCGGAGTTTCTTATTATGATTCCAGCCTCCGACAACTAAATGTGCTCGAAGCTTGGGATGATGGGGACAAAGGTTTTTCGGTTATTGATCTGGGTATGATTTCCCCATTATTGTTGTTGGATTTGAGTTCAGTTTTAGTTTCTACGTTCCTCCTTGTTGCCATATTCCATCATGGTTGAAACTTGAACCTAAGTGCTTTATATGTTGTCGTTTCACCCTTATTTCATTGTGTCATTATTGTGCTCCATATGCCCCTAATAACTTGCAGTTAAATGTTTTTCTTATTAGTTATGGGTTGTAATGTATGAATGTCTTTTGGCTTCAATGGCTATTGCAGTGAAATATCAAGCAAACCCTCTGGTCATATACACAAGCACTAAATGTGAAGAATCTTTCTTGGCTGCTCTGCAACAAAGCGGTATGGTTCACATCGTGTGGTTGAGTTACAATAGCCTGGCTCTTGGATCATTTAACCAATTGAAGTTATGCAGATGAAGTAGCTGAGGCTCTTACAGTAAAGCTTGTGAAAAGTTCAATATTCAGCTATGAGCAAGCGTGGCACAGGTATTGAAGCAGCTAAAATCTTAAGAGAATTTTTTTATTAAGTGTTTGCAGTGCGCTTGTCAATGATATGTTGAATTCTTGAATATTGATAGACATTGTTTTGTATAGATCTTTCAGGTTCTTTGTTTAAATTTTGTATTGTTATGTGGCATGGTGGTGTGTCTAATCTATATAACATTTTAAATATGAATGATTGAAACTTATCACGCACAAAGACTCTCACCCACATGCAAAAGTAACTGTTATTTAGGAACTTCTGAAATTAGGGTTTTTTGCTCATCATTTCAGCACTCTCTCTCTGTCTCTCTCTCTCTCTACCTAGAAACGTTATGTTTTTCAATTTTCAGCTTCAGTTAGGGTAAAGCAAAAGTATTACAATCTGTCTTTTTTGTGTGTGAGAATCTGAGTATCCTCTGCGCGCAACTGCATAGACTAATCCCTCGAACCGGGTAGGACCACAATAGGCGGAAAAACTCTCCCTCAAGAGATACAAACTGTCTTCTTTTGTACTTATTCTAATTAACATGCATAATTTTTCATTTTGATTTGGAATGAGGGTATTGTATGACATTTTATTTGGTGAATTGTCAATCTAATCATTCCAATAAAAGGGAAAACAAAAATGGTGTGCTGAAATCTTAGCATTCATTTGCTTCTTTCTCATCCTCTCCCTCTTTCTTTTACAGATTAATTTACCTTCGGGTGGCAGGAATGGATGATGGATTAGACGTCAAGGAGAGGATTTACTTTGTGAGTCCGAAACTACCACTACTGCAATTTATCATCTTTCTTTCAATATATCTTAATAGGGGATCTTCCAAGCATATTAAGTTTGTTACTCATAAATGCACGTGCCTAGATTAATAATGGAAATATTTTTTCTTTGGCTATTTTTTACATGTATTAAATCTGGTATGCGAATCATTGTTCCTGTCCTTCCATATATACCAGTGCAAAACTCCAACAGATTTACATGTATTTCTGCCCTTTATATTCCATGTTACAATTGCAGTTGAGTTCCATGATGGACATGGGAAGTGAAGTACAAGTTCGTGCTAGTGGTGGCCTTCTTGCAATATTAGAGAATGAAAGGATTGTAGACACTCTTGAGCAAAAAGAATCTGGAAATACATCAATTACGATAGATTCTTTAGCAGAAATTTCACTGTATCCTTACACTTATTATACTCAGCCCTTAAATGCAATCCATATTTTATTTTTCAACTTTGTGCTATTTGAAAGGAGATAATGTAGAGTTCAACCCGTGTCTTTCTTTAAAGTGGAGATACAGAAATAACTTTATCAAACTTGATGCAGCAGCTCACGAAGCATTACAAATATTCCAGCTAGACAAGCACCCAAGCCACATGGGAATTGGTAGAGCAAAAGAAGGGTTGTTGCTGACTCAATATAGTACATTATATTTAAAAATCAGTAACTTTCTGAGCTAATATGTCTTAACTGCAGGTTTTCTGTATTTGGAATGATGAATAAGGTTTGTTGGAGTTATTTAATTCAATTTAGTGAGTGCCAGTTTCATGCAACACATGAATAATTGTTTGTCCTGAATGCAGTGTGTCACTCCAATGGGTAGACGTCTTTTGAGGTGATATGTAATAACTATTAAACTTGTGAGATTAATTACATACACATCTTAAACATTAAAACTTGCAGTATTTTTTTGTCGTATTCCCATTTCAGACAGTGGTTCTTGAGGCCCATACTTGATCTTGAAGTTCTAAACTACCGCTTAAATTCTGTATCCTTTATAGTTTATCACATATGGCCTATATTTCTTTACAAATCTTTAGGATCAAAATTTTGAGGTTAGAAGAAACGTTTACTTTATTGTACATTTGTAGGTGAACTAGCTATTTAGTAAAAAAGAACTGATTTTCTTTGATGGGAAATAGATATCTTTCTTTCGATGCTCAGAAGAACTTGTTGCTTCTTTACGTGAAACCCTGAAATCTGTGAAAGACATACCCCACTTGCTTAAGGCATGAAAATTCTCTCCTGATCCTGCCTCCCCCCAATTTATTTGAATGTTGTTGTAGACTTGTAGTCCTTCTAGTAAGCTCTCTTTTATAGATCCTGTTTTTTTAGGGGTCAACTGATTATTGAAAAACAGTATGATGTATGCCCTTAGTTATTATGGTAATTATTGGATTTTTAAAAAACTGTTATCACATATATTGAGTATTATCAATATTATATTGAAATTTTTAAAAAATAAATCAATATCTTGTTGAAACTGATATTTTAACTATTACATGCTGCATTGATAAATGTGTTTTATCCTATGAGCATAGAGTTTTGTTATGTGAAGATAGGCTGGTTCATTTTAGTATAATTAAGAATATGATGTTTCTCTGTTCAGCATAAATTTATTTCTCTGTATACTTATATGTCCAAGTATTTAATTTTCAATCGATCAAGAAATTTGACTCTCCAAGTTCCATATGCACTAGCAATGATTGGGCAGCACTTCTGAAGGTAATTTTGTCTTTGAGGCCTTTAATTGGTTTCCAGTTATTGTTTTGTTGTTCTGTTTGAATCCATACTTGTTTCTACATGTAAAAGGTTCCGTGAGCTAATATGTTGTGACCCCAATTCCATTAACAAACAGGCCTAAACTTGTAAGCACCTTTGTTTGTATTCTGTTACTTGTTGCCTGGGGAACCAAAAGTTTGTTTGTAGTAATTCCCCCGCTCATATTATTCCTAGTTTCTTATCTGTCTTTGCTTGTAAGTAATGATTGAAAAATAACGAAGTCTTGCTGTTGGAAAAATGACATGACATAGAAGTGTTGCAAACATGAGGAGGTAATTGAGTTTAGGCATAACCACTGAGAAGTGGGGAAGAAATTGAACCAATTAAATGATAAGAGTAATCTGATGGTTTCGCTGGTTAAAGACGGTCAATTATAAAATGAATATTGTCTTAAACTATCTGGATTTTATTTCCACTTCCTGAGGTTTACTCCATTCTATATGGTTTGATTGTGATTTATAAACAATCATATAAATATGTGAATTATTTAAATTAAATGTCATTGTTTGAAAAATAAATACATATGGATGGAATATCTTTTTCATAGTTTTCCTGGATTATCCATTATTTTTGTCATGATATGAGTATATTGGGCATTGGTGTTGTTCTTGTACGTAGCAATATAAGTACGCTGCTTAATTAATGAATCCACTTTGACACACAAGTTTGGTATATATGAAAGGATGCCTTTAAGATAAACTTTATATATTCTCCTGTGAAGTTCAAACTGTTAAGAGTCACAGGAATTTGCCAGTGAATATCACATTTTGGTGCCACAACACTGTTTTTATATTCTTTTCTTTAATCTTTTAAGAGTATCAGTGCACTATTGCATGTAAACAAGATATTTGAAGTTGGAATTTCCGAAGGTCTTCAAGAAGAATTGAAGTACTTGAACTTGGATATTGTTGAGATGGTACGCATCTGTTCTCTTCAAGTGCACTTAGGTTCTAACTTAAATGATTTTTTTTTAATGTGCAATATTACTGCAGGCAAATTCATGCATAACAACGGAGCTTGCTTATGTCTATGAGCTGGTAAGTTATATTTTCTTATCTCCTATTAATTACAAGAATGAGATGCAAAAACTAAATTGTGTATAATGGTGCTTTGATGATTTAAGGCATTCGATTTTATTTTATTTTTAAAAAAGAGCATCTATAATGTCAACACGATCTAGAGATTAGAAACTTATTTGATCCTTTTTTGGGTATGAGTGACATTTGTTGGTTATCCTTTAATTGGATTCCTGCTATAACTGACTATCTTTTACAGATAATTGGGGTTATTGATGTAAATAGAAGTAAAGAGAAGGGTTATACAACAGTGGTGAAAGAAGGTTTCTGTGATGAGGTTAAACTCCGGTTCCTTATTCTTTTCTTGACCTTTGTTTATCATTATAATGAATTTAGGTAAGATGCTTATGCATTTAAAGTTGAAAAATCATGTATTATTCAAATTGTTCCGCCAAGCATTTGTGTAGTTGTTCAATAGATGAATTAGTCCATAGCTGTTGAAGTTTTAATCTACTACATAAATTTTCTTCCTTCACAAGGTAAAATTTGTTTTTATTGTGGCTGATATTTTATTTTTTGACTTTTGATAAATTGGTTATTCTTAGTTGGATGAGCTAAGGCAAATATATGAGGAACTGCCAGAATTCCTGGAAGAGGTAACCTTTATGAAAATTCAAAATTGTAATTCAGAAAAACAAATATGGTGTCTATTCATGATGATACATTTTTTTACAGGTTTCATCATTGGAACTTGCACAACTCCCTGATCTATGCAAGGACAAGCTTGTTCCCTGTATTGTTTATATACAGCAAATAGGTAGTTCTGAGTTCTGACTATGAATAATTTTTGTATCCAGAAAACTTGTAACGAGTGGTTTCACTGTTCTTGCTGAATTATATTTGCTAATAAGCTTATACTATTCTTATTTCTTAATACACTATTTCTTAGGCGACTGCTATATTAACGTGTTTTTCTTGCATATTGTTTTTGTTTGCTATAGGATATTTGATGTGCATCTTTGAAGAAAAACTTGAAGAAGCTACTCTGGAGAAACTTATAGAATGGGAATACACTGTATGTTGATGTTTGCACTTTGTTTAAGTAATTTATTCTAATCAATATATTTTATTTTGATGGTAATCATTTCAAATATAGTTTTGCGATGAAGATGGAGAGACGAAAAGATATTTTTATCGTACGCCAAAGACACGAGAATTGGACAATCTTCTAGGAGATATCTATCATAAAATTCTAGGTGATTACTTATTTATTTGATATTTCCCAGATGTCTTTTCACTTTTTGGTGGATCTATTGAGGGAAATTCAAAAAATAAGGTGCACCCAGTCTTTCAGGCTGCAGCTTTAGAAAGTGATCCTAGAAGCTACTTCATACCAACAGCCTCCATGTTTTTAACAGAAAATTGGGAATTGCAAGTGGTCCGCTTTGAAGTTTTGGATGTATGCAGGCTGCTTAATGGAACTTCATAGCTTTTAATTAGTGAAATGATTTTGAACAACCAAATTTGGACAACTTTCGCGACAATTTCTTATATGTGTTTAATTATGTTTGGTAAACGGTCAATAGATATATCAGGCGTCGAAAGTCATTAACCACAATTTTGGATGTGGTTAACTATAATTTTTAGGTGTTCAACTTTTAGATTTGAACACTTGGAAATTGTGGTTATTTGCATTCAAATTTGTTGGTAATGAAGTTAAATCAATGGTCAATGAGTTTTGATAATTGATACCTGGTATATCCATTGAGAATCATCTACCTTACATGATTAACCACCTATTTGAACTGTGATAACCATTTTTAAATTTTTCAAATTTTAGTTGGTCCAATTTGCGGGATCACGACAGGGTAATAGTGATATTAGTGACAAGGCCTTCCTTGAATTCAACCTTGGAAACAAGGAGGAACTGGCTCTTTTGGGGGCTATAATAGTTCATAGGCCCTTTATGCATGACTATAGTAGGTAAGGTCAAACAGGGAGGGAAAATGTGCAGAGGAGCTACTCCTTTACTCATTCTGCAGGTTTTATAGTTCGTTTATTATATGCTTTGTTTTCATCTTGGAAGGAGTCTGTTCCATTTATCTTATTTCCTTGTTCTGCATCTTCTTCTGTTGGTCAGTAACAGAGGAATTACCCTCTCTGATTGTAAGGAGTTAGCTCCAAACCTTGATGAAACTCATTCAGAAAAACAGATTTACATACAAGATACATTACAGATAATGTTGATCTTGCTTCTAGATTTGCAATACTTGGTCTCTGGTGCAAATATTTACGTAATTATTTCTGAATTCTGTCATTTAAGATATGGAGAGGGCAATCACTAGAGACTTGTTTTCACATGTATCATTGTTCTCAACCCATTTGATAAAGGTTTCAACTTTTGCGGCTGAACTGGACTGGTATGATCAATTTTTGTCATTATAATAACACGTGTTTACCCAGACATTTCATCGTTGATAATTTTTTTTCCCCAGCTTTTTGTCAATGGCTTTGGTTGCTCGACAGAACAATTATGTCAGACCTTTATTAACCGAAGAAAACATGCTCGATATAAAAAATGGAAGGTTTGAGCCATCTGGTTCGTTACAAACCTCTTCGTAATGGATAACTATTTAAATTACTAATGATAACAATGGCTTTTGTTTGTAGGCATGTTTTACAGGAAATGACTGTAGACACATTTATTCCCAACGATACTAAGATTTTTCATGATGGTAAATAGATATAGATATAATAACTGATATTAGCTAAATTATGTCCAAGAAATCCTATTTGATATAATTTAACTGTTTAATCCCTGCTCAATTACTCTTTTTATCAGGAAGAGTTAATATCATTACTGGTCCTAACTTTTCTGGGAAGAGTATCTATATAAAACAGGTTGGTCAGTAATTAATTCGTTATATTCCTAGAATAAGTATTGTCTAGAGCATTTGTATTTATTGTTTCAAATAGCAATAATGTTGAAGAGGCAGGCCATCTTATTTTTAACCTCTATTTCTAATGTTGAAATATGTTTCAGAACTTTTGTTTTTAACAGTACGTGTCCGTACCAACTGCTGATTGTTATTATTTATCTGATCTGACAACTCTAAATGCTACAATTATTAATGGAGTTTCTGAATCTTGAAACAGAAAAGTCCATTGCAGAATGAAGTTACAGATCGTAAATAAGTTACAGCAAATGATAGATAAATCCCAGAAGATTTACTGGTTCCTATATAACAATTTAACAAGTGATAAATACAAATGAAATAATTATTTACTGTTTTGCAGGCCATACATCTCTGTTGTATCACCGGTGTAATTTATTTTTGTCTATGATTTTGAGACATTAATATTATTACACCGATTAGGCACAGTCATTCGGTTCATGTGGTGAATGTTAGCTGGATGTGTCCGTTGGGCATGGGACCATTTTGCATGTCATATAGAAGTTTCAGGAGTAAAGAGGCCAATTTTCTTTGGACAATTACATTTCCCCCCTTAATTTAGAAACTTAAAGTAAATTTATTTACTTGATGTCTTTATGGTTCTATGATCATAGGTACTCAAAAAGGGGGTTTAATTGTGATTGTAGATAGGAAGAGATTGGCAAGCTTGTCTGTTTTGGTTGCGGATTTTGCTTTTTCTTGTTTTCCTTTAATAAGACATTCTATTCTCTGTTTAAGTACTTCACTTTAACAAGTTTTTATATGCTTTGTAGTTGAACAAAAAAATTATTTTGCGTGTATTTTTTTGGATAGTTGATCCTTACTACATGATGCTATGGTAAAAAAAATAACCAAGTGTTTTCTAGGTGGCTGTAATTGTTTTCCTGTCCCATATTGGTAGTTTTGTACCAGCTGATGCAGCAACTGTTGGATTGACAGATAGGTATGCCTTTCTTGTATCCCATGTCTTTTATAAGACAGGAGTTCACCTTTGTATGTTTAGTAATTACAATCTTAATCTTTTAAAATGAAGATATTACAATCTTAATGTAAACAGTTTTTTTGGGGGATAAAAACTGCAGAATATTTTGTGCGATGGGAAGCAGGCTTATGACAGCAGAACAATCAACATTTATGATTGATCTACATCAAATTGGGATGATGCTGAGGTATGCCGAAAAAGGCCGATAAGGCTAACTCTAATACATTAAACTAAAAGTAATCTTGGGCTAAATCTGTATATCCACCTACTATTTGAACTGTGTGGGATGACCCTTTCTTCCACATTACTGTTATAACTGTACAATAGAGGATCAGGAAAACAACTCTAATGAAGTTTTCTTTATAAACATATAAAAGGATACAGTGTCTTATATGATTTGGATTATAGTCTTACCCTAATAGTCAGAGACAAGGAGAAACAAAAATATATATATGTCAAACAAAACTGTAAAAGGGATTTAGAGGTTTCTTTATAAACATATAAAAGGATACAGTGTCTTATATGATTTGGATTATAGTCTCACCCTAATAGTCAGAGACAAAGAGAAACAAAAATATATATATGTCAAACAAAACTGTAAAAGGGATTTAGAGGTTATATGCCAAGTTAATACGTGATAGAAATGTTGTGATAGTAAAAGATTTGATTGTTGTTATGCAGTGACAACCTATAGGCATGCCAACCAAAAAAAAAAAGTCAAATCATGAAATATATTTAGAGGTCATGTGGGAACTGGTATGGTATAAATGTAGAGATAGTGAAAGATTTAATTATGGTTGTTGCGGTGAAAACCTGCACCTGCAGGCATGCTACTTCAAGATCTCTGTGTCTAGTGGATGAATTTGGTAAAGGTACTCTTACAGAAGGTCAGTTTCTTCAATGTTTATGAAATGTCTAAAACATCAAATGTGTGTAAGACATGTCTTTATTGAAGAGACTAATTTTTAGCATATATGTTTCAATCTCCTTTCAGACGGCATTGGTCTGCTTGCCGGGGCCATAAATCACTTTATCACATGTGATGAACCTCCAAAGGTTTAACACTTAAATTCCTTAAATGTCTGTTATCTTTTCTTTCAAATTTGAAAATTGATGTCATTTTTTATTATGCTATTTTGGTGATGGGCCATGGTCAGACAGTTTTTCAATACATTTTTATGGCCTACCCTTGCCTCTTTAGTGGAAGACATCTTTCAATTAGATTGGCATGCTTATATATAGATTCGGCCTATGTTCATATTAATGGGGAAGACATTGTGATAACAATTCCATATAAATGGCATGTTTTTTTTTTTAACATATTGAGTGATTATTTTTTTGTATCAAATTCATTTTTGTTTCTTCACTCACACATATGTGCACGTGCACACATACACGCATTCTTTTATCAAACTTGTACCTCAGGGACTAACTTTATCCATCAAACTTCAGATTAATAAATTTTGCCTGCTGACTTTTGAAAGGGAGACAATATCTTACAGTATTTTATTTATTTTTCTTTAAGATGCATAGTTTTACTGGAATTTATTAATTTTTTAGTCCCTCTAATTTTAAATTTTAAAATTTTTCATCATATATCTTATTTTTCAATTCAATTTTAGCTTATTCTACTCTTACAGTTATTATTTTAGTGACTTTTTGTAAACCAAGAAGCACTTTCTCACGAGAGATCCTGATTGACATTTGTTGTACGAATTTTGTAGGTTTTCATGTGCACACATCTGATGGATTTATTGCATGGGTGTTCTTTGACCAAGGTTTTGTACTTATTCATTATGGTGGAGTTGGATGTTTTAAAACTGTCAATTGAGTGATAAATGATAATTAAAATATGGTTTCCTTGGACTATTTTAGTCTGCGCAGATTAAGTTCTACACAATGAGTATACTGAGGCCTGAAGACAATTCAACTCAAATGGAAGACATCGTATTTTTATATAGGTATCTTTTGTTGATTCTGCCATGTGGTATGCTAGGAACTATATTTACCTCATATAAGGGCATTTGGTGCCAATGAAATTGATAGAAGGCTATTGGCCTATTGTACTTGATCGGGTAATTTTACACGCCCACGACGATCCATATAACCTAATAAAATGCAAACCTTTTTATGCAAGACTCTGGATATGGGATACTGAAAGCTAAAATTTATATATTTGAGCATACATTTGTTTCAACATCCCCATCCTGATATAGCTAATAGCCTAATATAAAATAATATGTGCATGAGTGATTGCATTCAATGACATCCTCAAACTTTCTAGATTATTTAAATTAGTATGGAACTAAAATGGTTCTGAGGAGATTTCAGCTTTGTGATTAACTTATTTTCATATTGCTGCAGACTTGTCCCAGGGCATGTGCATCATAGCTATGGTATGCTTTTGCTTTACTACTACTAGTATTTGATATCAAGTGAAATATGGATGGAAATGACACTGAGTTGTTTTGGGAATCCTGCAGGGCTGCACTGTGCATTGCTTGCAGGTAATTTACAAGATTACTGTTTAAAAATGATATTGCGTTTTTAATTTTACTCTAACACAATGAGGGGATGTGAAGACAGGTAAGTGGAAGTGGAATCTTTGGTTTTAAGTTTTAATAATGAACATGTGATATATATTGGTAAAATCTTTGGTTTTTCTCCATAGAAGATATGTAATGGGTTTCTGATTCTGAGGAATCACTAAATTGCTTTTATGTGATAAATATGAAAATTTTTTAACTCTTTCAAATCACAAGAAAAGTTAAAAGCATTTGAAATGCCTTATCCTATTGTCCTTGCAAGATTTTTCAATCGCTTGTACGATGTAGGCAGCTTCTTTGCGCTAATCGTAATGAAATCATTCCATTCTATGAGTCACTGATAAATATACATGGTTTATGGGTGCCTTTAGTTCCTATAGTTGTGCTTACTTGAGTTTTGAGATTTTGTTCCGTATAGTTACTTTTTTACAGGGAAGTTATAGGTTGGGGGCGGATTCAGTCATATATTATCCAATACAGTTTGCTGACTTTGTTCAATCACGATTCATGACCCATCCCTTGCCTTTGTCGGCTATCTAGACCTCACCATCGCCACCCCAATTATAGGTCAATAATTTCATATCATATAAGACCAGACCTTAAATTAGAGGGATTAATCCTTGGTGGAAATTAACTACTAGAAATTATAAGAACTAAGGCCCAAATAACCAAGAAATAGAGGGATTGATACTTAAAACCTGTTTGTTTAAGAATAAATAATCTACCAGTCTCCAAACGGAAAACTGACAAGTTATAGGAAGATTTTCTATAATCAACTAAGGCAATACTTATACTTATGCTTAAATTGATTCTAGAGAACTTGATATATAATCTAATAATACACTCTTTTAGTAAAGATGAGTATTAGTAACACTCTAATACACTCTTTTAAACACTGTTTTACATTGTTTAACTCATGACGCAAACCAATACAGTATAAGAGAAGAGAGGGTGTGCTGGTATGTTACTAGACGTATATTTCATTGGTGAAAACTGTACAGAAGAAGAGGCGGGTCAACAAAAAACTATACAGAATAGCTAAAATTTACTTTGAAGATGAAACTAAAAATATTGATATTAGATGGGTGCATTATCTGGTGGTATGTGTAATGCTCAACACAGTATAGTCTTAAAATTATTCTATTTTACTTTTTTATTAATGTGATGGATAATGTTGAGCCTGCTTTTTCCACTCTTAGTTTCTGATAGATCAAGCTATATTGTTCATGCAGGCGTGCCAGACGAAATTATAAAAAGAGCAGCAGTTGTGTTGGATGCTGTTTCAAAAAACAATTGTGTTGAGAGGTTATGCGATGAGAACATCTCCGCTCAAGATGGTGAATACAAGGTATCATTTCAGTGTCAAAAGTCAAATTAAAGATATTGTTACATTTTGGATATCATTTACTCAAAATAGACATGTCTAATGCAGGATGCAATGGAGAAATTGTTGAAATTCGATATTGACAATGGCGACTTAAACCTTTTTTTCGAGGAGATATTCTCTAGTTCCTAATGCATCATGACTAAGTCTTTCTGTTGTAGTTTTTAACAATGATCTTCATCATATTAATATTAATCATCACTGTCAGATGAATGCAAATAATAATAATAGCCTCCATATATGTCGTTTGATATGATTTAACTAATGTGGCATCAATGGCCTCCGTGTAGTACAATTTTTTTCCACACACCTTTCTTATAGACCATCCTCTTTATTATCAATTAAACTAATACCCCCTCCATGTTGTTGTCTACAATTTTTGTTTGATGGCGCAAAAAAACATGTCATTTGAATTTTGAAGGGAAAAATTAATCGCTAACTCTTAACTTAGGCTGCTACTAGCTGTCTCATATTAATAGGAGAAGTGTAAGTTGAAGAACCGTCAAAAATTTTGTCGACAAAGATACGCGAAGCTGCCTCCGTAGGATGGAATTGATCCCAAAAAACGTGGTCTTGTCTGTTGGGACAAAGGTTTGACACAGGCAGGCAAGGAGCTCTGGCATTTAACTCTCCTAGTCCACAACAAGCACCTTTCACCTCTGTAAATCCTAAAACGGATTCATAAACTATTTTAGTATAAAATTTCACAAAAAGTTAGTATATAAAACTAATATGTGCAATCAATTTTAATTTGATAAAGTGACAAGGTAAAGTGCAACATAAAACTTAAGAGGTCACTCATCATAATACTACTTGACAAACATGTGCGGAGTTCTGATAAATAAAAATCATAATTCTCGTGAAAATAGAACATTGTAATACCATAGGAAGCTGGACTTTGAATAAGGCTGCTCATGGCCGCATAAGTATCAAAGTAGGAGTAGATTATGCCTTCATTCTCTGATTGCCATTCTTTCAACATGGATTGAAGGCCTTTATTATATTGAACGGACCAGTAATTGGTTTCTACAACACATTCTGTTTTGTTCTTGAGCCTAAACACAGGGCAGCATCCAAGTGCCCCTACTCCCGCAATCTCAAATTTACGCCCACCATTATCATATAATCGCTGCCAAATTCAAAAACATAAATAAGAGTGTACCCTCTAAGCAAGCATAATAATGGCATTATTAATATGCTTCAACTACTATATGTACACCATTAATAAACGTGGTGATGAAATTAAGTACCGTAAACCTGCAGACGCGCCTCTTTGTCGCGAATGGTGCAACCAAACACATTATTTCTTAGAAATAATGTGGGCAATTCACTGATACGCAATGAAAACTAGCCACATTAAATTTACAAGTGATACCCACAAACTAATTTTACTTTAGTTTCAAATTTACTTATGTGATTAATTTTTATCATATGCAACTTAGAAGAAAAACTTTTTGGGATTAGTACAAGTTAAACATCCTTTGTAAATTGTAATGTATGATAAGTAAACTTTGAATGACAAACACAAACACGAATGTACGAGTACGACATTAATATTTGACATGTCAACACGGATTACACTTTAAAAATGTTTCTATTTTAATATAATTACATGTGTTGACATCGTGTCGGTGTCCCATACAGGCCCGGCCTCCACACATGTGCGGGGTGTGCGCCGGTGCCGGGCCTCCAAAATTTTTAGGCCTCAATTTAAAATTTTGAAGTTTTATAATATTAGTTATATATTATTTGTACTCATAAAATATCAGATGTGTATTAATAGATTAATTTTAAAGTTCTAAAATAATAGTTATATATTGTTAATGTTCATAAAACATCATATGAGTATCAATATATTAGTTATCTATACTCATAAATATCGTTCTACTATATTTAAATTTTAAATTAGTATGTCTCTTTTTGACGTTATATATAATAATAATTATTTTTTATGTGTTTCTTATGTATAATTTAAATAGAGAATAATTTTTAATTATTTAATATTTTTTTATTAGGGCTAATTTTTAATATTTGAACAGGGTCTCCAAATAGTCAGGGACGGCCCTGGTCCCATAGTAACATGTGTCGAACATCAGACATCCATCATTTGAAGTATCTGTATTAACAGTCTATTAACAATAACAATCTAAGTACAAACAATATAACTAAAAGTAAATGCTCCTTATTATTTAAGAGTTTATTTAGCATAAAGTTGCGTTATGTGTTACCTGTAGTTGCAGTTTTAGTGAGAAAATCATGGAATCAACATATTGTTGTGGGGTGCTTTTCTTACGAAGTTCAGATGACTCAAAATATCCAAAGAGATCATTGCTTCCAATCACCACAGCAAAAATTGATTTTGAGAGATGCTTTTTTAAAGCACTTGCTCCAATTTCTCGTGTCAGTTCCCCATACACAGTTGAGTAATAATCCACTTGTTTTATCAACGGTAACGATTGTTTCTACAAATATAAACAATAAGAATATAAATTTAACATCAAGCGGGGATAGCTCAGTTGGGAGAGCGTCAGACTGAAGATCTGAAGGTCGCGTGTTCGATCCACGCTCACCGCAAAATATTAATTTTTCTTCTATTTTTTGCAAATCTTTTTGGGCCGAACAAAGGGTTGCTATCACTGTTACAGGCCCACATCCTTCAGAGATGAATCAGATGATCCAAAACATCATTTAATTTTTTGGGTTTATAAAATTCTTAATTAAATGAATTATAATAGTTTTTTTTGTGTAGATTTTTCTTTGCCAATTTTACCCTTTGTATAAACTATTTAATTTATAATTTAATCCCTATTTATTTAATTCAAATATTTATACTTTTATACAAGAAAAATACTCCTACTAAATAAGGAAGAAAAAAGCCCAATGAATTTAATATTTGTTCATTTCTTACCAAGAAAATAATTTATTTTTTTAAAATTAAATTTTACAACTTCTATTATTTTTGGCTGATAAAAGCGGAAAAATACTTCAACAATAATAGTTATAGAAAAAGGTGAAAAAAATGAAAAATGGAAATGAACTTTGTGACTTACATAACGTTCATCAGTACCATCAAATATTCCAGCACCTGCGGAGGCAAAGCTAACACCATTGATGAAGGATACATTATTCTCATTTTTGTTGGCCTTTGATATTAAAAAGAGGTAAGGCGGTGAAGTTGCCAAACCCAATTTCTCACCTGCAAATAATTAATGCAATCATACATTATTTCATTTAAGACAAATACAAAATGACTTGGAAACTCTATTCTTGTCACCACACGTGTCTAATGTTTTACTAGTGTGTGCATCAACATAAAAGCCAAAAGACAATAATAATATTAACATTTGAATTGGATATGTATGTATGTACTAATATGTACTAATTTCTACATTAAATATAAGGAAGAAAAAATATAATTCACCACTAAAATTTATATACTTGTAAGTTATCAACTTAATAATATTAGTATTGTCGATTGGATTAGGGTTTATAGACTAAAAAATTTCACTTTTACTAAATATGATAGTTAAGTTTATTTAATATTTTTTATCACCATGAACATAACTCGATAGGTATGGATATTGCAGTATGTAGAAGTTAAATTCGAACTTGAAAATTTTCACTTAATTATCTTAAGAGGTGAAATTTTAACTATTAATTAAATTTACTAACATACCCTTAATTAATTAAATTTGCCATCTCTTCACAATATATTTTTTGTAGTACAAAATATTATTAAGTATGTAAGTAAGGAAATGTTAGTTTTGAAACGATAACATTAAATATGATAGACAGGTTGATATTATTTGCTTATATTTGATGTCAAAAAATATCACCATCACTATTGTACATATAAATAATGTTGGAAGTAAAATTTTCTATCATTCTTGCTTTGTTTTTGGCCATTGGCCATAACCATATACTAGTATTTATTTTTTTTCTTCATTGTTAGTTTACCAAATCAACCCAATCACATGAGTTTCTTGGAAGGAAGAAAGAAGCTTAGAATTGAAAAGAAATATGGCTTACTTTGGCCACCAAGAATATCTATCCAACAGACTACTAATTGGAGATTATACTAACATACATAGTTCTAAGTGTTACTAATTAAAATGAGTAGAACAATTAGCAAGTTAATTTGGAAAATAAAATGAGACCATAGAAAATAAGATTTGATGATTTTGAAATTTCCTTTATAACAAAATATTTATCATCAAAGATATTATATAGTATCTAATAATATATTTGAAGAGCCAAATAAGAGAATTGATATTGAATGACATACCAATAAAATCAGCAGCATTTTTGCCGTTGCTAAATCTCCCAGTTGGTTTATGATCAAGAAAATCAATACCATAATGACGATGATTAGCCTTAGCAATAGAAAGAGTCAAGTAATTGTTGTTTCCAACATCTACAAGTGAATCTCCAAATACATAAACAGCTGGAACCATTTGAGACATTGAAAAATCATAGCTTAAAATAAATACAAAAGAACACACAAAGAAAGCTTTGAAACCCATATCATATATCTTGGTATAATATTACTATGTATGTGATTGCTTAATTGAACCTGTTCTTGGTTTTAAAGCAATTCTAAAAACTTATCAATGAATGGTACACGTCAATTTGCGCGTAAAAAGTAGAGATTTGATCGAATGGTTAGTGAAGCAAAGTGCACTCTTTAGAATATATTCTCCACCCACTTATTATAGTTGATATTTTATTTAATGTTATATTTTTTTTTAACACGGTTTAGATTCGTTATGAAATCATTCATCGAGTTGGTAATGACTAATGAGAGATGTGAAGAAAAAAATTATTAGTCGTTGTATTTTTTAAATAATCAAGTTATATTTCTAAAGAAGAGATGTATTATCAACTCTGGGAATACCATATTAATATAATAGATAAAAAAATTATCATATTAATATTTTTAAAATGTTATTTATTCTATGTTGATGTCATTGTCAAAAGTAAAATTCTTAATTTGAGCTTTGGAGCTAAATTTTAATGATCCAACTAGGACATTCTAATTTTTTAACATTTGTAAGCTTTATGATCTCAATTTTTTATGTAGCTGATAATCACGTGACATCCATATACAATTAATTAGTTGATTGAAAGCGAAAGCATTCAATATACACAAAAGTGTACTAGTATAAATCTTCTGTTCTTTATAGTTTGGTTTAATATACTATGTTTGTAAGCACATGAGGAAGACACATCAAAATACTATGTATGTATATCCCACTAATAAAAGCTGCATTAAGGGCAAAGTAAAGGTTTTTGAGTTTTTGAGTCTCTTTGATCTATCAAATAAAAATATTGGACAATATAAAATAGTATAAGATAGAACAATACAAACAAACATTTAAGATATTGAATAAATTTTGTCTTGTACGATGTTTGGTGAATAAAGTCTTGTTTTAATATTTTAAACAACTTATGTATAGAACAAAATATTGTCTCTTTGTTTACTGGAGTACAAGGATCTCTGTTTTTGTTGAGTCTCAGAAATAATTTTAAAATCAAATATAACACAGCTAAAATTATTATGTGTAATTTTTTATTTTTTAGCAGATCAAACGCATCATTCTTGTATGTAAATACCGGTAAATAGATTATTTTGTGTAGAAATGCAGGAATTAATTAGTTAGGTGTTTGAGACGGTTAGAATCACATGACGAAGGTCTTGAAGATGTGTGCGGGAAAAGCAACTGCACAGAGTCCTAAATTTTAAGGCACCAAGATAATTTTTTTTTCTTAGTTTATATATGTAATCGAATAGACTATGAAGATGTTTTTGGATTTTTATTTATAGTATTGAAAAAAGGTATACTAGTAACTTCTTGAAGACAATTTGAAATTATCTTGCATAATTTTGAAACTTATTGTAATATAGTAATTGTTATGATCTTTGTTGTGAATTAAAATCAATTGAAAAATTATATTGGCCGACGTTAAATGTTGTTTTTCAAGTAATTAAAACCAACAAGAACAATAGGACAAATAACAATTTTGTGTGTGAGCTGTTCAAAAAAAAAAAAAAAATGTTGTATGTGACAGTTCACAATGTCATAGTTAATGCAAATTTCATTTAACGTGTTTCCATTGCAATATTGCATGATAGTATTGCAAAGAAACTATTTTACACCCTCACACTCATAGATACAATAAGCAATAAAGAAAAAATGTCTAATCCTCAAAAGTTCAATTAATTGTGTTTTATTAGAAAACTATCTTAAAGAAATCCAACATACAAGTTTTCAAGAAATCACCTATAAAGATGACCAACAATGATGTTAATTTGCATTGGCAGAAAATGATATTTGGTGTGAAATGGGGTTCGATGATGATAAAATGAAGACAAATATAACTTAACCATCATTCCATGTTATTCTCCATCTCCCCATGAATTCCACAAAACAAGGAAATTTCACTTGACTAGCCAATACAACATAAACATGTATTCATTTGTTGTTTTTCGTGAATTTGTCCCTCGCACTAAATAGTAATTCTCTTTGCATTGGCTTCAACCCAACAGTTATATAGTGTAAATATTTATATATTCACCGTAAAGTAGAGTATTTATGAAAATATATCCTTAAACATGTCAAATTCCTATTCAACCTGAAATAATATGTCACAAATTTATGAGTTTTCTTGATGCATACCTCTCGATGGATCGTAGAGTTGTCTGCAACACCATCTCATCATAATTAGATTCAAAATTGGCTTCCACTTCCTAAAGAAGAAATATGTAAGGCATTTGTCATATTGTTGAACAAAACTATTCAAAGATCTTATTTAGTGAACAAACTTCCTAGAGTGAACAAACTTCACAATTATACAATATGACAATGCAACTTTTTAAAGTATGAATGAAATTCTGGAAAATATTTGTATTGCATTCTTCATTGCTAAATCATCATCAATTATAATTTAACTTGGTGTCTTGCTTTCAACTGCCTCCATAAATTGTTCAAGGAACCAACCATATGTCTCTACTCTCTCATTCAAAACAAAACCTGTTACAAACATAATTGTCTGATTATGGTGATTAACACATCAAAACCCTTAGCCTATGTTTGGTTTAAGAGAAAAAGGGGAGAGAGAGAGATAGGAACGAGAGAGATAGGCGAGAAACAAGGAATTTCATCTGTTTGGAACACATGAGAAAGACAGGCGAGAGACTAAAAACTGGTGGGTCCTACCACCTTTTTATTTCTTCGCTAGATTGCAGAGAAAGTGGAAAGAAAGATTGCTTCTTTTTAATTCATTTCCATTTATACCCTTTGTTTTCTCACCATATGTGTCTCACCATGTATGAATCAATGAGAGTGTGATTAACATACTTCATCAAAGAATAATAAAAAAGGTGAATTACTAGCATATGACAATACACAGTACCAATACAATTGTTTATTTACGTTTTTATACTCCAGTAACAATTAAATGGCTTAAAATAGGAATTGGTACCTAAACGGTGAGATTGAACGGTTGGTTTAATTAAGTTATTAATTATTCCATTAATGCATGTTGACATAAAATATTCAATTTCTATATTAAAATAAAGTGTGCGTGATTTGATTAATTAAAATATGAGTTTAATTGATATGCACTGACGGTGTAAAATAATTTTACACGGTCATCCAATAAGAAATCACCAATCTTCCATATCATATGAAGAAAGTGGGGTAAAGTGGGGTGACGTAGCGGAATACATGGTTGTCATTGATTGACAGTGTAAAATTATTTTACACTGTCGGTGCATACAAATTAAATCCTTAAAATAAACATAACTAACTAAAATTTTAATTCATAATTTTGATAAGGTTATTTTTGTCAATTTAAAAGGTTATTATACTTCTCTCTTCTCTATTTATCTTCTCTTTCTATCATACCAAACAATAACATAAATCTACTCTATTTCTCACCTATTTCTCTCTTCTCTTACTCTCTTTCACTTATTTCTCTCTTCACAATTTCTTCTTAGAACCAAACAAAGCATTAGTGAATAATGCATTAGAGAGGATATGCGTTCCTATTTGCGACCCAACTCGGCCACGCCTGCCTCATCACCTTCCCATCACTATCGTCAAATTTCATGGAATCAATCATTACCGTCCATCTTTTTAAACTTTCCACACCACCGTTTCACGAGCCCGATATTTCAATGGCTCTGATCACAAATTTCACACTATGTGGACCCAATCACAAAGTATAAAATGACATGTTTCTCCTACACTCATATACTAGAGTGTGAAACCAATTTTTAATAGTTCAAGTGGTTGTTTAGTCAAAAGTGCTTATGAGAAATTAGACTGGAGTGGACTACCAACATTGGATCTTGGCCATCCCTTTCAAACTTTGTTGAATTTCATCAATTAAATCTAACCATACGAATTTTCACCACAGTTTAATACAGAGTAATAATTTATTTTGAAAAAATTATAAAAATATTATATAATATAAGTTATTTTCTTTCAACGGATTTTTCTCCATACATAAAAGTTACAAATCAAATCTATAACCATTTATTTAAAGAATCTAAATACTATTTTATATATCACTTAAACCAACTCAATATTGATTCAAGAGGCAAATTCAACTAATAACGTGTCATGCAAATCCTCCTCTAATTCTATTGATTCAATTCAAACCTCAAATTTTCAAGTATGCATGCAATAGAATTGAGAAATAGTGTCCTTGACTTTCACCATGATGTTCCACTTGGTAATGGTAGTAAATCATTGAATCATGAAGTCAACTATGAAATTTATCTTTTAACCATAATGTTTTGAGGAAAAGAAACTTGTGATTAGTTAATAAAATAAGCTTATTCTAGTTCTCTTTTTACTTTACTCCATCTTTGTCCTTCTCAGCTCAATAACTAGTTAGCTAATGCTTTGTGGGGTTGGTTAGTGTTAAGTATCTTTGTTAATCTACTAGATAAAATATTAAAAAAAGAAAAACATTAACAAGTGTAGCAAAACAATAATATAATTTAAAAGTCTTTTCAATATTTTTATGAAAAAATAGCAAAATATTAATCGAGATAATTTTTTTGTTTTTAACCCTCTAAATTTTAGAGAAGGATATTTGATTTAAAATTGGACTACAAAGTAAATAAAGTCTGATAAAAAAATTGATACGACCAAAAATTGAATTCAAATTTTCTCAAACAATTTGTATTAAAGAGAAACTCATTAACCACTTGAATTAATATTTTTAATTCTTAATCGAGAATTGAATTCGTATACAATTAAGAAATCATATACCACAAAAAGAGAATAACATACTAAATCAATTTTTTTTTTTTTTACAAAATACTAAATCAATTAAGAAATGCAGAAGTCAAATGAAGAAATAATTATAACTTGATTTTCATTTTTATCAACACAACTTTCCTTTAATATGCACCGTATCAATAACTAAATAATTTTATTTTACTTTCCTTACAAGTAAAATATGCAATTAAGTATGGTTATTTGTGTTGACTGAAATTAAGTACTACGGAGTATGTTACTAGTGTGTAACAAAAAAAGTTAATTTAAGTTTGACCAAAAAAATTAATTAAGTATGATTAATTATAAACGCCACAAGTAAACTGTTTAAGAGGAGGTGGGTTTACGCGCCACAAGTGTGACTGTGAGCCATTGGAGATAACGTTGTATGAAGAAAACTGAAAAGTAAGTAAAGATGACGGAACAGAATTACGGACACGGTCAGCAGGCAAAGGGACACGCAAGGGCGTTCCGGGTAACGGGCAGCACAAAACGCCGTCATTTTCATTCAGCAACGCCGTTTCACACCAACGTACAAAATTTAAGGGTCATATTAACTTGTGCATCAATGGCACATGATAAGCTACCTAAAAGTAGAAAGTTAGCATTTAATGATGTAAAATATTTAATGTTTTGAAAGTTAAATGCACAAATTTCAAAAAAATATTTCTATTTTAGCATTCTTAACATGTGCCTTTAATGCACAAGTTAACATTTTCCAAAATTTAAAATTACTACTCCCTCCGTCCCTATTTATAAGAGCTAGTTTAACAAAAATTTTGTCCCTTTTTATAAGACCCTTTTACAATTATCAATGACATTAATTATTTATTTTCCAAACTTACCCTTATTTACTTTGCATAGTTTTTTTAATAGCATTAAATTCTCTTTTGTTTGATACCAAGCACTACAATTAATTGTAAGGGTAAATATGTAAAATTAATATAATTTGCTAATCAATTTAATATTAAATCTCACTTTCTTAATACTCGTGTTTTGTCAAACTAGCTTTTATAAAAAGGGACGGAGGGAGTATTAAAAAATATTTTTTTGAATCAACTATTTAAAAATATGGAAAATGCTTATTAGTACCCCGGGACACTAGTTAAAGATATCAATTATAGTATAATAACCTAGAAACTTGTGCAGTCAACACATTTAAAATATAAATAATGTTGTTGTCAAGGTAAAATTTACTACTGGACACTAGTTAGCATTACCCTAAAAATATTTGAAGGATGATAATGAGTGATTTAAATCACTATATTGGTCGTGCAAAGTATAATTAGTTGTCACATTAATTTTATTTTTTTTGCAAAGTCACATTAATCTTTAGTTATACCAAAGTTATAAATATATTCGTAATCTTTCATTTAATATTAATTTTATGGACTAATTTACCAATAAAATAAACATTCTAAGTCTAAATCTACTGTATAAAAACAAAAGTGAGGATAAAAATGAATAATAAAAAATACATTTATGAATTGGTTTGTAACTTTGGTACATTCAAAAACTAATGTGACAAACGACTTGCATATTAGGATCAAAATAGTGATTTTTCTGAGTAATTTTCGAGTATTAGCTCTCGATTTAAAACTTGAAAATATTGTCATGTAAAATTGTATATTCAACTCATATATGGTCCTAATAACATACTACTATATTCTAAAGATACATGAATTTTCTTTGTCAAGTAGTTAAGTGACTAAAATTTCACCCTTAAAGTTAATAAATGAAATGTCAATGCATTATTAAATAGAGTTCAAAATTTTCATATTTGAATTTGAATTTATTAATGAGTTATTAATTAGTATTATTTGACACTCTTAGAATATAAATTATTTAATTATCATAATTCTTCATTTGATCATTATTTGTGATAAAATTTATTATTCAAATATGTTGAATAACTAATGCACGTGATCTATAATTATAGAACATATATATCATTTACTTAATGAATGTTTCCTTTTTTATTATGTATTTTACTTTCTTTCTTTTTTTGAAGAAGCCAAATGAATATAATAAAGGAAAATGCTAAACAGTGCCCCCGGAGCAATGGTTAAGCATATTAAAATAGAAAATTTATCTCAAAATGTGTGCATTCAACACATTGAAAATGTAAAAAGTTGTTTTCTCAATATTAAATTTTTATTTTATTTCCCTTTTTGGTATGCTTAATCATTACCCCGGGGACACTGTTTAGCATGACCCTATAATAAGATAACAAGTTAAGCACAAGGTGTGCCTAACAAGAAAAAAGTTACAAATTAAAAGTGTTCAAGCTTAAAGTAAAGCAAAGCAAAGCAACCCATTAACCATGACAAATCCCTAAACAAGCTAGGGGATGAACCCACCAACAATGCAAGACATAATTAAAATTATTTTGTCGAGTCTTCAACCACCACCAAGCAAGAGTTTTTACCTTATCGAGCAACGCATCGGCCGAAACTCCTTGATTTGAGAAAACTATGTTATTTTTTTCCTTTCAAATAGTCCAACAACAAGCCAACCAAATTGCATGAATATCTTGACGAACTTCTTTTCTAAACAAATAAGTATTACAAAATTGCATAGCATGCTCATTTGCTGAATTTGACACGGGGCAAGATATACCCAACCAAAGCATAATTTTACGCCAAAGGGGAGTAGCCAATTTACAATTGAAAAACAAGTGATCGGAGGTTTCAACGACTCCACAATCACCTACACACAACACAGAGTCCAACTGATTCATTCCACGGTGCAACAAGTTATCCTTAGATGGAAGCTTGTTCTTTAGCAATCTCCAAGCAAACAACGACACCTTCAAGGGAGCTATTTTATTCCAGATAACTTCTTGGTTAGCCACTGGTGTATTTGGGACGGCACCATGAGTAAGCAAGTGATAAACTCCCCTGACTGAGTAACCTGAGTCGGGCTCAAGTTGCCAAATCCATTTGTCTGATACATTTACCTGCAATAGAACGTTATCTAAAATAGCACAACACTCCAAACTCAATTTCTTCTCCCATGCAAATAAACTCCTCCTCCAACTTCATCGGCTACCTCCAACACCCCATCCCGACCTCCACTTATCAGCAACTGAAATATTTTTATCTACTGTTAACTTAAAAAGTCGAGGAAAATGGATATGAAGAGTTGGGGGGTGGGTGAAACTTTTCATATCCATTTTACTCTATTTTTTTTAATTTCTTTATCTATCTTTCTCACCTATGAAGCACAGACTCCGACACGAAAACCTGACACGACACTGACGTATCGGTACTGCTAATATAAAAATATAGGACACTGACACTGCTACATATTTATAAAAGATCTAAATTGAGAATCAAAATATATACATGTGCATCTTAGTTGAGCAAGTTATTGCGTTATAAAAAAGTTTTAAAATAAAATACGATAGTATTTGATCTTTATCTATTCATCTACCATAAAAAAATCTTAAAATATTGTATTGAAAATATGTAAAGTCTTTAATCCCCACTAATATACATAGTTGTTTTGATACATCATTTACCCTTGTTGATATGTCTGATGTTTATCTAAATAGAGTACAAGCAAAGAACAAGAAATTTCTTTTGAGATACTTTTCCGACACTTGTTGTACAAATGTTTTACAGATGTCAGACACCGATCTAAGGAGTGTTGTAGTAAAAGAAATTATAATTTTCTTTGACACATATCCGAGCTTTCCGACACGTGTCGTACAAGTATCATAGGAGTATCGTACACCGACACATGTCGGATACCGCGACACGCCTAATGATATAGGTGTCAGTGCTTCATAGTTTGTCACATCATTTATTGAATGATATTTTTGTAAAATAACTCATATCTTTCATACGTATAACATTAAATATATTTCTTAAACTATATGAAATTGATACTCTTATCATTTCCATGATGAGAACCTCTCTAATGAGTGATTTGTAAAAACCAAGGTTGTCAAAACCGGACCGGACCGGCCGGTCGGACCGGTCGAACCAGACCTGCATCCGGTCCGGTTGGTGCGCAAAACCGTTCTGCGAGAGAACCAGGATCAAACCGGGATAAAACCGGAAAAAACCGGTGACCCGGCCGGTTTGGAGGTCTAGTTTTTTTTTTCAGTATTTTTTTAAAAAATAAAAATATCAAAAAAGCTAAATTAGAAACAAACCGAAAAAAGGAAAGAAAAATATGATTTTAATTAAGATATTACAAGGCTATGACTTTTCCATTTATCATGGTATGAATATTTACAAAGTAATTGACAACATATATGTTCTTAGTTTGGCAACAAAGTAATTACATATAATTACAAAATACTCCCTCCGTCCCATTTTAAATGACCTCTTTTTGACTTAGTATACTATTCATTTGACCTGCTTTGACCTTATTTTTCTACTAATATATACATGCAAATATTAGCATATGAGATGTTGTTTGATTTGTCTCGACGAGTACTTTCAAAATATACCATTTTTATAATTTTTAATAATATATAATTAGAGATATTAATGATTAAAGTTGTGCATTGGCAAACGTATCAGTGGTCAAACAGGTCATTTATTTTGGGACAGAGGGAGTAATAACAAATGATATTGTAATTATTACAAATGATATTCTATTGATTGATAATAATAGTGTGAGATTTCGTCAAAAAAAATAAAATAGTGTGAGATTTTTAAAATATTTGTAATCAATGTTGGCTAAGATATTGCTCTTTTATTCAATAGTATAAAACTTTGATTATTATACAATTTTTTTTGAAAAAGCAAAATTAGCTCACCCAAATTAAAATATTATCCTTACCCAAAAAAAATTATTGGAATATTATGCATTTTTTTTGTTTAATATGTTTTATATATTATAAAAAATATATATTTAATTAAAAACGGTCCGACACCGGTCCGATCCCGATCCGACCATTAAACCTTGAGCCGGTAAGCTCACCGGTTCGATAACCGGTCCAATTCTGACAACCTTGGTAAAAACCTTTGTTAGCTCCCGCCGAGCTTTGAGACATGCTTTAATCACCTCAAAATCCAACTCAAACTTTTTATTAGAAAAAGTAATACTTCCACTCTCTCTAATCTTTTTTACAAGAGTCATTTAAGTAAATAAAATTTAATGCATGTGATCTACCAAATACATTAACTTTTTTACTCATATATCTTTTGTAATAAGATAATTGGAATTCAAACTCTAATTATCTCTCTATATATAATGCAATGTGCTATCAATTAAATTAATAACTCCAATAAACATAATTCAAGTGTTACATATAGGATTTTTTTCCACATAAGTTGTTACATCCTATCAAGCATGAACTCTGATACGGACACCGAGACACGACACGACATAGACAATCAGACACCGATAATGTAAAAAACATAGGACACTAATACCGTTATATATGATAAAATTTGATTTTATTTATCGATTTATTATTAAAAAAAGTTAAAAATATATTAATCAAAATTAATATCTTTAACTCTTCATTGATAACATTGTTTTAATACATGTTTAACTTTTTTAAAGTGTTAAAGCAAAAAAATAAATAAATTATTTTATTGGTGAAACTTGTTTGACTATTTTGACAGATGTCGTATGAATATCATATAAGTGTCAAACACCAACACGTGTCAAACACCGCGACACGCCACCTCCTAAAAATGTCTGTGCTTCGTAGGTTACATCTAATTTTTTTTTGACTAAATAAAAGATATTCATTCATTCAAATTGATAAGAGTACATCGATGCAATACAAATTCAAAATCGCTAAAAACAAAAAGGATGAATCTGCGAACAAACTCACAGCATCCGTGTTAATAGCATAAAACGGCACATTGCATAAGCCTACATATTTGACTATATTGAAGTTTCCGGAGTATCCATGCCTCCGGATCTGTAGCGTTGATGGCACAAAAGTCATTGATTCGATCTGCACTGGATCAACCGTAATCTTTCAAACTGAAACAAATGAACACCGCACCAAGACGGGACAACAATACTCCGCACTAAGACGGGATGAAATCAAAAAAACAAACGAAAGAAATACTAAATATATGTGAAAATCACACTTATTTAATTAAAATAGAAATAAAACGATTTGGAGGGGTGATTTTAGGCCTAAATTGACCCTAAATCACCCCTCTCTAATATATCAAGAAGAAAAGAAAAAATGGGCGATGACTAGGGTTAGAGAGGAGGAGGAGCAAAATAGAGGTTACATCTAATTATCCGTTTTAAAATGTGAAATCAAAACAACTAAGTGAGAAGCACTAAGCCATATAAAAAGAGTAAAAAGGAAGGAGTAAAAGAAAAGAGTGAGAGTCACACAAAAAACTCAACCTGATCCGAACCTAAGGTCCATGCCTAGAAACCGAGGCTCGGACTAGACTGAACCTCACGAAAAAAGCCAAAGCACCCCCACACACTCGAAAAATAATGGAACCCAAAGCAAAGCAAGAGAGAGAAACCCAAACAGGGTTTTAGAGAGAGAGAGAAACAAACAAACAAACAAACAAACAAAGAGATTTTTAGAGAGAGAAACTAAAATGGGGCAGATCGTGAGAAGGAAGAAGAAAGGAAGACCTTCCAAAGCAGATCTAGCTCGCCGCTCCGGTCAATCTCCGGCAGACACTTCTCAAAACGATCTACGACGGAGCCGTCGACGGAGAAATGTGAGGTATAATATCATAGACTATGATGATTACCTCGATGAAGAAGATGAAGATGAAGAAGAAGATGATGAAGATGAAAGAAGACGCGAGAAGAAGAAGTTGAAGCTTGTTGAGAAGCTGAATCAAGGTGTGGATGAAGATGAAGATGAAGAAGAAGATGAAGATGATGATGATAAGCATAGTCGCGGTAGGTCGCGTGTCAAACACGCGCCTGTTTCAGATAAAAGAAAAATTGGAAGAAAAATTGAAGATAGGGTTGATGAAAAAGAAGAAGAGGAAGAAGAAGAAAATGAAAATGAAGAAGAAAGAGAAGAGGAAGAAGTAGTAGTAGAAGAAGAAGAAAGGAATGAAAATGCAGAGGAACATGATGATGAAGAAGAACGTGTAGCTGAAAGGGGTGAGGTATGAAAATTGAAATAAATAAATTAAAAATGGGGGAAAAAATAGTGAAAATGCATTTGAATTTGTATGATTTTTTTTAAGACTCGGTATCTGGTATCTAGCTCAAAGACCGACTAATCCGAGAGGACTAAAGATCTGTATGATTTTTTTTTTCTTGAAGATTTGGTATCTAACTCAAAGACCAACTAATCCGAGGGACATTGAAAGCTTTGTATGATTTTGTGGGGGAGGGAAGAAAGAATGTGTTTGTGTTGTGTTGTGTCCAGCTCAGCTGAAATCACTGAGATTTTTTGTTGTTGTTGAGAGATGAATGATACTAATTGGTCCATTATTCAATTTATATCTTGTTTCTCTCTCTAGGTTTTTCTCTCTCTCTCTTTCACTCTCTCTGTCTATGTCGGGATTTTGGGAGAGAGATAACTAACGGGTCAACTGTCAAAAACTAACACACACACACACATGTAGAGTTTCTTTGATTACGGTTTCATTTTTTTTCTTTCTCTCTCTATATCTCTATATCTATATAACTATATAGCTATGTGTCTATAACTATAACCTTAAACTACGCATTGTTTGTTCTGTCTCTGTCCCTGTCTAAATCGCATCTAAGTATTTGTTATAGTTTTTGCCTTTTTAACGGTTTTTGATTATTACAACATTATTAATTGTGTGTGTTTTTCTTGGTGTGTGTGGTTTCTGTTGTGACAGGTAAAGGGTATAAAAGTGGATGATTCAAGAGGGCTCCACTCTGTTACAGGTTTGTGTTTCTGATTTGTTGTTTGGGTTGTAATTCTTAAATTTCTCATTTTTCTTACTTATGCTTTATGATGAAACGTGTTGGATATTGAAGGGTAGTTAGTGGAGGGTGTATAGTGTTTTCATTGTTACAGCATCGTACTCTTTGTTGAGTTTCTCATCTTGGTTTTTTGTTTTCACTGTTAGGGACCCCTTTGAAGGTTCAGTCCGAAATTCTGTTGCCTGATAAGAGGACCCTTGAATTGATCCTAGACAAGCTTCAGAAGTAAGAGGTTTTTCTTTTGTTTATAGTGTTTATGATTTCATCTCTGGTGAATGCTTTTATATTCCATTCCATGGTGATGCCGTGTTTTATGGTGTTTGTTTTCTTGACTTGGATGATGGCAGGAAGGATACATATGGTGTGTATGCAGAGCCAGTTGATCCGGAAGAGGTGTGTGAATTTTTCTTCCTGTAATTTGTTAGTCTTGTTATTGGAATGCGATCTGGGTTGGGAATTCAGTTTTTTCTTCTTTTTCTCTTTGCAGCTTCCTGATTATCACGATGTCATTGATAATCCCATGGACTTTGCCACCGTGAGGAAGAAATTGGCAAATGGATCTTATACTACATTAGAACAATTCGAGGTGTGTTAAAATGTATTGACTGTACCCATGAATTTTGATTGTTTTTGCTACATGATTATACTGGTATTCTATACTGACTATGATTCTTGCGCTGCTTTTACTAGTAGTATATGTGGGTTGTGGGCAAGAGGCTGGTTGGCCCGTGTGATTAGTATGAGATAAAACTGAGTCATTTAGGATGCTGACAAGAGCATGCAACCGGCAGTAATGATTTGTGTGTTTTTGAGAGATTCTCACGGCAAAATCTATAGAAATATAATATTAATGGGGATCTTATTAAATTTAGCTTTAGTTATAAGTTTTACTGTATGAGTGTGTTTGTTCAATCTTAATGATTGATTGGGATTTGGCAACAACATTGACATCGGAGGTGGAAGAATTAATTCATTTTTTGGGTCTGTTTGTAACATGTCTATTTTGGCATTGATAAATCATAAATGATAGTCTTCTTAACTTGGTGGGTAATATTGCAGTTTGGCTCTTCGGGTCATAGAGCCCTGAAATTTCACCGTCATGGTATGATCTTGCTTAAACACTAGGAAAAACAGGATTCAACATACGATAATTATAGAGAAAATTAGGGTAGCCACTATTGTAGAAACACTAGTAAAGAGAGCGGGCCAGATGGTATATAGTCCAATAATTAAGAGAAGTTTAGAGATAAACTGTATCTTAGGACATAATGCATGATAGGACCATCGATAAATCTTTGAAGCTAACTCAACCTGGTGGAGAAAAGACGTGCTTGACTTAGTTGATTTTAGGTGGGAAATCTTGATTTACTAGGACAGCAAAGGCAATGCCTATATGGTATACCTTATGATGCATTGTCTGCCATCAAATCTTCACTCTCAAATCTACAAAAACAATTTTATGCCCAGTGATATACTGGACTATAATTTCTAGAGGTTGACCATTGATAGGCATTAGTGATATATTGGACCGTCCCTTTTATTTCATTAAAATTAAAATGCCAAGCTTTCGTTTGCTTTATCATCTGAATCAATTTTAAACTGCACATAGATGGCACCTTCCTGACTGAGTGATGTATTAAAATAACAAATTTATTTACTGACATTTAAATGTAATTGTTGAATGCAGAGTGATGTATTTTTGATTTGCTCAAATGCAATGCAATACAATTCGTCAGATACTATATACCACAAACAGGTAAGATGATTATTTTTCTTTGTTTTGCTTGAAAAATATGGCAACTAACCATTTGGTTGTGCTTGCTAAATGATCCTTGTATTTGTTACAGGCACGTTCAATACAAGAACTGGCTAGAAAGAAGTTTGAGAAGTTAAGGATCAACTTAGAACGCTCTCAGAGTGAGATGAAATCTGAACAAAAAACAAAATCCAATTCCTTAGGTAAGAAGCCAGCAAAAAGGCCACTTGGTTATGCTTCACAGGAACCTGTTGGCTCTGATTTCTGCTCTGGTGCAACTCTTGCTACTACTGGAGAAGTACTGCCAATTTCCCATCCAATTCAAGGTATCTTCTGTGAAAGACCTGGCAACATTGATGTCCCTGTGGAGGGGAATGCTTTCTTTTTCGACGTAAATCAAGAGAAAACAGAAGAATTTATTTCAGGTATCCCAGAAGAGACAAAACTCTCCATTCGATCCGTTACACCGTGTTGTCACTGTTTCATTTTCTGCATACTCCCAACGTAGGATCTTAATATAACATCTGACTATTTTTCATTTGATTTTATTATTGTCTTGTTTCAGGGAAAGGCCTTCCCTCCAAGATGGGAAGGAAATCATCTGTGCAAGATTATGAACGCCGCGCTACTTATAATATGTCTAATCTACCTGTTACTAGATCTGATTCAGTGTTTACGACGTTTGAGAGTGAAATTAAGCAGTTAGTTACTGTATGTATCATAATGAGTAAAGTTTAGTCCTTGAAAACTTTAGCTTTCTTTTCTTGCTCAAAGCATTTAATAATGTATTTTTTTGGAAACAGGTTGGACTTCAAGCTGAATATTCCTATGCCAGGAGTTTGGCTCGTTTTGCTGCAACTCTAGGACCTACTGCTTGGAGAATAGCTTCCCAGAAGATTCAACAGGCACTGCCATCTGGCTGTAAATTTGGTCGTGGTTGGGTTGGAGAGTATGAACCACTTCCAACCCCAGTATTAATGCTTGATAACCGTGTCCCAAAACAACCTAGTCTGGCAACAAAGTTGCAGTCTACTACTAAATTACCAAACGTCGGCAAAAATGGTAAGAGTGTAGAATCCACCTTGGAACATCCTGTAAATGAACCGATGTTTGAGGGGAAACAGCCTTCAGTACGCCCTGGTTGTGGACTCGCATCAGAAGGAAAACCATCATTGTTTGGTTCTGCTGGAGTAAGACCGAATGCTTCTATCAATCTCACTCGTCAGCAATCAAATGTCCAAACCAGGAATGTTGGTAAGTCTGAGAATAAGGGTTTGCAGCAAGTGGAGTTGAACTCTTTACCCTCAAGCGATCAGAACAATGGCAGTCTAGTTGCAAAGCTTACAAGTAATGCTCCTGCAGCTGTTTCTAAACCTAGAGAGATGGTACCAAGTAACATGAACATTTTAACATCCATGCCTTTCAAGCAGCCAGATGCTAACGTAGTTGTTAGTGGAGAGTTACCAAATGGAAAAATCAGGAATACTAGTTTCAATAGACGGATGACTGGTCCATCATCTGAAAGTACATCAACTCAGACTGGCAGATCAGCTCCCTTTGTTACCCATGGGCAAGAGCAGAGTCTTAGCGACCCAGTTCAGATGATGAGAATGTTAGCCGAGAAGGCTCAAAAGCAGCAGGCTTCTAGTTCATCTAATCATTCCCCTGTCGAAACTCCACCAGCGACTCCATCAGTTACACCTGGACGGAGAGAAGACTTGAGCAATGCCTCGGCAGCAGCTGCTCGTGCATGGATGTCTGTAGGAGCTGCAGGGTTTAAACAAGGACCTGAAAATTCTAGCTCACCCAAAAGTCAGATTTCTGCCGAGTCACTGTACAACCCAACCCGAGAGTTCCAGCAGCATCTTTCACGAATTAGGGGCGAGTTTCCTCCTGGTGGAATGCCTTTCCAATCAGAGAAGAACAATTTTCCATTTCAGGCACTTGTACCTCAACACATGCACACAGTTGGTGTTTCACAATTTCCAAACCGACCTATGGTTTTCCCTCAACAAGTCGCAGCTTCCGACCTATCAAGATTTCAAATGCAGCCCCCTTGGCAAGCTGTCCGGCCTCATAGTCAACCAAGACAGAAACAAGAAACACTTCCTCCTGACTTGAATATTGATTTCCAATCACCTGGGTCCCCTGCAAAACAATCTTCTGGTGTGCATGTTGACTCACAGCAACCAGACCTGGCTTTGCAGCTATGACACAGCGTTCCAATTCTGATGTGCATGTTTCTGCAAAAATTTGACTGATTGAATTTCGGCTCCTGTCATTGGATGTTGTTTTTGATTCATAAAGTTGAGGAAAAGGTCACTACTTTGTTACTTTAAGAAGGGATGAAATGGATACCATGTTCTGGAGAAGATTGTTATCCCTTGGATGCTTGTGTTGGGGATCTTATGGTTTTGTTATGTAGGATTCAGCTCCAGGTGACTCGAAATGAGTTTCCTTATGTTCAAAGACTTGAGTAGATTTGGGGGAAAATAGCTCCAAAACCTGCTCCAAAACCTTTCCATCTTTTCCTGACGAGGATTACCAAGACACTGCAGCATGTGTATGTACTATCATGGTGTTTGAAAACCCCATAGAAAAAATATCAAGGGGTCAATTGATTATTATGATGAAATGTTACTTAGATTTTTCATTAGATTGCAAAATATCATGTTGATGCCTTGTACATGCATTACTTATCGATGAAATTGAGTTGCCTATATTTTCATTTTGCAGATTACTTGTTTATCCGAATTGGCGGAGAAGGAACACCACATTTTAGTCCTTAATGCTGTTATTATTCTGTACATGAAATGTTTACATGTCACTATTGCAAAAGCACATTTGCTTTTTCTTGTCTTACTTTTACCCTACTGAGCTGCTACATCAAAATTCAGGTTAAAGAGACTAACAGTCATAAAATGGAGCCAATTGAGGGATCATGAGAGCTATAAAGAGCATGATTGGAGTACTAAATTAGTTTGCCATTTAGGGACACATTGAGCAAAGTTACATGAAATGATGAAACCAAACATAAAATATATGGTGGTTGTAACCAAAAAAATATATGGCGGTTCCCACTTCCAACTTTTATATTTGGAAGGCTTAAAAAATAACTAATGGCAGCTACACTCGACCAATTCATGTAGACACACACCTATTATTATAAGTCATATAAAACATAAACTAGGTAAGCCACATTTTCCCTCCTCATAAACAAGGTAAGGCATTTAGATTTAGACATTATTTTTTGGGTTTCAAGATTTAGACACGTTTATTTGTACCTTTTTAAAGTTTTTTTTCTTTTCAAATAAAGTTATATTTGTGCCTTTATATAAAGTTATATTTAAAGAATTGAAAACGTTTTGTTTACAAATATTTTTAAATAAGATAAGAAAATAGCTTGTGGTTGTACCAAAAAATAAGAAAATAATCTGTCATAAAATAAGTAAAGCATTGCCGATACAGCTATATTATTATTAGGTTATCATGATATTAATATGAAGTTACCACTACTATTAGCAATGATTAATCTCCGTCGGAGAATCTACGGGTCACAAAAGTGGATTTTCTCATTGAATGTTTGACCACATGCTTAAGGGAGCTAATACTCTTATCACTTGGATCAATTTATCGTTAAAATTTATTCAAAATCCAAACACACTCTTTGAATGCTTTACCAGCTGTCTTTTTATGTCCTTTTGACTTTGAGAGCAAGCATGGCCATATTAAACAAACTATGAATGGTTTGGATTCCTTCCTAGACTAGAAGATTCATAGGGGCAGCAGAAAATATTTGAGAAGGACAAAACCATGAATGTTTCTTTCTGTTCCTGAGACCAAGGTTTAGGTAGCAAACTAGGCCCACACAACTTCATACTTACTCTTGTCTCTTGAAATATTTTATCACCATTGTCATATGACAAAATTAATAATTCTAACATGGTTTGGTATTTGGGGTCTGTACCTTGTCCTTTCATTCATCACCTTATAATTGTACATTTATGTTTATCTCCATATTTTTGTATTTTTCATGTGATTGTAACTTGTACTATATATAAGAGATACATCTACATCTCTTTGTTGTATTCAGCAAAATTTTAAGATATTAGTTTCATTAACTAACCTACATGATTTGTTAATTGTGATTTGAGTTTTTTAATCATGTGGTTAGAGTTTAATTTCAAGTGTAAGTATATAAGAATATCAATTAGGATTTAAATCCTCTCATGTACCGACTAATTCGAGGGACACCGAAAGTTTTGAATGAATAGTATTGAATAAATGTAATAAACAAATATAAATAAATATTTTGTATTGATTTGTGTATAGATTAATATCTCATGTCATCTTGGAGTCAGGCCACTATTTAGAGAATCAACCAACTATCTCAATTTCAAGAAGTATGAATCAATTTAAAAAACTAAATTACGGGGTAGAATAAGAACATAATAAAGAATCAAAGGGAGGAAAAATATATATATTTGTCGCCTTATTCATAAGAACATAATAAGCACAGTTTAGAGGAAAAATATTTTATATTTATTTGTCGCCTTACAAATTTTATGTCAAAGTTGGATAATTAAGTCATCATGAAATGTGACAGTGTTGACTAAAGAAAATAATGTCATGTGTTGGTTAAACTTTTAAGTTTTGTTGTTTGTAAACGTCACAATTATTTTAGTTTTGACAGGCAGAGAAAGTAAATTGTAATGTGAATTCAAACATGTTAGAAGTGGCACCCAAATATTGAAGCTAATCAAAGTAATTTGTTGAGCAATTTGGTTAATTTTCCTTCTCAAATAATAGCATACTAATTTATGCAATAATATCATTCATCAATTTTCATATCAATCAATTCCTTGCTGCTATAACACAAAAAATTTAACAATCATTGAACCATAAATAAATAAATCAACTTGTTTTCTGTTTATCTTCAGCAGACATAGTATGCCCATTGTCCCTCATTACATCAATAGTGGTGTATTACCATATAGCATTATTATTATACTTAAAAAAAGAAGAAGCAGTACTTTCCATTTAAAATCATAATAATAATCATCACAAACATGTAACTCCAGTGCAAAAACAAACAACAAAACTAATTGTTTATTCTTTCAAATGGTAGAAAGCTCTCCTTATAAATCATTATCTGGCAATTTGATTCACCTTTAACACCAAGCTCTTCAATTTTCTGAGTGTATAAATTAAACCATACTAGTTCACCATCATTTTTCCTAAAGAATATATCACCCTTGTTACCAATTCCAATCGGATGCTCAACACAGGGCAAAAGATCCACAATAAATAGTTTGATCCATGACTCCTTGATTCCAACTTCACCCAAAATTGATACGTGAAAAGTACTCGTCTCTGCATAATTTGAAATTAATCCAATTGATCCATTTAACATGATTAAATTTCTAAAGATGAATACAGAATCAATATAATCCATATTTGAAGGTATGAATGTTTTCACAAAGGTCTCATTCTTCAAGTCAAATGACACCAAAATATTTTCATCATCAATTTCACCCTCACAGCACCAATGACAAACTCCATCGGTGTACGCTTGACCAAAATACTGTGTAGGCATATCTAAATCAAGTTTTCTCCAACAGTTATAGTTTAAAGAATATATCTCCCACAAGGATTCGTGAAATCCATATCCATCTTTCCATGTCTCTACAAAATCTTCGTCAGTTATGGGATGAAATCTTATATGTCGAACCACCTTATAGTCATCGCAAACTTGGTCATAACCAAATCCATGGAAATCAATAAAGGGATCCAACCAAGGAAATTCAAAGGCAAAAAGACTAGGAGAAGTAACTTTGCATTCATTAGTAGCTGGATTCCACAATACAAATCTCCCCAATTCTTCAATTTTATTACGAATGCCATCTACCCATGCCGCACGTTCAATACAAAAAATGCCATTAACACTATAACCATTAATATCAAAATCACATTGCTCTTGAAATGGATTCGGCCAATCTAATTTGAGCATACTCTTCTCGCTAGAAAGAGAATACAACTTAGGCTCATATTCGCAAGGGAGATGCCAGTGTTCAATTGCAATATGATGTAAGAGGAGAGATGTATCATTGTCATAAGAATGATTCTTATATAAGAAATTTCTACGGAATATGTCCATGAAATAAGGGTTTTGAAACATAAGAGACCATGATTTGTTTACGCATAAAAATCGAAACAAAGATTTAATAGGCAATTTTGAGAGAATAACCAAAGCAACATCATCATATATGTGATTGCTAACGTTTTCAGTCGTTGCAACCACTAATTTGTCCATATATCTAAACTGATTGATGAAGTGATGAAGGGAATGAGTTGTTAGAAACCGCTGAAGCCAAACAAAGGCACTTTTTAAGTGTGGCGTGTGGAAAACCTAGTTGCTGTTGCAGCAATTAATTGTTTTTATTTATAGGATTTTATATAAACTTAACTTTTGTTTGAAATACGTGGGCCTGATTTGACAAAGCCCATAAGAAGAATATTCTTAATTCCTATATTTTTTATTTTTTCACGTAGCCTAATTAATGCTAGAAATTTCACCCTTAAAATTGATAAGTGAGATGATTAGAATTTGAACTCCTACATATATAATACTCCGTACAATGTTATGTCAATTGAGCTAAACTCAGATGATACTTTTTTTATTGCATATAAGTCTCAAGGAGAGAAAACAAATACTTAGGCTTTGTTTGGGAGTTTTGAGAGGAAGGAAAGGAAAGGTTAAGGAGGGGAGGGGAAGGAAAGGGAGGGAAGGGATAAAAGGGGGAAATCCTTTCCCTTGTTTGGGAGTTGAAAAACCAACAAGGAATGACATAGGGGGCTTATGTGATGATTTTACTATTTTGTCCTTTTTTCTCTTAAAATCAATACATTATGTTATACTATTTTGCCATTGTTTTTGATTTTTTCCGGAAATAAAGTTCTCGATTTTTCCGGAAAAAAGTTTCTGATTTTTTGCCGGGAAAAAGTTCCCGATTTTTCCGAAAAAAAGTTTCCAATTTTTCCGGAAAAAAATTTTTCGATTTTTCTGGAAAAAAGTTCTCGATTTTTCCGGAAAAAAGTTCCTGATTTTTTGGTGGGAAAAAAGTTTCCGTTTTTTTACCGGGAAAAAAGTTCCCGATTTTTCCGGAAAAAAGTTTCCAATTTTTCCAGAAAAAAAGTTCTCGATTTTTTTGGAAAAAAGTTCCCGATTTTTTGTTGGGAAAAAAAGTTTCCGTTTTTTTCGGGAAAAAAAGTTCTCGATATTTCCGGACAAAAGTTTCCGATTTTTCCGGAAAAAAGTTTCCAATTTTTCCGAAAAAAAGTTTCCGATTTTTTCCGGAAAAAAAGTTCTCGATTTTTCTGGAAAAAAGTTCCCGATTTTTTGTCTGGAAAAAAGTTCTCGATTTTTTTCGGAAAAAAGTAAAAATGTTTCCTATTTTTTCCGGAAAAAAGGTTCTCGATTTTTCCATAAAAATGTTTTTGATTTTTTGGAATGAAATTAGACAAGAGCTGAAATTGAAATTTTGAATTATTATGGGTAAAATAGTCAATTTATATAGTTAACCCTCCAAAACCCCCCAATTTGGGGGAACTTTAAAATTGGATAAAATAAGCCCCCCCAAAACCTTTCCTTATTTTTTTTAAACTCCCAAACAAGGGTTGACATCTTCCCAAGCCTCTCCTTCCCCTCTTTACCCCTCCAAAATTCAACTCCCAAACATAGCCTTAGGCTTTGTTTGCGAGTTTGGAGGGGGAGGGGAGGGGAGTGTTTTGGAGGGAGGGAAATAAAGAGAAAATTAGAGAAATCTTTTACATTTTTTGAGAAAGTATTTTTTATAGAAAATGACAAATAAATACATATGATTAATATATTATGAATTTAAAAATATTATGACAACATTAATTAAATTTAAAGAATTCATATAAACCCTCCAAATCCCCTCCAAACCCTCATCCAATACAATTTTTGAGTTCCTCCAAATTGGGGGGTTTTTGTGTTAGGAAGAAAAATTAACCCTTCAAACTCCTTCCCTCCCAAACTTGTTAATCTTTCCACTTGTTTCTTCCTTTTTAGCCTTTCCTTCCCTTCCCTTCCCCTCCAAACTCGCAAACAAAGCCTTAAATTCATTAGCACCAAACTTACATTGTTGATATCTAAACAAAATTCATTTAAATTTATTTTAATAATAAATTAATATACACATATGGCAAATGCTAACCTATGCCTCAAGGGCACATGATAAGGAGCATTTAATTAGCTATAATTTCACTCATTCACCTTCATTGATAATTAAAGTCTAATAATTTTAGTTTGATTAGCTAAATAAAATATAAAATATGCTTTTATGATAAGTTTTGACCAAAACTTCCCAAAGGCAATTACTTGCACTTGCACGCGCCTGTTAGCATAAGATTTTTTTTTTGTTTGCTAATAATTAGGCTTTTTTTTCCGCACAAATTTAATTTTAAATCCAATTCTAAAAGAAAAAAAGACGAAGAAGAAGAAAACTTGTGAAGATTCAAATTTAAATCTAATTCTTCGGTAAAAAATTTAGGTGCAGTTTTTTATTTTTTAGGATATAATTAAACATTTAAGTGCTTTGTTTTTTTTTTTGTCTCGGTGAATAGGACTAAGAACCCGTTTGAATTAGCTTATTTTTGAGCCTATGAAAACAACTTGTGCAATTTTTATTTATTATTATAAGTTTTTCAAGATAATTTATGATAAACTAATTTATAAAAATACAATTTTCATTAGTATGAACTTATAAAATAGCATAAAACCTAATTTATATTGCATAGACTATTTGTATAAGTTAAAAAATAAGTTAATCCAAATGAGCCCTAAGTATTATAATATTATCTGTTTTTTTTTAACAAAATTATAATATTATGTTATGATGGTAACAATTGTTAGTGCTATTATGGCTTTTGAATTTGCTAATATGTTTGGAAAATTTATGTAACTTATAATTTAATTTTGTTTTTCAGCTTAAAAAAAAAGGTTAGGGCGTGCATCTTAAATTCCTTGGTAGGAGTAAAGTTTTTTGCCTTGTAAATTCTTTTAAATAATTAATAAATGTAGCGGACCATATATTAAAGATGACTAGTGCAATTAATAAAGTAAATCAAGTGGGATATAGTTAATTAAATGCTCCTTATCATGTGCCCTTGGGGCATAGGTTAGCAGAACCCTAACAATATTATATGTCATTGACTTATTTCTCAAGAATACCAATACCTAACAATATAATTTAAGTTTTTGTCAAAAAAAAAAAACAATATAATTTAAGTAACGGAATGTTCACCATAAATATATGGTGTCTATAAAATTATTCTTACCTAACTCATGCTGGTATTTCATTAGTTGAATGGTTTCTTTATTTATCACTCATCGCCATTGGCCACGCCTTGCTTTTAGTTAGGATGAACACTCCGGTACACATTTTATTTGGACATGTATCAGTATATTATTGAGGTGGATAATTTTAATAAGTCAATAAATAGTGTTTAATATAGAAAAATCAATAAACACTATTTATGAACCTATCATAGTTATCCACATTAGCAAATATACCAACACATATTTAAATAAATGTGTACCGAATAATTCACCTCATGTTATTCAAATGGTATTTTTTTAATTTTCCTTTTTGATGATTTATTTTTAGATAGTCAAACGGTTATTTTTTTTTTGGTCAAGCAAATTCTTTAAAAAAATAAAAATAATAATAAATTCTTTATATATAAAAAAAAGAACAATTATTTCATCTGGACACCTTAAAGAGATTAAAATTTCAAATCACATAAAAATGAAGGTAGAATAAGGTAGGATATATATATCAATTGATAATAGGAAGAAAAATAATTAAAATGCCACAATTTGTAGCCTCCAATAGTCCAATTTCATATCTTCAACGATCACAATATGCATATGAATATATAGTTAATAATAACAACAAAAAATACAACTATATAAATGGAACAAATTCTGTATATAATAACACCAATTAATCAACCTGTTTAAAGAAGAATCATTGCTATTCAGAATTGTGATCCCTTGGAGAAGATTTGATTGAAAAACGTAAAAATGAAATCCTAGGACTTTGCTTTTGCTTATTGATGTTAGGTGATTTTTTGTCAAGATTTTCTTCCTTTGAGGTTTTTCTAAGAACACAAACATCACCGTTGCATGTGTATCTTTTTGATTGTGGTGAAGACTCAGAGAAGCACCCAAAGATGTTTGACAAATACAAAGCCATATTAATTGTTGGAAATGAAAATGAGAAATGTGTATACAACAATTAATATATGCAACTCTCACATAAGATATTTTGTATTTATATGTGTACACAATTATGGGTGGTTGAAATTAGGGGGGTGTGTTGTTTGGTCAATTTAGGTTGGCTGCTGGGATTAGAAACTACTATAACATTTGTTACATTTGATTTTATAGAAAATAAATAAATTTGATTAAAAGAGTAGAAAATTCGGCTTGTATTGTGTGTCTTATATTGTTGGATACAACCATATAAATATAGGTAAATTTTCCTTTTTGGTGATTTATTTTTAGATAGTGAAATGGTTTTTTTTTTTATTTTTGGTCAAGTAAATGGTTATTTTTATAAAACAGTCAATTGACTTATTTGTGCAAAACGTGTATATTTTGGTTGATTGTTTTGGACTTTTGTGCATGTTTACATCTTCCAATTTTTGTTTTCTAGAACTACTACTTTTCCACAAAATAAAATTACTCTATATACTATTTTATATTTGAACTAGTAATTTTTTTATTTTAATCTTGACGAAAAAAATTATTTTAATTAAAATTTTCGCATCATTTATACCTGTATGTGCGTGTGGACTATATATAGGAGTAAGAGTAGTCATGTATTTTTTTTTTGGTAAGGGTAAGACAATATGTATGATGACACTACGTTTTTTTATTTTATTTGACACATGATGACACTATTTTTTTTTTTTGACAACTATTTTAAGTTTTAACAATCACGAACAAAATGCGTTGATGAATGTACATGAAAGAGAAAAAATTTAATTTTTTTTTTTTTGCAAATTAATAACAAAAATCTCTTTACCAAAAAAAAAAAAAACTACTCAAACAATCAATTAAATATTTTTGGATCCTGTGATATATTATATAGGTCTAATCTTTTTTTTATCAAATAACCTTAAGTGGATAAATAGGATGACCGATATTCGAACTCTAACCCGTTGCATAGTAGAAAGATCATGAGCGAGACATTCATAAACTAATAATATATAGATTTCTATTAGAATAGAAATCATATATTTTTTTTTGTTGCTAATTTAAATTCTTAAAAAAAATATTGATTTCTATATATAATACCAAATTCAAGCTCATTGCCTTGATCCATGCTCCTCTATGAATTTCAAGTTTGAATCCTACATCATTCTCTCAATCAAATATACTAATCATAAATCTAATGGATGATAGAGAGAAATAATATAAAAATGTGATAGGATAAAATCTAGAAGAAAAAAAATAATCTCAGAAAAATCCACATAAATATGTATCCATAAATTCCTTATATATTTTGTGAAAAAATAAAATAAATTCCTTATATATTCTTTCAATTTTATTATATTGATATTCTTTCAATTTACTGCCTTAATCGTGTTCTTTTGTTCTCATTAGTCACAATTGCATTCCAATTTCCATAATCATATTATTACTTTTCTCGTCCCAAATCACTTTCAAATTTTTATAGTTTCTTTTGTTATGATACTCTAAAAAGAATTTTTTTTTGACGTGGAGAATAATCATATAGAAAGAAAAAAAAAGATTAATGGTGTTTATATGAATTTTAGAAGATGAATGATGATGATTTTTTTAATAAAACGAGTGCCATTAGTCCATTTTAATTTATTTAACAAAATGTGTAGAGATGTGCTAAATGCTTCCAATCAAACCAAATTTAGGGACACAAATTTATTTCACACTCTTAATACACAAAACTTTCCTTCTTAGACATTGGAATATAGCCGTTAGCATTTCCTAAATAAGTTTAGTATCTACAATACAAATATTGTTCAATCCCTTGGCATATAATTCATAAAATTTTGTGCAAGATTTTCTTCTTCTTTTCATCTAGAAAATAAAATCTTTCTTTAGTGTAAGATTTTGTATTTGGATTTTTTGGAAATCATGATTTATGGTAGGTGTGCAGCTTGTAAGAGTCAAAGAAGAAGGTGTCCTTCTGATTGCATTTTCTCTCCTTATTTCCCTGCCAATGATCCTCAAAGATTTGCTTATGTTCACAAAATCTATGGTGGTAGCAATGTTGGAAAAATGCTTCAGGTACTTTCAATGATATACTATTAATATTTAGTATCTAGTGTATATTAGTATATAATATAATTATAGCATGGAAATAACATCAAAGATGTAAACAATAAGATTTTTTCCAATGAACCTTTTTTTAGCATTGGCATTTGGACACAAAATTTCGATACCATATAAAATATATACATAAACAGGATATTATAAAATGTGCTTGGAATACGGTATATGATGTCAAATATAATGTTTGAAGGTCACAATATATTTAAAATGGCGTACTTTGTTGTCTGATTGTCTTTCATTTATAATTGGTGTAGTTATCTTGAAATTGAATATATATATATATATATATATATATATATATATATATATATATATATATATATATATATATATATATGCATTATTATTTGTTATATGTTATTATAATTTAATAAAAATATGCATGTTTTAATATAATCTATCTTACTGTGGAATTTAAATGTTGCAGCAATTGCCTGAGTATGTACGAGAACAAGCTGTAAATACTTTGTATTTAGAAGTACAATGTAGGATTCAAGATCCTGTTTATGGATGTGTTGGGATTGTCTCTAAATTGTATCAACAAATCCATGATGCAGAAGCTGAGCTGGCCAAAATCCAAACTCAAATTGCATGTCATAAGCTCAAAAATCAACAATTTGAAGTTGAATCAAATTTCAAGGTCTTGTCCACAGTTGATGATGAATCAAATTTGAACTTTTTGCCACCACAAAGTAATAGTATGGAGCAGTTTCAGTGGCCTGATCATGTTCCTAATTTGTTCAATTAAGATTTGTTTTCCAAAAGATACAAATCTATAGCTTGATGTTATTTTTGGATGGTTGATATTCAATAATTCACTTGATTTGAAGATTTTATTTTTTGTTACTATATTTAGCAAATGTTGAGGAATATTTGAATTATTAGTTCATCGACTGGTATTTTTAGTAATTAAAATGTGATGATTAATTTGTTCAATTGTTACTTGTTTTATCCACGATTCGAAATATTACTTATGCAAGGCGCATCAAATTATAATATTTTCGTACATATATTTAATCTCTTTAATAACTTCTTACAAATTACTGAAAGAAATAACTTTTTACAAAGGGAAAATCTAACAAGTGCCCTTAATTTTTCAAATTTATTTTTAAATAATTAATTATAAAAAAATAACATGAGATTAAGCGGTCATATAGGTGTTTCGTCGCGGTCGTATCAGTGTTTTAGCGTGATTTTATTTCACCATGTAAAAACGGTAAAAAACAGTAACGGTAAGCACCAAAACCTTTTTGTCGCAGCTTTTATCGCGATAACGGACTTTGATTTAAAACCTTAATTATACCAAACAATGGATGCAAAAATGGATCCTCCACTCACTTAAAACCAATAAATGCAGAACACACTTTAATGAAAAACTATTGTATGACAAAAAAAAGGATGAAAAACGAATAAACCTTCAATTTAGTCCCTGAACTATCAATCTCTCTCCAATTTGATCCCTAAACTATAGAAATATACTAAATGGTCCCTGAACTATTAATAATCCATCAATTTGGTCCCTGAACTATCATTTTCTTTCATGTTTTTTAAAAAGTTGAGTGACTAAATTGAAGTACTAATGATAGTTTAGGGACTATTTGGTATATTTTTATAGTTTAGGGACCAAATTGAAGAGAGATTGATAGTTCAGGGACTAAATTGAAGGTTTATTCGATGAAAAACTATTGTAAAAACAGAACTAATTATAAAATGTGAAATAATAAATTAAACGTGTATAACATGTAAAATGACACGAATACACAATAAAAAACAATGTCAGATTGCTGACATTGACTAGTTCCACAAGTCAGAAGGAGGTACACATTTTTAGTGATTTTTTCAAGGTTATGAGTGTGTGCCTAAATCATTTTATTTGTATTTGTGCCTATCTAAAAATTGGCCCTGTTTGATAATGAAAAGTTTGATTTAAAATAATTTTTTTTGAGAAAATTGATTTTTTCGACAATATTTTCATATTGAGTTCAGTATAGTCATTTTCAATACTACTGACCAGGTTTTTGCTCCCATAATCTACTTTGGGCTATCCATATTTATTAGTAGATTTTTGAAAATTTGAGAGAAATTTAATGGAGAGAATTCATTCTCGTACATACTACATTAGATCGCAAGTCTCTGTTTTCTCTCATTCAAGTGTAGTTTGTTTAATATACTATTTGATAACTGGTTAATATAAGTATAAATAATATATCTGGAAGAAAAAAAAAATAGTCCACTATTACATTTTCAGTACTTTAAAACAAAATTCACCTTAAATTTTATAATGCATGATCCTCATAGCAATAACACATCACAAGTAGTTAAACTGATAGGATTTACCTATGATAGAATTTACTGATAAAAACACTAACAAACACCCCTAATTGTCAACTATGAAACTTTAGGTATTATCAAAAGATATATGTTGAAAGAAAAAAAGATAAATCAAAATTCCTCAAGTTTTGAATACATAACTTGCTCATTGTTGGATCATATAGGCAAAATACATGCCCAATGAGAGAGGATTAAGCACCTGTAGCTGGCTTCTTTCCGTCGATGAACAAACCCATCGTTTTGAACCAACGCATTAAATTTCGATGTTCCTTCACATATAGCCATGCTTGAAGAAATTTAAAAAGGCTATCATTTATGCCTCGCTCCTCAATGTAACTGTGAAATGCATCTCTCATCTTTTCATCTAGTTCTCTGTCAATTTACACACAGGTCAGTCAAAAAGTGCCCATACACTTCCTAGTTTACCACTTACAAACATTTGAATTTAGAACAGAAATCAGATGCCATATGGTTTAAGATAACATATCCAGAAACAGAATGAATGTTCTTATTTTCCTAACATAAGAATTACATGTTTATTCAAGACAGGATTCAGCAGTTTTACTTTTACCTTGGTTAACCCTTCCTATATTATGTCAGCCACAAAGAGCATATAAATGACACATTACCATTGACAGTAATTAAGCACCGTCTTTAAGTTCCGGTTTAAATAAATGAAAGAACGCAAATATTTTGTCATAGCAGTTGTCATTGTTAGTTTGGGATTATTTGTGAGAAATCCAACCCGAGGGGTAAAGGTCATAGGCATAAGACACAGGTAGAGAGCATACTCTGAAGGTAGCATGTTGAATTGATTAAAAGATGTAGAAAAAGAGTGCAAGATGTTTAATATATAGAGCATAAACAAAGTACCTACTAACAAACTCTTAACTATCTTTTAAACTTCTGATGTCATTGGAGTACAATATGCTACTGTGAAACTATCACTGTGATAGAATGCAGGAAAAGATTGGATCCATTTAATATCATGTGGTACACCCTTGTCTTTTCATTATGTTGTTACAATAGAAAACTATTACGATGAAGGGGAAATTGCACCCATCTCTCCTGAGATATGCTTAAATCATGCACACATCCCTTGTAGAGGGTGTGTGTAATCGAAGGGAGGTCAATGTCTTTTGCAGAATAGAGGGGTGTCATTTCCAGAGTTATCGACGGCGGAAAGCCAAAAATCGGCCATATAGCACCGCCATTCTTCACAAATTGGCCATGGTGGTTGTAAAAACATCCACCACCTACAATCCACCATGGCAGTGCCACAACCAATATTTAGCAACACTTCATTTAAGCATATTATAAAGATAGAGGTGTGTGCAATTTCCTTTAGAATCAACATAAACCTAACCTCTACTTACAAAAGAGAAAAAGGTGTTTATTGGAGGCAAATTCTACCTCAAGTAAAGTTCAACTCCATTCATTAAATCCCAAAACTCAGCTACTTCTTGAGACCCCGTTTGGATTTAGCTTATTTTTGAGCTTATGAAAATAGCTTATGCAAATAAATAAATTTTTGTGTTAATTATTCATAACTTTTCATTGACAAAAATTGCCTTTTTATAAGCTGTTTTCTCGTAAACTACCTTTAAAAAATTATAATAATAGTATAATACATAAAAGCTTATTTATTTGCAAAAGTTGCTTCGCATAAGCTCAAAAATAAGCCAATCCAAACAGGCCCTCAAACTGTTTCAATTATCTATTTTCAGCTTATATTGCTTGCTTGCTATAAACTCCAACTAATTCAATTACCCTAAACTACCCAAAACATAAACCCTAAACCTTAAACATATAAGAATCACAGATTTCAAAATTAACAGAGTAAAACCCTAGTATATGATCAATTCATAATATAGTAGAAAAGAAAAGATTGAAGAAACATACGCAAAAACAGGACCAGTATACTGTGTAGGAATAAGAATGTATCCATTAGATTCTTGAAGCTTAGGTCTCATAGAAACAGAGTGAATTCCAAGAGCATCTTCATAGAGACCACAAAGGAAATTCAACGATTCTTTCTGATCAGGTTTAGATACATCAACATGAATGAAAAGTTGATCGATAGCACCGTCTTGTTCGTCATCGGAATGAGATAATCGCATAACGTAGATGCTAACTTCTTCATCGCCATAGTTTCGCTTCAAAACAGGACCTTCTGAATCCAATGCTCCTTTCACGATTGTGAATGGTGATGGTGGACTCACTTTCTGCCATGAAAATGTGACGTCAGCATAGAAAAAGGTTAAACCCTAAACCCTAACAGAGAGAGATTGAGAGAGAGAGAGAGAGTACAGGGGGCATGTTCATTTTGGCGACATCCATGTAGTGATCTTTGAGGGAACGGAGAATCATGGAGTTTACGGCTGATGAAACGGTGGCGGCGCCGCGAACTCCCGACGGAGTTGTGTGGCGGAGTGCGGCGACGGCGGTGAAGAAACCTCTTCTCCACATTTCGCGTTATGTTACTTCTGTTTGCAGCTTCTTTGGGCACCGTCGGTATCTAACCAAACTATAGGAATTCATTTTATTTTTTATGGAAAATCATAGGCATTTAATCATATTATATATTTTTTATTTTATCACAGTATTCTTATCATATTATTTAAAAATATTTACATTATTAAAAATAAAAATATTTACATATTCTGCGTCAAAAATAAATAAATTAAGTCACGTGAACGTAGTTCAGTTAGTAAAAATATATTGTATTATATACGTAAGACGTTAGATTCGAACCTGTTATTTCATTTATCGATCTTAAATGTAAAATTTCTAGCCACTGAATCATTTGGGTTTTTTTTTTTTTACATATCACATGTAATGGAATATTTTACCTAATTTATATTGTTTGGTTAATATTTAGAAATGAATTAACAAAAAAGAAATTGAAAATGAGATTAATGAGTTCAATTTTGGTTTAAGACAAATAATATGCAAGTATAATTTGTACCCAGAGAAGATGTATACTTCTTTTTTAGGCAAAACAAAATGTATATATACTCTTTCAAAATAAAAGTTTTAATCAATGGATTACTATTGAAGTTTACTTGTCTCTAGTCAAATTTTAAATTACCTTTTTATTTTAAAAAAACCTGATGGTTAGGGCCAAAAGTTTTTTTTTAATAGATTATAATATTTTATTTATGTATTTGCTTATGCAAATTTTAAATTATTTTTGAAAGAGTATTGAAATTATTGCTCTTACAAATCTACAGGGTATACTCGTTTTGATTTTTTATTTTTTTTTAAATAAAATCTCATTTTGTTTTTAAAATGCTATGAATTTAGAAAAGAAAAGGGAGGAATGATAATAAACCTCTCTTCTTAATTGTCTCCTAACACTTATTCATTAATTAGATGAAATTTATGCGAGTCTCAACAATTAGATTAATCTTGAGTGAGTTTGTAATCTTTGGCATTTTTCTTCTATTATATAGCAATAGTCATTCCTACTATATTTTTCATTTTACAACTTGTTGAGATAAAGAAGTTGACTAAATGAATTTGTGTTCCTTATTATTTTGTGGGGTGGTATTGGTGGGGAGAGGAAGATTTGTTGGGTAATGTGGGAGGAATTCTGTCTTCCAAAATGTAGGGGTGAACTAGGGGTAAAGGATTTGAGGAAATTCAACAAGTCTCTTCTTGTAAAGTAGACATGGCGATTGATAATGAAGAAAGAAGTTTTGTGGTACCATGTCCTAAGAGGAAAGTATGGTTTGAAAATCAATGAATCACCTAACATTTGAGATCTTAGAAAGAGAAAATATGTGTTGGTATGGGTGGATGGATTTGTGTGGTATTGGTCGAATGTGTGGCAAGGGTAATGATTGGTTTGTTAAATTAGTTTGGAGTGTTTAATTGGTTTGGGGTCGTGTTGGTTGTGTCTGATGATTTGCTTTTATTAATGCAATTCTTCCCTTGCTTGGAAAAGGTAAAGGCTTAAAAAGGACGAGCTAATTTGGCATGAGGTTTTGTGGTCTATATGAAAGGGCCAGGATGCTTTATTTCGGGGGGAAGGGGCGTTCTAGTTTGGCGTGCGGTTTTGTGGTCTATTTGGAGGGGAAGGGATGCTTTAATATTTCGGTGGAAGGGTGGTGGTTCAACAGAACATGCTATTGATGAGATTAAACATCGTGGCAGTAGCTACCAGCAAGAAAAAAGGGACCGTCATGTCTTACTACATGAATGGCTAACGAACCCAATTGATTGTATTTTGAGATAATAGACTTGCTAGTTTTGTTTTCTTTATCGAGTTCATTTCTGGGTTTATGATTCTCTATAATTTTTTGAATGAGCTGAGTACCACTTGTACTTCATTCCACTAAGCGAGCAAAGTACTAAGTGTACTTGTATTCCAAACAATGTCTTTGTTCTCATCAATCATATACCAATCAATTTTAAGCACTTCTAACAGAGAAATCGCAATGTTTCTTACTATTCCACTACACAAAGTCCTTCTTGGTAGCATAATCGTTAGGTGACAGTTGAAAAATAAATTGAGCACCAAGCCAGCATGTTTCTTTCATATCGTTGCAATTGAAAATAAACTTTCACTTTGTCAAAAGATCAAACAAGACAAAAATTCAAACCTCTGATCTTTCCAACTTGTGAAGGAAGATATTCTAGATATCGAACGTAAATAACCAACGACTTCTTACATATACACACAGAAGTTAATAGTACATTTTATGGTGACCAAAAAAAAACTCGGTCGCTTCAAAATTCTACGAGACTACAAGTTTCGACTATGAAGAGACTTGCTTACTTGCGATGCCAAGACTGTCGCCTTCGCTCTTGTGCTCATTAACAACAAGTCCCGCGCTGCCCGACGTTGATGTTGCCGAGCGTTTTTAGCTCGCTTTGGAGCTAACCGGTTGTCCCTTTCCTCAAAGGCAAGTCTGAATTTTTCAGCTACTGATAATTCAGTAGAACTTGCAGAAGAGCTTGAAGAAGGTGAAGAAATGGGCATTTTTGCAATTCCATGCATTGTCCATGTCTTGGGATCAATATCTTTGATAACTGCATCATCTAATATGATATTTTGAAAGGCTTCAAAAGGAACCTCTGTTCCCATAAACCCAAAGGGAGAAGATGGCTTAGGATTTACTACGATACGCGGGCACTCAGCGGATAATTCCTCTAGAGAATTATTATCGATGCTCGGCTGAAAAAACAAAATATTTTAAGATTCAAACAATATTAGAATATGCCAATTTTTTTATTTTTTTCATTTCTGAAAAGACAAAGATCTGCAATCGCATTCATTTACAAACTGAAAAGTTACCATAATCCAGAAAGAAAGATTTAAACTTCATACCCATACTAGCCACCTGAGTGATTGTGCACCACTACCAATTTCTTTAGTATCAAGGTCTTCCCAAGAATCCTCTTCCACATACTCTAACCTTGGTTTAAATATACTCAAGCATCTTCGCACAGTGTTGTCACTCCTTGGACAGCCTCTGCAATATTAAGTATGGTTCATTACCTGTTATGAGGTTTGTAATCTAAGTCAAAACAATTTTTTAGCCAGTGTGGTTACAGTGAGTGAAAAGAAAAACATATGTTAGAGTAGGAAACTAGTTATTTTGGGCATCATAGATAATTAAGAGTAGATATGTTTTGATCATATTTATAAGTGAACTTAATTTACAATCCTAACTACAAAATAATGGCATATGCATCTGTAATGAGAACATGGTACTAAAATGGCCCATTGAAGCAAAATTTTCATTTTCCAAATTAATTATTACATGACAATGAAATACACTTCACAAGTAACACAATGGATAAAAAAAGATGTGTTAACATAGAATTATAATAACTTAAAATGGATAAATGCAATATATGTACCCGCATCTCAATGTCTCCAATGAATGGCAGTGCTTCACAAGTTCAGATATACCAGTAGCAGTAACTTTGGTGCACCGGCTGCAAATAGTCTCAATATATCAAGTGATTCTGAAAAAAAAAATATAATATAAAAAACACACTAAAAAGAAACTACAGATATGTTTGCTAGAATGCTAGACACGAATCACAATATGCTAAGCCCATGTGACGTTGTTGACAGGCCCGAATCAAAATGCAGAAAATTAATAATCATCACATCTGATAGAAGCAAAACTATGAAGAATAATGGAAGACTTAGCAAAAACCTAACTTTGTGTTGATCACCTAGTTTCAATAAACCTGTGACAACAAAATATTTATGGGAAATGCCTGCTAGCTGGCTATTGCATTGGGCATATCATGTTCTTGTAAGTTGTAACGTCACATGAACTTGAGGCTAAAACTATAACTTATGCCTTATTTGTAAGAAATGTTTATGAAATTAGAATATTCATCAAAAGATTACAATTATATACCTTATATCCAGAGCTTTAATGAATCTACATGCTTCAGCTGCTTTTACCAATCCAAAATCTGAAACATCTGAGCCAGAGACATCAAGAATGTCCCAGGAAGCATCAGCTAAGGCAATCAGGACATCATCATTCAGCAACTTTCTTCGTCTAGCAATAGCTGCCAGCGCTAACTGTCATTAAAGGTTACTTCTTCAACCGTCATGTATACAATTAAGGATACTCTTTTTAGACAAGAATGTGCATCAGGATAAATGATGCATTAAGAGATTAAAAGAACGAAAAGAAAATTGTCTTCCAAACTACCTTAATTTCAGCTGGCAAACAGATAGCAATCTCATCCAAATCTTCAACAATATCTTCCAAATGTCTTCCAATAAGTCCAATGCAGAGGTTGACTAGACTTCGAGGCTTTGTCTTCTTAGTTAGCAATCCTGCACAACAAATTTCTCAAATAATTAGTTAATGCCATGCCATCTTCTGTAGCATATGCTTGGGGGGAAAAAGCATTGGAACATGGTTACACCATCCTACCAAGGCATATTTGGATTGACTTATTCGAGAATCTACTGGCGTAAGATTTTGAGTTGAGAGATTGTTTGTGAGAGCTTAAGAAAACAACTTATAAGGTGTTTTCAGCTTACTTCCGTGAGCTCCCCAATATAGCTTGTGAAAACAACTTATGTTTGGTTCTGCGGTGAAGAGAATTGATTTTGATAGAATTGATTGTGTAAAATTGATTCTGGCCAAAATTGATTTTAAGTTAAAGTGGTTTATGTTTGGATATATTCATGTAAAAGTGAGTTGAACAAATATTTTGAGTGTAAAAATCAATTCTAGAATCAGAAGCTACGATTTCTAGCTTCAAGTAGAATCAATTCTGGATGCAGAATCAATTCTACTTTTGAGAAACCAAACAAGTCAGAATCAATTCTACACGTCCAGAATCAATTCTGGCTGCTCCAGAAGTGGAACCAAACATACACTTATAGAGTATATGAAATTAGTTTTACTTTACTTTACCAGTTATAAAAATAGTTTATACATACACTTATATAATAAGCGCGCTTAATTAAGTTGTTTATCCTAACAGGGCACAATATTTAAACCAATCACCTAATTTAAATCACACAAACCCCTCAAAACTAACACACAAACACCTAGTGACTAATTCAAAGACCAACAAACTTCAATCATCCTATTCAGGTTCCAAATTCAAACCAATCTTCCCCAACAAAATTCATCAACGTAACATAACAAACACAAAATCTAAGGTCAAAGGACTTAGCACACCAATAATCAACCGCAATAAAAGAGCCTCAAATGAGTGTTTTTATGAATATTTGTTTTAGTTTACCATAGTTTTTTCTGCTTGACATTATCACAAACAGTTGGACTGCAATTCAGAGTTTTCTTAAACAAAGAAAAGCATAATAAGAGAAAGAAAAGGGGTTTGAAAGAATTACCGGGAAATTGATGATGGGTGATTGCGGTAATGGTGGAGTTGGATTTGAAGTTGGATTTGGGATTCAAATTGAGGTTTTGCAAAGAGGTAGCTAATGATTTTGCACTTTTACCTTTATTATCCATCAAAAGTTGAAAAAACAATATAGTAACATGAAACGAGAAAGACAGAATTCAGAGGAACCAAAAATAGGGGACAATCATTTTGTTCTAATCTCTCTTTCACCCCTAATTTTACTATGCCGACACCCCTAATATTATTTTCTTTTTGGAGTTGTTGGATCAAATAAAAAAATTAACTGATCTTGTTTGGTTTAAATAAAAAATATAATTCAATTTAAAAAAATTGAACTAATTCCGTTCGATTATTGTTTTTAATTTTAAAATTAGTAAATTCTAAGACTGGAATAGTGAATTCTAAGGACGAATCTAATATTTAAATAATAATTTAATATTTAATTCCTGTGACAAATTTAAATTATTTTTTCTTTTTTTCTTGTTGTTGTTTGTTATACGTTGTTGGTGAGTAATCTGTTTTCTTTTCATGTTTTGTTTTGTTTTGTTTTGTTTTCATTTTATTTTTCCTTTCTTCTCTATTTCATCCATGTTTCATGATTTTTTAAGGTTTGATTCTACTTAATGCAGTTTTGAGTCTAGTTTGATTGATTGTCAAAATATTGAAAATTGCACATAAAGTTTTATGAAACATAACAATTAACAAGCCTATAATTTGAATTGGTAGGAAATTATAACATTGATTTTAATTTTTATTATATTTTCATATAAATTGATCAAGTGAATCAGACAAATCAGTTGGTTTAGTTCGATTCCACTCTTGAAAAATATTAAAAAGTCAAATCAATTTGAATCGAAAACTCAACTAAATTATAATTTTATATATTAAAATAAAATTTAAAAATCTCATTATAAAATTTATTTTAGATTTCTAACTATATTGGATTGGGTTATCTAACTCTAACATAGCAAACACATTAATTAATTACCATGACCAAGAAAAGCAGCCAGATTTTCATTAGTTGAACATCAACATTGGCGACTACAAAGATTAGAATTAAGGATGCATCATTGTCACCACTTGTTGTGACTTGTCTAATTCTTCTCCCTTGTTATTTTCTCTTCTTTGAACTTCGCCTCAAGTTATCACACCTAATTCACAATTAAAGTAGTTTAATTAAATGGCCATAATTGTTTGATGAAGTTGGTCTAATGTTTTTTTTATTAATGCAGTTGGGCTAATTAATGTACCGTTTGACATAGTTTATTTTAAACTTTTGGCAAAAGCTAACATGTGCCCTTAAGGGCACATGATAAACAACTAAATAAAGAAATATTCTCCTCAAAACTTGTGCATTTAATTTTATAAAAGTCAAATCATTGCATTTTTCAATAGAATAATTCTACTTTAAGGTTCTTTAACATGTGCCCTTAGGGCACATGTTAGCATGACCCTAAACTTTTTTATTCAATAAATGGAAAAGTTACACCAAACAGATTTTTAAGAAATTCTCGATATAAAAAAATTGTTTAATTTTTATGAGTAAAATACATAGATAAAAGATTTTTTAGGCTAAAAAATAATAATTACTAAACTACTTTAACTTCTTTTTTTTCTTTCTGAAAGCTCTTATTTTCGGTTTTAGCTTTTAGATAGGTTTTAAAATCTAAAAAAACTATGTCAAACGATACTTAAGTCATTGAGTTCAAGTGGTTAATAAGCTTCACTAAAAGAATTCAGGAAAACTCGAATTTGATTATTGGATGAAATAATTTATTGATAATTATCTCGCGGTCGAACTCTATACTGCAATCATTCCCCCTATGAAGATGGTTAAAAAAAAAAAAAAAAAAAACAAATGTATCCATTCTTGACGTCTAATACTACCATTTTAAATTAAATAATGTACATTTCCATTAAATTTTCAGAATTTTCTCTCATTTTTTCCATGATTCCATCCATCCTACTCACGCATCGCATCTATAATTCACTCATTCTCATTTTATTAATTGACACGAGTTTGTCACCTAACATTACATAAACATTGGAAAGTGACCAGAAAAAATAACAGCCAAATTTCCATTTGTTAAATGTCAACATCAAATGAGTCAAAAAAAAAATGTCAACATCATAGAACGAAAGAATCCATTCATCAATAACACCACATGTTGTGCCTTATATTTTCATTCTTCTCATTTCTTTCTCTTCTTCAAGCCTAAGCTCATTATTTTCTTTCAATGGTTATTGGAACTTCCAACCTCACCAATGTCAAATCCACCGTTCATTTTTCATGCATATCAAATCAACACCGTTCCCACTTAACAATAAAGCCCAAGCCCACCACCGTCAAAATGAGTAGTAGTATGACTAAACCTCAAAACCTACATACTTATTGGGCTTCTTTGCTTGCCGAAATTGAAGCCCATCTCAAACATTCTCTTACAATCAAAGAACCCCTCGTAGTTTTTGAGCCCATGCATCATCATGTTTTCACCGCCCCAAAAACCACCGTGCCGGCTTTATGCCTCGCCGCATGTGAGCTCGTCGGCGGTCAACGCCACCATGCCATATCCGCCGCTTCAGCTTTGTTACTAATGGAATCAGCAACTTACACCCACGAGCATCTTCCACTCACGGACAGGCCAAAGCCCAAGCCTGGAACAAAGCCCAGGCCCGTGGCCAATCATGTTTATGGGCCTAACGTGGAGCTTTTGACAAGTGATGGAATTGTTCCGTTTGGATTTGAATTGTTAGCTAGATCCGACGGTGGAGAAAATTCGGAGCGGATTTTGCGGGTGATGGTTGAAATCTCACGGGCTGTGGGTTCAGGAGGGGTGATAGAGGCGCAGTACGGGAAAACTTTGGCTGGTGGATCCAACGGTGAGGAGATGTGCCACGTGGAAGAAATCATGCGTGTTGTGGAGAAATATGAAGGTGTGTTGCATGCGTGTGGAGCTGTATGTGGAGGTGTGTTGGGAGGGGGGTGTGAAGAGGAAATTGAGAGATTAAGAAAATTTGGGTTTTATGTTGGGATTATTCAAGGAATGATAAAATGGGGATTTAAGGGAGATAAAAAAGTGGATCAGGCAAGAAATTTGGCACTACAAGAATTGCAGTTTTTTAAGGACAAAGAGGTTGATGCAATTAAAACTTTCTTGAATATTTAATTAAATCTACTACTATCATATAAAATAATAATAATGCAATCTCTAGATTATATATAGGGAGTATAGGAATTTTAATATTATTCATGGTCAATAGTTCATAAATTAAATATGGTAATTTTTTTTTTAACTTGTGTAATCAAACATTCCAGCTCGTCAAATTATTCATGTTAGGGTGTGTAATGTAATTTTCTGTATTGGACCACGTTTGTAAAGGCGTTATGTGCATGTACATGCAACATTTTTTTTTGGAACCATTTATTTATATATCTTAAAGCACGCTTTGCTAAATTTAGGTATAAAAGACAAATTTAATTCAATCAACGGTATACATAAATCAGGTATAAAAGACATATTGCTGATATTAATATACTTTGTACTAAATATGTTACCAAGTTCTTAGAAATTAAGCATAGCCCATAGGATACATATCAAAGGTGCATTGTGTTATTTGATCTACATACCGAAACCGATAACATTCGAGATTATGCTGGATTACACACGAAAGATCTTTTATTGGTTCTCTTTAGCCCTATGTCTCTTATCCTTAGGAGGCCTTCTCTTCCTCCACTAGCAGGTTTTTTCGGAAAACTTTATTTATTCTGGTGTGGATGGCAAGCAGGCCTACATTTTTTGGTTTCAATAGGACTTCTTACAAGCGTTGGTTTCTATCTACTATTATCTAAAAATAATTAAGTTATTAATGACTGTACGAAACCAAGAAATAACTCCTCACGTGTGAAATTATAGAAGGTCTCCTGTAAGATCAAACAATTCTATCCAATAGAGTATGATTACATGTGTGATAGCATCTACTATACCACAAATATCAATGAACCCTATTCTTGAAATTGCTCAGTATGCTCTTTTTTAGCTTTAAAAATCTATTTCTTAGTTGAACTCTTATAGTACTAATTGGAATTAAAGAATTAGTAGTTCTGTTCCACCCAAAATGGGAAGGGGCTAAGGAATATCAATAAAGTTCGTTAACATTCAAAGATAACACCAAATTCCTATAATTCTATATGCATAATGTGCAAAATATTCAACTAAACACTATAAAAATTATCAACAAAAAAAACTAAAACAAAATTAAGTTCATAAACATTCAAATTAACACCAAATTATTGTGATTCAATTTCACAACAAAATAATTAACCTAGACACAACTAATAAGCAACAATATATAGCTTAACAAAAATTTCTGGAACTTTATCACCAATTGCAAGCCATTTCTGATTAATTCAACATTTAAATTAAACAGAAAATTTGTGTACCTTCAGTAATTGACAAAACCGACTTTCGTTTTTTGGAATTCGATGGAGTCGAATCGTTGAACTCAAATTAGCAAATCCTAGAAATGGCGAAAACTGATGTAAGAAAAGTAGAATCAGAGAGCGATGCAACGAAATCGATGAAATCACCAAACAAATTCGATGCAACGAAGTTCAGTTGGTACTTGGTAGAGATATATTGTATTAAGTTTCGTGAATGTTGTTCAGTTGGTAGAGATATATTGTATATTTTACATAACAAAATTTTTTTTACATATTCTGTGTAAAAAAATTTAAAAAATTAAGTCTCGTGAACGTAGTTCAGTTGATAGAGATATATTGTATTATATACGTAAGACGTTGGATTCGAACCCATTATTCCACTTATCGCTCTTAAAGGTGAAATTTCTATCCACCGAACCACTTGAATATTTTTTTTTACATATCACGTGTAATGGATTATTTTACCTAATTTATATTGTTTGGTTAATATTTAGAAATGAATTATCAAAAAATAAATTGAAAATGAGATTAATAAGTTCAATTTTGCTTTAAGACAAATAATATGCATGTATAATTTGTACCCAGAGAAGATGTATACTTCTTTTTTAGGTAAAACAATATATATATATATATATATATATATATATATATATATATATATATATATATATATACTCTTTATTCAAAATAAAAGTTTGAATCAATGGGTTACTATTGAAGTTTACTTGTCTCTAGTCAAGTTTTAAATTACCTTTTTATTTTAAAAAAACCTGATGGTTAGGGCCAACACTTTTTTTAATAGATTATAACATTTTATTTATGTGTTTCCTTATGCAAATTTTAAATTACTTTTTAAAGAGTATTGAAGTTATTGCTCTTACAAATCTATAGGGTAAATACGTTTTGATTTTTTATTTATTTTTAAATAAAATCTCATTTTGTTTTTAAAATGCTATCAATTTAGAAAAGAACAGAGAGGTTTAACAGAAGAGGCTATTGATGAGATTAAACATGCATGTATCGTGGTAGTAGCTACTAGCAAGAAAAAAGGGACCGTCATGTCATAAAGTATATACTTTCTATGAAAAGTCTTTCCTATTTCATAAAGTATATACTTTTGATTGCCTTTTAGGTTCACAAGTTCAAATCAATGTCATATAGCCCAAAAGATTAAGAGGAGATAGATCATGCCCTACATTTGGAAATCAATATGCTGACTTAGCAATCCGGCATTTCCCAACAATCTACGCAGCCGATTTTACATGTCTAACACTCAAGTTGGAGTACAATAACTTCCTCCACAACATAAATGTTTTTTCTATCTAACATAACATATTCTCACCATGACATAAAAATAAACCGAGACATGTTAGTAACAACACAGGTCAATCAAGAAAAAATGGCAATTTACCACTGTTTTGGCCACATTTTCCACCTCTGAAATTTAATTAACATCAACGTATCACTTATATGGACATTAAAGTTGGAGCAATATCTTAATAATTTATAATAGCTTAGCTCCTTACAAGAACAGAAAATTGCATAAACTAAAAGTTAAATTGAATTCTATAGTACATAGAACCTCTAGCCCAAAACCATTTCTGATTCCTCTTAATACATGACAATACCTCCTAAATTCTGCCTTCTTGTATTGTCAAGAATCCATTTCATTCTCCAGACTACATAACGTGAACATACTCTATTTCCTATTTGTCTCACTCACCATTGGTTGCTTTACCATTTTTCTTCCAATCCTCAGTACACTGAATAATAAGGTAAATGTATATTTCCTAAGAGCAAGTCCAGCGGTTACATTTTGTTGTTCGTACGCCAACTGGAAGGGGTAAAAGCAGTCACCTTTTGTCTTCTTGTGGAAATGGTAGAGCGCCATGTGGAGGTAGGAGCATCATGAAGCAACATCTTTTTGAGAGTTCATGAATAAAATAATATATATTATTTTGCTTTGTGGTATTAAATAGCAATAGCATCATTAAGCATATGACCGTTTTTTTATTTCCTAGATTAGTTGGTTACCGTTCTACCAAATTACTGCAACTTAATTATATTCATCTTTTACACATTTTTTTAAAAATTTCAAAGCTAAATTTACCTATAAATTGTGATCAATTTTCCTCTTATAATTTCATCTCTTTGCTCTCAATTTCACTCTCAAAATTTTAACTTCTCAATTTCATCTCATTGTTTCAAAATATCTTTTGTTCATGTCAAATGGATCCTAATCAACATAATTTCCAAGAGTATTTATTTAATATCATGCAAAATTCTCAACATCCTAATTCTCAAAATTCTCAATTTCTATCACCGCCAACCAACCCCAGTATATTTTTGTCGCCACCAACAAACCCCAACATGTTTTATAGACCTCAAATAAATACTCAAGGTGTAGAGTTTAATCGCAATGAATATGAAACACCGATTGAGTCTATGTCAAAGTGTCAAGTTCCACAATTTTCAACTCAAATTGGCCTTGAAAATATTAGGCTTGGAGATGGTGAAAGAAGTTCTACTAAAAAAAAAAACCTCGAGAGCTATTCACAAGGGATGAAGATACATTGCTCATTCAATCATGGCTCAATGTTTTAACGGATCCAATTGTGGGAGTTGATCAAAAAGCAGTTAGCTTTTGGTTAAGAGTCACTGCAAATTATAACGAGAATCGTGGACAATCTAGAGAGAAGGAACATGGTTAATTAAAATCTCGATGGCATCGAATAAATAGTCGCGTTCAAAAATTTGTTGATTGTTACAAACAAGCTGTTCACGGAAAGAAAAGCGGGACCTCGGAAAAAGACATCTTGATCAATGCACATGCATTTTATACTCAAGATATGGGTGAACCATTCAATCTTGAGTATGCATGGCGATTGTTAAAAGATGAACCTAAGTGGATGGGAGAATCGCTTGAAACTTCTTCAAAAAGAACAAAGATTTCTGCTAGTGGGGCATACTCATCATCGTCTAACCCAGAGACACCTTCAAGTTATGAATATAACGCAACAACTCCAATAGAACGTCCAAAGGGACAAAAGGAAGCTAAAAGAAAGGGTAAAGCAAATGCAACTGAAACATCTTTTAAGGCCGTACATGATACAATCGATAAAAAAGTGACAACTATGGAGAAACTGGCACAACTTAAAGAGGAAAAAAACATTTTAAAAAGGGAAGAGATGGAGTTTAAGGCAATGGAAATAATCATGTCAGACACATCCAAGATGAATGAGAATCAACGTCAAATTCATGAAAAATATTGTAATAAACTCAAAGAAAAGTATGGATTTTAGTTAAGATGAAATGTTGTAGTATTATTAAAATTAAATATTATATATTATTTATGTTGCATCAACTCATGTGTAAAATGGTCATTAGTACCACTTTAATTCATAATAAATTTATTTTCCCATCTTTATTTTAATTTATTTTGAGTTTTTTGTTTTTTATTATGCAATGTTATTTATTTTATTTATTTTGAGTTTTTTTTTGTTTTTAACTATGTTATTTAATTTAATTTTTTATTTTAATTTATTTTTAATAATAATATTAATTAAAAATTTTGAAATTAATTATTCAAGTTGCAATAAAACTAAATATGAATAAAATATTAATATATGAGGTAAAATTGTGGGACCCAATATGAGTATTTTAGAGTTACACCATTGGAGTGGAAAATGAATGAGTTATTTCAAACATGATGTGGCTTAATAGGACCCACAAAATAACTCTAGGTGAAGTTCACCATTGGAGTTGCTCTAACAGTGAGTGCAGTAATTTGTGCATTTCCTACTAGTACCAAAACTACCTTCACATACAGAGTCTGTAACAGTAATTTCATTACAATGCACAGCAATGCAAGACTGATTCAAGCAGTAATTGGCAACCTAGGAAGCCATCAAAATCATAGTAAATGGAATGAATGATGAATCATACTAAATTCTTATACGCCAATTCTTCTAGCAGGGTAAATCAAGCAATGGTAAAATTTCTTATCAGGCTTTATCTCCCATCATCACCCACGACACAGATGCACCCACGGCACATACATGATTTCACAGAAGCACACAGTTGAACGCACTAATCGAGATTTCTTTAAATCATGCATCAAACAGAAGAATAATATAACAATCCATTTTAGCACGTGTATTTGGTCTAAGGTTGAGTTGGTATTAATTACTAATAGATCATCTTCTGCATAATAACAATATTTTCTTGTTATGACAATGCAGCTCCAAACTTTAACTAATTTCATGAAACAACTTGTATGTTTTGTCCTATAGATAAAGCATGAGAAAAAAATCACACAAAGATATATCAAGTCAATGCATAGGAATAGAATTCGTGAATAGTATGAGAAAAAGAAAAACATACACAAAGCTATATAAACTCAATACATAGGAATAGGATTCTCAAGAAATAAACTAGCGTATAAGAAAACAATACACAAAGATGCATAAACACATTGAACTCAAAAGGTGTGAATTTTAAGGTTCTACAACTACATGCATAATGCTATATTACAAATCATATTATATTCCCGCCCACTCTCTCATTAACTTGCAATGATCTCACACATAAAAACAATCAGAATAAATTTACATTTTAAAAATTAAATACAAAGTATTTTTTTCTAATTTACTACTATATCATAGCATCGAAAGATTCTAAACACCTCCAGAGAGTGATATAAAATGCATTTCATTTCAAGGAATAATAACACCGTAACCAATACCAGACTGAATTCTTCAAACTCAACTAACAACACAAGTTCAGAATTTCACAAACTCCATACACAAAGAAGATAAAGCAAATGTAACAGAAAAAAGCTCAATATTCAGAGCAATCAAAACTCAAATCACCAAAAAACAAACAACAACAAAATCAACAGAAGAATGGGTTAACATGAATAGCTACTACAGATACCCGTCACTATGTTTTACTATTGAGCAAGAGTCAAGAGGTAGCAAAAATAATTCGTGATGGAACGCAATTGAAAGGTTGTTGCGACGGTTCATGAACGAACTGCGATTTTATGAACTTGGTTCACTATGGCAGTTGGGATTATTTTTTCAAACCGTCCTACCCATAGCTGATCCCACTAATTCAGTCAAATCATGCATCAAACAAATGAATAAAATCACAATCTATCTTGGTCCAATTTACCAATTTCATGAAACAAGAGTCAGTATGAGGACATTTCTCAATTCGATAAATGTTGTAGAAATTCAAAATTGACTATCTAGACTATAAACAATAATTCTTGTTGCGATCTTCTTCCTAGCGTATCAAGAATTTCAAAATCAAATTTATGATATGTAATAATTTGAATCATGATTAGCTAAAAACTCATATTACAAATTTGGTAATAATTTTTCAACCATCAAATAGTCATAACCACCATGTCCCATTTAATATTCTAGTAATAATAAGCACGAGTGAGCTGATTTTTGTTTGATAGTTGAGGTCAACATCATATTAAGGTAGGAAATACTACCTCCATCCCTAAATATAAGACTAAGAAAAATATACATCTCTTAGAGTGTATCACTTTGGGAATTCCAACGATTTCTTTAATCGATACAAATTCTGACCCAAATCTTGCTAATTTTTACAGGTAGTCAAATTAGGTCAAATGCCGTCATCATCAGGTTCCTATTCTCCTCCCCAAGACGAATTTCCACCGACTGAAGGGTCGAGCACCACCGCCGCACCTCATCCCCTTTATATTCTGGAGGACATTTTTTTCATGCCAACTCCACCGTTTCAACCTCAATAGTGTAAGCCGCCGCCACAACCACTATCGGCGGCGGTTCGTGAGGCTATTAAAACCATCGACATGGAACTGGCTTCTGACAATCCACACTTGCCACCTCCGTTTATGATTGAAGCTGCAAATCAATTTGAGGTTAGTGTAGAAAATCTCTTCAGTCTTCCGTCGCCATCACCACCAAGATCACCACCTCCCGTGGAGCAGGAGGTGGATCTTGAACAAATCTTGGTCGATCAGCCGCTTCCGGTAGAAGCGCTTCCGGTTGAAGCCGTTCAATACTTTGGTGTTGAACTCAATGAGATGATTCTACGTATCCCCGGCGCAGAGCTTCCTTCATTCCAACCTCTTAAAGAACAAAAGTGACGGTATTGGTATGTTTGTTTCTGTTATCGTGCTCATACATTTTTCTGATTATGATGGTTTTTATGTTGAGGTTCAAGTTACACAATTTCTGGAAATGAATCCATCACTAATAGTGAGTGGAATGAGTACAAGATGTGAAATAGAGAGTTTTGAGGGAGAAGAATAACAAATTACACAATTCCACGTGGCAATATAATATGATTTGTAATAAAGTACCATTTTTCTTCCAATCCTCATTACACTGAATAATAAAGTAAATGTATATTACCTAAACTACCCAATTGACCCTCCTTCACATACAAAGTCTATGCTAATTAGGAAATGTGGCTCTAAATTGCAGTAAAATGGACAAACATAAAAACCATCATAATCAGAAAAATGTATGAGCACGATAACAGAAACAAACATACCAATACCGTCACTTTTGTTCTTTAAGAGGTTGGAATGAAGGAAGCTCTGCGCCGGGGATACGTAGAATCATCTCATTGAGTTCAACACCAAAGTATTGAACGGCTTCAACCGGAAGCGGCTGATCGACCAAGATTTGTTCAAGATCCATGTCCTGCTCCACGGGAGGTGGTGATGGCGACGAAAGACTGAAGAGATTTTCTACACTAACCTCAAATTGATTTGCAGCTTCAATCATAAACGGAGGTGGCAAGTGTGGATTGTCAGAAGCCAGTTCCATGTCGATGGTTTTAATAGCCTCACGAACCGCCGCCGATAGTGGTTGTGGCGGCGGCGGCTTACACTGTTGAGGTTGAAACGGTGGAGTTGGCATCAAAAAAATGTCCTCCAAAATATAAAGGGGAGGAGGTGCGGCGGTGGTGCTCGACCCTTCAGTCGGTGGAGATTCGTCTTGGGGAGGAGAATAGGAACCTGATGATGACGACATTTGACCTAATTTGACTACCTGTAAAAATTTTCAAGATTTGGGTCAGAATTTGTATCGATTAAAGAAATCGTTGGAATTCCCAAAATGATACACTCTAAGAGATGTATATTCTTCTTAGTCTTATATTTAGGGATGGAGGTAGTATTTCATACCTTAATATGATGTTGACCTCAACTATCAAACAAAAATCAGCTCACTCGTGCTTATTATTACTAGAATATTAAATGGGACATGGTGGTTATGACTATTTGATGGTTGAAAAATTATTACTAAATTTGTAATATGAGTTTTTAGCTAATCATGGTTCAAATTATTACATATCATAAATTTGATTTTGAAATTCTTGATACGTTAGGAAGAAGATCGCAACAAGAATTATTGTTTATAGTCTAGATAGTCAATTTTGAATTTCTACAACATTTATCGAATTGAGAAATGTCCTCATACTGACTCTTGTGACGTGTAACTCAAAGGCTTAACACTAATGAATCCAGTAAACATGGATGCATGATTTAGAATTCAATTATGTAAAAATTATTTGAATATATTACATACTAGTATATGGTTCATGAACTTCAATATCAGGGTCCCAAACTTATGACAGATACACCAATCAGGTTCATGAGCTTTGAAATCCATTCTAACAAGTTACATGACTAAACCACATAATTCGTAGAAGCAAAGAACAAGGTTCCAAAAAGCTGACAAAAACCATCAACATTTAAACCAACACACAACTAGCTGTATTAATATCACACATATACCAATAAAACTTTAACAGGGTCAAGCATTCATACTTCTATATAGAGAGATGTGAGAGAAGAATCTGTGCTGGTTATTTTCTACAGGGAAAAAAAATAATAGTTCTTAGCATAACCTTGAAATCAAAATATTCAACCGCCTTATAAAAAATTCATAAGCAAACATGTTCTTAACATAAACCATATCAACTCTACCTACCTGTTCTAGTGCTTTTGATGCTGCTGATCTAAGAATCTGCTTCCTCACAATTCCTTCCATAAGCAGGACCATCTCATACTTGGGTATCTCACCTCTCTAGAACAAATGACACACAAAAGTTAGTAATATGGTAAAGCCATGCACCACAAACTTAAATAGCTTTAAGCATAGAAGAGAAGAAAAAAGAAATAATAGTGAAACTAGTTTGGCATAACAAACCTTAAATTTCTCAACTAAAGTTTGAAGTTTAGTGGCTTTGTCTGAGTCAACTTGGGGACCAAGGAACTGAACAGCTGGTCCGATGGCACAATCAGATTACTAGGATTGATTTGGATTTCAGGTTTACCAATGACCGTGACCTCTAGTTTGCTTTTCTACAAGGAAAAAAAAATAGTTCTTAATAAAACCTTGAAATATATATAAATATATTCATTCAACTTCCTTATAAAAAATTCATCAGCAACATGTTCTTAACAAAAACCATCTACCCTACCAACCTCTTCTAGCAATGTTGCTACGGCTGATAAAAGCATCTCCTCCCCCACAATTTGTGCCATAAGCGGGTAAAAATTATTCCTGGCTATTTCACCTCTCTAGAACAAATGACACAAAAAGTTGGTATATGACAAAGCTTTGCACCACAAACTTAAATAGTTTTTAGCACAGAAATAAGGGTATAAAAGATATAGTGAAAGAGATTTAGTATAACCGACCTGATATTCAAGAACTAAAGTTTGAATTTTGATGGCTTTGTCTAAGCCAATTTGGGGAATCAAGAAACGGAACAGATCGACAAATGGCACCAGCGATTTAAATGAAGGGATTTCAGTTCTAGACTGTTCGTTGGTTGTGACGTGCAGATTTCTTTTCTACAAGGAAAACAATACAGTTCTTACATAACCTTGAAATTAATATTCAACTGCCTCATAAGAAACCTGTTCTTAAGAAAAACCATCTACTCGTTGATTTATAAAAAAACATAAACCATCATATCTACCTCATGTTCTTGCAATTTTGCTACTGCTGATCTAAGCATCTGCTCCCCCAAAATGTGTTTCATATGCGGTAGAAAATTATACTCGGGTACTTCCCCACTCTAGAACCAATGACACAAAAAAGTGAGTAATATGGCAAAGTCTTGCACCACAAACTTAAATAGTTTCTATCGTGTAAGAGAAAGAAAAAGAAATGATAGTGAAACTGGTTTGGGGTAACAAACCTGAAATTTGTGAACTAAAGTTCGAATTTCAATGGCTTTGTCACAGTCAATTTGGGGAATCAAGCAAAGGACAAGTTGGTCAAATAGCAGCATCAGTTCACTAGAATTGGTTTGTGTTCCAGGCTGTTCATTGACTTCAACCTGTTGATTTATTTCCTACAAACGAAAGAAAACAAAAAACATAGTTCTTAACATAAACTTGAAATCAATATTCAACTGCCTTATAGAAAAATCATGAGCAAAACTGCACAATCTATCTACTCTACTTACAAGTTCTTGAAATTTTGGTAGTACTGATGAAAGCACCTCCTCCCCAACAATGTTTTCTTTAACTTTTGTCATTGCTGAGCTAAGCATCTGCTCCCCCAAAATTGCTTTCATAAGCGGTACAAAAGTATGTTTTGATATTTCACCTCTCTAGAACAAATGACACAAAAAAAGTTAGTAATACGGCAATGCCTTGCACCACAAACTTAATTAGTTTTTAGCACAGATGAGAGGGAAAAAGTAACAGACCTCATATTGGTCAGCTAAAGTTTGAATCTCATTGAGTTTGTCTGAGTCAATGTCGGGAGTCAAGAAAGGAAAAAGTTGGTCAAATGGCACCAGTTGTTTACTAGAATGGATTTCAGTTCTAGGCCGTTTGTTGCTTGTGACCTGCTGATTTCCTTCCTACAATGAAAACAATATAGTTCTTAACGTAACCTTGAAAGCAATATTTAACTGCCTTATAGAAAAAATCATCAGCAAAACTGCACAATCTATCTACTCTACTTACAAGTTCTTGAAATTTTGGTAGTACTGATGAAAACACCTCCTCCCCAACAATGTTTTTCATAAGGGGGTAAAAATCATGTCTAGGACTCTAGGTATTTCATCTCTCTAGAACAAATGACACAAAAAAGTGAGTGATATGGAAAATCATTGCGCCACAAACTTAAATAGTTTATTGCACAAATGAAAGTGAAATCGGTTGTTTGGGGGAACAGACCTTATATCGGTCAAATAGAGTTTGAAGTTGGTTGGTTTTGTCATCACCAATTGTGGGAGTCAAGAAAGGGAAGATCTGGTCATATGGCACCAGAGGTAACCTAGACCTGATTTGAACTCTAGGTTGTTCATTGACTGTAGATAGGGCCATAGAAGCGTCGTTTGTTGCTCTTTTCAACCAACTGCACTTCAGATATTATTAACATAAAAGAAAAGCATCTCAAGTTAAACGGACGGATATAGAAACACATGATTAATAGAATTCAAATCATTTACAGGCATGAATTCATTTCAGGATTATTTGTTCTCCAAGTCTAAAACATTTAGAAACACATGGTTTAATCCCTAAATAGATGAGAAGTTTGATGCATGAAACCCTGTGAAGTACGACACTTCTAAGATTAGGCGTGTCACCATGTTGGACACACGTCGGTGTCATGTCTGGACGTGTCGGTCACAGACATGACACCGACGCTTATAATTACAATGAATTGTGTCATTTTCTTAAATTATTACCGGTGTCGATGTGTCTGTGTCGTGTGTACTTGGTACCAAAAATCAAGTTATCATGATCAGAATACCTAAATTTGATGAGAAGTTTGATGCATCAAGACCAAGACCAAGACCAAATAACGATCAGAATGCATCTGCTTCATTTTAATTAATCCCTAAATTTTGTCTATCATAATAAGCAGATATCAATATTTTAGGTTTTCCATAACAACGCTTAAGCACAAAACGTAAACATACATTGATTGATGTTAAATTCGGAAACCATAAATTGCTCAATCATGAAAACATATAGGAACGTAAGAACGAAATTAGAACTACAAACTCACATAATAACCGAGAAAAGCCAAACGCAATCAGGATCTGCGAATTCCAAAGAGATGCCGATACGAAACGAAACCGTCAAAGAGAGGTATTTGAGACGGAGGGTTTTTTTTCTTTCTCGTTTTCAACCTAATCTTGCGTGAGATAAATACAACAAATTTCTAAGAACAAAGGCCACTTTTCCAGAGCAATTCTATCATAGGCACAACCTCAAATCCAAAATATATGGGCACACACACATCAAAGAGAAAAATTTAAAAATTAATAATTAAGTCACATCAATTATCATTAATCAATTCTTTTATATTTAATTTTTTAAAATTATGTATGTGAGCCCAAATAACATTTGTTGGCTTTGTGCCCAAGTAAGTGTTTCTCCACCTCCAATGGAATCAGTAGATTCCCATTTTAAGTTAAATTTTCATTGTGGAGACAATTAATTATCCTGTGGAACTATCAAAGTTTTTTTTTTTTTGAAAGTAGTGGAACTATCAAATATTTTTTTGAACAGGCGAAAATGGAATATATAAATATAAAAGAAACGAGAAATTGTATGATTTTGCGAGATAACATTTCTCTCATTTATGGTTTGTGGTAAATTGTAAACAATTAATTTAATATTTTTTTATAAAATCTCTTACTAAAGATAGTAGTTTAATTTTTTTTTAAATATCAAAATAATTGCTGGCTACTAATGTTGCAATCAATATTATGTATGTGTCTAGATCAATTTTTAATAAAAGCTTCTCATTTTAGTTATTGTTAGAATTTGTTTCATACTTTTAAGTAATTGATAATGTCCAGCTACAAGAAGAGCGACCCGAGCTTCCGTTGGCGTTTAAAGAAAAGATTAAACAAATGGTGGTGATGCAAAAGGAACTGACCCAGAGTGACGTGACAACAAACAACGGTCGGTTGTCTATCCCAAAAAATGAATGCATTACCGAGAAATTTCTAAATTCTGAGGAGAAATCGTCCTTGGATTATGTGCGAGGGAAACATGAGAAGCGTCATACTGTGCTTGTATTTGTGTTGGATCCTAGGATTACACTCTACGACGGCATGTGCTTCAAGAAGTGGAAAATGGTGAAATCTGAGACCTATAATATCACAGGTAAATGGAACAAACTTGTAGTAGAAAACCAATTGGAAGAAGGCCAAAAGGTGCAACTCTAGTCTTTTAGAAGTCATCGACAGCTTTGTTTTGCATTCATCAAGCTCTAGCACAAGAACAAGATCTATTAATCAATGATACATGTACTTTATGCTTATGACCTATTGAGTTTTTAGCAATCTGAGTTTATTACTAGATTTGCAATCTGAGTTTTTAACTAATCATGGTTCAAATTATTACATCGCATAAAGTTGATTTTGAAATTCTTGATACGCTAGGAAGAAGATAGCAAAAAGATTTATTGTTTACAGATGGTCCATTTTGAATTTCTACAGCATTTATTGATTCTAGTAAGTAGTAATGTCCTGTTATTGCATCTGTGATATGTAACTCAAAGGCTTAACATAAATGAATCTGGTAAACATGGATGCATGATTTAGAATTTAATTATGTAAAGATTAATTGAATACTACATACTAGTATATGGTTCACGAACTTCAATATCACGTTCACAAACTTATGACAGAAACACCGATCAGGTTCATGAGCTATGAAATCCATTCTAATAAATTCCGTGACTAAACCACATTTTCACACATAATAAGTAGGAGCAAAGAACAAGGTTCCAAAAAGAAGCTGACAAAATCCATCAACATTTAACCAACACACATATACCAACAACACTAACAGGGTCCAGCAACATTCATACTTCTATATAGAGAGATGTGAGAGAAGAACCTGTGCTGGTTTTCTACAGGAAAAAAAAATAGCAGTACTTAGCATAACCTTGAAATCAACATATTCAACCGTCTTATAGAAAATTCATAAGCAAACATGTTCTTAACATAAACCATATCAACTCTACCTACCTGTGTTTTTGCTACTGCTGATCTAAGAATCTGCTTCCCCACAATGTCTTCCATACGCGAAAGAAGATCACACTTGGGTATTTTACCTCCCTAGAACAAATGAGACAAAAAAGTTAGTAATATGGAAAAGCCTTGCACCCCAAACTTGAATAGTTTTTAGCACAGAAGAGAGGGAAAAAAATAATATTGAAACTAGTTTGGCTAAACAAACCTCGTATTCGTAAGCTAAAGTTTGAAGTTCAATCGCTTTGCTTGCGTCAATATGGGGAAACAAGAAATGGAACAGCTGGTTAATTGGAACCAGCAGGTCACTAGAATTGATTTGGATTCTAGGTTGTTCATGGACTGTGACATGGAGATTGAATTTCTACAGGGAAAAAAAGTTCTTAGCATAACCTTGAAATCAAAATATTCAACTGCGTAATAGAAAATTCATCAGCTACCTTTGTTCTTAACATAAACCATAAACTCTACCTACCTCTTCCATTACTTTTACTGTTGTTGATTTAAGAATCTGCTCCCCCACAATTACTTTCATACGCCGTACAACATCAGAGCTGGCTATCTCACCTCTCTAGATCAAATGACACAAAAGTGTTAGTCATATGGTAAAGCCTTGCACCACAAACTTAAATAGCTTTAAGCATAGAAGAGAGGAAAAACGAAATAATAGTGAAACTAGTTTGGCGTAACGAACCTTAGATTTCTCAGCTAAAGTTTGAAGTTCAATGGCTTTGTCTGCATCAACTTGGGGAATCAAGGAACTGAACAGCTGGTTCAATGGCACCTTCAGATTACTAGAATTGATTTCAGTTCCAGGTTGTCCAATGACTGTGACCTCTAGTTTGCTTTTCTACAAAAGACAAAAAATAGTTCTTAACAAAACCTTCAAATCATTATTCAACTGCAATAAAGAAAATTCATCAGCAACATGTCCTTAACATAAAGCATCACCCTACCTACCTCTTCTATCAATTTTGCAGCTGCTGATGAAAGCACCTCCTCCCCCACTATGTGTGTCATAAGCGGGAAAAAAGTATCCCTGGGTACTTCACCTCGCTAGGACAAATGACACAAAAAAGTTAGTATATGGCAAAGCTTTGCACCACAAACTTAAATAGTTTTCAGCACATAAATGAGGGAACAGAAGTTATGATAGTGAAAGAGATTTGGTATAACCGACCTGACACAAAAAAGTTAGTATATGGCAAAGCTTTGCACCACAAACTTAAATAGTTTTCAGCACATAAATGAGGGAACGGAAGATATGATAGTGAAAGAGATTTGGTATAACCGACCTGATATTTCTGAGCTAAAGTTTGAATTGTGACGGCTTTGTCTTGGTCAATTTGGGGAATCATGAAACGGAACAGACGGTCAAATGGCACCTTCGATTTAAATGAAGGGATTTCAGTTTTAGGCTGTTCGTTGGTTGTGACCTGCAGATTTCTTTTCTACAAGGAAAACAATACAGTTCTTAACATAACCTTGAAATTAATATTCAACTGCCTCATAAGAAACCTGTTCTTAAGAAAAACCATCTACTCGTTGATTTATAAAAAAACATAAACCATCATATCTACCTCATGTTCTTGCAATTTTGCTACTGCTGATCTAAGCATCTGCTCCCCCAAAATGTGTTTCATATGCGGTAGAAAATTATACTCGGGTACTTCCCCACTCTAGAACAAATGACACAAAAAAGTGAGTAATATGGCAAAGTCTTGCACCACAAACATAAATAGTTTCTATCGCGTAAGAGAAAGAAAAAGAAATGATAGTGAAACTGGATTGGGGTAACAAACCTGATATTTGTGAGCTAAAGTTCGAATTTCAATGGCTTTGTCACGGTCAATTTGCTGGACAAGTTGGTCAAATAGCAGCATCGGTTCACTAGAATTGGTTTGTGTTCCAGGCTGTTCATTGACTTCAACCAGTTGATTTATTTCCTACAAACGAAAGAAGAAAAAAAAATAGTTCGTAACATAACCTTGAAATCGATATTCAACTGCCTTATAGAAAAATCATGAGCAACCTGTTCTTAACATAAACCATCTACTCTACCTACCTTTTCTTTAACTTTTGTCATTGCTGAGCTAAGCATCTGCTCCCCCAAAATGGCTTTCATAAGCAGTACAAAAGTATGTTTTGATATTTCACCTCTCTAGAACAAATGACACAAAAAAAAGTTAGTAATACGGCAATGCCTTGAACCAAAAACTTAATTAATTTTTAGGACAGATGAGAGGGAAAAAGTAACAGACCTCATATTGGTCAGCTAAAGTTTGAATCTCATTGACTTTGTCTGAGTCAATGTCGGGAGTCAAGAAAGGAAAAAGTTGGTCAAATGGCACGAGTTGTTTACTAGAATGGATTTCAGTTCTAAGCCACAATGAAAACAATATAGTTCTTAACATAACCTTGAAAGCAATATTTAACTGCCTTATAGAAAAAATCATCAGCAAAACTGCACAATCTATCTACTCTACTTACAAGTTCTTGAAATTTTGGTAGTACTGATGAAAGCACCTCCTCCCCAACAATGTTTTTCATAAGCGGGTAAAAGTCATGTCTAGGTATTTCATCTCTCTAGAACAAATGACACAAAAAAGTTAGTGATATGGAAAATCATTGCGCCACAAACTTAAATAGTTTATTGCACAAATGAAAGTGAAATCGGTTGTTTGAGGGAACAAACCTTATATCGGTCAAATAGAGTTTGAAGTTGGTTGGTTTTGTCATCACCAATTGTGGGAGTCAAGAAAGGGAAGATCTGGTCATATGGCACCAGAGGTAACCTAGACCTGATTTGAACTCTAGGTTGTTCATTGACTATAGACAGGGCCATAGAAGCGTCGTCTGTTGCTCTTTTCAACCAACTGCACTTCAGATATTATTAACATAAAAGAAAAGCATCTCAAGTTAAACGGACGGATATAGAAACACAAGATTAATAGAATTCAAATCACTTCACAGCAAAGATGAGAGGCTCAATAAATCATATAATGCTATTTCCATATTTCTAACATATAGGATAATATGATTTAATCCCTAAATTTGATGAGAAGTTTGATGCATGAAACCCTATGAAGTACGACACTTCTAAGATTAGGCGTGTCACCATGTTGGACTCACGTCGGTGTCATGTCTGGATGTGTCCGTCACAGACATGACCCGACGCTTATAATTGCAATGAATTATGTCATTTTCTTCAATTATTAGCGGTGTCGATGTGTCTGTGTCGTGTGTACATGTCCATGTCCGTGCTTGGTACCAAAAATCACATTATCATGATCAGAATACCTAAATTTGATGAGAAGTTTGATGCATCAAGACCAAATAACGATCAGAATGCATCTTCTTCATTTTAATCCTTAATTTTTTCTATCATAATAAGCACATATCAATATTTTAGGTTTTCCATAACAAAACAACGCTTAAGCACAAAACATAAACATACATTGATTGATGTTAAATTCGGAAACCAGAAATTGCTCAATCATGAAAACATATAGGAACGTAAGAACTAAATAGAAAAGCCAAACTCACATAATTTTGGAATATAATTAAAGTTGACGAGGACACCTTAATAAACTTGGTTGTAATTAGTAATTACTTTTTACTTCGGTCTTACCAAACAGTACACCTTAAACATACCAAAAATAGGAATCTATAACATATATAAAAACAATACAAATTTTTGGGATGACTTTTTCATTATTCCTATTTTACCCTTAAAAAACTAACAACAAAAAAAGTACAGACTATATATAAAAAGATATAAAATTTTGGGATGACTTTTTAATTATTTTTATTTTACCCTTAAAAAAAACTATCAACAAAAAAAGTAACTACCAATTATAATTTACTCTTTTTTTAAAAAGTAACCACAAATTAAATCATGGAACTTTTAATACATTTCTAGACCATAATATTATTATGTATACATTAATAATCTTCTATTTTTTTTTTGAATGAAAATAGGAAATATATTAATGAATAATGTCCCTTATCAGGAGGGGTACAATGTTTGGGGGAGGGGTATCATGTATCCACACTTTGTTAGGCTCTGTGTGGGCCAAGGAAGCCAGCCAGTGGGCCACTTTATTTGCTTCCCTGCTAATGGATCTGAAACCACAACCACTAAAACTAATCATATTCCTACGGATACCATTAACAATATTACCTAAGTACAGTCTAAGGTTTCCCCCATTGTTGATGAGGTCAATAACAAAGGAATTATCACCCTCGAAGATCACCTCTTGGTAGCCACATTCAACCTCCAGCAGCACCGCTTTGTACATCGCATAAGCTTCCGCGAGCTTTGGATCGTTTTCTCCCGGCATCACCCAAGTTGCAGCGACAAGGAGAGCTCCATCAGAGTTGCGATAAATCGCTCCTAGGCCCCATCTACCTTCAATAGCCAGGTTAGCGTCGCAATTAACTTTTATTTTGTTATGATCCGGCTTTGTCCACCACTTGTTAGCCCTAGGTCTTCTATTATGCTCTCGATTGTTGTTTGTGTTGAGATGAGATCGAGATGAGCCGTTATGCGCGTCGTTGTTCATGGCTTTTTGATACTCCTGAATGCTATTATGAGCCTGAGCGATGACTGTTAAGCTGTCTATGCTTCTGAGGTCGAAAACCTGTTGATTGCGAGCAAACCATATGCTATACACCAGAGCTGCCACATAGCTCAGGTCTTCACTTTTTAGGGAGTTTATAGTCTGTTTTAGCCACTCAATGAAGCTCTGTTGACAATTATTAATATTAACCCTAGCTTAGAGCCAAACCAAGTTCTAGTAGCATGGTCACACTGCATAAAGATGTGGTCAATAGTTTCTTCTTGCTGGAGACAGCGAGGGCATAGGCTAAGACACGTAATGCCCCTATGATTCAAAGCACTTTTCACCGGGATAGCTTCTTGAATGATCCTCCACAGCAGAACTTTATGTCTAGGGATTGTTTGTAGAGTCCACAAGTTCTTCCATAGGTTGTTATTGGAATTGTCATGGGTAGTGCTAGGTTCTTCACTGTCCTTCCAATGTTTCAAAAGATTGTATCCTGTCTTCACAGAGTATATCCCATCCTTGGAGTGGGGCCACATGAGCTGGTCTTCCATATGTTCCCTCACAAGAGGGATTTGTTTAATAGCATCACCCTTTGATGGGTTAAAAACTTGATCAATAATGGCTGAATTCCAATGCCTCTGAGGATGTAGCAGCATGATATCCTCCACTTTAGTAATGCTATTGTTATCATTCTGGGGGGTTAGAATTTTGTAACCATTTTGGTAAAGCAGCCAGTTATCTTCCCATAAGTTTATAGATTGCCCATTACCTACTCTCCAACAACTACCTCTTTTAATGACATCTATAGCTTGATGTAAACTTTGCCAAACATAACTAGAATTCCTGCCTTGTAAGGAGTGGAGAATGTTAGAATTAGGGTAATATCTAGATTTAAGGCACTGACCAATGAGAGAGTTTGGGTTAGTTTGAAGTCTCCACACTTGTTTAGCAAGCATAGCCTTATTGAAGAGATGCATGTCACGAAAGCCAAGCCCTCCATTAAATTTGGGTTTGAACAAGTCTTTCCTAGCTTTCCAATGAATCTTGTGGTGATCCTCCTTGCTACCCCACCAGAACCTACATATAGCCTTCTCCAACTGCTCACACATCTGGTTAGGGAGCATGAAACATCTCATAGTGTAGGTGGGAAGAGCTTGTATGACTGCACTGATCAGTACTGCTCTTCCAGCAAAAGAGAGATGTTTTTCCTTCCAGCCTTTGAGTTTGTTGGTGGCTTTCTCAAGTAGATACTTGAAAACTGCCTGTTTAGATCTGCCTATATGAGTAGGCATACCCAAATATCTGGTTATGTTGTCAGTCATAGGAAGGGGTAGAGTCTCCTGGAAATCAGCCTTGATGTAATTGTAGATTTTTGGGTTGAAAGTCATCTCTGATTTATCCATATTAATTTTCTGCCCAGAGATTCTTTGGTACTCCTAAAAAATATCCTTCAGCTGAAGGGCCTCTTCCTTCTTAGCTATGCAAAATATTAGACTATCATCTGCAAAAAATAAATGGGAAATTTTAGGAGCATGCTGAGCTATTTGTATACCATTAATAAGATTTTGGTCCTGCCTATTAGTGATCATGTTAGAAAACACATCAGCACATAAAATGAATAAGTAAGGGGATAAAGGATCCCCTTGTCTGATGCCTCTGTGGGGAATAAACTTATTGGAAGGTTGACCATTAACCAAAATGGAGAAAGACACTGAGGTGATGCATCTCATAATAGTCTGAACAAGGTTCCTAGGAAATCCCATAGTTGTGAGGGTGGAGTCAATAAAGGTCCATTCAAGCCTATCATAGGCTTTAGCCATATCCAGCTTGACACCAACATAACCTTTTTTCTTATTGTTGTTGTGTTTGAGATGGTGGAAGGTCTCAAAAGCTATAATGGTATTGTCAGAAATCAGTCTCCCAGGTAGGAAAACACTCTGTTGAGGGCTGATGATCTCTGGGAGGATACCCTTAATTCTATTGGCTATTGTTTTGGTAATAATTTTAAGCATGACATTACAAAGAGCAATAGGTCTAAAATCAGCTGGGTTAGTAGGGTTGTTGTTTTTAGGAATTAAACAAATAAAAGTGTCATTGTAAGATGTAGGGTTACCACCATGGTTAAGTATATTCAGGGCAGCATCTATGATGTCTCCTCCTATGATGTCCCAGTAGGTATGGTAGAAATTAGCATTTAACCCATCTGGCCCTGGGGCAGCATTGCCTTTAAGCTGATGAGTAGCATATGACACTTCTGCAGCTGTGAAGTCTTGGTTTAGGTAGTCTCTCATTTGGGGAGATACTTTATTAGCCACCACCTGCATAGTTTCTTGAAAGTTTGTAGGGTTAGAGGAAGTGAAAATCTCTTGAAAATACTTAAGAAAAACCTCTTGGATCTCTTTATTTTGGGTTTTGCTAGAGCCATCAGTATCTTTGATGAAATTGATAGTCTTTTTCCTCTTCCTTTGGGGGGCCTTGAAGTGAAAGTATTTGGAATTTTTGTCTCCATGATTTAGCCAATTGGATTTAGCTCTCTGTGCCCACCATATCTCTTCTTTGTGAATAAGCTCATCCATCTTTGTTTCAAGCTGATGGATCTGGCTGAGAAGATCTTTTGAGGGAGTGAGAGATCTAAGACCTTGTAACTTATCCTGAATGCTTTTAACCTCCTTGGGGATGTTGCCATAATTCCTTTTTCCCCAGCTGGCAGTATTATCCATGACAGCCCTTAGTTTTTGGCCTGTATCCCCAGAAGTTTGATCCCATGTGTTCTTAACAATTTGAGTGCAGTTCTGATCATGCAACCAGATGTTTTCAAACCTTTTTATGAGGTGCTTTGGGTGAGAGTCATCCCTGAAATCATGGTTAGTACCAAACACTAATAAAATAGGATTATGATCAGACATGTAGTTAAGAAGGTGATAGTTAGTGCATCTAGGGAATTTAGATATCCAATGAGAGGAGGCACAAAATCTGTCCAGTCTCTCTTTGATATGAAAATTCCCTTCTTGGTTATTAGACCAAGTGAAAGGATTACCCTGGTAGCCCAGGTCAATCAAATTGCAGTTATTAAGAGTGTCTTTGAATAAGTTAGCGTTGTTATCATCAATAGTTCTACCACCCTGCTTCTCATTAGAGTTACTGATAAGGTTAAAGTCTCCAAACAAAAGCCAGTTATCATGAGAGTTAGTTTGAGATAAATTGGTGATGAGCTCACAAGTTTTAGGCTTTTGTTGAGAATTAGAATAACCATATATACCAGTAGCTCTCCAACTATTTATGGTAGCACCACAGTCCACATAGCAGTCAATCATTCTCTCATTATAACCAATGATACTAATGTTTACATCTTTAGACCAGAAAATAGCTAAGCCACCACTCCTATTACTATTAGACAAAGTGCAGTCAACAAAAAAATGGTTAAGTAACCTGTTACCAAAAGAATTGGCTTTAGACAGAAATTCACCACCTTGGAGTTTAGTTTCAGTGAGGAATATGATATCAGGCTGATGGGAGTGAATGAGTTGCCTGAGGGCCCTAACTGCAGCAGGTTTCCCAAGACCTCTGCAGTTCCATGATAGGAGCTTCATTGGCCCTGGTTAGCCTTCTCTTCAAGGCTAACCATTGAGGATGTTGATTCATACATGATCTGGCTGCTTCTTTGGGTTTTCTGAAATTTCCTTTTTGGGATGGTAGGAGTTTGATTGTAGGTGTTCATAGTAGTATCCCTGGTTGTGTCCTTGCCTGAAGTATGGTTCTGGGGGGTGCTATCAGATTCCTCCTCTTCCTCTTCTAGTTTCATTTTGGCCAACATGTCTAACATGGCCTTTGGGATTGGACTGAACTGTCCTCCACTAGCTGACTGCATAGGATTGCTATTAAACCTTTTGTCTCTATGTTCATTGATCCTTCTCCCATATATGTTTGATCTCAGCCAAGGACCTCTAGGGTTCACTTCACCCTCAGATTGAGGCACATAAGGGTCACTGCACTTGTCTTCATTATGTCCAATTAATCCACATCCAAAGCAAAACATAGGGAGATTCTCATAGCGAAAGTCTACCCAATTAATCCCATCTTTAGGGTTCCCAATAAACAGACCAGCTCTGATGGGTTCTTCAACATTCAGCTTCACCTTTATCTTGACAATTCTGGCTTTTTGTGGATAGTCATAGAGACCCACATCTTCAACTTTTCCAAATTGTGCACCCAAATGTCTACCCATTGTCGTGGTTTTACAATGGATGGGTAAGCCCCATAGTTGGATCCACATCGGCACGTGCTTGAAATCCATGTTGTTGGGACTAATTTTCCTATCCCATGGATGAATGTTGAAATACAAAAGTAAGTATAGATTTATCGTCTCCACAGGGACTGATGCGATATCGATGCCGTTCAACAATCAATATAATTCTAAGTAAAGTGTTTTGAAGATATTTGTTATGAAAACTTGTGAAAATAAAGTTGTAAGTGCAATAAAAGGAATTGTTATCAGAGAGAAAAGTTTGCTGGGATTAGATTTCACCAACCCAATCGCATGTATCATTCGAATCAGTTATACATGTTTTAGCTATCAATCAATTCTATCACATATCACTCACGTACGTGTCCGTTTCCAGAGCACGACGAGAATCCCGCTATATTCATTAACCCTCGATGTCTCGAGTAATCGATCAATATACCGGCTATATCATATTGCTCAAACTCCGATGTCTCGGACAATTTAATCAACACAATAGTTTTAAAACTTGGTATTTAGAGTGAATATTAAATCTAAATCTATGTCTAGAGTTTAGAGTTTAATAGATGATTGTTCTAGGTCTCGGATTCAAAAAGCATACGTCTATACCATCTCAAAGCCTAGAATTAAAACATACAATTCAAGAACAACATCAAAATTGATAAGTAAACTAAAACCATATATAATACCATGATCAAATTAGATACATATTCATAGAGTTGCTTACACCTAATCCCAACAAAAGAGAGATTAGCTACTCATTTTCATGGTAGCTTTACAAAGATTAAGGATAAAAGAGATGAACAAACTTATCAATGATGATTTCTCAACTATTGTAGTGAATCCACCTTCAAATCTCCTTGAATCTGTCTCCTGGGGTTTCCCTCTGCTTCTAAGTCTCTGTTACAAGTTATCTCCCAAGAAAAATGACAGCAAGCTCTATTTAAAGTGTTTCTGAAAATTAGAACTCGCTGAGCGAGCTCCAGCTCGCCATGGCGAGTTGACATTTCTTCACCAGAGGGTTACTTCCACGTCATTAATGAGTTTTAAGCCGCCTTCACTCGCTCTGGCGAGTTGTTACTCGCCCTGGCGAGTTGTTACTCGCCCTGGCGAGTTGCTGCTCGCTCTGGCGAGTGCATCAGTTATCCAATTTGATGCTCTCTGCCTCTACTCGCCCTGCACTCGCTCTGAGCTCGCCCTGGCGAGTTAACTTGCAATTTTTCTTCAAATTTCTGCACAAATGTTGAGATTTAGGGAAACTTAATTGAAAGAAATGACTTAAACAAATATGTACATTTAAGTGAGGAAAAACTAAAGAATATCTTACGAAATAGTTAATAAGTGCTTAAAATATATATGTAATTTGAGCTACTTTTTGGCACTTATCAACTCTCCCCAACTTAAAACTTTGTTTGTCCTCAAACAAAAGTCCAAAATAAACTTTGAAAACATGGCTCAAACATCAGTAATGCATAATTCATTCAAGCTTTGCAATCAATCAAAAACTTTATATGTAAATCACTTCAAGTTTGCATGATTCAATGTGTTGCAAGTTCAAAATCAATCATTCATAATCATCAAAGAATCAAAGTATGAATTTGAAATAGTTTCAAAACTCAAGTAAGATTTCAAACTTTCCAAACCAACAAAATAATCAACTAGAATCACAATTCTCACAAGTGTTTCAACTCAAGGGTGAAGTGTTTCTCTCAATGCAAACAATGTGTTCACAACAAATCAATTCAAACATACATCTCAACATAATCACAAAACATATTATCAATCATGGATCACTAAGGACTTTCTTAAGCTTGTAATGGGGCTAGGCTACAAGAAATCATTGTTTTTCTTTTGGATTCAAAGAGCCTTAAGGATAAGAGAGCATAAGCTTTGAGTATCTTCAATACTTTCCCCATTCTTTACTTTTGGTGATTCTTTTGTTTTGACACAATTCTTTTCATTATTTTTCTTTGATTTTCAATTGTGTGTCAAATGACTTTCAATATTTTTCTTTTTCTTTTTCAATCACCATTTTCAACTACTTGTTACTTTTCTCAATTTGATCAAATAACCTCTTTCTCCCCAACTTGTTTTCAACCCTTCATAAATCCAATGCTCAATCATCCTAAGACAAGGGTCAAGTCATTGTTTTTCTTTATTGTGGTTCAAGGGTTCAAACAAACAAATTTTCAAAATTTTGGCTCAAGGGGGGTAGCAAAGGATCACACTCTCACAAGGTAGGTTATTTTAGGCTTAAGTAGTTGCACTCAAATAAAAACATGGCCTTGATCATTTCCATGACTTCAAACATATAAAGTAATAGCAAGATTCAGTTAAAATCAACAGAGTTAAACACAATTGCCGGTTCTCAAATATATAAACAGTGGAAGGTTCACACAATCTCACCCGGCTAGGTCTATGTGATTCATAATTAATCAATCATGTTAAGAAGGAATGAATGAAATCAAATGGAATCAAGCTACTTAGTTCAAATTCATCCTATCATTCAAAGATAATCACAAAAGGTTGATCTCAAACTATAGCAATTGAAAGAAAATCATTCTAATCATGCATTTGCTTTTGATTGATCACAAACCTAGACATTTCATTTCATATGCACATTTAGCTATCACAAAGATGTAAACCATGTTTATTCAGTCAAAAATTGCAATGAAACATAAAACATGAATTCTAATGACTGAAATAAAATTTCACTGTATATGGCGTGCTTTTAGTACTCTGCTTCTGCTACTCGCCCTCTTCAAGACGTGTGGACTGCCCTCAGGCCAAGAAAATGAAGTTATGCCTGCATTTACACAATGTAAAACCTACAGCCCTAGGCTTTTGTCAGAATTTTCAAAAGCTCTGATACAACTCGCTTAGCGAGCAAAATCTCGCTTAGCGATGATAGCAGAAAACAGAAATTCAAATGAAATTCACACTAGTTCAAGGACTTTGTTTGCATAAGAGGCTAAACATGTTCAAAACTATTATAACATATAAGTAATTAAAAATGCTTTAAATAAAAGAAAAGGAAAGAAAATTGGGTTGCCTCCCAACAAGCGCTTGGTTAACGTCGGTAGCCCGACGCCTGATCTGTTAGGGTGGCCAAAATGAGACGGAAATCACATCATCCGTCTTTTTCCTTTGGTTTGGGAGGAACTCCATGAACTTGAGATATAGATATTGCGGAGTCCATATCCTCCCCAATTCTTTCTTATTGAACAAGGCACGTATTTCATCTATGACCCGATCAATCTCCGCCTTGTTCTCTATCTCCTTCTTTAACTCATATGATTCTTCCTTGTCAAATAATCCATCATTCTCATTTGTATCCCTCACCTCTTTTTCACTATCAACAGTGTTAACCTTTTCAATACATGGAATTTCTTGAGGAAGTTCAACTTCATGTGGTGTGTCCATTTCTTTCACTTTTTTCACTACACCACCTCTTTCAACTATTCTTTCTTCCTCATTTTTCTCAATATCTTCTTCCACACTCTCTCCATATTCCTCCGGTAGAATGCTATCTTTCTCATCAGGATTGGTCTGAGTGTTGGTTTGAACTTCCATGCTTTGCTTATTAGCCATTTGCTTGATCATCTGGTCAAACTGCACATCAGTCATCGGAGGACAATGACCAGTGGGATGGTCTCCATTGCAAAGCTCACAGTATGCAACTTGTTTAGCTTTTATTGACTCTTCCTGTAGACTAATCAAATTAGAAATTTGTTTTGAAAGTTCTTCCAATTGTTGAGTCAAAAAAATCTCTTCATGTGTTGGAGTCCTATGAAACTGTTGATATGATTCATACTCATCCGGAGTATAGAAGTTGTTATAACCACGATCAGTCATGGTTTTGTTTGTGATGGGTAACCTGAAAAAGGATTGAACTAAACAAGAAAAATGTTTCTTTGCCTAACAAAGAAGGATTAGTGCAGACCACAACTATATAATATAAACAAATTTATACAAATACTTAAAAGAATACAAATTGTTGCAATGCTCCAATATCTAAACGCCAGTCCCCGGCAACGGCGCCATTTTGTTGAAATACAAAAGTAAGTATAGATTTATCGTCTCCACAGGGACTGATGCGATATTGATGCCGTTCAACAATCAATATAATTCTAAGTAAAGTGTTTTGAAGATATTTGTTATGAAAACTTGTGAAAATAAAGTTGTAAGTGCAATAAAAGGAATTGTTATCAGAGAGAAAAGTTTGCTGGGATTAGATTTCACCAACCCAATCGCATGTATCATTCGAATCAGTTATACATGTTTTAGCTATCAATCAATTCTATCACATATCACTCACGTACGTGTCCGTTTCCAGAGCACGACGAGAATCCCGCTATATTCATTAACCCTCGATGTCTCGAGTAATCGATCAATATACCGGCTATATCATATTGCTCAAACTCCGATGTCTCGGACAATTTAATCAACACAATAGTTTTAAAACTTGGTATTTAGAGTGAATATTAAATCTAAATCTATGTCTAGAGTTTAGAGTTTAATAGATGATTGTTCTAGGTCTCGGATTCAAAAAGCATACGTCTATACCATCTCAAAGCCTAGAATTAAAACATACAATTCAAGAACAACATCAAAATTGATAAGTAAACTAAAACCATATATAATACCATGATCAAATTAGATACATATTCATAGAGTTGCTTACACCTAATCCCAACAAAAGAGAGATTAGCTACTCATTTTCATGGTAGCTTTACAAAGATTAAGGATAAAAGAGATGAACAAACTTATCAATGATGATTTCTCAACTATTGTAGTGAATCCACCTTCAAATCTCCTTGAATCTGTCTCCTGGGGTTTCCCTCTGCTTCTAAGTCTCTGTTACAAGTTATCTCCCAAGAAAAATGACAGCAAGCTCTATTTAAAGTGTTTCTGAAAATTAGAACTCGCTGAGCGAGCTCCAGCTCGCCATGGCGAGTTGACATTTCTTCACCAGAGGGTTACTTCCACGTCATTAATGAGTTTTAAGCCGCCTTCACTCGCTCTGGCGAGTTGTTACTCGCCCTGGCGAGTTGCTGCTCGCTCTGGCGAGTGCATCAGTTATCCAATTTGATGCTCTCTGCCTCTACTCGCCCTGCACTCGCTCTGAGCTCGCCCTGGCGAGTTAACTTGCAATTTTTCTTCAAATTTCTGCACAAATGTTGAGATTTAGGGAAACTTAATTGAAAGAAATGACTTAAACAAATATGTACATTTAAGTGAGGAAAAACTAAAGAATATCTTACGAAATAGTTAATAAGTGCTTAAAATATATATGTAATTTGAGCTACTTTTTGGCACTTATCAATGAACCATGAGCCAATTATTTCTCAGAATCCAAGGGTTACCCTTGACAACTCTTTGAAGATCTGAGTCAGAATCCATAGTGATATGATATAGTCCTCCTTCTATTTCAGTAATTGTGAATCCTTTGGGGTTACCCCAAATTCCCATTAAGGTGTTCTGTAAGATAGATTTAAGAAGAGGTTTTTCAGACAGCAATTTACCTATTAAACTGTGCTTGCACTGATGAACACCATCACTGATATGCTCCTCATTGTACATGCAGAATGGGCCCTCTTTTGTACTAGAGTGAGAATTATTGCCAGATTGGGAACCTTGTTGTCTTCTTGATGAGTAATTGTGAATTCTTGGGCTTTCTTGTTGGATAGGTGGTGGATCTTGATCATTTTCTTCTGTATTTTGCAGGTTCACAGGACTGTATGGTAGGTAATTCTGTTCATGCTGTGGTGTAATGATGGGAGTATGACCCATGAATACAGGGATGTTTAAGGAGCAGTTATGTGTTTGAGGGATAGTCTTCTGAACTTTGCTGGGTCTGCTACTTGAAGGGTCAGTGGTGTTATTGAGGTCAGGATTGTTGTGTTTTTGATTATCCATGGCGGGGGAGACAACGAATGAAACAGGAAGAAACACGGCAGAAAACCGGAATCACCACACAGAGGTGTAACCACAACTCGGCACAGGACGCAAAACTAAAACTTCACACGCCTTAGCAGCAGAAAGCTAAGGAGAGGAGAGCAACAAGGATGGAAACAGGGAGAAAGGGGTGAGAAACAGGGAAGAGGGAGCTAAAAGATCCTGGACTTTGTTATTTTAATATGTATCCAATTTGATTTATTTCATACTTATCTATTTTTTTTCTATTTTTATTTTGAAATTTTTTTATTAGTTTCTAATAATCTTCTATTATACATAACATTTTAAGTTGAATATTATTAAAATATAGTAAAACTCAAATTGAAATTATGAATGATAGCAACATGAATTAGTTTAGGCCAAAAGAACGATTCTATGATAACAATATGAATTATGTAAGTTTGCTAAATTAAATTATGATTTGGATTATTAATCGAGCCCACATGAAGGACTTAAAAAATAGGAAAACTAAAGATAAACACATTAATTTAAATAAAAATCAAGTTTATAATAAACCACGATTTACAATTTATATACCTCAGTATAATAGAAAACGCGAATCACACAAACGGGTACGGGACGTGCGCGTTTGGCCGCTAGTAAAACATAAAATTAATGTTGATAAAAACAATTTTTTATACTTTCGATGTATTGAATACACGAGTTTCAACACAAAATTTCCTTATTTGTATGCTTAACTAGTGCATCGGGCGCACTATTTAGTATTTTCCTTAATTTTAATATATTGTTATGAATTAAGGAGGACAAATTAGATTTTTTTAGTAATAATTCCTTTTAATATTGTTATTTAGATGATCCATGTCTGTATCAAATTTAAATCATCAGTTAAACAATATTAATTAAATTTTTTCCATTATGAATTAGTTACTAAAATGTATGATAGATCATAGAGGGCATAAGTTATGGTGCATGAGCCATGTTTATGCACCGTGCATAAATACCCAAAATTGCTTAGCGCACCCCCCAGATTTCTAGTGCACCCCCCAAATTACTTAGCGCACCCCCAGATTTTTAGGGGGTGCGTTAGAAATTTGGGGGGTGCACTTGAAATCTGGGGGTACGCTAAGCAACCTGGGGGGTGTGCTAAGCAATCTGGGAGGTGCATTAAGTAATTTTTAGTATTTATGCACGGTGCATAAGGAAAAAGCTTATGCACCATAACCACTCCCATCATAGAGTACTTCATGAATTTGTGTGTAACAAACTGTTGCTGGTATAAACTATTGCATCTTCTGGTAAATTTAACAAAATTCCACCTCTAATTCTATTAACAATTTTCACTGAATCTGTACAAATGACTGTGCCTATTTAAATATGTCTTAAGGTGAATTGAACAAAATCATTAAGTTTGCAATTGCTTGAGCTGCAAGTTTTCTTGCACTGTTTGCTATAGCTTCTTCAAGCATGTTTTATAAGTACATGGATGGAACCAACGAACGCAGTGCCTTGTTTCGCCCTAAATGGTTCCGAGGACACTGCATTAGGGAATGATATAACAGACCTTCTCAAATTCTCATTGCAGATTCTTTAGCCAAAATATGTCTCACTTCAGCAACAGCTAAAGTGTTCCTCAAAGTACTAACTACTACAGTTTGTGAATACAGACATTGGTAAGAGCTTTGAGAAAATTCATCGCGATACTCTTGTTGTGATTGGGCGCATTCCTCTGCATCAAGTCGGTTGATGATGTAGAAACACTAGAATTTTTAGAAGGTTCCAATCTCAATTTACAAGTGGAGCTGACATATATTGGAAATTTAATGCATTTTGAAATCTGTATTGATATGTTATTAATTCTCTTTTTAATTGATTGAAATGTCTATCTCACAAACAATAATTAAAAGGAGCAAAGTAGAATTAAAATGAAATATTATTAATAACCAAAAGCAAAATGATAATTACATCTCTTGGGGGGATTAGACCAAAACCCAAGTAAAGACAACCAAGGACTCTTAGCATCTGCCTTGTTGAAAACTTTCCCAAGAAATCACTAAAGTAGAATCCTTGATAAAATACAATGATCAATAGCTTATAAGAAAAGGTACATGCATCATTGATTACTAGATCTTGTTCTTATGCTAGAGCTTGACGAGTGCAAAGTTAAGCTGTCGATGACTTCTAAAAGACCAGAGTTGCACCTTTTGTCCTTCTTTCAATTTATTTTCATCTACGAGTTTTTTCCATTCACTTGTGATATTGTAGATTTCAGATGTCACCATTTTCCACTTCGTTAAGCGCATGCCGTCGTATTTTGTAACACGAGGATCCAACACAGACACAGACATAGTATGACAATCCTTATGTTTCCCTTGCACATAATCCAAGGACGATTTCTCCTCAGAATTTAAGAAATTCCAGTTAATACATTCACTTTTTGGGATGGACAACCGACCGTTGTTTTTTGTCACGTCACTCTTGGTTAGTTCCTTTTGCATCACCAACATCACATCACTACCTTCCAACTCTTCAATCTTTTCTTTAAACGCCAACGGAAGCTCAGGTCGCTCTTCTTGTAGCTGGACATTATCATTATTATTATTATTATTATTATTATTATTATTATTGTTGTTGTTGTTGATCTTGAGTTTCTTCGATGATTTGTTTGATCTTTCATTCTCCGCTTCTCTTTTCATGATTTTCTTCTTAGAGTCATAAACTTTGAATTGATTACCTAAAGACACAAATCAAAAACTTGGTAAATTTAATATTCTTAAAACAAATGCACTTTAAAAACAGTAATCTATATAACAAAAACATAAACTACTTACCGGTTGTCGCGGAATATTCAGTTTGTGACACGAATGCTTCAAATATAAAATATAAATCTATATGCTCTTTAAGCAACTCCTTCATTCTTGCCATGATACTCTTTATATCAACTGATCTACCAACTCTTTTGTACTTCCATTCAAAAAGAATATCTAAATACTCCTCATGAGTTTCTTTCTTATCTTGAAACGCGTCTTTTATTGCCTTTGTAAACGCCGATGCATCTTCATACTCTAAATTAGGAGTGATTTGATGTTCCTTGGGCAAGAAGATATTGAATCCTGAAATTAACTTTGTATGATCTTTAAACAATCCCTTCACTCTTACTTTGACACCTCCTACATCAAGTTTTTCATCGTTGAAATCTTTTAGCATTTTTTTAAACACATCTAACTTGATCCTATCATGTTGAAATTCAACTTCTACTGCCTTAAGATACTCCAAAGACAAATGAATTGTAGAGTTTTCCATCTTTCTTCAGAAAATTATTATTCAGTTTAACCACTGATTCTATTTGTTGTTTGTTATATATATAAATATTTGGCTTGTTTAGTAGTATTTGATTTGAACTATAACAAATCTTTTTTGAACTATAACAAATCTTTGTGGTTACAATGTATATTAGTTTATTTTAAATCTTTTCTTTGTCAAAAAGTTTGTTAAAACTCTAAATTATCCGCAACAATATATATCACTAACAAACTACGGTAACTAACAATATATATCACTCTGATATCTTTAAAGTCTTTTTTATTTATTTATAATGATATCTTTAGAGTCCGATTGAATAGTATATTTTATATTAATTTATATTAAAATAAATTTAAATTTCAAATATTTTTTTTAATGATACCTAAAAGTACCAAAAGAAGTTACACACCTTTTATGAAAAAATAAATGATACCTATTTTTTTTAAATCAACACGTCATTAAAATTAAAGGTAAGTTAGTCCTTTGCAGTCCTGTGAGTTTAACTCAGTTGATAAGATATTGCATTATATATGCAGGGGCCGGACTTTGAACTCCGGTCATCCCACTTATCCACCTTATAGGTGGAATTTCTAGCTACTAGACTACATGACAAAAAAAAATCAGTCCTTTGCATATTTCACCTATATATCTTTTATATTTTTCTTCCAAATTTTAAACTTATCTTATCAAATATATTTTAACCACATTTTTCTCTTCTCTTCCCTTCCATGATAACTCTTTCCTTTCCCACTCTCTTCACTATCAAATTCTTTTTCCACTCACTGTTCTTTTTCACTCTCTTCACTATTAAATTATTATTTTAATTTGTAAAAAAAAAAAGAGTTTAGTATTTTGATATTAAAAATAACAAGAATCGGTCTTTGTGAGTTTAACTCAGTTGGTAGTAGAAACATCCATTATATATGCAACAGTTAAAATTCAAACTCTAAAAACTCTACTTATTCGTCTTAAGGATGAAATTGAAATTTCTAACCAGATACCACTTCTAAGAAGAGAGTTTCACCTTATCAATCACCATACACTTGGCAGAAAGAGTTTCTCCCGCAAAAATAGTATCATTTCAGGACTTCCAAATCCACCAGACATAATCAACATGCCAAATTAATAACCACCCTATCTTACCTTTTCTACCTAGTTCATCCAAAGCTTGAAAAAAAAAAAGACAAAGAAGATCCCTAAGGGATACAAACTCAAAACCCAACCACCTAAAGATAGAATACTAAATTGGAGAAATTCGATCAACAATAATGAATAAATGGTCCATAGACAGATTCCAGTAAATCTCCACATAAAGCACATACGGTCTCCCTATAACCCCTAATCACCCTATGTCTAAACAAATTTTCTCGGACAGGGAATCTATTCTAAAGAAGTTGTCAAGAAAAGACAATTATTTTAGAAGGGTTTACTAAATTGATAATTGGTAAAAGTTTTTTTTTTTCAATTTACTAAATTATAAAACCCAATTTGATTAGTGTTTATTTTTATTTTATCAAATTGACACTAATCAAATTAGCGTCTCAAGATAAGAAAACCATGAACCTTAATCATCGGCCATTAATCGAACCAATGGACATCTTCCAACAAATATTTGAATTTACATTTGTGATCTATTAATATTTGATAGTTCATTGAAATTACATCTCTCAACAATAATAATTATTTGTCGCCACAATGAAATCTAACTTGAAATGGGAATCTACAGCTTCCATTGGAAAATACATATATTACACTAACCTTTACTTATATCAAAATTTATTTTGTAAAATCCATTAAATTTAGTATACTTTTCATCCTGTTAAAAGCTAAAACCAATTACAACTCTAATGAGTCTCCAAAATTACATTAATTAAATATCTCAAAGTATACTCTCATCTAGACTGATTCTTAAGTATGAGACAGTTCTAGTTGAGAGCACAACACATATTCCTTTAATCTGTTTTTTGACTTTTGACAGTTAATTCTGTTACATTTAGTTATTCAGTTCTAAAGCTTTAGCAATGAGAATTGTGAGTGAGTACTTGAGAAGCAACACATTCATAAAGACATTGAGAGTGAAAATCATTGATTAATAGCTAATAAGTTTATCTATGGATATCACAGTTTACAATGATTAATAGATTATATGCAAAAGTACGGTCGCATCATTGATTAATAGATCTTTCGCTAGAGCTTGACGAGTGCAAAGCAGAGCTGTCGATGCCTTCTAAAAGACCAGACTTGCACCTTTTGGCCTTCTTTCAAATTATTTTTCTTTACGAGTTCGTACCAATCGTCTGTGATATTGTAGATTTCAGATTTCACCATTCTCCATTTCTTGATGGACATACGATCCCAAACTTCAAGACTTGGATCCAACACAGACACTGACATACCAATACGCTGCTTGCGTCCCTCTTTACGATCATAATGCAAGGACGATTTCTCATTTGGTTCTAGAAATTTCTCGTTAATTACTTGTTTTTCTGGGATGGACAACCGACCGTGGTTTTTTGTCAAGTCACACTTGGTCAGTTCCTTTTGAATCACCAACATCACATCACTACCTTTCAACTCTTCAATCTTTTCTTTAAACGCCAACGGAAGCTCAGGTCGCTCTTCTTGTATCTGGTCATTGTTGATCTTGCGTTTCTTCACTTCTCTTTTCGTGATCTTAGAATCCTCATCGGATGAAGAAGTTTCACCAGCATCACTATCAAGAATTTCAAACTCAACTCTATGTGATGTATTTGATCTTCTTCTTTTCTTTGGTGTTAATTTCTGATCAAAACCTTCATTGTATCCACAAACAACAACATCCTCGCGATTCTTTGATTCAACGATAACACATTCAAGAATGCTGCTAAAATCTCGTCTCTTTGATCTCTTGCTTCTTTTTTTCTTAAAATCATCTTTGCATTCTGAAACAGCAGTGTAGTACTCGCGGTTATTTGAACAGCGAACATGAGAAGCATCACCTTTGAATTGATTACCTAAAGACACATATCAAAAACTTAGTAAATTTTCAGCAATCAAAAAATCATTAGCATCAAATAAGCAATTAAGCATAAACTACTTACCATTCGTCCCGGGAATTGTGATCTGATATTTAGTTGGCAGGAAGATATTGAATCCAAAAATTAAATCGGTATGCTCTTTAAGCAACTCCTTCATTCGTGCCACGAAACTTGTTATATCAACTCTTTCGTACTTCCAATCTTTCATAATATTTAAATACTCATCAAAACTTTCTCTCTTATCTTGAAACGCGTCTTTTACCGCCTTACAAAACGCCGATCCATCTTCAAACTCTAACTTAGATGTGATTTGATGTTCCTTGGGCAGGAAGGTATTAAATCCTGAAATTAATTGTGTATGATCTTTAAACAATCCCTTGACTCTTACTTTCATACCTCCTATATCAATTTTTCCAGCCTTGTAATCTTCTAAAATTTCTATAAACACTTCATACTTGATCCTATTACGGTTAAATGCAACTTCTAATTGCTTAAGATAAGCGAATGCATCATCACGTTTACTAGAGAACTCCATCTTTATTCAAAAAATCAATAATTGTTTAACTTCTACTTCAATAATTGTTATTGTCATACATATGTATATATATATACTGTAGAACTCTAGTGGATAACTAATCTTTTCTTATTAAAAAAAAAAAACTAATCTTTTCGTTTGTTTTAAATCTTTTACGTTTGTTTTTTTTTATTAACTAAATCTTTTATTTGTGAAACAAATTCTTTTAACAAACCAATAATGATTAGATCCGCAATATCTTTTGGCCAAGAAATAAAGAGTATGTACGAAATATTTGTTTTTATTTTTTTTTTTACATAATATATTAAATTTATTGTAAATAGAAAGTATACAAAAAAATAGAAATCTATTGGTAGATGGAAATTATGGTATAACTAGCGGTCAACTTGCCCGTTTGTGATGACATTTTTTATTATGCTAATATAGATAACTATTTAACTTTCTTTTTTATTGTGCTTAGTTAATTGATAACTACTTAACTTTTTTTTTACTAAAAAAAACTGAAAACAAACTTTTGTGTGGAAGATATTTTTTAACAAATATATATATATACAAATATTTGAATAGAGTGAAGGATAAAAGTGACAATAAAAAAAGTCTACACGAAAGGGATTATTCTTTTTATATAATGGTATAGATAAGAAGATAAAGTGCAAAAATAAACTTTTTTAATTTGGTGTTACTATTCTAAACGGACACTTAGAAAATATTTATTTCCTTAAAATCCGCAAAAAAGCCTAAATATATTAGTATTTTTTACTCCCTTTGTTTCTTCTTAAGTGTCCTTTTAGAATAATAATACCAAATTAAGAAAGTGTATTTTTGCATATTATTTTCCTATTATACCTTCATCTTACACTACAAGAAATGTGGTCATTTGCCACGGGTATTTTGACAGGGGCACACACCCCCGGGGGAACGCTTTTTGCCAGGGGTTTACCCCTAGGAAAATGGAATTCAGGGATTTTGAAATTTTGAATTTATATGAGGATATAATAAGAAGATAAAATGCAAAAATATACTTTCTTAATTTGGTGTTATTATTCTAAAATGACACTTAAAAAGAAACGGAGGGAGTATGTAACTAAACAAGTAAAAAATTTATATCATTTTAAAAAGAAATTATTGAGACTACTAAATAATTTTATATCATATATATATATAATTTGGACTTGATCCATGCATTCATTAATCATTCTCTAACAAAATAATTAATAAGAGAGTTAGAGGAGAGAAAAGATTAAGAATGAGATGATATTTAAGAGAGAGATAGAGATAAATAAAATATTGCAGAGGGATGCAGAGAATTTTTAAAATTGTGAGAGAAGATCCAAACTAGGACACATATATTCTAGAAAGTCCATTACCTCTTTTTCTTTTTACTTGTAAAGTTAAGGTTTGATAATAAAGATCAAGATACTTTTTAAGTGTAACAATTGAACATATGAAGTTTAATAGTTAGTACGTTGAGAAGCAATTTCAGATTGGGATTCTACAATCAATTGGTAACTAATTAGTCTTTGAAAATTTAGTCAAAAAAAAATTTATTCTTTGAAACTTTGAGGATGATCAACAATGTTCATTGAAAATTAAAGTTTATATTCGACCCTCCTATATTGAATTAGTGACTTGATTAATGTTCGGCAAAAAAGCAAAATAAAATATTAGTTAAGTTTTGAAATGCATTTTTGTTTTTTCTTGTATTTATAGTTGGTAATCATCATGAGGACAAAGATCCATCACGAGCTTATATTATACTTATAGAGCTTATAATATAACTTGTCACTCACATGCGATTTAATTTTCACTTTGACAAATTTTATCAAGATACAAGTAAACAATTTGTTCAATATTCTTATATTCAATTTAACGGGTATATACAATTTATTCAATAATAATGTAAAGTAGTAAACTAAATTTTACTTTACAATATATATGTAATCTATACAATACAAATTTACACTTATGCATTTTCTCTTTTTTTTTTTGATAAAAACTTATGCATTTTCTCTACTCTTCCATCAAAGACAAAAATTGAGATCAATATTTTTGCGTAAAAAAATACATTTATCTATCTGTATTAACAAAATTACATTATAATATATGTGTAATTTATACCATACAAATTTACACTTTTGCATTTTCTCCGCTCTTTCATCATAAATATTGGGTTCTCCACTTTAATTTTCCATCATCCCAAACTAAAGAAGTGGGTAAGCAACGAGGGATAATTTAAATCTCGTGCTGATATTGTAATTTATAATCACTTTCATCGGCATCATATATTAGGTCATGATTCACAACCTTAATAGAGTCAATTTGGCAAACTACATGAACAAATTTTGCATCACAGTTGTTTTTTGGCTTCATTTATTTAGCTGCAACATATAAAACACACAAAATTATTAATATGAACTTAAATCATATATACTACTAAAAAAATTATACTCGCCTCAAATTAAATAAACTTAAATTACACTATCCTCTTGATATAAACAATTTTTTAAATAGTAGCAAAATTGTTATCAAACATGTTTTATTTTTATTTTGTTGGAAAATCATTTTTTTTTTAATTTAATTTTTTTTAACTTTTTTTTTTTATAAAAAACCAACACCTAAACGTGAGAAAAATAGAAGGGGTCATGTCTGATTTTTCATTAAAAAAAAAAAGTAGAATGTGGGATTATAACTATTGGGCTAGCTAGATGAATGGATCTTCACTTTTTATGCTTTATAGAAAAATAAATAAATTAAAGAATAATAAGAGAAATAAAACAAGAACATCATGGAAATAAATAAATGCTAAAAAACATTATCAAAATGTTATAACATGTGTATGGTAACAGCTAAGAGGTAGAGAGCTAGCTTGAGATTTACCTTAGAGGAAGAGAAGCTTAGCTAACAACTAATTAAGTAAATTAAAGTCATATGAATGACCATAAATTAAAGAAGAAATTATAGTGAGTTCATTAGAATGAAGAAAGCAAGAAGAGTTGGTGAGAAGGTGCAAGAATTGCAAGTGAAAATAGTGTGAATTTATAGAAGATTTGATGGAGGGGTGTAGTGTAGTAATATTGGTGTATGAATATTAATTCCTTAAAATGCTAAGATTCCTTTAAGTTAGGGACCATGTTAAGGAGTGCTTTATTTAGCCTAAAGTTAAATCAGTCCTCTCAAGTTCCTCAAAATGCTGACAAGGTGACTCATTCCTTACCAATGGTGACTCTGAAAAGCATTCATTTCTAGGGGGGGATGATATATAGTGGCAGTAACTTTCAAACTTTATTTTACTTTACCATACAAATGGGAATTGAGCATTTCTAAATGTGAGGGGATTATATATATATTGAAATTACAAAAATATCATTGAGTATGTATGTCCTTTTATCAGTAATTTTTTTGTAACAAACTAATTATTAAAGACATGTTCTTGTATCAGATATTTATCATTATCTTTATTTATGAATTAAGTATGATTAATTATTTTTTTGATGTACAAATTTTAGGATCAGGGAATGATGTGTCCATCGAATGCAGAAAAAATCCTAGAGCTCAAAAAACACTTGCGAAGGGACCGAAATCTCCCAATCCAATGTCTGTCTTTTCACAGCTAGACCAAACATTTGAAGTTATGTAGAATGATCAATGGATCTTTCTTTACAAAATGACTAATGTGAGACTGAAGTGAAAATATTGACTTAATGACTACTAATGATCATGATAAGTCGTTGACAGTCTTTACAAGTTGTGAATGACAGCAAATGTGTATGATATATCCTGGTGTTGTGGGAGTCAAGTTGTTTGGGAAATTGTATGACAGTGTCACAACTACTGACTTGGTTTTGACTGTGACAGATGTTGTGGAACAACGGTAAGTGTTATCGGCAAGTTCATTGACGAGACTGCACACATCGGATAAATTCTATTAGCAATTTTCGCTACATCTACACAAATCAGTGAGTGCCTGTTTAAATATATGCCTTATGGTGAAGGCGTCTGTGAACTATCGTTACCTGATAGGGCAACAATTGCAAACATGTGTCCAGAATATGTGGCAACAATGACCTTCGACATTTCTTACATTAAGCAACTGGACTAAATTTGAAATACTTTTCGTCCTCCTTCTTAACTTATCTCCGATTTTGAGACAAAACCATTAAGTTTACAATTGCTTGAGTTGCAAGTTTTCTTGCACTGTTTCCTTTCAAGCGTGTTAATAAGTAGATGGATGCGACCAACAGACGCGGAAGCTTGTTGAGCACCTAATGAAACACATAAACTAAACAAGAAAGAAAATCCTAGAAAAAGTACTAGGCGCTGCAGATTGTGACAAAGCTCGATTAACAGACGAACCACTCCATGTCTGATGATCACACGACTTGTGTCTTCCAACATTGACAAACTTTGAAGAGAAACAGTATCCTTCTCTTTTCCAACAGCATTACCAGATTCAACAAGCCTTATAAGAGGTAGCAAGTAGTTCCTAGCTATGTATTGCAATATCTGATTCTGGTACAGTAGTTTCACCAAGCACACCAGTTTTTCTTAACAAGCTACAATCCTTTAAATTGAAATCAAATTTTCCTATTAATGTATCAAGATCACTCTGCAATGCATCCTTAGCTTACCCTAATATTTCTCCTTCAAACACAATTCAGATAATTCAATAACTTCTCTTAGCGTCTTTCGACACAGATAGCTAGCTATGTGAGACTCACAAATGTATTAGTGAGTCAAGAAAATCAATTTAATATTCTGGTGTGCTAGAATCCTATTAATGTTCTTCCTAATAGATTGAAATGTTCATCATAATCATGATCTATAGTTTATTATAGGACATGGCAATCTCAACAACAATAATCATAAAGTAGCATAGAAATAAAATGAAATGAAGGAAAGCAGATAAGAACTAAGATTTAGTCCATAAATTGTTCTACTATTCAAAATATAGAGTATATACAACTACAATTCCAATGCAAGTAAATAAAGCAAAAAAAAGGTTAAATACTGAGAAATTTAAGATTATATATTAAAGTACTCGCATCATTGATTAATCGATCTTGGCTAGAGCTTGACGAGTGCAAAGTTTAGTTTCTTATGTTTTCTGAAAGACCAGAGTTGCACCTTTTCATTTTCTTTGAAACAGTTTTTTTCTACGAGATTGTTCCATTCTTTTGTGAGATTGTAAGTCTCATTTTTCTTCTCCATTTTCCACTTCTTGAAGCAAATATTCTCGTGGAGTATAAGATTCGGATCCAACACGGACACTGACATACCATCAAGCTTCTTCCCACCTTTTTTCTTTTGACGCGCATATTCCAAAGACATTTCCTCATCTGTACTCAAAAATTTACAATCTTTAATCATCTTCTTTATTGGAATGGCGAATCGGCTTTTGCTTTTGGTCACGTCACACATAGTTAGTTTCTTCTGGATCACCAATTTCACCTCACTACCTTCCATTTCTTCAATTTTTTCTTTAAATGCCAATGGAAGCTCAGGGTACTCTTCTTCTCTCTGGTCATTAGGGTTCTTGCGTTTCTTTGACGGTTTGCTTGATCTTTCGTCCTTAGCTTTTCTTTTTTTCATTTCCTTCTTGAAACCCTCATCGGATGAAGTTTCCTCGAAAGCCGCCTCATGATTCTTCATATCAAGATTGCCAAAATCAACTCTCAGCGATCGATCATTATTTCTTATCTTGATAATCCTTTTCCCAACACTCTCATCGCATTTACAAGTATTCTCGACTTTTCTTTTCTTGATCTCCACAGAACCCTCATCGGACAAACTTTTCTCGGAAACCGCCTCATGATTCTTTGTACCAACATTGCTAAAATCAATTCTCGCCGATAGATCACTTTTTCTTATCTTGATAATCACTTTACCAACACGCTCATCGCGTTTACAAGAATCAACCTCGTGATTCTTTGATTCAAGAATACAAAAATTAACATTGCCACTGCCCCAACCATTAGTCTTTGATTGCTTGCATCTTAAGATTTTCTCAATTGTTTTCGACCTAGAATCATTATTGCAACGAACAGCATCAGATTTCACGTTGTTCGAACGAAGAACACGAGAAACATCATCTTTGAATTGTTTAGCTAAAGACTCAGAACGCAAATTTAGTAATTTTTCAACCATCAAATAATCATCAGCATCAAGTTCATTTAATACCTTAGAAACAAAAACACTTTCCTCCATTTTCCTTGTTGAAAGCAGAAACTAATGTTGAAGAAGCTCCAGTGGACTTTTCTTCCTTATTTTCTTGCCGTCTTGTGTTGAATTAGGGTTTGTTTATTTTCTTGGCTTTTTTCTTCTTGTAGCGTGCTATGCAAGGAAGGGTTTTTCTTTTGGTAACAACTTGATTTGAAATCTAATTTATATTGGCGCTTTTTTTTAATATTTTTTTAATAAGGTTATTCCCTAAAATAAATAAATAAGATCTGTTCAAAAAAAAAAAAAAGAATAAGATATAGGTTTTTTTTTTTGTTGGTGCTAACGCTATAGTTCCTATAATAATGGGGAGCCTCGATAATCTAGAATTTAGTTAAGAATCAAATTCATGTTCTTCCAAATAATTTTTTTTTTCTTCCCAATAAGGAAAACTCATGATTTTTTTCTTCCAAATATTTCTTTATAAGGAAAACTCATTAAAGCACTTAAGTCTAATCACTTATTTAGCATGAAATTTGGTTAAAATATAACACTAAAATGATTTAATTAAATGAGATTTTTCTTTATTATGAGTCAAATGCCAGAGAGACAATAAAAAATGTAATTGTGTTCTGCACCATAAAAAAAAAATATATATATATAATTGTGACTTATAAATAAATTGGGTGTGTTTGTTTTAAATTTTTTTAAGAAAAATCTATTTTATTATTTTAATGGTGTTTGTTGTAGATTATTTAAAAAATCATTTTGTAAAGAAAATTATTTTTAACCTCAAAATTAAAAGTTAATCCTAATAGCTTTTTTAGAATATTTTTTTTTAGTGTAGAAGCTTCATATTTAAAAAAATATTTTTTATGATAGTAAACAAGCGGAAAGTAGTTTTAGATTTTTTTAAAAAATCTTTAAAAAAGAATATCTAGATTTTTTCATAACATTTTTTTAAAAGCCTTTTAGAGGATATTTTTTTGGTAAGAGAAGATGTTTATTGTAATTTTTTTTTTATAAAATTTAATAAAAATAACCACTTTTAAAAATATTGCATGTGTTTGTTAGAATTTAAAAAAAAAAATCAAAATTTGAAAAAAAATCAGAAAACAACTACAAAGAGCTTCTTAAATATAGTATTAATTTTTGTTTTAGAGAAGAGGAAACAAGTGTTATATTAATGTGGAGCTTATTTTGCAATTAAAAAACTCATTTTTTTCATATTGTTTCCAAATAAATTAAAGATTTTTTTATTAAAAAAGTAATTTTTATTGCAATAAACAGATACAAATTAAATTCTACTTTTTTATAAAATCTTTAAAAACTAATCTCTAAATTAATTAATATCAAAATCACTATTTTTTTGTTGGTACATAGATAAAATAACAAAGCCATCATAAACTCACACACACAAAGTAGAGTGACTAAGGATCGAACTCCAGTCATGGATGTCCGGCCTAACAATTTCGGCATTTTCTACTAGTTGAGCTATGACTTTTAGACAAATCACTATTTTTTTTAATACATAACAATCAAACCCTAAACGCACCATATATACTAGTTGAAAAAAATTATTTTATTACTAATTAACCTGGGGTCTCACTCTCTTTTTGCCATTTTTAATTAGTGGAGATGATTAGTATTTTACCTCCTAAATTGATCAAGATTTTCCCCATATTTTTTATCTATCAGAAAATATCTTTCAATAGTACAAATCATACCGAAGATATTTTTTTATGGTACAAATTATATTGGAAGATATATTTCGGTAGACATGACGGATTACAGTAAATTTGAAATTTTAACTCGCCGTTAAAAACTGGTAGGACTGGACATAAAGGACGGGACATGACAACTTTTCTTGTACTCTGTTTAATTTAGAAACTGATTAAGACTAGACAAAATAGGCCTAAGAGATAGGACAAAGATAAGAATTTTTGTCCCTCATTGAACCGTGGTACAACTTTTTGTCCACAGTATAACTATAAAAACTACAAAAAATACCCATTTTAATTACGAATATAAAAATATTATCTCTATCTCTCTCCGATACAGTTTTGTCTTATTCAGCACGATCTTATTCCATATTGTACTATTCTATCCGGTATTTACTGTTTTACGAATCAAACGGACCCGAGGTGAATTGTTTTGTAATCCCTGTTTTATTTACTTTGACAATATAAAAAAACATTTTTTTATTTTTTTGGTCAAGATAAAAAAATTTATTTTATTTATTTTTCTCGATAGAAATCGTTCATTTCATAGTTTTTTCTTCAACAATCCAACCAAATAAGGAACATAAAATCGTTAAAACAAAAGGGGAAAGATAAATATTTTATCTTTCTTTCGGTTAACTTTCTCTGATCCCAAACAACAAATAACTCCTCTCACTTTCTACTCTATTTCTATCATTTCTTCCCCAATTTCTCTTCTTTACAAATTTCCAATTCCAAAGATAAAATGCCCTCAGCTCAAGATCCATTTTACGTTGTCAAAGAAGATATTCAAGATTCTGTAAGTTCTTCCTTTTCACTTTCATTTCTATGATATTAGTTTATTCGTGACTTTAATTACGTGATCCAATCTGATTGTGTATTGAAAAAATCACTATTTAAGATAATTTCTTTGATAATTGATCTAATTAACCTATTTTTGTTGATACAAAGTTTTGATTTTGAATAAAACCTAGTTCCTAATTTTGTTAATGCAAAGTTTTGAATTTTGAAGAAAAACCAATTGGGATCTGTAACTATGAATCTTAATGCAAAATTTTTTGTTTTGTATTAATCCTTTAGTTGTTAGCAAAAATTGACCAAAAATAACTAAAATCTGACCAAAAATTGTTCCCCCAGAAATTGAATGATTAATCCTAGGGGGAGCTCATTTACCACTTGAGCCGAATTACTTGGTTAATGCAAAGTTTTAATTTTGAAGAAAATTGGGTGTTTGTATTTGCTTGTTATTTATTATCAAATATTATTTGGGTGTGATTGATATATTTTTTTTTTGGTGTGGCAAGATTGATAGGTTGCAATCTAATTTTCACCAATGGGAAAACACTTCTGATAGTGGGGAGCATTTGAACCTTTCAAAGGAAGTTCTTGCTGCTTGTGGAAGTATTGAGTGGCAGGTTTGTCTCTATTGCATTTTTAGTAGTACCTTACACAATTTGGACAATGAATTTTTATTAAATTAGTTATCATCATTTGCATGAACTAGGATGTGTGAATTATTAAACACACACTTAAGGTATGTCGGTTTTGGAGTTTAATCTAGATCAGTTATAGGAAGTTAGTAATTTTCCCATGTTCAGAAGTTCTTTTGATGAATAGTTTAATTCGTGAACATTGTATGCAAAATATCTGTAAATCATTATTTGAAACATTAATATTTAATATAATAGTTTATTGATAAGCATTTGATCAGTAAAACTATATCTGGGAAGGGACTAAATCGACGGATTTTATATACTTTAGGGATTACATATTTTACTTATATAGTTTAGAGACTAAATTGAAGACAAAGTGATTGTTTATGGGTTAAACTGATGGTTTAAGATAGAAAGTATCCTCCAACTCCACAAGCACACCCTTAGTCGATTGAGAATATGTAGCCTCTCTTTATCACACATGTTAAGCATTGCTAATATTTGGGGAAGATCCTTATCCTTATGTTTTGCTGCGATACAACCTGTTCAAACTGCTGAAATATGTAAATTTTTTGATAGAAAGGTGGATGAATTGGACAAAGCAATTTCTGTAGCATCTAGAGATCCCTCTTGGTATGGCATTGATGAAGTGGAGATTGAAAACAGGAGGAGGTGGACCAGCAATGCTCGCACCCAGGTATCCATAGCCTATGCCAGACTTTAACAAGACTGAGCAATACACTGTCAAAATTTTCTAAACCTAATCTACAGTTGTTCATTTAGCATATATAAATCACACATTAGATTCCATTTCCTTGCCTTTTACTTATCTGCATGGTACACATGAATACTGTTCATTAATAGGTTCGCACAGTTAAGAAAACAGTGGAAGCTGGAAAGGGATCAACTCATGCTAGTATAAATGGGATGCATAGGGAATTAATGAGGCTTCCAGATTCTCATCAAAGTACGTCCAAGTCTAACCAATATTCCGCTGGGGATAATGATGATTTCATAGAATCAGAATCAGATAGGCAAATGCTTCTTATAAAGTACTTTTTCTTCTCTTCATCTCTCTTGCATGTGGCTTTGAATTATTTTCCTTTTCCCACCTTAAATTGAATTTGTGAACTTGTGGTCAAATGATGATTTCATAGAATCCGAATCAGATAGGCAGAATGCATTATATTTTGCTTTCTAACCAGATGTGGGATCCTTTGTACTTGCATTCAATTGTGAAAATTTAATATGCACATATGTTTTTTTTGCTACTCCACTAGGAAATTCTATTAATATTATTCTTCCTTGTCATCCTTGCTAATTTTTTAAATGTTGTTTGAACCTACTATTACTGTTAGATAAACAACATAACTGAAATGGTGGATTCGGTTTTTAATTCCTATAGAAGAAAAAGAAAATCGGGAAAAAATAGTCTAAACTGTGGCAAGTAATTTTAGCATACATATAGGCACGGAATACAGTGATCATGAGTTTCTGGTTTTTTGTTTTAAAAGTTAAATTTGGAAACAAAACATGTTAGGTTAAATACATTTTCAGATTGTTGCTTTTATTTTAACATCGAAAGTTGTCTCCCTGTATCCATCGTGTATTCTCTTTTGACGCTTCATGCATCTTCTCTTATGAATGATCCCCCTGCTGTTTTGCTTCCACCGCCTCTGTTCCAGTTATGGCAACGTTGTTCCTTTACGACACTGTTCCTGCGAGATGTTGTTCCTATGTGTGAAATCGTTAATGTGTGAAATTCTAAATCAAGACTTGTGCATTATGCTCCACAGTTCTAGTTATGAAATTTAGTAACTTAATTAGAATATCAACAATGTGAAGTATTATGTTCCTCCTTTGATCAAACTTTTCCAATTATCTCTGCATGATTTAGTTATCTGATGATCTAATATGAGTTTAGCACTTTAGATACTGTTGAATGGATAGTGATCACCTGCGTGCGGTTGATTTTCAACAGTTTGACCCTAGTTGCTTTTTGATTATATAGAAGTACTTTCAGAAGTTGATATTTTATCGATGATAGTAAATCGTCCTTGATTGGTTTACTTTGTTTCTGGGGTTGGGTTTGTTTGGGAAGATTATATATCCTTTGTATACATCCTTGGTTTTATCTTCTTTCTACTTTGCTTGATTCCTATTTTATAATTTGTCAATTTCCTTTTTATATTGGGTAAATTCATAGTGAAGTGAAAAAGTAAATAGAGTGGCTTAACTCAAAAATAGAAACTGAAACTATTTTTGGATTTTGAAAATTTCAACATATAAAACAGAAAACTACCCTGAACTCGGGGAACCTTAAGAAATGCATATCCTTACTGGAAGCCACTAGGTATCATTTTTTTATGTAATATTTACTGTTGCTGATAGAAAGCAGGATGAGGAGTTAGATGAGCTTAGTTTAAGTGTACAAAGAATCGGAGGTGTTGGACTTACGATACATGAAGAGCTCCTCGGCCAGGTAGGTTTGAGATATTTATGTCCTATGATTATTTTTTCTTTATACATTTATGTAGACTAGGCAACAATTATGTAGTTATGTGTTTTCCTCAAGCGACTGAATTTTCTTTCTAAATTGTCAAAATCTTGATGCTTCAGGAAAAAATTCTAGATGAACTTGGCAATGAGATGGACAGTACATCCAATCGTCTAGATTTTGTCCAAGTGAGTTTCTACTTTTAGTTTTTCTATCTGACTTTAATATTGCTGGTAATAAAAATATGAATGGAAAATCTTTGAATGTTGATATGTGTAAGTTGAAGCGTGTCTCTCTGTTTACGATTTCAGAAAAGAGTGGCGATGGTGATGAAGAAGACGAGTGCAAAGGGTCAGATCATGATGATATGTGGTTTGCTGGCCCTGTTCATTTTCCTTTTTATCTTGGTATTCTTCACCTAGTCATTTCTGAATGCCTTGTTTGTACATGCAAAAGGGATACAAGTTTGAGAAGATAAATGATTAATGGAACATGCTATATGTCTATTGGTCAAATTGAAGCCTTTTTTGAAGGCAGTAGAGAATTTTGATTGTTATGAAAGAGGTAGCAATGTGCTTGAAAGTATCAAAAGATTAAGTTGGATCACAAATATGATTTGAATTAGTACTGCCATCCATATATAAAATGATTGTCTTCTCTTGCATGTTAATGTAATGTAATGTAATGTAATGCTTGATGGATATATCATAATTAGCTTATGATATCATGCAAATCATCTTGTCACTCTTGATAACTATTAAAATTCATGATATTCCATATTGTGTTGAACACATTCTGATTAATGAAATGCTATATGCACATTCTCGTAAAATAAATAATATTAAAATTCATGATCCTGCTACCTTTGCATTTATAGTTTACAACATTATTATCACAACTGTTAAACTTAAACAATTGGATGTGGCTCTAAATAAGGAAAAAGTTTTTGGACTCTTGTAAAAAGGAAAGAAAAAAAGAGTCTCGTAACTACAATTGAGTTAAATGTAGAGAGAGAGAGAGAGAGAGAGAGAGAGAGAGAGATTTGTATTAATATTGAACTCCAAACATGTATCAAGATGATAAAATATTCAGGTTCTGAAACTACAATGAAGAAAATGCAATGTTAAAAAAGGGAAAGTAAATAGCCTAGGCAATTAGAAAGTGCATGTCAAATTCTTGATAATAATTGTGATATTTGCAATTGTAAATCCCATTCTTTTTCGTTTTAGACCAAGCTCCTTAATCGTCTTGGTAGTTAAATCAAACCAAACTATTTCGTTATCTATTTTATCAATGAATATTTTCCCCTTCGTACCCATTCCGATAGGAAAACCAACACAAGGTTGTTCAACAATGAAGAGTTTGATCCATGATTCTTTTACACCAATTTCCCCCAAAATTGATATATGAAAAGGTGCCGCCTTTTTAGGTGAAGAGACCAAAGCAATGGAGCCATTTAACAATGTTAATTTTGGCCAATGTAGCCCAATGCATGAGGGTACAGACGTGATAGAGACTATCTCTTTGTTCAAGTCAAATGATACCAAACTTTCTACAAAAAGTTCTCTTCCTTCATAATATTCACACACCCAATGACACATTCCATTCGTATACACTTGGAGATTGCCATTTAAAGAATACTCTATACCAATATTAGAATTGGGTATATTGACATCAAGTTTTCTCCACGAATTACTTCTTAGATTAAAAATCTCCCAAAAGGGAAGAACCCATGAATCTTTATTACATAACACATAATTGTGGAGATGTTTAAACAACGGTGGCATTTTAACATGACGAATCACCTTATAGTCATCTGCAATACGGTCATAACCAAATCCATAAAGAGCGGCACTAGCACCAAACTCAACCTCGTGACTGGGAGGAATAACCTTGAATTTCTCGATGGTTGGATTCCACAAAACAATTCTTCGATCACGATAGTTATAGAAACCATTGTAACCGAGACAAAGTATACCATTAGCACTGCCAAAATAACGAAGATTAAAATTAGTGTTTTCCTCTAAAAAGGGATTTGGCCAATTTAATTTGACTTTGTTCTCAAACCTATCACCGGATAGAGAATACAACTCATTACGTAAATCTATAAGGAGAGATGTATCGCCATCGTAAGAAGGAGAGTTGGATAAGAAATTGTTGCGATACTTAGTCATGAAACGAGAGTCTTCAAATAAGAGAGACCATGATTTGTGTACGCATTGGAATCGCTTTAAAGATTTAATAGGTAATTTTGATAGAATGGAGAATGCAACATCATCATGAATATAGTTGGAAGCCATTGAATAATAGGTGATTAGATTATGCAGAAAAAAGAGAAGAATACAAACTGATAGCACCGTTTTGCAAGCAGTGAAGACTGGAATGGAAGGAAAACAGAGAAGGCTCTGCTTTGCTCTGTTACATACAATGGAAAAAACAGAGGTTGCTCTGTTGCATTGTGGGCGATAAAGGGATTTTTAGGGTTTTTTTTTTTTTTTTTTGAAAGGGGGATTTATAGGGTTAAATGTGCAAACACACACATATATAATATAAATAATGCTATAAATATTTCAACAAATATTTGTTTATTTTTTAAATAGATTTTCTTATTTCTCTATTTATTATATATTTTTTGCCCTGTTAGATTAAGGGAGACATACAAAATTTTATATTAAATTGAAGTCACAACAAGCGTAAGTAGATGGTTTACTATTTGCAACAATGACGACCGGTTATAATTTAACGATCATTGTTTATCAAAACTCTAAAGGAAAAAATTTCATACTATATCAATATAATAACAATCAAACAAGACAACTTTGTTTATTCATAATACTAGAAAAAGGTTTGTTGTCTCATTAAAAACCAAATAACAACCACGGGTCAACATAAAAAGTACATAATTATGAACCTTACAAAACCTAGTTCACAATCATATACGAACCTCACAAAAAGGGTTCTTCTTAATCATAGTAACATATAACAAAACTTTAAGCAACTTTATGATATGAGCTTGCACCATACCATAAGACCTAATGAAAACAAAAACAATAAAACTAAATAAATGTATGTATGAATAAACGGTGGATTAGACAAAATCACACTGACACTGTGATTTTATCAAAGCTCCAGAAAAATAATATAGCTTTTGCAAACAATCTCAATCCGTTTATCCAGCCATGCATTAATACTAATAATAAGGTGGTTGTGGATGGTAACCATATTGAGGGGAATAACCATGTTGAGGTGCATACATGGGATCATAATAGGGCATTTGTGAATGAGGAGGAGGATAGTATCCTCTTTGATATTGTGAGTAATGTGACATAGGCATATCCATAGGACCATAGTTGTTGGGGGCATAACTGTTGCTTTCCACACTATTCATCCAGCATAGTTCCATTTTCTTTCCATGTCTAGCCACCATTTTCATAATTTTCTGTGAATCTACCTTGCCTTGAATATATATCATCCCTTCCTTCTGATCAAAACTATAGCTTAACCCTACAACATAGTAAAATATTTTCAACATTTGATTGAAAAAATAGATAAAGATTTGATTAAAAATAAAATGATTAATTATATTTAGTAACATGTCTTTCTCTCATGGTTTTAAAATTATATGATTTGTGATTTCACAAAATCGATTTTAGTACTATATGTTACAAAGACAAACAATGAATAAACCTTCAATTTAGTCCCTGAACTATCAATCTCTCTCCAATTTGGTCCCTAAACTATAGAAATATACTAAATGGTCCCTAAACTATTAATAATCCATCAATTTAGTCCCTCAATTTTTTTAAAAACATGAAAGAAAATTATAGTTCAGGGACCAAATTGATGGATAATTAATAGTTCAGGGACCATTCAGTATATTTTTATAGTTTAGGGACCAAATTGAAGAAAGATTGATAGTTCAGGGACTAAATTGAAGGTTTATTCGACAAACAATATATTCCAAAAGGTTTAGGAAACACTAACACATATTTCAAAAATCAGAAACAAAACACACATACCTTTGATTTTCCTCAAAATTTTGGTCGTAGTATCTGACCATCCCTTATAGTTAGTGTCCACTTTCAAAGCACAACTCTACCATACATGAAAATAAATAATGAATATATTATATGGAATAAAAGGAACTACATATTCAAAGAAAATGAAAGAAAAAATGTGAATATAGGCACTAACCATGTTAGATTTCACTCCTTCATGGAAAAACATTATGTGACTTTGCAAATTTTTCAAAGGGAAGCAGTTAGGAGTTTTTTTACTAAGAGAAAGCAATGAGTTGAAAGATGAAAATGAGAAGAGAATGAAACATAGAATAGGGTTTTATACAAAGTTGAACCGAAAAATTCTTGACATAAATGAAAATGGAAATAAAATCAAAGCAAATTAATTTAAAAAATGATTTGATTGTGCTTCCATATATAGAAATAATTTTTTTAACTAAAGATATTACTATATTAGTTTGTCTAGTTTGATTTTATAATAATTTAATTATTTTTGCATAAAAATAATGATTGCTTAAAAATTATTCCATATATAGGATTTTTCCTTATAAACAATTTCATAAAAACAATTCCTTCTTTTAAATTTCAATTAAGCTTAATAAATGTTGCTTAATGTAATGCTTGTTTTATTTCTCTATTTACATTCCAAAATTATGGATATGACTGATTAATTATTTTTTCCTTTATCCTTTCATTATTTAAAAAAAATTGACAAAAAAAAAGAGTAATTCCTTTCTCATTGACAAAAAAAGAGAGTAATTCCTTTCTCTTTCTCTACAAAACAAGTGTTATTCAGGTGTTATTCCAAAAATTAATCCGATTTATTGAAAAATACTTTTTTGGTTAGGATATATCATCGGATATACATATTACTATATTAGTATCAATTAATCCTATTATCATAAAAACAAAAAATCAATTCATCCTTGATTCAATAAAAGAAATATCAATTCACAATTACAGTATCAAAGAAATACCAATTCATCCTATTAATTTAGTGTTTAGTCAAAAAACACCTATTAATTTAATGTTCTACAAGAAAAAATATGAAAAAAAATCATAATTTTTTTTACTGTAAATCATAATTTATTTTTTATTAAACAAAAATAACGTAATTATTTAGCCTAAATCGTGGCATTCAAGGAACCTGGTAATTTGTTTTTTCCATCAAAATAAAGTAATCAAATCTCATAATAATTTGTTAGCATATCATGTAATTAACTATGTAAGAGATATTAGGTTGTTTTTATAAAAAAAGAAACAGAGAGATATTAGTATCCTAATATTTTAATTATTTTTTCATAAAAACAATAGAAACATATTTTTTATTACATTTTACAATTATTATTTTTTAGTAAATTACATTATTATTATTACTTTTGTTGAAAGAAGAGGGCAGAACCCAGTAAATTACATTATTATTAGTACTATTATTAATTTGATAAATTTTAATTATTTAAAAAAAATTATTAGTACATCAATATAAAAGGCATTTGATCTTTTTCTTAAATTAATTTTATTTATTTTTTGAATTATTGTTTTGGGAAAAAAATTTGTTGTTGATAAACTAATGAATCCGTACTATGCAATTTGGTGCAATGTGGAATGGTTCTTTAGGATTTGTTATTGTGTATGGGTGGTTTTGTGGAGTCGTTGAAACTTCCAATTACTTATTTTTTATTGTAATTTCTTTAAATCGGTGTGGACTAAAATTTTAAGTTGGTCAGGTGTCTTTGGTCCTTTAATCAATGTTGACGATATGCTTTGCAGTTTTGACGTCAATTACCATTAAACAAACTAACAATTAGTAGATTAATTTCAATTTTAAATAATTTCTATTCATCTAGTAAAAAAAGTAATTTCTGTTAATATCAACATATAAATATGATCAAATCATAAATTCTAGAAATAAATTACTAAACTCAAGGATGAAAACATTAATTTTCAACCGTAAAGAATCTAATAGGCACAAAGCCACAAACAATATATAAAGCCACACAAAGAAAGAACTTTTTATTAATAATAATATTGAAATTCTAACATTTAATTTATTTATTTATTTTTACTAAGCAGTTTAGTGGTTAGAAATTCCACATTAAGATGGATAGTGGAATGATCAGGATTCGAACTCTAATTCCAAGCTCGTGAGACATTCTAACATTTAATTTATCCATTCAAATAATAACATATCTAGGTTCTGAAACTAGAATTATGAAGAATATGCAAGCATAAAAACGGAAATGTAATTGGTTCATATAAAAAAATGGAAATGTAAAAATAATATCAATTTTTTTTATTCATCTTAGCGGTGTATCGGTACATATCTAAATAAGATATGTATACTGAAGTATTTACCTAATAATTAATTTATTCCTCCGATTGGAAGAAGGCTTTTCTTGTAAACATTAATATGACTATTATACTTGTTTACTATTATTATAAGATCGTGCTCAACAATTTTCTTTGTATTTAAATCAAACCAAACTAGTTTGTCGTCTTTATTATTTTTTAAGAATATTTCACCATTGATACCCACTCCGACGGGAATCCCATAGCAAGGTTGCTCAATAATAAAAAGTTTGATCCATGATTCTTTTACGCCAACTTCACCCAAAATTGATACGTAAAAAGTTTGCGTCCCTTGAGATAAGGATATGAAGGCAATGGAGTCATTTAACACCAGCAATTGTGTCCACTTCAGTGCAACCGTAACGTATAAGGGTACGAGTGTGATAATGAACATCTCATTGTTCAAGTGAAATGATACCAAACATCTTCCAAATGATTCTTCTTGTTTTTTATGCATACAAAACCAATGACACACTCCATCTTTATACACTTGGAGATTTCCATATGTATCGGTCTCCCCAGATCAATAAAAGAATACGGCATATTAACATCAAGTTTTCTCCATGAATTACTTCTTAGGCTATAAATGTCCCAAAAGGGCTGACAAGATTTATATTGCAACAACAATGACTCCTCATCTTGGAGATCAAAATAAAATGGGTTTAATGATGCATGACAAATCACCTTATAGTCATTTGTAACATAGTCATAACCGAATCCATGAATCCTAAAGTAAGGTGGTAATTTAACCTCATCCTTTAAATCATGAACAATAGGTCGAGGAAAGGACTTAACACGAGGAATAATCTTGAATTCCTCGGTAGTTGGATTCCACAGTATGATTCTTTCATATCGACGATCATGGAGACAAAACATGCCATTATCACTCACAAAGCCAAAAATACGAAGAGAAATGGGTTTTACATTTGGAGATAGATTTGGCCAATTTAAATTGACCATATTCTCAAACCTATCACCAGATAAACAACACAATTGATTTTTATAGTCATTTACGAGGAGTGATGTATTACCGTCATAAGCTTGAGGTTTGGATAAAAAGTTGTTCTGAAACATACTCATAAAATGAGAGTCTTCAAATAAGAGAGACCATGATTTACGTACACATTGAAATCGCTTCCAAGATTTAATCGGAAGTTTTGACAGAATGGAGAAGGCAATATCATCAGGTATATAGTTGGTTACCTTTTCATTTGTGGGAGGCACATATTTGTTGTTGTCCATCTCTATCTTCATAATGCTACCGGAATTGGAATAAGCCATTGAAGAATACATAAGATATTAGATTAGCACAGTTTTGTGATGGAAAAAGAATAACTAATCTCCCTGTTTTGCATGCAACAAAGTTTAGAAGTATATAACAGAAAAGACACTGTTGTGGACTTGGCGCAGCGATATATTTGGGAGTATACATTTTCAAAGCTCACGTGATTGAATTGATTCTAATTCATCAGTTATCATAGTTTGTATTGGGGATGGCAAATGAGTAGCTTATTATAGTATTCATCCCCATACATCAGTTTGGAAAAAAAAATACTCATATCTGTTTTTATATTCGCGTGGGTAACAACTTCTGTATCCGTACCTACACCTCATGGATGTTTAAGTATTCATACATGTATCCATTATCTGTATTTTTGTTAAAAATAAATTGATCAATCATAAAATATTGTATCATTCTAATAAATAAAAAAATTTTAAAGATTTTAATGTTGACTCATGAAACTATAAACAAAATTATTACCAACCTCATGTCAAAGTTCATATCTTGGTTGACATATTCACATATTTTGTTTGCATTATGTCATAATAAGCATTTTTTAAAATGTTAATAGTTTAATTGTGCTGTATTTTTTAAAATTGATATAGATATGTTATTATATAATAATAATAATTAAATTATATATATATATATATTACGTGGGTTTGGGATAGGGTGGGTACTAATGTACCCACACTCATACCCACTCACTTTTGCAGGTAATTATTCATACCCAAAAATACGAGTTTTTACTCTATTTATTGTGGGTTTTTTTTACAGATACTTCTGTTGGGCATAAATCAAATTGTCGTACTTAACTTGTATGACAAATTTTAATATGGACATGAACTACGTTGAATGTTGAAAACATCAACGATGATAAATGTGTCTCTTAGATCCATATGTTAATGGTCTTTATAATTTTATAATTGAAAAAATGACTTAATTGATAACGATATAACGGTGATTAATTAGGCCTCTGTTTAAGCCGTAAAAAAAAATATAAGAGTCATGAGTTTCTATTTTTTAAGAGTATCGTAGATTATTAAAATTTAATACTACAAAACTTTTTACACTTATTTATGATGGACCACCTATTCCAATTCATGCTATTACTTGCCTAGTAGAGGGAATGAGAGAAAGGAAACGGAGATGATACAAATATGTTTATGTATGGTAGTTTGCCAAAAGGGGAATTCAAGTGCTACTTTGTTACTTCATCCGTTGGATAAGAAACAGAGAAGGCTCTGCTTTGCTCTGTTGCATACTGTTCTGGACTGGGCCTAGAGTTGGCCCAATCCATCTTCTGCTCGACATATGGAGCTTAGAGCTCCTGCTCGACATAGGATTATAGCTTCTGCTTGATATATGGAGCTTAGAGCTCCTGCTCGACATATGGAGCTTAGAGCTCCTGCTCGACATATGAAACAGAGAAGGCTCTGCTTTGCTCTGTTGCATACAATGGCAAAGTCATACTCTATTTCCTTTTTTTCTTCTACAAATGTTCTAGTTCTACTATCTTTCTCTACTTCTTTTTTAATCTTTAGATAAAGTGACAAATGCTACTGAAACTCACACACAATTGCATAATTCCGAATTTAAACCGAGTGAAGATATATGGCTTTATAACAATATCAACATTTTTCGATGTAGCTAAGACTTGTGTACTACTTCTTATTCCATATATGGAATCGCTTCAAAGATTTAATCAGAAGTTTTGAGAGAATGGAGAAGGCAATATCATCAGGTTGTTGTTCTTTTCATTTGTGGCAGGCACAAATTTGTTGTTGTTCTTCTCCATCTTCATAATAATGCTACTGGAATTGGAAGAAGCCATTGAAGAATATACAAGAGATTTGATTAGCATAGTTTTGTGGCGCAGCAATATATAGGGAAAACTGAGATATACATTTTCAAAGCTTTGAACTGATTATGTTGATAAAAATGTTCAAAACATTAATAATAATAGTGATCTTCATAATTTTTATAATTGAAAAATGATTTAATTGATATTGGTTAGATTAAAACAACGAGAAACAAATATGCATGTCATATTGAACGGTTATAAATCAGGTCACCGTTTTAAGCCGTAAACATGTGATAGTTATCATAGTACAGAAAGAATAACACGCATATGAAAAGAATATGCGCTCGAGGTAGTAGGGTTAATCCTCAGCTCCATTATAAGCAAAAAAAAAATATGAAAAAAAATACGAATTGGGAAAAGAAAATTCTTGCAAAGATAAGACCATAAAAGGAATGGAATCTGCAAATAAATTTTGAGTCTAATATTCTCTTAGCCCTCATTCTCTTCCACCATTGCCTCACAAATTATCTTGTGTTTTGGTCCATGGTGCCCTACCACCAGTTGTCAATCCTATCAAGAATAGGATACTCCATTCATCTAAAACCACCTTATATATATTCTGCACACGTCAACTCCTGAATCAAGTATCATCCATTGCAATTGATGAATAAATTCTTAGAATAAAAACTTTTAATTTTATACATGTAAATTATTTTAACTTTTTAAAGAATTTTTCATGTAATATTTTTTGAATCCATAGATATTGTAGCAAGTATTACTAAAACTCGTACATTCAACTGTGAAGTCCCGAATAAAAATGTTCAGTCAAACAATATCGGTTATTGACAATTTAAGGGTAGAAACTCCCTGCCTATATATATCTACTACCTCCACATTCCCAATCTCCTCAACTCTCTTCTCTTTGTTTTCTATCTCCCTCTGCAGACTATAGGTTTGTCTTTCTATCTTTTCCTTGTTAATTTGTCTTAAAACTCAAATATTTTCCAAGTTAGATATGGCAGATATTATCCTCAAGATTTTTTTTCTTTTCATTTTATATATATGATTAATCATAGCTTTAGCACATTTAATTAATGATAGGAAATATACCCTTACATAATAAATAAATAAATAAATAAATAAAAAATCATTATTATTTTAACAACTATATGTCTATATATATTTGATCACAATCTCATCAATATTCAATTTATCTGCTAAAGTTCACATCTTATTGTACATATTCATGAACATAATAGTCACATAATTGAGAAATCTAACTTGTTAGATGAAGATCAGATGATTTATATTTTAACTTCTTCGAACCAATTTTAAAATATAACTATGATATCGAGAAAGTTAATTGGAATCCAATTTTATTGCAGTTGCTTAAGAGTTAATCACAAAGGGAAGTGTACATATGGTTGATATTCAGATCCCAAGCACGTTCGATCCATTTGCGGAGGCTAAAGAATCAGATGCACCGGGTACAAAAGAGTACGTGCATATTCGCATACAACAAAGGAATGGAAAGAAGAGCCTAACGACGGTGCAAGGGCTGAAAAAAGAGTTCAGCTATGAGAAGATCTTAAAAGATCTCAAGAAAGAGTTTTGTTGCAATGGAAATGTTGTGAATTGTAAGGATCTTGGCAAGATTATTCAACTCCAAGGTGATCAACGCAAGAATGTTTCTCACTTTCTTGTTCATGCTAATCTTGTCAGAAAGGACAGCATCAAGATTCATGGTTTCTGATCAAGATTAATACATATTTCTGTTTTCTATATATGCATATATATGCATGCTTGTATTAATATTAATCAAAGTTGCTAAAGTTTGATTTAAGATGAGATCTAGAGTGTTTATTTACTAAATAAGGCACAAATTGGATTATTATTATTATTTTGATAGATTGCATTGGAATATTTGGTGATTATGGTTATTCTTATGCATGTATAAGACTTGTTTAGAATGACCGTGGAAGCGTCGCGTAAGCATAAAAAATCTTACTTTTTTTTTTTTTTTTTATAAATTAAGAGTATCTAGATATCAAGGTATATTAAAGTAAAAATCTTACTTTAATTGTATATGAAATTCATAAAAAATCTTAATAGTTAATTCTAGCATCCTGAGATATACAAAAACATTGAGTTTTAATTATGCAACTAGACTAGTAACTTGTATAACAAGCCAATAGATGAAAGATTAGACAGCTCATATTTCAAATCCATGTTTTGAATCTGATTCGCAAAGGTTAGAATATGAGTCATCCAACCTTCATCGAACCGCTCTAATCTGTTCATTTTACGAATTGCGTCATTTTTTAACTAATAATACAAATCTTGTAAATCAGCAATGACTTACAGTCTCTGTAAGCTCTCATACTTCAGCTTCGGTAAGCTTTGATCCGAGTCTTTGCAATATCCGGCCCTCAATTCATCAGTAGTTATTGACTGAACATGAACACTTGTGAAAATTAAGCATTTCCACCTTCTTTAATCCATGGATGCTCTAATGATTCATGCAATATATAAGAGTCAATTAGTATAGAAATTACAAAACATTAACCGAGAAACTTCTTAAGCATACCGCAACGATGCTATCAATCAACAGTAATACTAACTGTACTAACATTTGCCATTGAAAAAAGAAGTTAACAAAATAGTTAATGAGGCGAAAACAGAATAGAAGTTGCCTACCTAGAACCTGAGAAGCAGTAATGCGTTTCTTTGGATCTTGTGTAAGCATCTTACGAACAAGGTCCTTAGCGCTGTTTGATATGATTGGCCATGGAGGATAATAAAAGTCGATATGACCTTGCAGTATGGCTTCGAATATTCCCTCTTGCGTCTCTAGAAAATGTATTTTATGGAAAAATTAGATCAAGCCTAGTACAAGTTGATTTTTATATTCCATAATGATAATACTTATGAACCAGTTGATTTTACCTGCACAAAATGGAGGCACACCACAAATTAAGATATATAAAATAACTCCTGCACTCCATATATCTATTTCTTTCCCATATTTCCGACGCAGAACTTCTGGTGCAATGTAATATACACTGCCAACTATATCGGTATATACCTTTCCTGAAAATAAATAATCAGAAAAGTTTTAGTGTCAATTCTAAAAAGAAGACAATTCCCTTTACATTAATGAGGGTCGAAAACACACCAATTGTTAATAGGGTTAATTTAGTAAAAGTGTCATGTCTTCCGATAAAGATAGGAAAATGCATACAGAAATACAAACGGTGTTGTCAATTGCGCATACTCAGTAATTATGATTCATACTCAACAGTTTCCAATAAAAAATTCATGTGAAACCCCTCAAAATGTTAGCAGCTAAAAATTCAAGATTATACTACATATCACATACTTCACATTCTTGAATTCACAAATATTACAAAAACTTTCAAGTGTAGAAAGAAAAACCAACAAAAGGATAAAAAGGTTAATTACCTTCTTCGATGAAAACCGAAAAGCCAAAATCAGTGGCCACGATAGTAGCCTTATCATCGTTACTAGACAACAAGAGATTTCCAGGCTTCAAATCTCTATGCATAACGCCCACAGAATGACAAATATGAACAATATTAACAATTTGTTTGCAAATTGAAGCTGCATCTCTTTCACTATATCTCCTCTTAGCAGTAATCTTATCTAAAAGCTGACCACCAACACAAAGTTCCATAACAATATGAACTGAATTTTTATCCTCATAAGCACCTTTAAACACAACAATATTTGGTTTTCCACTCATATGCTGCATGATTTGAATCTCCCTCTTTATCTCTTCTTTTTTTTCATCTTTACTAACAAAATTCTTCTTTGAAATTGACTTGCAAGCATATTTCAAACTAGTTGATTTCTCAGTGCATAGATAAGTCACACCAAATTCTCCTCTCCCTAATTCTTTACCAAATTTGTAAATTTTTCTTATATCTTCAAATTGTTTACCTAAGATTGTATTTGTATCTGGTCTTTTAACAATAGGTTTTGATTCTTTTTTACTGAGACAACTGCCCATGATTATAGCACAAAACAAAAAAGCTTCAAAGTGATTAAGTGAAAGTGTGAAAACAAAATTATGCAGATTTATAACTAAAAATCAAAGCTTTGGAACAAAAATACGCGGAGAGTGTGAAGGTTGTTTTTGTTTGTGAGGAAAGGATCAAAATTTGTGATTAATTTATGTCTTTAAAATGTTTGAGGGACCAAAATAATGTTGTGGAAGGACATTACAAGAGAATCAACAGAAGTATCTTTCTCATTTCTTAGGTGGACACAAACCAAGGTGATCATCTCAAGAATGTTTCTAACTTCTTTGTTCATGCTAATCTTGTCAGAAAGGACTAAATCAAGATTCTTGGTTTTTTTATCAAGATTAATTCATGTTTTGTGTTTTTGTTATGGTGTAATCCGGGTGCGTGCGACTGCATAAAATAATCTCTCGAACACAGCTAAGTGGAAAACTCTAATGCTGCTGTATGTCCAAGCCATGGATCGAACACAGAATATTGGTTAAGTTAGAAGAGACAGATTGGACTATTATTATTATTTTGGTAGATTGGAATATTCGGTGATTATGATTATGCTTATCTGTGTACTGTGTGTGTGTATATATATATATATATATATATATATATATATAAGATCTGTTTAGAATGAATGTGGAAGTTTCGCGTAAGCATAAAAAATCTTTATTTATAATTGATAAAATCTTACTGGGAAAATAACCTTTCTTAGGTGAGTCCATACTTTATGAGTGTCAAAAACAAATTACAAGATCACTCAAAACTAGACTTTAAAGAAACCAAAAAGACAAATAAGAGAGTAGATAAAGATAACCACTCAAGCATAATAGCATTTTAATTTTTCACTATTATAAATCTAGTTATGCTTGGAGGAGTATGTTGAGTGCTAGAGAGGTGGTGGATAAAGGAAGCAGATGGAGGATCGGGAATGGAGAAAGTGTCAAAATTTGGCACGATAACTGGCTTCCTTCACAAGCTGGGTTCAAAGTCTTAACTCCGATAAATACCCTTGATTCAAATGCTGTAGTAGCGGAACTGATTGATGTTGATTTAAGGCAATGGAAGAGAGATGTTATTTTCTTTGTTTTCAACTCTTTCGAGGCAAAGCAAATTGTCAATATTCCATTATCTATCAGAAGACAAGTTGATTTGGCACAGAGAAAAGGATGGATTGTACTCAGTTATGTCTGCGTATCATCAATTGGAGGCGATGAGAAAAGTTTGACACTTGCAGGTCCGTCATCTGATTTTAATAGCAGCATGTGGAAAGAAATCTGTCGCACTCCTCTCCCAAACTGTATCAAGAATTTTCTCTGGAGATTGAGAAAGCATTCTCCCCACCAGAGGAAACCTCCTAAAGAAAGGTCTGAACATCGATGTAAGTTGCCCTTTATGTAATGAAAATTCTGAAACTGATGATCATTAGTTTATGCACTGTAATGCTGCCAAAAAGGCAGTGTGGTTTGCATCCCCGTTGGGAATTCATGTGCCTGAAAATGTTGATTTAAAACTCTAGATGCTAAAATGTTTAACATGTAAGGAGCAATTTGGCTCTCAAGTTTTCTGTGCAACCTTGTGGAAACTTTGGTTTGAAAGAAATCAAATTGTGTTCAAGCAGAAACCTTTTAATCCGATGGAAGTGGCAAGATGTGCTGCGGATTTTGTAGCCAAAGAACAGGAAATATGCAGCAAAACATTGAGTTTTAATTATGGCACTATAATATTAACTTGTGGCAAATCAATTAAATTAGCTAAAAAATGGCGCAACCAGCAATCCGAGTAACCAGATGAGCGCATATTTCAAATTCGTGTTTTGAATATGATATTTGCAAGATTAGATCTTCATCTGACGGTTTTGCTATGTTCACTGTACTGATTGTACTATTTTTTAACTAAAGCAAATTCAGGGTAAAGTACAAATAGGCTTACATTATCTGTATCAACTTCGGATATTATTTCCTCGATTGTGTCTTCGTCACCGATACTGGATTCCTTCATAGCTGTTTCCAGTTCATCTCTTGTAATAAAACTGTTATGAAATCCAACAAAAACAAAAGATATATGTTCATTAGAGTGATGATTCATTAATCAATGTACTTTTTAATCTAGATATATGTTCATTAGAGTGATGATTCATTAATCAATGTACTTTTTAATCTAGGAAAAAGAAAGGGATTTCTTGTAATTGATCCATGTTTATTATTAAAAAAATCAACGTATACATGAAACATAATTGACAGACATGGCAACAAACTATAGACACCGAATCCAATAGCCAAAAGATTCACATGGAAGGCAAGGCAACAATGTTGTCAATCGTAGATTGCAAAAAATTGCGGTTCATTTAAATTCCGCCGCACAACAGTGCTATAATATCGCTACTAGACATCATTTTGTACTAAATAGTCTATCATGCAACAAAAACAATTCCTCGTACTAAATCAGCAATGGCTTACAGCTTCCATAAGTTGCCGAATTCCAGCTTCAGTAAGCTTTGAGCCGAGTCTTTGCAATCCTGCCCTCAATTCCTCGTATGTGATTGCACCACTTTTGTCCGTGTCCATGTTTATAAACATTGCCTTCAAACCTTGAATCTCTTCTGAACAAAGATTCTCAGCAATTACCTGAAAGAAATAGTAGGCAAATATTTTTGTCTCTCATTGTGTAATTATTGACTGAAACAGACATTAGGCCTATTTGTATTAGCTTATTTGAGCTTATCTACCGACATAAACACTTGTGATACTTTTGAGGAGATCTTACAGAAACAACTTATGATCATATTTCCATAAGCTATTGGCTTGTCAGTTATGCACTGTTTATTGGCTTGTCAGAAGCATTTCCACCTTCTTTAAGCCATGGATGCTCTGATAATTCATACAATACAATTAATCTTAAGGATACCACAACGATACTATCAATCAACAGTAATATTAACTATAAAGTCACCTACCTAGAACCTGAGAAGCAGTAATACGTTTCTTTGGATCTTGTGTAAGCATCTTACGAACAAGGTCCTTAGCGCTGTTTGATATGATTGGCCATGGAGGACTATAAAAGTCAATATGACCTTGCAATATGGCTTCGAATATCCCCTTTTGCATCTCTAGAAAACGTATTTTATGGAAAAATTAGATCGAGCCTAGTACAAGGTGAATTTTATATTCCATAATGAAAATACTTATGAACCGGTTGATTTTACCTGCCCAAAATGGAGGCACGCCGCAAAGTAAGATATACAAAATAACTCCTGCACTCCATATATCCATTTCCTTCCCATATTTCTGTCGTAGAACTTCTGGTGCAACGTAATATGCACTGCCAACTATATCAGTATATACCTTTCCTGGAAATAAATAATCAGAAAAGTTTTAGTGTCAATTCTAAAAAGAAGACTAATTTTGTTCTTTAATATGGTAAGTTTTAGTGCAAATTTTAAAAAGAAGACAATTCGCTTTACATTAATGATGGTGGAAAGCACACCAATTGCTAATAAGGTTAATTTAGTAAAAGTGCCATGTCTTTTGACAAAGATATGAAAATGCATACAGAAGAATACGCGATTTTTAATGACAAAGTTCAGCCAATTGCGCCTACTCAGTAATTATGAGCCATACTCAACAGTTTCCAATCAGAAATTTGTACAAAACCCCTCAAGGATTAGCAGTTAAAATTTCGACATTATGCTACATTTCACATACTATACATTCTTGAATTCACAAATATTACAATAACTTTCAAGTTATTAGAAAGAAAAACCAACAAAAGGATAAAGATGTTACCTTCTTCGACGAAAACCGACAAGCCGAAATCAGTGGCAATGATAGTAGCCTTATCATCCTCACTAGACAACAAGAGATTTTCAGGCTTCAAATCCCTATGCATCACACCCATAAAATGACAAATATGAACAATATTAACAATTTGTCTGCAAATTGACGCTGCTCTCTTTCACTATATCTCCCTTTAGCAGTAATCCTATCAAAAAGCTGACCACCAACACAAAGTTCCATGACAACATGAACTGAATTTTTATCCTCATAAGCACCTTTAAACACAACAATATTTGGTTTTCCACTCATATGTTGCATGATTTGTATCTCCCTCTTTATCTCTTCTGTTTCAGCTTTACTAACAAATTTTCTCTTTGAAATTGACTTGCAAGCATATTTCAAACCAGTTGAATTCTCAGTACATAGATAAGTTACACCACATTTTCCTCTCCCTAATTCTTCCCCAAGTGTGTAAATTTTTCTTACGTCTTCAAATTGTTTACCTAGGATTGTGTTTGTATCTGGTCTTTTAACATCAAATTGTTTACCTAGGATTGTGTTTGTATCTTGTCTTTTAACATCAAGTTGTTTACCTAGGATTATGTTTGTGTCTGGTCTTTTATCATCAAATTGTTTACCTAGAATTGTGTTTGTATCTGGTCTCTTAACAATAGGTTTTGGCCTTGGAACATGTTTGTTAGGTAATTGGTAAGGTTGTTGAAAAGGAGCTTTTGGTTGATTCTCATAGGGTTTATGATTCTTGTGATTATGATTGTGATTGTGATTATGCATACCAGAAACACCAACATGTCTATGTTCTAGCTCTGATTCTTTTTTACTGAGACAAGCACCCATGATTATAGCACAAAACTAAAAAGGAAAAAAGATGAGATTTTTATCAGATAAAAGATCAAAGGTTCAAAGTGATTCGGTGAAAGTGTGAAAATGAAAAAAACCCAGGTTAGAATTCAGCAAAATTATGCAGATTTATAACTAAAAATCAAAGCTTTGGAACAAAAATACGCGTAGATTGTGAAGAAGGTTCTTTTATTTTTTGGTGTGAGGAAACCAAAGTTTGAAAGTTGATATAGAAGTGTCTGTGAGGAAAGGATCAAAATTTGTGATTAATTTATATGTTTTTAAAATGCTTGAGCGACCAAAATAATGTTGTGGAAGGACATTACAAGAGAATCAACAGAAGCTTCATTCTCATTTCTCAGGTGGACACAAACCACGTTGATCAAAGAGCAAGAATGTTTCTCACTTCCTTGTTCCTGCTAATCTTGTCAGAAAGGACAACTCAAGATTCATGGTTTGTGATCAAGATTAATTCATGTTTGTGTTTTTTTTACCAATGTAACCCTCATATCCTCTGCGTGCAACTGCATAGACTTATCTCCCGAGCCTTGTAAGACCCAAATAAATGGCAAACTGTTCCTAAGAGTTTTAACGTTACCGCATGCTAGAAGAGACAAATTAAAATAATATTATATATAAGATCTGTTTAGAATCAATGTGGAAGTGCCATGTAATCATGAAAAAAATTACTTTATTTCTGTGAATATCACCTTTCTTACTTTATGAGTGTCCAAAACAAATTACGGATCACTCAAAACTAGACTTTAAAGAAGCCAAAAAAGAGAGTGGATTAACCACTCAAGCATAGCATGTTAATTTTTCACTACCACAAATCTATAAAAGAATCTTTACATGCCTATCATAAGATGTATAAAACTAAAGAAGTTTAAGCCTTTTCACTTGCTGGTATTGGTTGCAATATACTCAAACTAGTGACATAATTGTATGGATTATTTAGAATAATGTGCCTTGTTGTTGGACTCCACTCCTCATCATTGCACAAAATTCTTCATAGTTAATTCTACCATCCTGAGAAATCACAACATTGAGTTTTAATTATGGAACTACAAATATTAACTTGTATAGCAAGTAATTAAAAAGTTATCATGGATTTGATGTAATTTAAAAATGGTGCAGCCAGCCATCCGAACCAACAGATGAAAGATTAGACAGCTGATATTTCTAATTTAAAAATGGTGCAGCCAGCCATCCGAGTCATTTGATCTTTCATCTGACGACTCTGATATGTTCATCGTACTGATTGTACCGTTTTTTTAACGAAAGCAAATCCAAGGTAAAATACAAATAGGCTTACATTATCAGTATCAACTTCGGATATAATTTCCCTGATTGTCTCTTCGTCGCCCATACCGTGTTCCTTCATAGCTGTTTCCAGTTCATCTCTTGTAATGAAACTGTGAGGAATCAAACAAAAACAAAGGTATATGTTCATTAAATTGATGATTCTCTAATCAATGTTCATTAAAGGGTATATGTGACAGATTGAAGAAATATAAACTGAAGGTAGAAGCACTTACCCGCTACTGTCTTTATCGAAATATTGGAAGGCCTTGTAAAGATGCTCATCTCTTTCTAACCTATGTCTATGCATTGTTGCAGTGATGAATTCTATGTAGTCAATTGATCCATTACCATCTACATCAGCCTAAATTTAAGCAAAGGAATATAGTTTTAGAATAATTAACAAGAGAGAGAGAGAGAGAGAGAACAGATGTTGTAAATCAGTAATTAATGGCTTACAGCTTCCATAAGCTGCCGCACTTCGTCTTCAGTAAGCTTTGAACCGAGTCTTTGCAATCCGGCTCTCAACTCCTCGTATGTGATTGTACCACTTTTGTCTGTGTCCATGTTTGTAAACATTGCCTTCAAACCTTGAATCTCTTCCGAAGAAAGATTTTCAGCAATGACCTGAAATATTTATCAAAATCCGACCGCTCAATTCATCTGAAATGGTATACATATGCGGCACCATAAAGTTAAACAAATTCAAAAAACTAAGAGTCACTCATGATGATAACATTAGGAAAGTAGTTTTGTCTCATAATGTGTAATTATCGACTGAAACAAACATCAGGCCTATTTGTATTAGCTTATTTGAGCTTATCTACTGAAATAAACACTTGTGATACTACTATTTAGGAGAACTTATGAAAACAGCTTGTGACATGTCCATAAGCAGTTTTCAGCTCATTTCCATAAGCTCTTTAGAATAACTTATGGAAACCTATAGCTAAAATGAAAATAGTTCGACGTTAATATCTATTGTTACAGAAATAGTTTGTTTATGCTATAGGTGTTTGATTAAGTTGTTTATCCAAAGATAAATTGTCTTAAAATTAGCTTTTAATATTTTTTATCTGTTGATCAACAAACAAAAAAGTAACAATATGCCATTTAATAATAAGCATAAAATAGCACTTTGGTCCCTTCATATATATTGTGGCTGTACTAACCTTGAGGGCGAGTTTTTTTAGTTTATTCATTGCTCTGAATTGCTTCATTCTGGAAAGTACTGCGCTGTCTATTGGCGTGTCAGAAGCATTTCCACCTTCTTTAAGCCATGGATGCTCTAATAATCCAAAAAATACATAAAGAGTCAATTAGTAGAGAAGTTACAAAACATTAACAGAGGAACTACTAACATTTGCCATTGAAATAAGAAGTCAACAAAATAGTTGATGAGGCGAAAATAGAATAAAAGAAACCTACCTAGAGCCTGAGAAGCAGTAATGCGTTTCTTTGGATCTTGTGTAAGCATCTTAGTAACAAGGTCCTTAGCACTGTTTGATATGCTTGGCCATGGACGACTTTCAAAGTCAATATGACCATACAATATGGCATCAAATATTCCCTTTTCCGTCTCTAGAACACATATTTTAGGGAAAAATTAGTTCAAGGCTAGTAACGGTGATTACCATAGTGAAAATACTAATGAACAAGTTGATTTTACCTGCCCAAAATGGAGGCACGCCACAAAGTAAGATATACAATATAACTCCTGCACTCCATATATCTATTTCCTTCCCATATTTACGACGTAGAACTTCCGGCGCAACGTAATAAGCACTTCCAACTACATCTCGATGTACCTTTCCTGCGAATAGATTGATAATCATAAGAAGAAAAAAAAAAGTTAGTATAAATTTTAAAAGGAAGACAATCCTGCTCTTTAAAATGATAAATCCTCTGATCAAAAGACAAGAATATGCATAACACATAATATGCATGTCATTGTCATGTGTCATGGATTCTGATGAAACTAAAATAAGCAGTAATCTTCTTTCTAAAGTTTGACATTGTAATGATATTATATTGACATTAGTAAACCACTTTAAAGTTCAAGAATTTTATGAAACCAGAGAATTTGATCAATTATGTCATCTCAGTACTCCTGATCAAACTTCATTGCGAGCTTCATATCATTTCTAACAGTGCGAATGAAAGGACACGGATAACATCATTGCAAAGACTTGTATTCTATTATTTTGATTTGAGAGGAATTATAAAATAAGTCCGCGCTGCAACAACAACAATATGCATTGCAACAGTCCAAAGCCTACAATTTCCGTAGCCACAACTGTAATTTGAAACCATGGTCCACACCACATTACATTTGTCCTAGAAGAACTCTATAGATACTGAGATTAAACGTGCATTTACAGTTTTTCGATTGCAAACCAAGAATGTATGTTAGTCTGCATACCCTAAATTTCCAACATACATTATAACCAAATACATAATGGGACAATAGTACATTACTTTCCATGTTCTTACTTAGAGAAAAAAAAAATATATCATAGATCATGCTACAAATTGGCCCAGATACATGTTTTATTCAATGAACCTAGAAATTTGTTTAACTGTATGCAGAAAAGAATCAAAGCATCATCTTAAAAGAAATCCTACTAAAGAAAATACTAACAAATAAGGTCTTGACAAATAAGGTCTACTGATGACAATTATTGGCAATGCAAGCTAAAATGAAATTTTTAAGACTATGCTACAGTTCACATTCTATAATTCCCAAATATTACTATAATAACTTTCAAGACTCAAGAAAGAAAAGACCAATGAATGAATAAAAAAATATACCTTCTTCGATGAAAACCGACAAGCCGAAATCAGTGGCCTTGATAGTAGCCTTATCATCCTTACTAGACAACAAGAAATTTTCAGGCTTCAAATCTCTATGCATGACGCCCATAAAATGACAAATATGAACAACATTAACAATTTGTCTACAAATTGAAGCTGCAGCTCTTTCACTATATTTCCCTTTAGCAATAATCCTATCAAAAAGTTCACCACCAGCACAAAGTTCCATAACAACATGAACTGAATTTTTATCTTCATAAGCACCTTTAAACTCAACAATATTTGATTGTCCACTCATATGTTGCATGATTTGAATCTCTCTCTTTATATCTTCCTTATCAGCTTTACTAACAAGTTTCCTCTTTGAAATTGATTTGCATGCATATTTCAAACCTGTTGAATTCTCAGTACATAGATAAGTCACACCAAATTGTCCTCTCCCTAATTCTTTACCAAGTGTGTAATTTTCTTTCACATCCTCAAATTTTTTACCTAAGATTGTGTTTGTAACTGGTCTTTGAACATTTGGATTTGGACTTCTTGGGGCATGTTTGTTAGGTTGTTGAAAAGGGGATTTTGGGGCATGATTCTTGTGATTGTGATTATGATTGCGATTGTGATTATGATTGTGATTATGATTATGATTAGGCCTAGCAGAAACAGCAATATGTCTTTGTTGTGGTTCTGATTCTCTTTTACTGATACAACCACCCATGATTATACCACAAAATCAAAAAGGAAAAAGATGAGATTTTTATAAGATACAAGATCAAAGCTTCAAAGTGATTAAGTGAATATATGAAAAAGGAAAATACCCAGATCAGAAATCAACAAAATGATGCAGATATATAACTAAAAATCAAATCTTTAGATAAAAAAATTGAAGAAAAACATGCGTGGAGTATGAATAGGGTTGTTTATGTTTTTTGGGTTTGAGGAAACCAATGTTTGGAACATGATATAGAAGGGTTTGTGAGGAAAGGATCAAAATTTGTGATTAATTATTTAAGGTGGCGAAGAGAAAAAGTCTGAATTATGAAATTAACAAAAAAGGAAGGAATAATAATAATAAGCAACCTGGAACTGAGTCAAACGTGAGATTTGGATTCATATGCAAAAGTGAATTATGCTTTTAAAATGTTTGAGGTTGTTTATTTTTATGACGAAAATAATGTTGCGGAAAGACATTAATGTCCTTTCAAGAGAATCAACGGAAGCTACGTGAAATTGGATCCTCTACTGCCATTTTTATTCTGTCATTTCTATTGTTCTTTATCTAATGTCTCGTAGTAACAATTTTAAACAGAAAGAAAAAATATAAATTGACGGTTGAGATGATGGCTACTCGGGTAGCGGAAGAGGATGAGCTGAAGAGGATTTAGATCCAAAGCTACATACATATAAATAACAAAGGACCGTGCATATTGCAAAATAAATAAATAAAGTCATATTAAATAGTGTTCGGAATAATGGTTAAGAAAACAAAAATGAAGGTTTTAAGTAAAAAAAATTAAAAGAAAAAAAATTCAAGGCATTTAACTACAATACTTTCAAGAATTATATATATATTACCATTTTTATCATAAAAAAAATATATTGTCATTTTTATTTCTTGACCATTGCTTCATAGTCATATTTAGCATTTCTTAATAAAAAAAGAAAGGAAGAGAAAAAAAAAACTATCATTATTATTATTAGGAGTCAAAAAGAACAATACTCTTTTTTTACACAGCTGAAATTAAAAGAAAAGCAGAGAGCAAAGTAGACTTGAAGACAAGTAACACTTAAAAAAAACCGATCAAAATATTACTAAATTAAGGAGGACAATTATGTCAAATCTTTAAAGAAACATATGAGGTAGCACCATTTTTTATAAGTCAGTTTGCATATTCATTGTCTTCTCTAAAAGTATGATGAAAAGCAATAGTCCAATTTATGTTTTGGAATTTTCTATAAAACATGTAAAAATGAGTCGATTAATAAATTTAATTTAAATGAATAAAAATCAATTCTATAATCAAAAGCTTCAAACTTTTAACTTTAATTCATTTATTTTGAAAGAAATTAATTAATATTACATTGAAAATGTAAAATGACACTTTTTTTTAAAGTATTCATTCTATGATTTTTTAGGAAAAGAGATTTGATAATTCATAGTTCAATTATGAGGTAAGTAAACCTTAACTAAAAACTGTAGTAATCTTAATCTGATTTGTCTAATTTGTAATATATTGTAAATCAAATATATCAATCATTTAGGACATGTTTGGATTCGACTTATTTCTGAGCTTATAGAAATAATTTATGCAAATAAATAAACTTATAAGCAAATTTATTAGTTTTTTCTAACAAAAATCGTCTTTATAAATTGTTTTTTCATAAACTATCTTAAAAAGCTTATAATAATACATACAAATTTATTTATTTATATAAATTATTTTACATAAGTTCAAAAATAATTCAATTCAAACAGGACTCATAATTTTAAAAATGTAACTTTTTCTTATATCAGAGAAACATAAAGACTTCTAAATCAAACAATTTTTTTTAGGCAAATGCTAAATATTGCAATTCTTGTACTAATTAAAGAATCAAAAGTGGTAAAATTATCTTGAAATTTATGTAGTCAACTTTTTTAAAATATATGTTATATTTTTTTTTCAATATAAAATTTATAATTTTTAAATTTCTTAATTAGTACACCGAATGCACTAGTTAGCAAGACGCTTTTATATCTAATCTAAAGCAAAAGAGTCGTCCTCTAATCAATCACGTGACGTATTTGTAGTGGATAAAATGTGGAGTACGTGATGATGTCGTTTATGATTGAATGAGGAGTATACTCATGAAAAACATGATAATCAAATAAAGTAGTACTAAGGCCCCGTTTGGCCCGGCTTATTTTTTACTTTTTATTTCAGCTTAAATGAAATAGAGAAGTATAAAATTATATTTGACACTATTTCTTCTTAAAAGTATTAGAGAAATAAAATAAAGAAGTAAAAAATAAAGAAAAGTGAAGTCAAACACAATTTTTTCCTTCTTTACTATTTCTAAGGAGAAGAAAAAAAGTAGAAAATAAGCCGGGCCAAACGGGGCCTAAGACCCATGCGACACGTAAATCAGAAGTGTAAAATGACGTTTTTGTAGTTGTTTGTGTTGGAGATCAAGCAAGAAAAACGCGTTTTCATCAAGGAACCAACGGCAATGATTTTTGGCTCCAAAAATATATTTTAAAAAAGGGTCATGCTAAATAGTGCACCGGACACTTGTTAAGCATACTAAAAAAGGAAATAAAAAATAAAATTAATATTGAAAAGACAACTTTTTATACTTTTAAGGTATTGAATGCACGCAATTTGAGACAAAACTTCTATTTTAATTTGCTTAACCAATACCCCGGGGCACTGTTTATCTTTTTTCTTTAAAAAATTATTTTAACTAAAATTTGTGGAGACTATATACAAATATATTTACGTGGCTTGTTCTTATTAGTTGATAGGTAAATATCTCATATTATGAAATGATAGTTTAGGAAAAACCTATTTTCAATGTATAGAAAGTAATATGTTGATACTAAAATTTAGTATTTTTATTAAAGTATTATTATGAAATTTAAAAATTTTCATTTTTAAAATACGTTTTTGACCTCTCTATATGTTGGGTGGCCAACTTACCACGAAGATCATCACTTAATTTGGTAAAAAAAAAAAAATGTTACAAAAAATTTAAGAAGAGGCGATGATGCCTCAATCCAAGACAGATAATACTTTATGGTTCAAAGAACACTTACAAAGGTAGTTAGATTTACCTTCCTTCAAAAATACTAGCGAAACTCGAACTCAACCTCTCAAATTCAAAATCTATCTTTTTACCACTAAACCTGTCTTTAAATTTAAATTTGAATTTCGTATTTATTACTTGGTGAAAGTTTAGCTCATTCTACTAGATCCATGTGATGTTGATAAATTTATTTTCATTTTCTAATTTTTGTACTAGATCCACTTAATCCTTTAAGAATTTTTTGTGACAAATTAGTTGTTAAGTCATAAAATATATGTTGTTTCAAAAAAAAAAGTCATAAAATATATTCACCATTATCCTTTTTTTCAATTCCATTAAAAAGAGTTTATGTGCTCGTTATATGCTGAGTTAAAAAGTTTTAAAAAAAGTGTTTATGACACCAATTATAATTACTTACACCCGTGCTATTTTCCGTTAGGAATTGAAACCTAATTTGAGAAATAAAAATATCCTAATCATATATAAGTAATTGATTGGTTTTATTCCAAACCAAGACTGAATAATGCACATATGAGTCTCAGTTGTGAATTAATTTAAGCATGACACTTTAGCGTTAAACGGGTAAATAATCACCTTTTAGCAAAGTTGGACGAAAAAAAAAAAAGGAAAAATCGTGCAAATATTTTATGACTTAAAAGATTAACTCATTACAAAAATAAAAACTTAAAAAACTAATTTATCAAAAACGTATAAACCTTATGATGCGTTCCACTTATAAAATTTTTCACTTTTCCAACTTTTTTTAATGAAAATTTAACGCTCCTAGTACATAAACACTTACAATTTATCCACCAACCAATCATAAAGCTAGGAATTTTTTTACAAAGACTATATATTAGAAGAAAAAAACAACTATTTTTTTAGAAAAGCCAAAGAAATAAAGTTAACATTACAAATCATAAGACATGGCAACACACAAAGGTTAGAAAGTCAAGACGTTTGCACAAAACCAACAAGAAGAAACGGACAAAAATAAATCAAACTATACAAGACTAAAGATAAAAGCACTACTCAAAAAGAAAAAAAAATTATTTAATATATTTCTCCTTTTGTTTAAAAATTATTTTAAGAGAGCCTCCCCCCATCCACTCCTTCCAAAACGGGAGTGGTTATGGTGCATAAGTTTTTTCCTTATGCACCGTGCATAAATAATGAAAATTGCTTAATGCACCCCCCAGATTACTTAGCGCACCCCCCAAATTTCTAGTGCACCCCCTAAAAATTATGGGGATGCGTTAAGCAATCTGGGGGGTACACTAAGCAATTTTGGATATTTATTGCTTATGCACCATAACTTGTGCCTTCCAAAACAATGCCTCCTGACCCCCATTACCAACATCCCTACTTATATTATCAAACCACCCCCCCCACCACTAACCCCCTCCCCGTATGACACCAGCCAAATATTTTTGAAACTAATATATTAAATTTATCCCATAAAAAAAGTTCACAACAAATTTACCTATATTTTTTTTTTGTATAATACAAATTTACCTATATAAATGTAATTAAAGAAACATAAAAAATTAAAATAAACACTAACAATAGCTATTCTAAAATTTTGAGTTTGATGATGCTTTAAAGAGTCAAATTAATATATATAGTTAATTTTATATTAAACTAACGATCAATATTTTTCATAAGACATTTACAAAAATTTCATCATCTAATTAATTTTAAATTTTGTTTTAACAATTTTCATTACTAACAGATTTCTCTTTAATTTATAGTTGCTTAAAAGATGAAAAATCTTAAAATAAGACAAAATAAATTTATCAAACACATGATAATTTTTATTTCTATTAACTAAATGCAAAAATATTTGTAGTAGCTAAACAAATATATACTATTCGAATAACTAAATGCAAAAATACTTATTTACATAAAAAAAAGTAAAAGGTAAAATTGGAGTAGCTTTGGCTAATAACCCATATTAAGGTACCGTTTGACCTAATTTATTTTAAACTTTTCTACTTACTAAAATGATAAGTTAGCCCAAACAGATTTTAAAGAAATTCTTTGTAGAAAAAAAATTACTTAATTTTTATGAGTAAAATACATAAATAAATAACTTTTGAAACTAAAAAACTAATTATCACAACTTTAACTTTTTTATAAAAACTCTTATTTTTGAATTTGTCCTTGCCACCAAGAATTCAGCTCTCCTAAAACAAGTAAAATAAAAAAGATAAAAAAATAATTCTAATAATATGATTAGTAAAGAAGCATCATTATTTTAGTTGATTAAAAACATCCAAAATCTCAAGCCAATCACCAACACTCACCACTCTTAACACTCCACTTTCATCGACACTCACCACGCCACTCTTATTAACTCAAAACAGCAAAAGAAAAAAAAAAAACAGAAAAAAGTAGTACCACTATTATTATTTTTTTGACATTAAATTATTTATAGCATTTCATTTATAATAAGGTGTTGAATACATGTTGAGATGTCAATAAAAAGATGGACCCTAGCTAAGAATGTGCCCGCTTTTGCTAAGCATTAGCAACCTTGGCTTGTCTCCTAATAAACTCAACACCTTAGTTTCTTTGTTTTTTGGTTGTTGTGTTATTTTATTGGCATTGTTATTATTTTCATGTTGAAAATCTCTCTTCCCCGTTCCCACCCTTTATGTCTATTTTTGCCCTTGAATTTATTTCGAAATGTGTTTTTTGAAATTTTTTTGCCTTTACTAAAAATTTTGGAATATTTTTTCCAAAGTTAAACTTGAAAAACTTCAGAAAATGCACTCTGAAATTACACAATATTATTATCTTATATACATGATCTCATGATACAATTATGAAATTGTGGTATTTCTGTTTTTTACAATTTACACACTCGCTTTTTAAGTATTAAGTAGTGAAATTTACCCCCTTAGTGTTACACTACAAGAAAATTGTCACTTTGCGACACTTACGTTGCGACAATTTGATCAAAACTGTTGCAATGTGCTAAATTTTGGAATTTTGCAACAGTTGATGCGACGGTGCAATCAACCGTTGCAATATTTTGGCTTAGTTTTTTAATTTTGCGACAGTTAAATGAACCGTCCAAATGTTTTGGCAAATTCACTCATTTTTTATTTTATTTTCCACAGTAACAACATACGTATAACTTTTGCTTTTGTTTATCTTTCCCCCAACATTTCACAAACCCTACTCCAGGAATCGCAAATCCTCCGCCGAATCGCAAATCCTCCGTCGAATCGCAAATATGGAACCTAAAACCCCTCAGCTGATCCCTAATCGAAGAACCTCAAACCCCTTCGTCCTTCTCCTTCGTTCAATCCTTCAATATCTCCGTCGTTCTTCTTCAATTCCTCCGCCGTTCTCCTTTAATCCTCCGCCTTTCTCCGCGGTTCCAAGGTATCGAGTAACTTTATCTCTCTGTTGTTTCATTGTATTGATCGATTGCATGCTTGTTGTTTATCTTTAGCTTGTTGTTTTGTTGTTAGGTATCAATTCGATTCTTCTCTCTGTGAATCAAAGAAGCCCCTTTGTGAGTTGTTCTCATGGTCTCAAGTTATGCTTCTTTTTTTTTTGTTTCTTTTACTGCATTTTTTTTATTTCCCATTAGAAGTCTCTTTTGTTTTTTGTTTCAGTCTCTCAATTTATGCATTATTTCTTTTGCTATACTGTATTTTTTTATTTCCCTGATATGAGGTTTTAATATTTGTGCTGATTTTAATTTAATGCTATATTGATGTAGGGAACAAATGCATTTTCTAGTGGTGGTGACCAAGCCTTGAGGATTGAAGATGGTTATTCCGATCATGAAAACATTGGTCGCCTTAATGTGTTAGACTTACAGGTATGTATCGACGATTCATTCCAGATTACATGTGCAGATTCGCCAACTTCCAAAAACCAGTAATTGCAATGATACTCTCTTTAGCTCTTTTTACCTTTATTCTTAATCTCATTTTTTATGCTCAAAAGCCTTAAACAGCTGCAAATTATTTACTAACAGTAAAACAGGTTGCAGAGTATGCTTTTGTAGGTGGGCATGTATTACATATGGTTTGTGATTCAACCATGCAGCACATAATGCTATTTTCGGCCAAACAGGTCCTAAGGTGCTTCAATAATTTTCCTTTAGCATATGTATTAACCAAACATTTAATCACAATATAATTTAGTTATCGAGGAGAAAGTTTATATGCGCCTCCTCTTACTCTTTCGTAACATATTTTGTTTTTGTATATATAAATGTTGGGAGCTCTGAAGATGGTAACATATGTTCTATCATGTTGCGTATGGTGAGGATTAAATTAAAATTATTTTGTTTGTTGTAATATTTTGATGTTGTCAATCCAAAAGATAAAAATTATGATTTTTTATACAGGTTTTGTTCGAAAAAAGCATGCAAAAAGTGGTTTCTCACAAGGTTCTATACTGCCGACAAAGCTGAGAAAACGGGCCTTATAAATACTGTTGTACGAGTAAGCTGTTATTGGTGCTCAACTCAATCAAAAGAGGGAGTATATTACTTATTAGCCAATTGTTTTCCTCTACAAGTAAATTAGCTAGTTGTTTCTTAATCACCCATTTTAATTGATTTAGTTAGAAATCAGCTCAAGCTGCAAGATCTTACAATAATTTAGATTTAATCTTCTTAAATTGGCTATAGAGATTTGGTCTTTATATTGTTCCTATTTTGAGTAAAAAAAAACTAGGATATTAAGTTATTAACTACTAGTAGAGTTAATATAGTTCTGAAAAGCTTTTTTATTAACTACTAGTATATTACAAATAAATTAGCTAGTTGTTTCTTAATCACCCATTTTAATTGATTTGGTTAGAAATCAGCTCAAGCTGCAAGATCTTACAATAATTTAGATTTAATCTTCTTAAATTGGCTATAGAGATTTGGTCTTTATATTGTTCCTATTTTGAGTAAAAAAAACTAGGATATTAAGTTATTAACTATACCAGTAGAGTTAATATAGTTTTGAAAAGCTTTTTTATTAACGACTAGTATATTCTTAATTATCCAATCAATTCATTTTGGTTTTCTAATCCTTGATCAAATTTCCATGACTTTGTGCCTTGCCTGCCTACATCAGCATCTTCACTTTGTTGCCTCCAACCTTGTTCTTAAGGTTTGTCCATTAATTTATTTATTTTTTCTTTTAAATTTTCTACTTCAATTTATGTGTGCAACTTTTGCATGTTCCTGATTCTTCTTGATGATCTATCCATATCTCTCTAGCTTATGTAATACAGTAAACTTAAAGGTTTCTTTATTTGATTCAATTCAATTCTTATGCTAAGTTTCTTATAAACTTATCATATTTTTAGAATATCAGTTACTTTATTTTATAACTTCATACATTAGCTAGAGATAGGTGTTAGTAATGATGGTGATCCAGTGAGAGTGGTGGGGTAAAGAAGATGAGTTCTAGAGAGTGGGGGCTGAATTTAGTGTTGAGAGAAGATAATAAAAGTGTGCAGTTCATAAGTCATAAGTCATTGAAGTATGCCCTTTACTTTCCAAGCATTCTTCGAGTATAGAGGTAAAAAACTCTCCTCTTTTATCTCTATTATGTTTAGTTCATAAGTCATTTCTTTTTATATTTGATTGAATAGATTCTGCTATGAGATACTACTTGTGCTTACAAAAAAAAAAATTGCTCTTTGAAAAGAGGTATGAAAGTTAATTGAGAGCAGTTGCAGCTTGTTTCTACCTTTTCGGTAGCTTTGTAATAATGTTTTAGGCTTGGGAGTTTTTTTTTATGTAAGTCTGGGGTTGTTAATGATTGAGTCACTTTGGCATTGTAATCATGTGTTTGTATGGTTTGAAGTGTTGTATTATAACTCTTTGGTATACTTTGTCTAACTCTTTAATTAAAGGAATCCCAAATTCCTGTGTTTCAGGTAGTGGATGTTTAGCCTTGTTGATTGCTTTCATTTTTTATGGCCATCAAGTTGCATTAGTTTATTTAGCAGTCTGTCTTTGGTTTCTTTGTAACTCTTGAGGCATTCCTTATGCCTTTATTAATAAAACTTTTCCTTTTTGCCGCCGCAAAAAAAAAAAGTTATTCCTTAGCTTTTAAAAAAGAATTTGCTCTGTTTTAAAAGTCATTATATGTTATGTTTGAAAATACCATTATCTTGTGGAATTATGCCATAAACTAAGTCAATTTGTATTAACTCAGTTTGTTTTTTTAAAGTATTCTAATATATAACTATGTTTTTCCAGGCAGCCGAAGAGTCAAGCGATGGTAGGCGTTCTGAGTCTAGCTAACACTAATTAAGGATTATGAAGCAACATCACATAATACTAGGGATATTTAGATATTTTGTGGACTTATTTTGACGTAATGAACTACATTAGTTTATTTCGTTTGGAACTTCAAGTACTTTAATTAAATTTTTGATGTATGGATCTTGTCACTACTTAATGAATTATATAAATGAGATTAAGTTATTTATATATTTTTGCATTTTTTTTCTTTACTCTTATTATATGGATATTGTAACAGTTCTTTAATATGCCATCAAAATGATTTTTTTTTTTATTTTTTTGACAGTTAATAAAAAAGGTTTAAAATTAATATTTTTTTTAAAAAAAAACACATGTTTGCAACGGTTTTGTAACCGTTGCAACATTTGCTATTAAATTGTGGGGAAAACATTGCGACGGTTTGAAATTGTTGTAACAACGGTTTTCAGAACTGTCGCAAAGTTCTGTTGCGACACCGAAATCATCAACGGTTTGCTAACTGTCGCAAAGTGCAATTTTGACTGTCGCAAAGTGACAATTTTCTTGTAGTGTTAGAATCAGAGATGCAAAATAGAGAAACACAAAGTGACGGCTAGGTTTCAGTAATATCAGAATGGCATTGCTTAACAAAATAAGGATTACAAAGACAATTTATAATAATACCTAATGGACTACTAGACTACTGACGAATAAAGCCCAATACTTAAATTCTAATATATCTAACATTTTCCCTCAAACTCATGATGCATCAACAAGAAGCATTATGAGTTTGTCAAACAAAATACGAAAAACATATATCAAATAAAATAAACTTCTAATACTACCCCTCAAGCTAAAGCTTACTAAGCTTTCAGCTTGTTACAAAAATAACCCGACAAATAAACTAAATTAACCGAAATGGAGGAACCAGATTTAGACTTCAGATTCATACTTCAGACTTCGGATTCATGTTTCAGATTCAGACTTCAGATTCAGCTTTCAGATTGTGAGTATTCCCTCACCGGATTCAGATTGTGAGTATTCCCTCACCGGATTCAGATTTTCAGATTGTGAGTATTCCCTCACCGAACATATTCAAACAAAATCACCGAATTCAGATTTTCAGATTGTGAGTATTCCCTCACCGGATTCAGATTGCGAGCTTTTGCCAACCCAACAAATAAATAACAAAACAAATTATTGAAAGGTAAATCAAAGTAGCACCGATACCTAGATTTGCAGCAGTGGAACATACCATCGTCATTATCCAACCAATTGATCTGAAAACAAATGCTATAACCGAATCACTTCGTTGGCCACCAAAAATAACAAAAGACACAAGAACATATCAAGACACAGCAACAAAGATTCAAAGCGTAGCAGCACAAACTCAACATAACAAACACATTCCCAAATTTGGGAACTCGACAGCGGAAGCGGACGAGTGGTTCAATGCGGATCGTACCATGCTCTGATACCATGTTAGAATCAGAGATGCAAAACAGAGAAACACAAAGTGACGGCTAGGTTTCAGTAATATCAGAATGACATTGCTTAACAAAATAAGGATTACAAAGACAATTTATAATAATACCTAATGGACTACTGACGCATAAAGCCCAATACTTAAATTCTAATATATCTAACACTTACTACTTAGGAAGCGAGTGTGTAAATTGATGCCGAAGGGTGCATCAGTATTACGGGAATGCAAAAAGTAAATCTCTTTCTAAATAACTTTTATTGAAAGTTTTGCAGTTCACTCCTAAACTTTCAAAGTTCTCTAAAATTAAGTATTTTAATATCTTATCGGGTTGGTCTTTTTGGACATGATGATTTATCCGAATTGACCAATCTTGTGGTTTTATAGTAGTAATAATAGTAATGTATAGCTTTTATCATAAAATTCATAATTTCAACATTGTAACTCAATTTTGAGAGCACCTCTCAGAATATAGTGGTTGAATTGAGAAGTTATTCCAAATATAACTATTTTTCATGAAATTTGCGTTTCAAATATAAAATAATAATAATAATTCTCATCTAGAAAGGTCAATTCGATAAAAGACTAAATGAAAATTTTTGAGGTGCTCTGAGCATATATGGGGTGGATTGAGAAATTTTCAAACTTTTAATCCTACAAAAACAAAAATTAAGTCATGTTGTGAATCTATTTGGGTTGCATCTCTTGCTTCCCAGTTTATTAACAAAAAAAAGTTATATTGTAAATGGTTAACAAGAACATACATCTCTTTAAACCTGTGTTTTTTTAGACACATATTGTATCGTTCTAAATCTCGTGAAAAATCATTTTAAAACAGTTAACTATAAGTGTGTGTGTAAAAATAATCTTTGTATATACATGTGCATATGCTTAGATATTGAACAGAAAGAACTAGATTGAGTTAATTAGGAGGTGTCATTAGCAACCTGTTATTAAAGGCCCATCTCTTTGCACTACCTGTACACAAGAAAATAAAACCATCTCTTCTTTCACTCACACGAGACACATCATATTATAATTAAAAAAAATAACTTTTTAAATTAAATGAAAAATCGATTTATAATGTAAATTAAATACATAAGTTATTTATTGATTTTAAAGAATAAAATTTTGTTTATAATAGTGATAAGAGGGTATATTTCTAAAATTTTGTTTATACCAGTGATAAGAGAGTATAATAGTGATGAAAAAATGGAGAAAAAGTTTATACTTCACGGGTAAATCTAATCTATTTTTTTTTATCCTTGCTATTTTAGACCAAAAAAAGAAAGGGTTAAAATAAATTTCAATTGTGTTGCTTCCTTTTCAATATAATATATTTTGAGAGCTATTTTGATAGTTGGGTTAATTTTTTATCCTTGTTTAATGTTGTTGGATTTTTATTGGTTTTTGTTTTATCGAAACTTCTTTACGTTAAAGAATGATGTTGATACTTTGGCATCTTAAGTGACAGCGTTACTTTTTTACTTGGGAGGAAGAGCTTTATCGGAATCTCCTTCTTCCTTTCCAAGTTGTCCCACTCACTATTGAGAAACAGTCTCAGATCTATAGTCCGGATAGTGGTGGATTCTCGGTGAAGGTTAATTATTCCTACCTTTCTTCAAAGTTGCCCTCGACTACTTTCTTGTCGTTAAGGCAATGTAAGGTCTTGCAAAGGGTGTGGTGTACTTGGGCTCCATCAAAAGTCATCGTTTTTTTATGACAAGCTTTGCTTTCAAGAATTCCTACTAAGTTGACCTTGGCGGCTAGAGGTGTAATCACAGTGGGAGGTTCTTTGATTTGCGCTTTTTGTGGAGGAGGGCTAAAATCAGAGGATCATTTATTCGTTTTGTGGCCCTTTGCTAGGTCGATTTAGTTGGAGGTGTATAGATGGTTCAATGTAATTGAGGTGTTGCCGAAAAATATTTAGTCTCATTTTTAAGGATTAATCTTGTCTTCTCTTAAACGAGATAAGAATTCCATAAATTTTTTTTTATGGTATGGCACATGGTGGTTTGGACTCTTCGACATATTAGGAATGAAAAAGAAAACTTATCTAATAATATGTTTAATTTGGCTAATGCGATTGAGAGAATTAAATATACTTCTTGAAAGTGATTAATGACTGAGAAACATAGGTCGGCATATTTATATTATGAATGAAGTGCATGTGTATCCTCTAGATTGTATAGTTAGATAGTACTTTGGGTGGGGGTCGCGGGTGGTATAACTTCGTGAGCCATTTTGGTTTTGGTTGTTATTGCTTTGGCTCGTATATTAGTTGAATACTGACATATACGTACTTATCCTATAGAAGTAGGTAGAATATCTCTTGTATTTTTTTCATGTTACTATATTTATATAAAGGTATATCTTTTGCCGTTTAAAAATAACACAAACAATTTTTATTTTTTTTGTATGAAAATTCATTGCTTGAAACCATTTATTTATAATGCTCTAGAGTTTCAATAAAATGAAAATAAATTTATTTATATAGTCATAAATTTGTTTTCTTTTTATAATTTGTATTAGTGATGAGAAATTGTAGTGAATTTTTTTAAAAATAATTTACTAACTAAAAATTTTATTCTTAAAATAAATAAATAAAGTGTTAGAAGTTTGAAGGAAAGACTAGTGATCTCTTCCTAACTCTTTATACAGCTCCATGCTCAAATGGAACATCTAAAGCCCCACCACCACCACCACTACCTAGTTATATATGTCAATGTCAAAGGATTTACTTATAATTAAGCAAAGTAGGACCAGACACCATTCCCTGTAAACATCACACCTTGATTATTACATGCGATGCAAGTAGCTCCAAAGATAATTGATATTGTCCACACTATTGCACTTACTCCAGGATTGAACGAAATTGTAGGCTAGATAGCTTGTTACATCTCTGCCAAATAATTTAATGACACTTAACTTAACTTAACTTGTTTAGCAGAGTATTGTTTAAATAAATTAATAAACATTACTGTATAAATTATTATGAGTGAGAATAGTTCATACCGAGACAACAACAACTCACAAATCTCAATTTATACTCCTACAACAATTATACGGTATAATAATAATTTTATTTTTATCTTATCTATTTTTTCGTGTGTCCTACAATTTTATTAAAATATCACTGTTTATTATTTAGGTAGTAGCTACACTCTCAAACATCTTATCAAAATTGTTTTTTATAACGTCGGCGACTTAAATAGTGGACGACATTTTTAAGAAAATTTTATCGTTCGCTATTATTAAGTAGCAGAAAGATAAAACGAAAAAAATACAAGACGTGCGAAAAACTGGTAGGATGATAAAAGTAAATCTCTACAATAATTGTGGGAATTGTGCGGCTGATATAAGAGATCCACGCATAATAGATTTAGGTCAAACTGAACTTTTTAAAATATATAAACAAAATTAAAACATTTTTATAGTAATCTATTTTGGTTAAATATGTTAGGTTAATTATATGCCACAAATTTTATTTTATTTTATTTTATTTTTATAAAAAGAGGGTCGGAGCCCATAAAAGTTAAACTACAATTTTTTTTGGAGTTGCTATCCCCATAACAACAACTAAAAATAAAGAACTCCGTTGAATTGGATTATATATATGCATAAATCATCAAATTAGTCTTATGTGAATAGTTAAGATTAGCCAGCGCATCCGCACACTTATTTTTATCGTGAAAAAAATATATTCTAGTCTAACCAAGCCGGCTTATTCAAATAAATATAGTTAATATCTATTATTTTATCATTATATTAGATTTTGAAATTTATTTTACATCATAAATTTGATAATTTTTTCAATAATTTAAATATATTTGTCTACATTGGTTTTTGACATATTGAAATATATTTTATCATAAAAATAAAATAAAAATAGAATATCATGCATATAAAATCAAATTTTCTAAAGTTTCATGTTAAATCTCAAAATAAAACTTAATATCACTGGCCTTTTAGTCTTAAAGAAAAAATTGGCCTATACAATGGATTGAGTTTATGTGCATGTATGGTTTTTATTTTCTTAACCTTCCAATTTTAAGAACAAGAGATTCTACCTAATTTAGAATTTGATGGAGATATAAGTAACATCAAATAAAAGATTGTTTATATACTATGAACCAAGACCATCTATTGTTTATTACTATGAATCAAGACCATGTCGTAAAAATACATGACTTTGTTTCGGAAATTTTAAAATTTAATTTGTTGTAGTGAAATTTGGATAAATCTAGAATAATTTGGATAATCACTTATATGATCAGATTAATTACACGTGTGTGATTTGAGATACCATGCATGTCAAAGATAAAATCATCTATGTGTTATTAATCTATAATCTTGACAAATACTAAACACAATTTTGCTACTGTAGATTGTATTTAGGGGTGACACGTAGGCAATGTTGGTGGGAATTTTTATGTTACTTTTTATTTATTTATCTACTTAGCCGTATTTAGAATTTATCTGGGGTGAGTTTAATTGGGGTAGGTGTTTAAAATTATATCAAATAAAATATAAAACATAAAAAATATAGAACCTATATCGTTGTAGCTCTTCGTTGTGGAGGTTTCGTGTTCAGAATGTTCATTGAATCCGGTCGATTTTTTCGTTCCTAGATAAACCTTTTAGAGATGGTGCTTTTGTGGTGGAGGCTTAACTGGTCCGGTAATTATTTTCCCTCCCAATTCAATTTATCCTAATTTGAATTTTGAAGTTTGGCTGAGGATCTATAAATTGGGGATAATGGTTGATTGTTATCGTCACTTATCCTCAACGATTATCCACACATGGTTCATTATTATCAATTATTATCAAATTTTGTTCCTCCCGATTTCTTCTCTTGCAGTTTCATCTATATTTGTCATCGCTTCAGGTAAATATTGAATTAAAAATGTAATCAATTAAAAATTATTGAATTAAATTTTCATACTACATGTCCCATCAAAATATATATTTTATATGCGCCAAAAAGAAGAGAGTATATATTTTATATACTATTAATGTTAAATTAATAATATTAAGGAGAAAGGAAAAAAAAGTGCACCGTACGTACGCACGGGTTAAAAAACTAGTATCCAAACAAATTGAAAGTGGTTAGGCATGCATGCATCCAAGTTTCTAGTAAAAGATTTTTTTCGGGAGTTTGGTGCATATATTTTTCCACAAGTTGAAGAAATTAGAAAACCAAACTCCTTGTCATTTCAACGTGATATGTATGTATTATAAACACTTCATATAATAAATTGTGCTTTGAGTTTATGTAAAATGGTTCAAATTTTGTGTTGGTATTTGGTAGTTCAAATGTGAGTAAACGACTTACATTTAGTAGAAAAAGTAAATGTTGAACATTATTTAAATGATAAGACATATATATTTAATGTCTTGTAAAATTTTTGCTAATGATATGGTGTTAGACTCAGTTATATGATTGTTCAAAGTCTAATCCAACGTATTAGAGTTAACGGTTTGACCAACTTCTTATATCAAAAGTTGTATAACCCAAGTGTTCAAACGGCTTGTCTCATTGGGAGCGAGCAACACATGCAAATATACATGGACAAAAATAAAAAATAAAACTTTTCTTTGAGGGGGGATAGTCTATGAGAACATATTTTATATCTAATTAATATATTAAAATTTTGAATTAAGATATAATATTCAAGTCACTTGTGTAATTGTTCAAAGTCAAATATGATTACTCTAAAATCCTTGATCATGACCCAACAATTTCAAATTTAACTTAGTAAGTATAAATTACAAAACACACCCTTAGACATAAGAAGTATTTCTAAAGTTCTTCATGCTTTTTGCATTATGAAACCAAAACACACCCTTAGACACAAGTTTGCGCAAACATGATTTCTTGACTTTTAAATTACATGAGTATTGATTTGTTATGGATTCTTTTTACCGTAATTGTGCATCAAGACAATTTTAAACACAAGACAAAAATTCCCATTCTTGCATATAAAACAAATTGGTGGGCTTCCATTGTTAAATAATTGAACTAGTAATTGATGGATGGATAAAAAACATATGAAATATTGATAAAGTATTTAAGGCTAGACTTTTGCACTTAATTAAACAAAATAATCTGTTTTTAAGCACGTTACCATATATATAACCATATCGTGCATGTAGTAATTTTACAATTAATTTTCATTGCACTAAATACAACTATATCTTGGATTGTATCAAAATAATGTTGCAAATTCAATTTTATGACTTAACTTGTAGGATACAAATATGTTAACTAAGTCAAAAATATTTCTCCTTTTCAACTTGTTTAAATTTCTTTGTTATATTAATATACAAAAGAATCTTGTATTTTTCCTTGATATCTTACCAAATATTTGTCATGCTTGATATTTTTACAAATCAAATACATATTTATTGTCGGCCATTTCGAGTATTAATTTTAGAAAAATGAAATGACGTATTCTAAGGACTAAAATATCAAAACTATATCTACCAAAGAGTTAATGCAATTAAATCACTATTTCAGCCCACAGAAGCAATGTAACCAGGAACCACTTTTCCAGCACCTTGTTTTAGTTATTTTTCATTTTATTTTTTGTGTACCTTAGCTGTGTTCAAATAATAATCAAATTGTGAGGCCATCAAATATTTGGATTTGGTTCATCATGTTATTAATTGGAACTCAAAACTATGTCTGGTTGGTTTAACATTAGTTAAGATTGAAAGATTTATACACCTAAAATGAATTAAGATTTTGGATTTAGTTATAATCCCTTGATTAGTATTTTGTGGTATTGATTATTAGGTTTTTTTGTGGTCCTATTAGTTTGATTCAAAGTCATCATTTGGCTAATTAAAATAAGTTGGATGGATTTAAGACAATCAACCATTACTATTTTTAGTTATTTTGTAAGTTACTTTTTTTTAAAAAAAATGTAGAGCTTAAATGAAATGACACAAATTTCTTCTAAATTATCCAAAGTTTTGAGTTCGATCACTGACTTAAGCATGCAATAACATTAAAACTCATAGGAAGAGTTTGCCGCTTATTTGGATCTCACAAGGCTCGAGAGATCGTGAATTAAGTAACTTTAAAAAAACACCTCAAATTAAATATTTAAAAAAATATTAATTAAATCAAAATGTATGAATTCTAATAATTGAAGCATTATTTTACAAAGTCAATACAAATTATTGACAAATTATTGCCACTATTATGATTCTACTTCTTCAATGAGTTAGTCTCTACAATTGCGTATATATAGTCGATATTTTATTTTACTCAAAAATTATATAATCTTCTTAATTTTTGTAAATCATTGTAGTAATAAGTAGTATACATAGTGTGGTACAAGTTAATTATTTATTCAAGTATGGAAAAAAATTAATTCCAATCAAAAAGAAAAAGAATGAAAGAAGTTAAATATTTTCCCCTACTAAACAAATTGTTCACTCATATAGTGAATAAATATTTGGATTACTTAACAATAGTTCAAAGCTAACATTTTATGGCATGATTGTGTTAGAGTTTATTTTAATTGTCTAGTTCGTCTGTAGTTTGACCTAACGGTCTCCTTTGTATCAGAAAAAAAAGCTAAACTTTTAAATAGATTTCAGTTGACCCAAAAACAAAATCATGAAGTAGAATACATTAAATTTTTTTCTTTAAAAAAAAATTGCTCACTTTTAGGGGAACTGCATCCAAAGACACTGTATATCTAAACTTTCCTTTTCTGCAAGGAATTGCAGGACATAAAACAATTACAAGACAGGATGGATGGCCAATTCAACCACCACCCTCAGTTAACCTTATGTAACAATGCTCTTCAAGTATCTGACAACAACAGAACAATTCTAAAATCATTTAAACCAATGGTTCGAGGGGAAATACATTCTCTCATTTTATTTTCTCACATAAACTTTTAAATATCTTAATCTTATCCATTGTTTATTTAATATCTCATTTTTATTGAATGGTTAAAATTTTACTATTTTTTTTCTGTCAAATAGTATAATAATTAGAATTTCACGTTGTAAGGCGAATGAGAAAGTACCACTACCAGAGACCAGAGTTTGAATCTTGATCCTGCATGTTACAAATATATCCACCAACTAAGCTATTCTCATTTATTTTAGGACTATTACTCTTGTGACCTATTTGTAGTCATTCTAAAATGAATGATTCATCTACACATACTCACACTCACTTCATGACACAGTGAAAATTAGTTATTGATGGTCACAGTTCCTTTTAGTTAGGTAACCAACAAAGTGACCCCTATAAGACATATTGAAAAAAACAAAATCAATAATAATTTGGTGGTAATTGAACTACCATGTGATGTCTTTATGTTTCTACCATTTTCTTAGGGATGTATTCTATTTTTATATACAAATATTTATATTTAGTAAATAGTCAAATAGTAGTTATTGAAAACTTTTATATATAAGTGTTGCGTCTAATTTAATAATTCTATTTTTTTTGTTGGTGAGTTAAAATTCATAAATGTTATAAATATATTCAATATAAATCTAAGTAACTCTACTGTTCAGAGCTTTTATTTTTCATGTCCATATTTCAGGGCGGTTCCAATATTTTGGCCTATTCTATGTAACCATTTAATGGTACAGTTTATAAGATTTTGGAGCTAAGTGAATTTTTTTATCTTTTAAAATTTTCAATGTTTTCAGAAGCAACAAAATTGATACACGTATTCAATTACTCATCGCTACAATGTTAGTTATCTAAAAAATATCTTTTACATATGAAAATGTTGACATCACTATTTACACTACATATTTATTGAGACAGTAAAAAAAGTTAAAATAATGTGTTGAAACCTTGAAATATGTATCTTATCATCATAAAAAAATAAACTATAATATACGGACACAAACACGGATATCTGAGACAATATAAATACTGGCACATCGTCATTGATGATAATATGAAAAAATAACATAATTCAGTGTAATTATAAATATCATTGTCGTGTTGATTTTTAATATTAAGACACATCTAATTTCAAAAATGTTCGTGCTTCATAAAATAAATAAAATGAGGTGTAAAGAGCAGCGAAATTGTTTTTATATATGAAAAATATCATAACTCAAATACTATATATAGCACTTAGATTCAATAGTTATAAATATGTGCTTTTACAAATTTATATCTATAAATGCTTATCTAATACATCAACATCATTCTTAATACTTCTCTCAATTATAATATGGCTATTACCATCACTTCACCAACTATGACTAAGTGGTTTTGTGGAACAATAGAAGCAATAAATAAGTGTAAGAGAGTTTTTTCTTTGAGGGTGTTGAGTCTCATTGGTTGTTCTGCATTTGAGAAATTCATCAAAGTTATGGAGAGAGTTCTTTTTGTTGCATTTACTTGTATTATAGCATTTGGTATGTTACATTTTGTTTTTCTTCTATATATTTATATGTTAATAATATTTATATATGTTACTGAAAATAATGTGTTATGAACCTTAGGAGGGTCAATAGTAGGATCAATAGCAGGAGCTATCAAAGGACAGACAACAGAATCTGGTTTTCTTGATGGAGCTGGCAAAGGAGCAATTGCTGGAGCTATTGCAGCCATAGAATTGATGAGTTTTTCTTCTGTTGAGCCATTTTCCAAGGTAATATTTCTGGTGGCCATTTATAGCTTACTAGTAATTAGTTATGATTGAAGGTGCGCTATATGACACTGGCTTCTGTAGCACTGACACTTCTGATCATAGACGTGTTCGGTACACCAACATAACACTGATACGTGTGTCAGTTTCATATATGATGTCCGTGCTTCAGAGACACTGACACACGTGATTACATTTAATTACTTTTATTTTGTCAAAATATCGTGTCCGGAGTTCATGTTTGTGTTAGTGTTTAGTGGCAGTTAGTATTTAGAACAATTGTCCATTTTTATAACTTTGCCTCTATCTTAATTTTCTTCTCACCTAAAGTTTTTGGTGTGAAATTGCAGGTTGCTTTGTTGAGAAGTTTATTAAATGGAAAAGTGTTTATGGAATGGATATGTCCAACTGTTGCACAAGCTTATCTATTTTATGTAAGTACTATAAATTAATAAAAAGCCAACAAAATGTTAAATTAACTTATTGGAATCAAAATTTTAGTTAACATTTTGTGAAATTTTGTGTTTTCAGATCAATTCACTAGAAACAACTTATGGAGGACTGTTTTCAGATATTTATGACAACATGGGAGTTAAGGGTATGTCCCAAAGTTGTATTATGAAGCTTCCATTTCAACGTTTCAGCTCCAAAAAAATGATGAAATTATACAATGAGTCATGCTGCTCAATTTGCTTCCAGGTGATAATCAAACACTTTAATTCTCCAAAAATTTCATATAAATATTCAACTTCTTTCTTTGACATGGATTTGGATTTAATGAATTCCTGCGTCGATGCAGTAAATGTCGTTAGCCGTCTGATCAATATTAAATGGTTAAAATTAAATATTAGGTTTAACTGTCAAATCAGTACTGAATAAATCTAAACCGTTTGATCAAAAGTATACGACTGAGATAAACTACTCCGTAGAACTGTTAAAAATTAACACTCAATACATAGTCCTAAAACCAAGCACATTGTTAACTTTTAATATGTAAGGTACATATAAAGTATGAATATGACATGTTAATAATTAATAATATTAATGCAATCATAACCATGTCCATGAGGAAATGATTGTCACATTAAATTATTTTTTTGACAAGACAAGATTGTCACATTAAATTTGTTGATGTGACCATCATGTACATAACTGTATAAGAGAAATTGTGATATCATATTGGAAAAATTAAATAAATTTTCACTTTGTTACAAACTTGAAAAATGTTCTCTATACTAATTTTAATAAAACTTGAGAGTCTAATGCAACACTAATTTTAATTATGTTAACTAACCTAACTCTTGGTTTTTTATTACAAAAACTAAACTTACTCTATTATCTTTACATTATGTTTTGCAGGATTTTGAGGATGGAGAATTGGTCAGAACACTTCCAAAATGTTGCCACATTTTTCATTTAGAATGCATTGATAAGTGGCTTGTCCAACAAGGATCATGTCCTATTTGTAGAACTTATGTTCCTCACCACATTCATGAATAGTTTAGTTTTTTTTTTTTAGAATAGTTTCTTTTTTGATGTAGAAATAGGTTAAATCTATGTTTAGTTTTGTAGTGAAATCTCATTTTCTAAGAGAAGCTATAATTGCAAGCTTCTACTTTGCTACACGATGTCATTGAATTATCGGTGAAGCAAACATGCGCTAAGCAATTACAAGCATTAACTTTGTATATAACTTCGTTTTAAAAATAAATTGATATATAACTTCTTTTTTATTGCAACATTCGCATTAAATAACTTAATGTTGTCCAAAACTCTGTTTCTAAGAGATAATTGAACACTAGTGTAAAATAGTTTTGGCCTACATATAACAATCATCATATATATTATAAGGGTCTTGTTAACATGTGTCTTAAAGTCACATGTTAACAACCTAAAAGTAGAAAATTCTCATTCAATAAAGCAACATTTTTTACTTATAATAAATTGGTTGCACAGCTTTTAAGGTAAAAATTACTATATAAAGTTTCTTAACATGTGTCATAAAAATAGTGATTAAGTTTAGCATTATAATGCTAAAAGAATATTGGTATTAACTCTCTTTAGCTTAATTCATAAACAAATAGAACCGCAACGAGGTAATACAAAAAAATTGTAATAAATTATGATAAAATTAAATTATACTTTAATTAAGTATATTAAAAAATATAAAATTAAATATTTAGTCAAATTTTTTAAAATAATCGGCAAAATACCGTGAACTGGGGTCTCAAAACAAAGATAAAATCATTAAGTTTTTTTTTTAAGCAAAAAATCATTAGTTTTTATTATTTTATTTTTTTGAAGCAAAAAATCATTAGTTTATGAAACCACCAAAAAGCACAATTTTTTTTCTTTCTATTTTCAACTTTTTATATATTTCTTTTCTCTAAAACCCTGAAATTTCTACTGACACTGTAGACGCGCGTTGTCACCATCTAGAAGTTCGTTTATCAGTGCCAAACGCGGAACCAAACTGGTACTCTGTTTCTTGTTTTCAATTTTGATTCAATGCTTTGCGTGTTGTTTTTCTATAAGTTATAGAGGTGCTTTGAAATGTCGCTGTTGTTATGTCTCATGATATAATGCTTGTTTTCTGTTTGATAAAATGCTTCAACCGAGTTCGATTCTTGATGGAAACAATTCTTGGCCACAACTCCTACTTACCTCATGGTTGTACTCTGGATTACCGGATCCTCTTCCCCTAGAACTAGAGAGTTAATAAAAAAAAATGCTTCAACGAAATTTTATGTAAAGAACACTCTAGGTGTCTCCGACTTTTTGGAGGACTTTTTGAAATTATTAAAAGTAGACCTTCGGAGGCTCGGTAGGATTATTATAAATAGGATAATAACACTAACAAATAATTATTTTTTCATTGATGTAAAAAAAGTTTGATAAACAAGACAATTTCTATCGTATGCCTCTCCATTTTTTTGGTACAATAGGCCTTTCCATTTAATAAAACTATAGTATAACAATAAACTATAAACTGTCTAAAAAAATTATTCACAATAGAACAATATATTTTAAAACCTTTTGTAACTGATAAATCTCTCATTTTAGAATAATGAAAATTTCAAATATTTGGACTCCACAATCCCTCATTATGAAGCCCACAATCCCTCGTTTTATACTACTCATTTACTAATATTACCACCCTATACTTTTTTTTAGGCTCTCATTTTTATGAGGCCCTATGCCATAGCTCATGTGGCACATGCATCAAAAACGCCTCTGAGAACACTAATCATAGATAAAATGAAGCAAGATAAGTTTTAGTGAGAATGGTAGTGCATTTTCATAATTAATGTTTGCTTAATTCATTAATTTGATTTTGAGCTAGTGATGCAGAGTGAACTATGAAATGAACTGTGAAATGAACTGTGAAATTTTGATGAGTATGGTTATGATATGTATATATGATATAAGAGATTATATGAGATTAATGTATTCAACACCTAGACATAACATTTGTTTTTGCTGCAGGAACTGCATATATAGTTCGCCTATTGCAATATTCTGTGAAATGGAAGATTCCTCATTTTTAGACCGGATGATCGGTCATCTTCGAGGAACTTGCAAGTATGTCCATGTCAATTATTGGTGTCACTTTGCTGTAAATTTTTGCTTTATTATTAATCTCCAGTCTTCATGCCGCTTGTATTCTTTTTTTAATTCATTCGGCAGTATAGTTCAATCATTTTTTGCACTGTAATAGTTATATTTCTCTACGCATATTCAAAACTAATTATAGTCTTTTGATTGAAGATTGTTCAGTCATATATATAAATCTATGGAATTTCATTTCATATCATTGAATACTAATGACAAAGTTCAGTATGGATTACTATGGTAGCATACTTTGCATGATATTAATATTGATGATAGATGCTTTGAACAATGTCCTGATGCATTGTATTAATTGTGAGGTAAAAATTTCTTGTTACTGTTGTGATAATATTAGGTACTATACTGGTTATCCAAAGGATCTTGGACCGTCACGGGTTATTCATTTTACTTCCGGGCGCGATTTTGCCGATCTCCTTAATGAAGGGTTTCCTGTGGTTGTTGCTTTTACTATCAGGTGATCTGGAGTAATCTCTTGTATTTTCTTACTTTGAAATTGACTTAGGTTTGACTGAAAGGGAAAAGTAGAAAAGTGAATTGATATAGGAATGACTGCTTATTATTTAATAATGCAGGAGCAATTACACAGAACATCTTGACAAAGTATTAGAAGAAGCTGCTGCTGAGTTTTATCCACACGTAAAGTTTGTGCGTGTAAGTTATTGATAGCAATGTTCTCTTGTTAATGTCGGCAGTCGGCAGTCATATCAATGTATCCATCAAACAAAGTATTGCAACTGTCTCATTCAATAGAATCACCAACCATAGTATTAGTATATACATACTATAGATAATTGTGCTCATTAGTTTGCAATGAGTTGGAGTTTGCTTTTAGGAATGTAGGCATATAGTGGAATTTATCTTTTATCATGTTCATTTTTCTTTACATTTATTGCATGTTGTTATTGCTACTATTAATTTCTTTGTTCTTGGCTAACTATTGTTTTCTGGTGGTTTGCAGGTCGAATGTCCAAAATATCCTGGGTTTTGTATAAGTCGGCAGAAAAAGGAGTATCCATTCATTGAAATATTTCATAGTCCGACACAAGTATGATACTCCTTTCTGTTCGCTACAGTCTATTTACCTCAGTCAATAAATTGCTAATGGGAGCAAATTGTAATAAGTTTTCTTCTGATGACATGTTTAACTGAAAACTAAAAAGCACAGATTCTATTGCAATAATTTGTTTTTATTAATATGTTGATTTTTTCATTGACTCAATTGAAATGTATAGTTATTTGAGATCTGTGTTTCTTTTTACAGGTAGCTGATCCAAATATTACTAAATACAATGCGAAAATCATTCCTGTAAGTGTCCCTCCTCCCCCTCTTGAGCAAATATCAAATACTTAAAATGAATCCTTTCTAGGTGTTAAATCAAGTAACCTGCCACTAAGATAGTAAGATCAACTAAGCATAAGCCATTCCTTTCTTTACCAATGGAGTTTGTCTACTTCGCCTGGAGGGTTCCTCAAAGTTAAGATTTGTTCCATGTATAAGGAACAATTCCTTACCATTTAAAAACAAATTTTCTTGCTCAATTGATATTTCAATTTGAAAAGTATAGATTGCAGGGTTGCTTAAGAATGACCATTGGAGTCGCTTTCAGTGGCTATTATCGAACATCTTTGTACTTCGAAATTTTGCAATATTATCAGACTTTCATTTGTTTGTGCACTTGCAGTTCAACTACGATGTCAGTCCATATGGATTTAGAGAAATCTTCAAGCGCTATGGTATTCGGACATCAGATACAAAGTAAGGATCTAGTCGGAAGTTTTTATCTTTCATACAATGAGGAGCCACACCAGATTATACTACCTATTTTATAAATTTGTCATTGTATATCATCATCAGTTACAACATCAGGCCAATTATGGGTGCGTTTGTTTAAGCTTTAAAAAAAATGATTTTTTTTAAAAAAATCTCTAGATTTTTTTTGTAGAGATTTTGAAGAAAATCTAAAAATACTTTGTGTTTGTTTACAATCATAAAAATCTATTTTTTTAAAATAGGAAGTTCCTAAACTTAGGTTCCTTAGTTTTAAAAAAAATAGATTCTTGAAAAGCTATTAGAAATAGATTTTCATTTTGGGGCTAAAAATGATTTTTTTAAGAAAATGATTTTTACAAAAATCTATAACAAACACTATCAAGCTTATAAAATGGATTTTTTTAAAAAAAAAATAGATTTTTTTCTTAAAAAAATCTAAAACAAACGCCCCCTATATTTACCTGTATTGTTGATGTCCAAACCTTAAATTAATTTGGTTCAGTTCAGTCAGGAAGATGTTTTCTTCATTCCTTCATTTTGGTTGTTTTAGTTGATATAGTAAAGTTATTAGATGTAGTTTCTACAAATAACTTGGCTTTATTTCTTAATTTTATGGTATCCCAATTATGTGTCCCTTTTTTCATATAGTTGTACCACTTAGAAAGTGTTCGAAAGAGTTTATTTGATTTTTTTTTATCAAGTAGTTTAGTGGCCAACATTTCACCTTTTATGGTGAATAAGTGGGGAAACAAAACCCTCCTTTCCATACTTGCAAACAAAGGCTTAGTTATCTTTCAACTATCGGTTTTGCCGCAGAGGATGATATCATTTCCTTGAACGACATTATCCTTTGAACCATAATTATCAACCCAAATATGTATAACCAACAAGCAACAGTTCAATTAACATGTGAATGGTACGAAGTTTTTGTTTCTTTCTAACCTTAGTGTCAAACCTAACTCTGGTATGGATCACCAATTCATATAAGTTAATTTAGCTGCGAATGAACTAGAGTTAAATTGTAACTAACATATGTAGCTTGTCACAACCCAATATCCCCAATCTCATATCATGACTGACACAGATTAACATGACTTATCATATATTTAGTCTAAGCTTAATATACTATAGCATGTACACCTTTCTAAGATACATAGCTATTAAAATTTGAGAGTGTCTCATTTATTTCTATGACATCTTAAAATGATAATTAATTAACCAGTTTAATTGGTAAAGGATAAAATTAAATGTCATAAATACAAATTATTATTTTTTATTTATACTAGAGATAATGAATGAGAATCGAACTCAAAACTTTTAACATATTACTATTTAAATCTCTCATCGTTCGACCAAATTTAATAACTTAACTATAACACAATTTTATTTCAAATACAATTTTTTTATGACAAGAAAATACAAATTATTTTAAATATCAAAATAATTTTTTATCTATCAAATATTAAACAATACATTAAATTATTCCTTTACCAAAAAAAAAAAATACAATAAATTATTCGATACCTTAAAATTTGTCATACATTTTTTTTTGTCGTGATATTTTACCCATTACTTATCTTTTACTATATCCATCTCTAATTATAAGATCTTTTTGGAGAATTTTTTGTCCCTTTTTATAAAATTCTCTTTGAATTTTCAAACACCCCTGATTATTAGTTTGTCAAAGATACCCCTAATTATTTTACCTCTTTTTCTACACCTTAAAATAAATTTATTACTACTACCAACTTTTTTAATACCCGTAATCTAGCCAACGAGATCTTATATGTAAGGGTGGAGGTAGTACTAATTAACTAATGAAACAATTTTTTATTTTTTTTTGATAAAACTAATGAAACAAACCTTAAAAAATTCAAACCTAAACTTTTTTTTTTTGGCAGAGCTCAAACCTAAACTTATGCACTAAAAATCTTTGAATTTGAATACCGTAATTATTAAATAATTAAGTACATAGATCCAGAATGATTTTAAGAACCGTGATATATGGGATTTATCTAAAGAACAAAGTGGGATCTCAATCTCAAAACGGTAAGTCTCAAAGTAAAGTAACCTTAAAATTTCATTCACTATTTCGGTATTTATTAATAATCTTGTCCCACACATAATATTTTAATTTTCATTTATCAAAAAAAAAAAAAAAAAAAATTTTCAAATCCAAAAAATACCTAAATTTTAAAGATTATATAGATTCTCATTATTTTATATTATTATTCTTCCACGCCAAGAACATCTTTTTGCTTCTGCTACCTATTCATCCTTTTATTTATTCCAAACCCAATTCATCTTCCAATTAGATCTGCATATTTCATTGCTCCTATTCTTCAATTTTTTCCTGAAGTTGTGTTCCAGTAAGAATTCAAAACTTGATTTTTTTTTGTTGAATTTTAGGTTTTCTTCTTAATTTGTTGTTGATTACCAATTTGAGAATAATGGGTTGCTTTATATTGAATTGAAGGAGGAATATGTTAAATAAAGTTTATTTTTTTATATAGATTAATAGTTCTTTTGAATTTTGAACCATGATTGTGTTTGTGATTGATTTTCAGGTTACTAGTTATCATCATGGAAGGTGTTGTTGTGAGAAGGGTTATTCCTTCTGATAACAGTTGTCTATTTAATGCAGTTGGGTAAGTATCTTTTTCTTTATAGCACTAGCTGCTTGGTATAAACTATGAAGCACCGATATAGACGCGAACATCGGACGCAACACTGACACGTACATGCACTAGACATCGATATCAATGATAATTTAAGAATATGATAGTGATTAAATGTAATCTGTGTGTCAGTGTTGTGTTAGTGTCGTACATTGACATTTTTGGTTATGTTTGCTTAATTTAAGCATCGGTATAGACATGCACACCGAACACAACACTGACACGGGCACTTAGACGTCGATAATAATTTAAGAGAATGATGGTGATTAAATGTAACCTCTATGTCAGTGTTGTGTTAATGTCGTATATTGACATGTGTTAGGACACCGTGTTTAACCTAAAGTTTAAATAATGTACAGATGATTCCTGTTACGATATTCTTTTATTCATTTTTGTTATGTTTGCTCAATTCAGATATGTTATGGATCGTGATCAAACCAAAGCTGCCGAGTTGAGACAGGTAATTTTTCTTTTTTTTTATATATATTTTATTTGCTATGAATACGTAAATTGAATACCAGATATAGTTTTATCTGATTGCTTCATTTCAATGCATGTTATGTCAAATAGTAGAAAACAGGATACACAGTAGTCATAATGTGACCTTCGTTTCTGGCTTATTAGTTTTGTCTTCGAATTTGTGCAAGATTATACAATTCAATATTATATCCGACTTGGTTGAGTGTATTTATCCTTGCATATCACTTTGCTCGTTTCAATTTGAATTAGCTTCTAAAACGAAAAAAAAATTGTGTTTGCTTTTGCGACAAATATTCGTATAGTGATTTTTTAGCAAAAAGAAATTTAGGGATACTCTTGTTTGGTTTTTCCATTATTAAAATGGTTGCAAGAAATCCAAATGATGAGTGAAATACATAGATGTGTATGTTTGGCTGGACTCAAACCCATTGATTGAAGTTAATTTTTAGTTGTGTAGTACGCAGAATTTTACGAAGAATCCGTAAATAATGAATCCACGTTTGTATTTTTTTATTTGCAAAAACTTAACTTTAAACTTTTAAGCACCATATCAGCTTTGCCGTCTGCTTATCATCGGGTTTTTTTTTTCCTTTCTGTTATTGAAGTATTACATACTTAGGTAGATCAAGATCACCATATTTTGTCATCAATCCATCATAAATTCGTAACAATCATCCATCAAGCCCCATGCTAAAAGAGTGTCATCATGAAATCATGTATATCTTTTTGGTTTATGAAATTACATTGCCTATCATTTAAGACTTTACCAGTGAAGAAGAGCTTTTATACCCTTGTATTGCCTAACATCTTTTCACTTTGGTTTTATCAGCATCATTTATTCACGTAATTTGACTTAATATTTTGTTACATTTTACATGCTAAAGGTTATAGCTGCAACAGTAGCAAGTGATCCCGAGAAATATTCTGAAGCATTTCTTGGGAAGCCAAATCCAGAGTATTGTAACTGGATTCTTGACCCAGAAAAGTGGGGAGGTTAGTTGTCCTATGTCTTCCGAATCATGGTTGTTTTAAAGTATAAAAATATTTATCAGAAATAGTTATTAATTGTTGTTTCGCGAGTTGGAACTGCTACTTTCAGTGTTCTATAATCCCTACATTCTGGCTTTTGATAAACTTTGCCAACATAAATATATACCAAGTAATTGATGAGATGAGTGCATTAGATTATTTTTCTGAAACTTCAGTTGTTTTGGTTCTAGCAATGAAGTACTATTTTTATTTAATAAGGCAATGGAATACTGTTAGTTTTGTCGGTCTGGATTTTGTGGGCGATGATCGTAAAATGTGTTTCAAAGGGCATTTAAACTCTTCAATTAGCAAATTTAGCAGTAAAATACTATTAGTTTTTGCATTAGTTTGGACTTTGATATGCTAATGAAGCTATATATTCTGTTGTGAAGGTGCTATTGAACTTTCAATATTAGCAGATTATTATGGACGCGAGATTGCAGCATATGATATCCAGACAACGCGATGTGATTTGTATGGTCAGGTTAGACACTTTGATGCAGTTCTGTATGTTCTCAAGTTTTGTCAAGCTCTTGTAAGTTGTAACTGAACATTTCCGTCCTCTTTTTTTGACAGGAAGGTAACTATTCTGAAAGGGTGATGCTGATTTATGATGGTCTCCACTACGATGCTTTAGCTGTATGTAATTTCATATTACCAGAAACTATACTTGTTGATTGGTTCTCTTCCATGCTTCACGCACTTTTATCCTTGTTTGAGATGTGAACTACTGCTGCGATTGAAATATACGAAACTAAGTTTCATATGTATTTTCCGTTTTTTTGTTGCCTAATGATTGTGGATTACACCTTGTTGTATGTATCAGATGTCTCCTGTCGAAGGAGCTCCTGAGGATTTTGACCAGACCATATTTGTGATACAAAAAAATAGAAGCATTGGACCTGTCGAGGAGATTGCTCTAAATTTTATTAAAGACCAACATAGGTACTCTTCAATTCTTATTGAAACTCTATATGAATTTAGTTTTAGAGAGTTTTGTTGTGTATTTCTATATATAAGGTTTCTCTTATTTTTCGGTTGTGCAGATTAAGGTTTTAGATTAATTCCTTTTTCAATTTAAAACCAAAACAAAGTTGTAAACGTGTTGCTAAGCAGTTGAACTATATATTTAGATTTTGATAACCTGAAAAACATAGCATTTGCCACCCATGAAATTTTCTCAGTATGTTGATAAATCACGCAGGTGCAATTATGTTCATTTTGTTTCGTGAAAGTGTTTCGTTCTTTTTTTAAAAAAAATTCTACTCAACTTAGTTTTGTTATTGTCATGTTAAATTGCCTCTCCGAATTATTTCTGCTTCTGGTATCCCTTACAAGTACTAATATTATGGATGTTCATTCTCAGAAAACGGAGATTCACCGACACCGCCAACTTCACTCTGCGCTGTGGGGTATGCCAAATTGGAGTTATTGGTCAGAAGGTCATTCCTCAATACCCGATTCTTTGCTTTATGTGTTATATAAGAGTGAATCATTAAATCGGTCCTGGAATTATACTTGCTGGTTTATTTAGTCCTTAAAAATGAATTTAACGAAATTTCAAAATACTCTAAGTCAGAATATTCTTCGGTCACATTACTATTTCGGTAACTAAATCGATGATTAACTCATTATATGATTCTGACTTGAGTACTGATTTTTCTGTGAATATATTCAGGAAGCAGCGGAGCACGCTCAAGCAACCGGTCATGTTAACTTTCAAGAGTACAGATGATACACAGTGAGGCAATAAGTTGTATGTGTAATCTCAGTTGATTTGAATGAGTTTTATTGCATATCTTCCATTTTACTATCAAGTGATTATTATGCATTTAAACTGAATAATCTACATGCCTTGGAATTTGTTGTGGCAAGTTGTTGTGTTGTAACTTATTGTAATAATAGTTCCTTTCCCTGTTCTCAATCGAAATTTTTTTTTTCACTACAAGATTATCATCATATTCTTACCTGTTTCTAATCATACTGTTAGTTCTTTGAAGTTTTTTATTTTTTCACTTTCACTCGTTCAAGATATTTTAATTATATAGCCAAGGGCACTCGTTAGCATTTTCCTAATAAAAAAAATGTTACCAGTTTTTTCTTAAAAAAAAAAGTTACCTTGGCCGATAAAAAAAATTGATAAGTCATGGTCATAAGTTTATGGGTCATGTTAACATGATGATAACTATCTAAATAAAGAAACTTAACATTAAATAATTTAAATAAATTAATGTCCAAAAAATGTATTACACAAGTACCAAGAAGAATATTTCTATATTAAACTCCTTAACATGTGCTCTTAAGGGCACAAGTTAACATTTCCCTAAGTTTATTAATTACTGTGAATAAACTATAAAGATTAGAAAGTAGAACAGCATTGATGAATTTTGGGGAAACCAAGAAAACAATTGGTGAGATTTCTATTTTTTAATTAATTAAATGAAACTTACAAAGCTATCCTTTCACTTAAAGTTAAAATTGGTTTAAGTAATGATAAGTGAGTGTTTTGGTCAAACATAGTGATTTTTTTTTCATGATTGTAATAGGAAACCATAAGAAACAATGTTAGTTACTAATGATAAGGCATTTGCTAAAATTAAGGAACCATGTTCCTAATACTTTGTTTTAAAATTAGAATAAAATACAAATTTACAAAATTAATCTTATGACTTATGTTGATTTGTATGGATATAATTGGCTTTTAGGTAAATATATAGTGGGAGTATGAGGTTAGCAACCCATATATATAATAAAAATAAACTGTAGTTTTAATATTATACAGTTTTTTCTCTCTCATTTACCTTTTCCTCTTCTTTTTTAATTTTTCTCATGTTTTAAACTCCAAATGGTAAATGCTAGAAATTATGGTACAAAAAATGCAAGAAAAAATAATTTTGTCAAGGGGTTAATATCTTGCATGAATTTGTAGTGTTTGGTAAAATTAGCGATTGGACTAGCTTATAAATATGAAATGACATAAAAATGATATGTTTAATTAATATTTGATTTTTTTCAAGTAAGATGATAGTGGTGAAATTGGAAGAAAAGATAATAAGCTATAAGTTATAAGCTCATAAGCTACTTGAAATATCATTTGGAAACAAGCTATAAGCTAGTAAAATAAGCTATAAGCTCTTTTTTAAAAAATTGTTACCAAACAGAGCTTTTAGCTTATAAGCTATAAGCTAGCTTATTTGGCTTACCAAACAGAGCCTTAAATAGCGGATAACTGATAAGCTAGCTTATAGCGGATGAACTTAGGCTCTGTTTGGTAAAAAATAGCGGATAGCTGATTAGCTAGTTTATAGCGGATAAGCTTATAGTGGATAGCTTATAAGCTAGCTTTTAGCTTATAGCGAATAAGCTAGCTGATTGAATTTGTAGTGTTTGATAAAATTAGCGGTTGGACTAGTTTATAAGTATGAAATGACATAAAAATGATGTGTTTAATTAATATTTAATTCTTTTCATGTAAGATGATAGGGATAAAATTGGAAGAAAAGATAATAAGCTATAAGCTATAAGCTATAAGCTCATAAGCTACTTGAAATAGCATTTGGAAAATAAGCTATAAGCTAGTAAAATAAACTATAAGATTTTTTTAAAAAACTGTTACCAAACAGAGCCTTATAGTGGATAGCTTATAAGCTAGCTTTTAGCTTATAGCGAATAAGCTAGCTGATTGAATTTGTAGTGTTTGGTAAAATTAGCGGTTGGACTAGCTTATAAGTATGAAATGACATAAAAAGGATATGTTTAATAATATTTAATTCTTTTCAAGTAAGATGATAGGGGTAAAATTGGAAGAAAAGATAATAAGCTATAAGCTATAAGCTCATAAGCTACTTGAAATAACATTTGGAAAATAAGTTATAAGCTAGTAAAATAAGCTATAAGCTCTTTTTTAAAAACTGTTACCAAACAGAGCTTTTAGCTTAAGCTAAAAGCTATAAGCTAGCTTATTTGGTTTACCAAACAGAGCCTAAGTGAAAAAATAATTCGTCAAGTAGTCTAATGGCTGCAATTTCAAATTTTTTAAGTGAATAAGTGAAGTGTCCAACATTCGAAATTCTGACTCATGTATATAACATGCGGTATCTCTACCAATTGAAGAAAACTCACAAGGATGTAAAAAAAGAAATAATTTATCAAGCACTGATATATATATTTGTCATTTTATTTTTTATGTATCAATGTCAAACATATATCATATTTATGAGTATTATTATAAAAAATATTTATTTATAATTATCAATGATAATCCTTAAAAAAAAATCAATGATAACTATAAATCTTACAACTCCTTCCGTTTCAAATGATAGAAAAATAGTTTCAAACATATTATCACAAATAATTTTTTTGTCCCACTCTAAGTAGATATAATGAATGCCCGTCTTATAAGTTATAGTCTACAAATTTTAACTCATTTCAAAGAATAAAATGTGTGACGTCCGTTTGAAATATTTATAAGGACCAAAAACTTATTTAACCTTTAAAAAAAGTAACTTTTGTAAGAATAGTTCTATAATGAATAGTAAACATGACTGTGAAAAAAAAATTCAAATGATACATCTAAGTTGATTTTGAAAAATGAGATAACAAATTGTGACGGGAAATATTTGGGGGACCAAATACAAAAACTCATTCAAAAATGTAAACAATACACATGAGTTGCTTAAAAGTAGAGATAAAAAAATTGACGTGACATATTTTAGAATATCAAAACTTACTAAAATTTTTTATAAAAACTAAAAAATAAATTTGAGATATTTATAAACAAAAAACTTATTATATAATAAAGAAACAATATTATTTTGGTGTTCATAAATTATAAATGAAAAAAAAAAACAAAACATTTTTTAAAGAAAAACGTGTGTCAACAAAGGAGAAATGGCAGATAGGAGATTTCACAAGTATCTATCTTTATTAAATATGATTATTTCTTTACATTTTTTCCATTTCTTTAAATATGATTTTTTTAAATCTTTTGGATTTTGTTATGAATTACATATTGCCTCTTCACATGATTCAGATTCTTGACGCCACTTCCAGTTACAATGGTAGTTTGTTTCACTTATGCTTTTTTTTTTATCCGACCTGGTTGAAGGGTCATGTAATCAAAGCAACGACTTTAGATCCCAAATTTTTGGCCTAAAAAAATGTCTACTTTTTTTTATTTGGTTATAAATATATAATAAATCAATTAAATTTCAACTATTTCTGTAGTTAAATTGGTAAAAGGTATAGTTAAATGTCATAAATATTTTCCATGTTGTCTGGGTTAGATTTATAATAATATATTACTCCCTCCGTTTCTTTTTAATTGTCTTTTTAAAATGATAACACCAAATTAAGGAAGTATATTTTTGGACGTTATCTTCCTATTATACCCTTGTTTTAATCCCCAATAAATTCCTATTTTTTTGCCCACATTTTCTCTTTTCAATAAATTTAATATATTATATACCAAAAAAATAAAATTTAATATGTTATGTACCAACAAAAATAAAAAATAAAAAGATTTAGTTTTCCGAATATATAGCATTAATCGGTTTTATGGAAAAAGATAAGAGCAATTGACAAAGGGTATAATTGACAAATCATACCCATAAAATACAAAAAGGACAATTAAATAGAAACACTAAATACGATAATAAAAGAAAATTAAAAAGAAACGGAGGGAGTATTTGTTTTTATTTTTATTTTTTATCAAAATTGTTTTTTATATATAAGTTTTGTTTATAAAAGTTAAAATAGTAATTGTTTAGAATGAATAAAATGAGTACATATAAGCCTAGAAAATATTTTATTTTATATATATATATATATATATATATATATATATATATATAATTTAGGGATAACAAAAAATTCATACGCACGTCATGGCTATGGATAAAATCCATCATAGGCAAAACAAATAGTTTAATGGATACATGAAGATAAATTTATACAGTAAATACTGGTAAGTAATGATGAGTCCTGGGCACAGTTCGAGATGAACAACTTGTTTAAATATTGGATGAACATAAATTTATTTTAATATTATTGTAAATAGTTAGAGGATAATATATATATTTTTGTTTTTCTAAAAGTAACATTGTAGTACTCCGTAAATTTGCAAAATTATCTTTTATAATGCATGCAAAATAATGAAAGAAAAGAAAAGAGAAATATATGAAAATAAATAAGAGATCAAATAAGTAATATGCACGTAGTATTACATGAAAAATTAAGGAAAAAATGAATTCTAATATATTTATGGTGTTATGCATGTAATAAATGGTTGTGAGTGTTTTTTGTAATTGATATGCATGACTTTAAGAGTCATATATTTTTTTTTTGTACATCTTTTAAAGTCATATTTAATACTACATGAGAATGAGGGAATTGCATATGATTTATGAATATTAAAAATTTAATTTTTTAATTTAAATTTCATAATTGGTTGGCAATGTCATGCATGTAATAGATTGGTGTTGTTTTTGGTGATTAATATATATGACCTCAATAATTATATTTAATAGATAAAAATGAGAGAAAATAAATTATGTGTTATCATGTGTTAGTTACAGATTAAAAAATAGTGATTTTGATATTCAATAATTTAGAGATTAATTTTTAGTTTATAAAAAATTAGAATTTATTTTGTGTTTTTTTATTATAATAAAAATTATTTTTTTAATAATTTTTTTTTGCTTGTTTGGATACAATATGTTAAAGTGATTTTTTTTTTTAATTATAAAATAACTTCCACCTTTTAACATTTATTTTCTTTCTCCGTAAAAAAAATCTATTATCTGAGAAGCTACTCTTAGCAGCTTCTCTTTTTTAGCTGTTTTCTGTTTAATTTTAGATTCTGATTATTTTAAAAACAAATGCAATATTTTTTAAAGTGATTATTTTTATTAAAGAAGTGATTATTTTCTAAAATAAGCTATAGAAACGGCTTCTAGTATTCAATAAAAATTAAAATTGTATGGAATATTACTTGTGTTTCTTCATTTCTTTTAAGTATATGAATTTAGTTTTATAGAGTTTTGTTGTGTATTTCTACATATATAAGGTGTCTCTTATTTTCTCAGTATGTTGACAAATCACACATGTGAAATTATATTCATTTTGTTTCGTGAAAATGTTTGGTTGTCTTGCATGGTGTTCTTTTTTTTTTGAAATTTTCCACTTAACTTAGTTTGGCTATCTTTATGTTGAGCTGCCTCTCCGAATCATTATGATAACAACTAATAGAAAGGATCGATACGACAAACATTATTAAAGATTAATTTATAACTTTAACTAATTAAGGAACCAATTTGTAATCTTAATTAATTAAGAGATTAATATAAAACAAATAAATAAATTAAAAGACTATTTGTCCAATTAGCCTAAAAATAAACTATTTGCACCAAGTTATTTTATTTTATTTTATAAAGTTTGAATGAGTTTAAGGACACTAAAACAAGTATATGGTCCTACTTATTTTATTGTAAATATTTTTTTTATTTGTTAGTCATTAAATTAACAATTGAAGAGAAAATATGAGAGAATAATTAGAGATAATCCAAATCCATGAAAGATTTGTGCCTAAAATAAATAATACTTCCGAATACGGGTGTGACATACTTTGAAGGTGAAACAAAACATATCAATTCAATTCAAAATTGTCAATCATTGTCAAACATATTTCAGATTGTGTAGCCTACATACACCCTTTAAACTGAGCCCCATACATGCTATAACTAGATCGAAATAGACATTCCATTCACCCATATACATATGAAGCACGGACACAAACACAAACATCGGATATGACACAGACATTGACACGACGATATTGATATGTTAATATCGATAATAATTTAAGAAAAAGCCATAATTTAATGTATCATAAGTGTCAGTGTCGGACACTGACATGTGCCCGACACAAACACGTATAATCCGAGGAGTGTCTGTACTTCATAGCCCATAACCAACCATACCACGAACAAGACAATAGAAAAAAACAAGTAATTGATTTTTTTTCTTTCACCATCAGTTTAATCTGGTTTGGGGGTCAGTTCTGACATCTAGTGGTTTCAGTCCCTTAATGATCGCAGTTATGGGGATCAAACTGTGATTCTCTCTTCCAAATTCAGTAGTCAGCACCAATCACCACTGAACCAACTAATAATTGATACAAGTAATTGATATTTATTTAGGTGTAATTATCTTATATATAATAGATACTTTGAATTTTTGTTAGGACAAATATATTAAAAATTAAAAAAAGTAATTGAATATTTTGTTCAGAATACATCCTTCTGCAGACAAAGGTTTTGTGATTGGATTTTTGTTGACGAGAAATACTTACTTAGCATATGTAATAAGGATGTATGAACAATATTTGACGACGTGTCATTCTTAAATGCAACATGTTTTAAGATGATGACATTACATTTTTTAGGCAGACGTTACATTACTTTGCTTTGCTTTGCTTCCATATCTAACTGAATATCCAACTACCACCATATCATAATTCAATTGCTCAATCAGTTCAATTAGACAACAACAAATAAATAAAAACATCGTGTGTGAATGCAATGTTAAAAAAATGGAGTGGAGATAAAACTAGTGAAACATTTGAATAATTAATAGTTTAATGGATTCAATATGTTCAACCACAGTTGGAAAAAATGTATATGCACCGATAGTGTAAAATAATTTTACACTGTCAACCAATACCAACCATGTTTTCCGCCACGTCACTCCATTAAACTCTCACAGTTGAACTATAATGACATATAAATAAGAATTAATTTTATGTGTTATCGGTGTAAAAATAAATACATCAAATTAAACTATAGTATCACTTTTATAGATTAGATCATAAAATATCTTTACAAATAAAAACAAATAAATTTGTACAAAAAATAACAGCATTTGTTATTAAATTCATAAAAAAATATAAAATTGGCCCATGCAGGTCTCGAACCTGCGACCTTCGCGTTATTAGCACGACGCTCTAACCAACTGAGCTAATGGGCCAATGATATTATCAAAATTATTGTTAAGTTTTTTAATGTGTATTTTGTAAATGATAATATATGAACGTGTGTATATACAATAAACAAAAATGAGAAAAATAGAAATAAGCATATAGAAAGTAATTTTGTAAATAATAAAATACACAACAAACAACATATTCAAATAAAATAGTTTTTTTGGGAAAATAAATTTATGGTATTTCATTAATAATAAAAGTAACAATATAAGTACGAATAACATAAAAAAAATTAAATCAAAAGTACTACGAAAAAAATGAGATAATACTTGCAATCTATTGTAAACCTTTGATGTGTACTCCATGCTTCAACCTTTGTGATGTCATCATCGCCTAATTATGTGTTGTCATGGCTAAGATAAAATTGTTGTTGTTGTCGCGGAGGCATGCTCCCATACCACCTTTTTGTTCCGTCGTAAAAACAGATGTGTCAAGATTGCATTTTGCAAAATCTACTGGAGGAGGTTGCCAGTGACATGTTGTGGTCGAGTTGTGTTGTTGCGTCATGCTGCGAACTTGATGCCATAAATGGGGGACACTTTGAGCATATTCCAACATTTGTTCCATTAGCTCAATTTGTTCAAACAAAGCTGGAGATTTCATTTGCATATATGCTCCACGATGTTATAGCAAAATCTACAAGTTGTTATGTGTTAAGTCAATGTCAAATAAGCTTTAAAACATCAAAAAAACATTTCACATTGGTCATCAATAGTTGCAACCCATGCCATAGTTAGATTTTTGCCAACAAGTTATACTATTTGTGCAATCATCTCGGTTTATCTATGACATACAACACAATTTGAATCACTACATGACCCCTTTACTCATAATTATCTTTGTCTATTAGGTAAGGAATTCCTTTCAAGTCTCCACACAAAATGTTTACCTCTGGATAAATAGGTAAAACTTGTAGTTGATTCCAATCGCACTCTACTTTCTACTCATCTCGATTAATCATTACATTACATCAACACAAATTTGATATGCACTTTTGACAAAAAATTAACTTTTTCTTATTAAGGCTTACATGTGAAATTTTTAAAATTGCATTTGATAACTAAGAAAGAGTAATTTAATTTGCTAGCTTCAATTTTAAAATTAAAATAACACAATTAAAATAAAACAAACAAGAAAGAGTAATTTAAATTGAGAAAAATGTCCAATTTTTTCTTTGTCTTAAAAATACAAAAGTTGTTGTAATTGACATTCCTATCCTTTACTTTTAAAGCTTTGTGATAACTTTTTGTTGGGCTTTTTAGTCTTTCATGGTTGAAAAAAACGTCATCGTTTTTACCAGTCACAACTCACAAGATTGATTCTTTTTGCTGTGACCGAATCCTCATCTCTTGTTCATTCATTCATTCATTCACTCGCTCTCTCACTTGGGTACGTATCTTCTTCTTCTTCTTATTCTTCTTCCAATTACACTTTGTTTCTTGTTTCCCAAATTCAACTTCGCCCCTTTTCTGGGCTATGTTAATTTCTGTTTCAAATTTCTTTCTTTTTTATTATGAATTTATCTTTATCAATTTTTGTATGGACATTGATTCATGTAATTTATTGAAGGGTTCAAGATGAGAATTTGTGGAGCAGGTATGGGGTTCATATTTTGGATTTCTTTTAATGTTTTATTAACAATTCAGTATTATCTTGTAAGCTTGTTCTTAGTTTTTAGTGTATGCAAGTGATTCTGTTTCAATTTTCAGCATATGTTGCAAATTATGTCAACTATCTGTATGATAAAATATCATTTTATTAGTACAATTTTAATAGAGTTAAAGGGACATGCACTTACAGTGTTAAAGTAGTTTTACACCGTCATCCAATAAAAAACCATTATTCTTCTATGTTATACAACTATTTTCAAAATGAGAAAATAGAATATGCACCGTTAGTGTGAAATAGTTTTTTACACCGACATCCAATAAGCATCTTTGTATTCAGTCAAATCTTAGTTGTATGACATGGCAGAATGATGGTTTTTTATTGGATGAGTGTGTAAAACTACTTTACATCATCAGTGCATGCTCATTAAACTCTTTCAAAATATCTTTGTGATTTGGTAGAATACAAGATGTTTATTGGATGTCACGGCACATCTTCTATTTTCTCACTCTAATAATATCCTTTTAGCTGGGCTGCATACAATATCAGTTTTTTTCAAATGTTTGATTCTTTTAAGAGTTTGAAATGATCCTTTTGATTAGTGTTAAACTTGTTTCTCGACCAATAAACAAGTTCCATATACTTATAGTAATTGACTCCTAAGCCCTTTCTAGGCTTTACCATTTCTTTTAATTGTAGCACCATGTTGTTAGTTGATACCATAAAACTCTTTTACGCTGATAATAATATGTTCAAATTATATTTTTTAACTGTTTGATATTTGTTCTAAATTTATCATTGTTTTCCTGACATCCCGTTTTGATGGCTTTTATGTTTTTGAACGGTATTTTGAAAATGGCTTTAAATTTTTTGAAGATGATTATAATTTCTAGATAAGGATTCTCATGTTACTCAAACTCTTAGCAGCAACCAGCAGTGCCTTTAGTACCACGTCCAGCTCGTTGCAAGTGTTCATTTCTTCTTCCTTCTCTACTCCTGCCAAAACCAAGTTTCTACCCTCAATTTCTAGATTTTCTGTCAAGCGTTCTTGCTTCTTTTCACCAACCCGTCCCCATTTTACTGTGACCAAACCCTCCATGAACCTTCTGAACAAACTTGGATTTGGCAGCGGAAGGGCATCGGATAGCATGGATTCAACCATTCCTCAGGGACCAGATGATGATATACCAGCACCTGGCCAGCAATTTGCTCAGTTTGGGGCTGGCTGCTTCTGGGGTGTTGAATTGGTCTTCCAGAGGATTCCTGGAGTGAGTAAGACAGAGGTTGGTTACACCCAGGGGCTTGTGCACAATCCTACTTATGAAGATGTGTGTGCAGGGACCACAAACCACTCAGAGGTTGTAAGGGTCCAATATGATCCCAAACAATGTGCCTTTGAAAATCTGCTTGATACGTTCTGGACTAAACATGATCCTACTACGCCAAATCGACAGGTATATATATAAAGAGCTGTTGATTTATGTTTGAAACTTCATCATTTTAAGTTGAGTTAGTCTTGTTTGTAAATTATAAGTTATTTTTTGTCTCAACAACACATCCAGACTTTGCTAATCTGAATAATAAGTCTAGACTTATGGATTGTCAACATTAATGATTTTTTATTTATGTTACTTTGTGTTTCTAACATTTTTTTAATTATGTATTGCTTCTAGAGTTGATCATTTCACTAACAATTTTCTGATTGCATGATTCATTTGTCTGAGGCAGTATTGGTTCCTCTCTGCTGCCAGTATCTCTAACTGATGCATTCATGTTTTTATATCTAGTCATGTCATGTTTTGTAAATTGTGGTTCAACATGTTCTTTTGGTGAATTTGAGTCAAATCAAATTCCCGGGAAAAAGTATTGTGTTGCACTGAGTATGTGATGGATCTCCGGAAAGAATAACTCATGAGCATATAGAAAAGTAGAAAACAATTTTGACATGTAGTAATCGTAATCGCTTGATTGGTGATTCAGCGTCCATGAGCATGTAGTAATCGTAATCGCTTGATTGGTGACATGTAGTAATCGCAATCGCTTGATTATGATGCTTGATTGGTGATTCAGCGTCCATGAATGGTAAGAGCTGAGTAATAGTGACAGCTGAATTTTCTTATGTGACAGGGAAATGACGTCGGAACGCAGTACAGATCAGGAATATACTACTACACCCCTGAACAAGAGAAAGCAGCTAAAGATTCTTTGGAACAACAAGAGAAGCTATTGGGCAGGAAGATTGTTACTGAGATCCTTCCTGCCAAGAAGTTCTACAGGGCTGAGGAGTACCATCAACAGTACCTTGAGAAAGGCGGTCGTTTTGGTTTCAAGCAATCTGCTGCTAAGGGATGCAATGACCCAATTCGATGCTATGGTTAATTGTTGATAATAAAAAAATGCGAGTTTACCCTCAAGGACCAATATATCGAGTTCTTTAGATATTGGAAGTTGATAGTTTTATCTGTTAATACATTATCAACAAAACTTGTGCTCACTGTATTGAAGCTTGAAAATGGGCATAGCCTTGAATTAGAGTTGTATACTGTCCTCTATTATAGTAATATATAATTTTGTTGTAAAGTACTATTGAACAAATGATGCACATCAAGCATGTTTGATTTGTTTTATAGCATTTGATATTACTGTGTATTTGTCGAAATTATAGTGAGTCACCATGGTAGAGTTTAATTTGCTGAAAACTGTATTGAAAAACACAGACATGAAAAAGTTTTTGGCATTATTTTATTAAAATATATGTATATATCTCTTACAATATCCATACAAGTTACAATGAATATTATATTATACTAGTATAAGATGCATTTGGTCTCTAAATATTATAATTGCTTATAAGGAAATGAACATGGTCTGCAATACAGCAGCATGGGAGTAAGTCTTTTTTTTAATCAATTATGGACATGAAGTCCCAGCTGCACGTGTGCTCTTGGCATCTCCTTCCGTGCATAAAATAAAATAGACCCCTTCTTCACTACAAATAATATATTTTATAAAGAATGATGTTATTTAAACATTTTGAATCTCATGCATGTATTGATGTATCTTGAAAGAGAAAAAACTAATTTAAAAACAAAATCATATATATACGGTGTTGAATACAAAAAATGGTATTTAACATTACTCTTTTAAAAATTACCCCCACTTATATTATTTGTCTCATTTAAAATATTTACATGTCTCAAGTTATTTATTATTTTATAATAGTAATATTTATTACCTTTGGTCAATATTGTTCTTAATAATAAATAAAATACAAGCTATTTTAGTCTAAATATATTATTATTTTGCATTGAAAATTGGTATAAATAGAATACACGATAAGAAAATTGGTATAAATAGTGTACACAATAAAATGAGACACATACTCCTTTGGTGTTAAATATAAGACACTTGTGAAATACTTTTTGTCCATTTTATAAGACTCTTATCACATTTTTATTTTTAATTAAATTAATTACTTACTTATTAACCTACATCTAATTATATTGAACAATTTTATGAAATTTTTCTTTATCACTAAGTCCTTTAAGTTCTTTGGTTTTGTTAGCTCTTGAATGTTATGGTCATTGTGCTTCATGTGTTTTGTAACTATTTTCTATTATATGCACATTTTGTGCTAGAATATCATTTACTAATATAAGTTTCTTTACTTCTTATGTTCTGATCTATCTAGAACATGAGCCTAGGGTTTGGCCCTTGTAAAAGGGTAAGTCTTTGAGTGCGTAGTAGTGAATCATCAACCGTGAATGTTAATTTCCCCTTATACAGTGGCCTATTCAAGAGTTTGTTTTCATGTGAGCATTCTCAATCATTGTAATGCCCAAATTTATAGGAGGTGGAAACGTAGAGATCCTGCAAAATATTTCTATCATACAGAATAATGATTAGATATGAAATGACAATGTCAAATAGGGTAGCGTATATAAGTACTAAGTGCAATCAACCTCTCTATTCTATGACTAGTCCTATTTATTTTTTATTTTTTTTGTTGATTTATTTATTTATTTCCTTTGCTAAAAGGGCATATAATTAATTGATTACTACTATTTATTTTTTTTCTAAAAAGGACAACATATACCAATTGGGATTGAGTATAAGATCTGAACTAAAATAAATGTCAACATTTAAGACTCCATAGAGGAAACTTGTGAAGCGGAGAAAACAGAAAAAACGACATCGTATAACAATTTTCCCGCGCGTGAAATCACCATTCACCGTAAGACATACGTCGACCGTATAAAGTTACAACAATCAATACATACACATACACACCTCGTGTATGGTATCTCTACTTTTCGTACAGTATATCTCTTCTCTTCGTCGTTTTCTCCTCAAAAAACACACACACACTCTCTGTACTTTTTCTCGTATTCTTCAATACTTCACAAACTCCGTCACACAGATTCTATCTCTTTCTATTTCTCTTTCTCTTTTTCTCTCAATTCATTTCAAACAACAATAATGGATTATACTCGCCGGAGACGATGATGAACTGTTCTACCAAATTTCAATATCCGCCACTCGGCATTTCATCCAAAAACCTAATTCCTCATCACGATTCAGATCTTCAACCGTTAAAACAATTTCAACGCCGTAAACCTAAAACTCCGAGAACTCGTTTGAAGAAATATGGTGGTTCTGGTGGTGCTGGTAAACGGAGTAGACCTGAAACTCCGCTATTGAAATGGAAGATCCATGATAAAACTGAGGATCTTGTTGATGAGGAGAAGAAATCATCGTCGTCGCCGGTGAAGGTTAGTCGGAGAGTAAACCGGAATGTTAAGAAGCAGATGGAAGTTACTGTTTCTGTACGGAGACTTGCTGCTGGTCTTTGGCGGTTGCATCAGCCGGAGATGGTGGTTGATGATAGCCAGAAGCGGTTCGGGTTGGGGTTTCAGGTAAAGTTAAAAAAATTGTTTTTTTTTTCTTTTCCTTTTCTATTTTGTTTTACTATCTTGTTTAAGATCCATTTTTTTTCTTCATTTTCATGTGTGTTGTTTCTGATTTGAAAATTTGATTTTTGAAGCTATGGATGCTACTAATGTATTGTAGGACCCTCCATTTGGGATAAAATATTCTAATGTGTTATAGGTTAGCTTATTGTTGAAGTTTAATCTTTTATTTATGTTGATTTTGTTGTTGCTTAATTTTGAAGTGTGGCTTTTGAGATTCTATTCTATCATTGATTCCCTTATCATTGTTTTATGGAGTTCAGTTTGAGTTTTTAGAGCAAAGTTTTAGACTTTCAGTGAAAGAAAAAACAACTACTATACTATCATTTAAAGCTTGAATATTTGATTTTGTTAGTTTGTTTGTGAATGATGAAGTTCTCTACTTGAAATATGGTAATTACTGTATTATTCTGTGTAATGATTGGTGAATGATTGGAGAAATGAGTTGAGTTGGGTTTGTGTGAGTAGATAAATGACATTTTTTTAAAATATATTTTTATATATTTGTTGATTGTTACATACTGGAAATACTTGGTTCATTTTCAGATATTAAATGACGTGTCGTTCTCAGGTAGTTGGACAATTGCTAATTTGTTTAATTGTAGACGAAATACATAAGGTGGTCCTTTAATTTGTTTGATTGCACTACCTTAGTCCTTTAAGTAGGTTTGTCACAAAGCTTCCATGTGTGTTAAATGACATGTCGTTCTCTTCATTTTCGGATATTGGTAGTTGGTTTGTGTCATCAAATTTTATAGGTTTTGTACTTTTAGCTTATTACTGATGCCACTTGTCTGCAGAATGGAAGTGCCCACGTAGGCCTCCCGTTCCTTGGTCGTCCAAATGGCATGAATCATGATCCTGATCTGAAGAATCAATCTCAGAGTCCTCGTTCTGTCTTTGGGACAAAGAGTGGACACAACTGTGAGGTATGGTTCTTCTTATTACTTCAATAAAACCAATACAAGTGTTACAGCTCCTCATTATTGAAGATTATTGAGTTTAGGTTTTATACATGTATATGACCTGAGTTAAAATTATATCATTTATTGCATGGTGTTCTTGGTGGCTGTTACATGCTTACTCATGCAATTATATATTTTAATCATCTTTGGTTTTATAAAGTGAGCTGTAGATAGTGACAGACTATGATCATAGCAATGTGTTGTTTGTTGGTGGTTTAGTGTTGTTGAGATATCTATTAATATATCAAAGGCATGCCCATGCTCACTACAAATATACACATGCTATATAGGCTGACATCACCACCACCTCCCCGAGGGTGACTTAATTTAACTTTGAAACAAATAAATAGAAATTATACAGAAGACTGAGTAACAATATATTGGATATCATGCCTTGGTAGTTTATGAATTATAATGATTGTTGCTTAGACCCATGCTGTTATTGATATGTATGAACGTAAAGATTTATGTACAATGACTTGGAGAAAACACTTTATTTTTCATGCAAACCCACTTGTTGAAAACAGCATTTGAATTTTCTAGCCCAGCAAAGAGTGTAAACTTTAAAGTGAGAGAATATAAACAATTGAAGTGCTAATTTCTGTGTACTGTGTTCTTCAGCTCAAACCTTTCCAGTTGCTCAACACTGAAATGGAGGGTGCAACTAAGTGGGATCCTGTATGTCTAAAAACATCAGATGAGGCACAGCATATATACGCGAAACTTGTCAACCAAAAGGTAAGTACTGTATCTGTTGTATCTGCTCTTGAAGCTGAACTAGAGCAGGCACGCGCACGTATTCAAGAGCTTGAGACTGAACACCACTCCTCCAAAAAGAAACTTGATCATTTCTTGAAGAAAATCGGGGAGGAAAAAGCCCAATGGCGAAGCAGAGAGCATGAGAAAATCCGTCTATACATTGATGACATTAAAACAGAGTTGAATCGAGAAAGGAAAAGTCGCCAGAGGATTGAAGTTGTCAATTCGAGGTTGGTAAATGAGTTGGCAGATGTGAAACTATCAGCAAAACGTTACATGCAGGATTATGATAAGGAGAGGAAGGGAAGAGAACTGATTGAGGAAGTGTGTGATGAGCTTGCCAAGGAAATTGGAGAAGACAAGGCTGAAGTTGAAGCATTGAAGAGGGAATCTATGAAACTTAGGGAAGAACTGGAGGAGGAGAGAAAGATGTTACAGATGGCTGAAGTATGGCGTGAAGAACGTGTTCAAATGAAGTTGATAGATGCAAAAGTTGCTCTTGAAGAGAAATATTCACAGATGAATAAACTTGTTGCAGATTTAGAAACTTTTCTGCAGTCAAAAAATGTGAGTCTAAACACAAAAGAGATGAAAGAAGCACAGTCACTTCAACAGGCTGCAGCTGCAATGAACATTGAAGACGTTAAGGGATTTTCTTACGAACCCCCCAAGTCAGATGATATCTATGCCATTTTTGAAGATTTAAATTTTGGTGAGCACAACGAGAGGGAGATTGAACTGTGTGTTTCTCACAGTCCTCCTAGTCATGCCTCCAAGATTCACACAGTCAGTCCCGAAGCAAATGTAATGAGTAAGGATGGCATTCCAAGGCATTCTGATGTATATATGGATGACAATGGTGATATAGATGGTGATGAAAGTGGATGGGAAACTGTGAGCCATGCTGAGGATCAAGGCTCAAGTTATTCTCCTGAGGAGAGTGTCCAATCTTTACACAAGAACCATCGAGAAAGTAATGTTTCACGGAGGAGTGTACTTGAATGGGAAGAAAATGCAGGTGAGGAGATACCAATAACAGAAATTAATGAAGTGTGCTCTATACCAACTAAGCAATCAAAAAAGGCCTCATCCATTACAAGGCTTTGGAGGTCAGGCATGAATAATGAAGACAATTACAAGATAATCTCTGTGGAGGGAGTGAATGGTAAACTTTCAAATGGTAGGTTATCCAACGGGAGCATCGTGTCTCCTGATCGTGGACCAGGTAAAGGGGGATTGAGCCCTCATGACCTTCAATACCAGTTTAGTCCCTCTGAGTCCACAAGTCCACATACACAACGAGGTATGAAAGGATGCATTCCTCGTGGTGCCCAGAAGCATAGCTTGAAAGCTAAACTTTTGGAGGCCAGAATGGAGAGCCAGAAGGTTCAGTTGCGCCATGTTCTTAAACAGAAGATTTAGATGTGAGCAACATTGCATGGATTGTCCTCCTGGAATAACTTAAGGGAAGCAATTCATTTTAGATTGTGAAGAAGGTACTAAATGTGCTGTTTATGTATAAAAGAAACTGCTCAGACTCAGAATATATTAAGAGGCCATGAATAGATTGCACATACCATTAAGCAGGATATTTTCCTTCCCTTGTGCTGTAACTATAATAACTCAAACAGTGGAGTATGTTGGGAAAAGACTTGCTTTGTAATATGTTGTAATTGGCCTTACTTCATTGCATAGGGTGTCTTTAGAAAAAGTATGAGAAACATGTATCATGTGCTGCATCAATTCTAGTCATAGGGCAAAATGTCAAGGAAAAACAGATTGTCATAATATATAGATGATAGCTTTCTAGATTTTGATTTTCTGTCATTTCTGATGTTTGTTGCTTATTGCTTAGGATTTTTTTGTAGATTGCATCGTAGAAGATTACCAAGGGTGATGTGGTCCTGGCATAGAAATAGATAAACTTTATACTTGAATGCTGGGGCCTCTCTCTGGAAAAATATCTAATGAAATTGTGATTAGCACTTGTTTTTGCCTTTGTTTATTATTGTAATTGTAATTGTTGGTTGAAACTCTGGCTATATAGGGTGCAGTAATTCTTTATTACAGGGAAAGGAGCCTATTATTTTTAAAACGGTTGTTTTTAGACCTGTATGACTTTGAGGACTAAACTAATATTTTTTGAATTTGTAAGAATTGAACTCAAACAGACTAAAACTTAAAAACAAGACTAAAATCATATTTAAACTTTTATGTTATACTTTTTTATCATGTTAAAAAGTGTGTACATAATGTATTTTGTAATGAAAATGGAAACATGTTTCTAACCTAATGTTAGATCATAAAATGAAACCTCGTTTTATCAATATTTTACCTTGAGACATTGTCAAACCTAAATAATTTATGTATATTTTTGGTATCACGGTAAGTATATTAAAATCACGGTAATTTACTGTGATTTTTTAAAAGTTACACTTTGTAACTTCTACAAAATCATTGTTGATCATAGGACCGGAGTTCAAACTCTGGTCATCCCACTATTCACTTTAAGGGTGAGATTTCTAGCCACTATGCTACTTAATAAAAAAAATAAAAATAGATTCTTAGTGATTCAGATATATATATACCGTGATACCAAACATACACCAAATTAGGTCACTAGTTGGATTGCATTGTGCCACTACTTTGTTATGTCATGTGTTTGACCAATGTTGGAGGATACATCTGCTGAATAGTTTAACTTTGCAACTTATATAGAGTAGTTATAGAGTAGCGAGCTATTTTTATTCCCACTCGTTTCTTAAAACTATACTCTAGAAATTATGAATGCTAATGGAAAATCCATTTTGTATGTCTCATAATTTTTCTGACAAAAATTAATCACTATTTAATAACCATGAAAATTGTATATCATGGTAAAAAAAACAATTTAGAAATTCAAATAAAACATGTTTTTTTTCTCTCATATGAATGGATAATTCCACGTATGAGCGACTTTTAAGAATTATGAAGTAAGAAAGAAACTCCCTCCAATCTCCATCATCTCAAATCGGACAAATCCAAATGAAAGAATTAAGATTGCTAACTCAAACAAATGCATCATTCCTGTGTTCATTTGAAATTGTTGATTATCGATAGAAGTTTAAACTTCACATCCATAAAGAGAAAGAGAGAGGGAGAGAGAGAGAATTATTAGTATATTTTCTTTGAATAAAAAACAATTTAAACATTTTCATTAGTTTTTGACTCTCCACAATTATCTACTCACTTAAGCATTTAAGTACTACTTCTACCAACTCGTCAAAGACGATTCTTTTCAATGTACACCAACTATCACCAAAGTCTACGGACTTTAAATAAAATTGAATCTTATTTAAAATTTAATTCAAAAGATAAAAGTATTTACATACATTTATACATCCAACTAAATTTAAGTAACACGAAACTTTAATACAAATTTAATAGAACCAATATACACTTACTTGTTAACATACTCTAACATTCATACCTAACGTGACACCGATATAAACACATCGACACTGTTAATGGCACAAAATATTCGAAAAATATGTTCTGAAGTTTTTACGCAATGGCAAAATTGAAAATTGGGGGAGGGGGGAACTCAAGTTGGAGGTGGGTGGGGGAGAGAGAATTTTTAATCACCAATAGGCAATAGCTTCTCCATCAACTCCCCCAGCCCCGCCAAAAATTCACCGCGATTTTCAATTCCCTCCACTTTACACCAAATTTGATTCAATTTAAAAATCAACACTATAACCTAAACAAAAATAAAATCAAAACCTTGTCGCATTCTGTGAATTTCAATTTCCATGGCAGAATTTGAAGCTCCATCATTCTCTCTAGGTCTCGATTTCGACAACAACACGCCTCCACATTCTCCACTCAACAACGACCCGGTCCCACAAGTCCCTGAATCCGATCCAGAAACCCAACCCGATCCCCCAATTCGTATCCTCAAACGACTCCGTCGAGGTCCTCCTTCCTCCTCCTCCGTTCACCACCAAACGGAACCGTCTTCTTCCTACATCAACGCCGACGATGATATCGAACAGTTCTCCTCCGAAGATGAACCCGTTCAAGGTCAAATTATTTATTTTTCATCTTATTTACTGTTAAAAGTACCAAATTTACAACATTAATAATTAATTTGTTAGTTAGGGTTTTGTAGAAAATTGAATTAGATAGAACATGCTTATTGTCCAATTTTGAATTTTTTTTTTTAATAAAAAATGATTCTTTTATGTTCAAGAATTATAAAAAATAGATTGTTTGATTGATTGGTTGATTCTGAAGTGTATTCATTTTGTGATATTATTAGTATTTGGAAATTCCTCGGTTCGGAATCGTTCTGTATGTGGTAGCTCAAAAGTCTCACTGAAAGGTGTTGGAGTTTTGACTCCCCATTCATGTAGCAATTCTAGGGAGAGAAAAAGAAAGCAGGATTCGGATATTCCAGCTTCCGTTGGGTTGGAGACGGGTCAGAGTGGGTTTGTGTTTCCCAAGTTAGCCGCTAGTCCTGTTCGCATGTTTCAATTGCTCGATTCTGACGATGATGATGATCTGTTTAGGGAGGATGTTAATGTTAGTGGTGTTGATAAAGTTGGGCCTTCCTTGTCAACGGGGTCGACTCCTTTGGAAGACGATAGAAAGACTCAATTTGGTGTGAACCAAAATCAGGATTTATGGAAAGATCTTTCTCCGGTGAAGAATTTTTCCATTCCTACACCTGCATTCAATGAGGTGTGTGAAGAGTACTTTCATTCTGCCAAGAACACAGAAGTGCCGAGATCAAGGATTGATATATCTGAAAATCACAATGAGACATATCGTGGGGTTAATTCTGGATGCCAGCAGGATGAACAGATATGGGAAGCGGCAGGTCCTGTTCCACCTGCTCATTGTTATTATTTCCACGATGATCCAAGAATTCAGCAGTTGGTTCGCAGTCGCTTGTGTAATTTTTCTCCATTAGGTGTCAACAGCGCGAATCAGCATCAAAATGTCTCGCATATCGATTACATGTAAGATTTAACCTACTAGTATATTTATTCCTTTACCAATTTTAATTTTTGATAACAGTTAAGAACCCTTGTCAACTTATATTTTTCTTTGTTTTGATTTCAGGGGACAATTTGACAATGGAGGAACTTCTAGAACGCCGGGACCGGGAGTACAGAAAGGACGTACTAATGGCTCAACAAGCAGAAGAAGCAAATCAAATAATTTGAATGTTGAGGAAACCTTTAATGCTTCAGAAGGTTGGGTGGATCCCAAAATCATTTCTCCTTTCGGCAGTGGAACATCTAGTAGAAAGAAAGCAACGAGGAGAAACAGCACCAAGAGCAGTGTGTCAAAAAGTAAAAACCAACAATGCAACTTAAACCCTTCAAATGTTTCGGGAAATTGGGTGGAACCCAAGAGCTGCACCAGTATGCCAACTGATGCCGGGAGAAGGCGTGTACAAGCAAGTAGTCAACCTGCTGGTCATTGGTATACAGGATCTGATGGAAGAAAGGTATGTGACAATTTCGGAAGAATGTTTAATGTTATTAGCTAGTTGAATTTATTTACCCTTATAGCTAGATGCCGGTCATAAAAAGTTGAGAACTGATGTGTTATATTGTTAACAAAAGATTACCAGAACCACCCAGGTAGTATATTATTTAAGTGTTATACAAATGCAGATGAAATTTAAATTACCATCCGTTATGTATTGCCATTTGTTTGGTGGACACCCCGTATGGATGTATACACCTTGAGAGAGAGAAAGAGATATAGAGTGATGTGAATCATGTGATAGGTTGGTGATGTGATAGCAAGCGAGAGATAGAGATAAGATGAGGTGTTGAATGGGTTTTGGGGAATATGGGGTGCCCAATATCATTGCTGGAAGAAACACTGTTGTATAATTCGATCCCCAAGTTTTCGTCTTTGTAATGTGTCGCCTGATGCTTATTATTTTTGACGTCAAAATGAACATCACATACCATCAAGGTGATTAGTTAAGGTACTATGTCTGATATCAATCATAATACAAACATCTGTCATATTCTGAAACTATTGTACTATGTCATTGTATTCCATGTTATTCTAGAATCTAGACACTGCAACAACCTCAACGCAGAAATTATTGTTGTTTTACATCTCATGGTAGAAATCAAGGATTTAAAGCTGTAGTGATGTGTTTTAGTTTTGTAGTGAACTTTCTCATAACCAAAATGTGAAGTTGTTGGTTTTAATTGATGCAGCAAATGACAATTCATTCCCCCAATCCTTTTAACTTCTTGTAGAACATAGAATACCAATATTGCGAATGGCTTCCGGCATTCACTCACCCTATAGTTATTATTGCACTTCTCCGTATGATTGTCTTGAACCTTATATCTAGTTGGCAAAAACGCATTTCTTCATATTGTATCAATTGATCAGAATCTGAATCTTTATCTTCACAATGTAGGTTTATGTCAGCAAAAGTGGACAGGAGTTGACTGGCCGAAATGCTTATAGACATTATCGGAAGGTACATAACTTTGCAAATTATTTTGATATTTTATGGTCTTTCTAGATAGGATATGACAATGATTTCCTTTTATGCTTACAGGAGAGTGGATCACGATTCAAGAAATCCAAAAAGAAGACTAGTGCTAAGAAGGCAAATCCCAAGAAGGGAAATTGAACATTTGGTGCAACACATTGTTCCCAACATACTGTTTGAGTTATCATAATTATAGCATAAGGGAATGAAAATATCTGCTTAAAATGGTATGTGCAATCTATCTTCAGGAATAGCTGAAATTTTCTGCAAAGTACCAATGGCTGCAGTTTGCGACAAAGCTCAACTAACAGATCATGTCTGACGATTGTGAGAGTTTGTGTCTTTCGACATTGACAACCTTTGAAGAGAAATAGTACTTCCCTCATCTTCTTTCAAAACTTCATGGAGTTTTCTTTCAAATCAAGTTTTCCAATTATTGCTTCAAGATCACTATGCATCCGTAGCTTACTCTCATATTTCTCCTTCAATTTCAAACATAACTCAGATAATTCAGTAGCTTCTCTCAGTGTCTTTGACACAACTTCCAATAGCTTCTTGCAAGAAGAGCATTTTTTGAAAAGCAAGAGTGGCTATCTTGTCTATATTAATTGAACATTAATTTGTACTACTAAATAGCACTAAACTTTTTATTTATTGTATTTTTTGTGTTTTACAAATTATTTTGACTTGTTATTCCATATAGTGTGTGAAAACATACATTGGTAAGAGCTTTGTGCAAATTCCTTTGTTTGGATTGGGTTTATTCCTCTGCTTCGAGAAAACATTCATTGGGTTTATTACTCTGCTCCGAGGTCATACTAGTAAAGATAGAAACAAACCATATTGCACAAAAAATTTACTATTGCTACTCCACACAATTGTTATATATATTTATTGTTTCAAGAGAGAGTGATACTAACACTGATAATAGAGACCAACCTTGCACAAATTGATGTAATGAAATATTGTAAGGGGTACTGCCGTACCGGTGTGGTGCGAGAGAGATGATAAGAAAATTACTAAGTATTAGGTATTAGGATAAAAGGAGACAAAAGTTTAAAACAAATATATAAAGAAATTACTATGTATTAGGTATTAGTAAAAATTTGATCTAAATTTCTCTGTTTTTAATACTAGGATGATGTGTTTAAATAAATGATTTTAATTAGTTGAAAGTGTAAAATAATGTTACACTGTCAGAGTATTCTAATTAAACTCATTATGGAAATAGGTTCGCTGCAGTAATATAAAAACTTCCACAATTGCTGATTAATAATTAAAAGGAACTTACACTGAGGTTTTAAGCAATATAGCTTCTCTATAAACCCCTTATAGAGCTGTAAGGACTTTTTCACAACTGAAGATTAATCATAATTTCATAAACATATTTTAATCTATGTAGTAGCGATACTTTAGATTGAACATATTGATCCTTTCTAAAGAAATTGTGCTTCTACAATAATCTTCCTTTCTCATGTATAAAATGCACTTAAGGTTTCTAAAGAGTAAGGATTTGATAACCAAAGATAACCATTATTGATCCTCCTTTCCTCTTATTTATAGCATATAATCGAACACTGTCAAATTAATTTTCTAACGTTAAGCATAGGCCTCCAAAATTGTGAATTATAGAGTAAGTGATCCTGTCCATCTTTCTAGAACCTTCATTTCTTTTTCTTCGCAAGTATTATGAGAATGGTTTGTAACAACATTCAGAGATGTGCTAGAAGAACCTGCGTTGGTTATTTTCTACAGGGAAATAAAAGAAAAGAATGGTTCTTAGCATAACCTTGAAATCACTACTCAACTGCCTTATAGAAAAATCACAAGTAACGATGCATAAACCATCTACTCTACCTACCTGTTGTTTCATTTTTGCTGTTGCTAATATAAGCAACTGCTCCCCCAAAATGCCTTTCATAACCGGTCGAAAAGTATGCTCGTCTATTTCACGTCTCTAGAACAAATGACACAAATAAGTTAGTAATATGGCAAAGCCTTGCACCACAAACTTAAATAGTTTTTAGCACATAAGAGAGGGAAAAAGAAATGACAGTCAAACTGGTTTGGGGGGGTAACAAACCTTATATTTGTCATAAAAAGCATCAAGTTCAATGGCTTTGTCTGGTTCAATATAGGAAATCAAGAAAGGGAACAGCTGGTCAAATGGCAACACCAGTTCACTGGAATTGATTTGGGTTCTAGGCTTTTTGTTGATTGGGACCAGCAGATTTCTTTTCTACACGGGAAAAAATATAGTTCTTAACATAACCTTGTAGTCAATATTGAATTGCCTTATAGAAAAATCATCAGCAACATTGCATAAACCATCTAATCTACCTACCTGTTGTTCCACTTTTCTTGTTGCTGATATAAGCATCTGGTCCCCCAAAATGCCTTTCATATTAGGGACAAAAGTATGCTCGCCTATTTCACCTGTCTAGAACAAATGACACAAAAAAGTTAGTATTATGGCAAAGCCTTGCACCACAAACTTAAATAGTTTTTAGCATAGAAGAGAGGGAAAATGGAATGACAGTGAAACTGGTTTTGGGGGTAACAGACCTTATATTGGTCAAATAAAGTTTGAAGTCGAATTGCTTTGTCTGGTTCAATAAGGGAAATCAAGAAAGGAAACAGCTGGTCAAATGGAAACACCTGTTCACTGGAATTGATTTGGGTTCTAGGCTGTTCGTTGACTGTGACTCGTAGATACCCTTTCTGCAAGGGAAAAAAAATATAGTTCTTAACATAACCTTGAAATCAATATTGAATTGCCTTATAGAAAAATCACCAGTAACGCTGCATAAACCATCTCCTCTACCTACATGTTTCATTTTTGCTTCTACTGATCTAAGCTTCTCCTCCCCTGCAATGCCTTTCAAAAGCGATACAAAATCATACTTGGGTATTTCACCTCTCTAGAACAAATGAGACAAAAAAGTTAGTAATTTAATATGGCAAAGCCTTGCACCACAAACTTAAATAAGTTTTAACATAGAAGAGAGGGAAAAAGAAATGATAGTGAAACCGGTTTGGGAGTAACAGACCTTATATTTATCGAATGAAACTTGAATTTCATCGGCTTTGTCTTTGTGAATTTCGGGAAACAAGAAAGGGAACATCTGGTCATATGCCACCACAGGTAACCTAAAACTGATTTGGGTTCTAAACAGTTCACTGACCTGAATCAGTTTTTCTGATGCTGATAAAAGCAGCTCCTCCCCCACAATGTCTTTCATAAGCGAGTAAAAAGTATCTCTGGGTATTTCATCTCTCTAGAACAAATGACACAAAAGAGTTAGTAATATGGCAAAGCCTTGCACCACAAACTTAAATAATTTTTAACACAGAAGAGAGGTGGAAAAGAAATGATATATAGTGAAACCGGTTTGGGGGTAACAGACCTTATATTTGTCAAATAAATCTTTAAGTTCACCGGCTTTGTATTGGTCAATTACGGGAAATAAGAAAGGGAACATCTGGTCATATGGCACCACAGACTGTTCATTGACTGTGACTTGTAGATATCCTTTCTGCAAGGGAAAAAACTGGTTCTTAACAAAAAATGACATGAATATTCAACTGCCGTATAGAAAAATCATCAGCAACGCTGCATAAACCATCTACTCTACCTACCTGTTGTTTCAGTTTTGCTGCTGCTGATCTAAGCTTCTCCTCCCCTGCAATGCCTTTCATAAGAGATACAAAATTATCCTTGGGTATTTCACCTCTCTAGAATAAATGAGACAAAAGTTAGTAATATGGCAAAGCCTTGCACCACAAACTTAAATAATTTTTAACACAGAAGATATAGGGAAAAAGAAATGATAGTGAAACTGGGGGTAACAGACCTTATATTTGTCGAATAAAGCTAGAATTTCATTGGCTTTGTCTTGGTGAATTTCGAGAAACAAGAAAGGGAACATCCGGTCATATGGCACCACAGGCGGCATAAAATTGATTTGGGTTCTAGGCTGTTCATTGACTGTGGCCGGTAGATTTCTTTTCTACAAGGGAAAAAAGTGGTTCGTTACATAAACTTGAAATGAATATTCAACTGCTTTATAGAAAAATCATCAGCAACTTTGCATAAACCATCTACTCTACCTGTAGCTCATGATCACGCATTTTTTCTGATGCTGATAAAATCAGCTCCTCCCCCACAATTTTTTTCATACAGGCATAAAAGGTATTCCTGTCTATTTCTTCTCTCTAGAACAAATGACACAAAAGAGTTAGTAATACGGCAAAGCCTTGCACCACAAACTAAAAATATTTAACGCAGAAGAGAGGAAAAAAGAAATGATAGTGAAAACGGCTTGGAGGTAACAGACCTTATATTTGTCGAATAAAGCTTGAACTTTATTGGCTTTGTCTTGGTGAATTTCAGGAAACATGAAAGGGAACAATCGGTCATATGGCGTCATAAAATTGAGGGTTCTAAGCTGTTCATTGTCCGTGACAGGTAGATTTCTTTTCTACAATGAAAAAATGCGGTTCTTAACACAAACATGAAATGAATATTCAAATGCCTTATAGAAAAATCATCAGCAACACTGCATAAACCATTTACTCTACCTTTCGCACATGATCCCGCAATTTTGCTGCTGCTGATAAAAGTAGTTGATCATCCCCCACAATCTCTTTCAAAAGAGAGACAAAAGTATAACCGGGTATTTCACCTCTCTAGAACAAATGACACAAAAGAGTTAGTAATATGGCAAAGCCTTGCACCACAAACTTAAATAAATGTTAACACAGAAGAGAGGGAAAAAAGAAATGAGAGTGAAACCGGTTTAGGGGTAACAGACCTTATATTTGTCGAATAAAGCTTTAAGTTCATTGGCTTTGTCTGGGCTATCGTAAATGAAGTAAGGGAACATCCGGTCATATGGCACCGCAGGTATCCTAGATTTGAGGCGGCGGTCCATAGTCTTTGAAACCAACTGCAATTGAGACATTAACATAAAAAAAGCATCTGAATTATATGCATTTGATTATACGTATGAATTCATTTCAGGATCATTTGTTCCTAGTCTAAAACAATTAGAACCACATGATTAATAGAATTCAAATTATTTCATTTTTGTTCTAGCATCTAAAAATATTTTAGCTTTATGACCAAAACATTGGTCAATTAATCTATAAACCTTGATTGAATGAGAAGTTTGGTGCATGAAAACCACAAATCACATACCATGATCAGAAATAATACCTAAAATATTTTTAGATTCTCTTCCATGACAAAAAAACAATGCTTAGGGTTAGGGTAAAACAAAAAACACACACAATATGAAATCAATAATCAAAATCGAAAGACAGTAATAAAAATGAGCATTGAAAAACAATAAACATAGAACCAAAACATAAAATTGACGTCAAATCCAGAAACAAGTAGAAATTGAAGGTAATAAGAACCAACTCACTCACATGAGAACCTAAATTTCCTCCGGGTATTCAATTTCTATTAAATTTTAAAAACAAATTATGTTTCAAACGTATGATTCTAATCTAATTTCTTAACTTCCATAATATCACTTTTCATCTCTAATTATATAGTCTGTGTCGCAAAAAGCCGATCACTACTATGACCAAATAAACACACATAGATAGCGACTTATATATATATGTCAGCATTTCTTACCACATATGCAATTATTAAAAAAGAAAAATTAATATTTTGCATATGTGGCAACACACGTACGTGACATTATAAGTCATTTTATATTTATGTGTTAACTTGGTCAAAATTCGTGGAGGACCGACCAGTATTTTGCAAAAGGTGCTTAAGTAAGACCCAAAAATGTTATTATGAAAATTACAAGTTAAAAATGCAATCCAGTAAAAAATTATTTATTTCAAAAATTATAAATTTTAATTCAAACTTCACACATTTTAATAAAAATTTACTATTTACCATTTTTCAATTAGTTATGAGTATAAAAAATAATTTTATAATATTTCAAAAAAAAAAAAAAGGTCGATTCTACTAAAATTTCAAGCTGAAACCCACTATATAAGTTTTTCAGATGTGACCAATCCATTTGTTGTAGAACTAATACAATGCATATATAAGTATCAACATGGTAGAGGTACCTGTCAACATGCTTGAGGCTAAAGCAAACAGTGCAAGTAACTTGCAACACAGGCAATTGCAAACTTAATGATTTAAACAAAGAAAAAGAAAGGGAAAATGAAAGAAAAAAATAAAAAAATAAATAAAATCATCTCTTCAAGGTGGATGTGATGATTCTCAACACAGAAAAATAAAGAGAAAGATGAACTTTAGAATTAAATGAATGACGGTGTAAGAATGATTCATTGATTTTGTATTTTGTTTGATCGATTCTTCTTATCCAATCTGTTGCTATTGTATGTATATTGCATTTTTAAAGACTGTTGATCACATGGAAATTAAGAATGAAAAGGTTGGAGATGTCGCGATTGAGATAGAAACTAAAATAATTATTTGGCAACCAAATGTTATTTAAGAAGAGAGGATACTCTCATTTTTGTTGACGCAACTGTCTCTGATAAAAATCACAACGCTACTATTAATGGTCATTCGATAAGTAATGATGAGAATGTACAAGAAAATGACATATATCAGGAAAATGTTAGATTTCTCGTTCTCAGCTCCCCAAATAGGGGTAAAAGTGTCAAAAGAGCAAAAATATACATTTGTCTGAAGTTAACAGCTAATGAAAACTTCAGTTCATAGGACATCACATCATCATTGTGTTCATTGATGCTTAGAAGTATTCTGCTTGTCTTAACCTTTGTCTTCCTTGTCTTCTGGAAATGTAGAACCCTTGGTTCCCAATATCTTTTGGCATGCTCTAAAACCAATAAAATACAACACATTCATTAGATCTGCCTTAGAGATAAAGTCAAAGGATATAATGATTAAAGTGTTAATTAAATCAGTGTTGTTAATCGCAGATTATGGAAAATAACAGTTGGTTCAAATTCTGCCACGTTTTAGTGCTATAGCGCGGCTATTTGATAATACTTTGTACTAAATAGTGTATGATTCAGAACCAAGTGAATTATCATCATAGCACCTCACAATTATGCACTTATGAAAAGAATTACAAAAAAAAGGGTAATATCATACAAGTTTAAATCTCGTGTCCTGATATCGATGTCCCTTGACCAAAATACTGGATCAGCGCACTTAGGCAAAGCATCTTGATGTTGCCTCTTGTCTCTTAGCCATTTTTCTGCTTTGTTACACTCTTCGATGATCTAAAACATGAAATTTGTTAATTGAAAGCTGACATTAAGAGCTTTATCTCACCTATTTTTTATTGTACCTTTTCTTTATCTTCGGGTGAAAGAGAATCTGAAGACATGCGATGCTCGACGATGCAACCTAATAGATCTCTTGTAGATTGCACTCTTGCTTCTTCATCTTTGTACCGGTTGTCGACTGGATCCACCAACTATAGAAGGCGGAGAATGTTAACAAGAAGTATAGGGTAGGAAACATGGAGATTAGAGAAGAAAATATAACCTGTTTTAGATCTTCGAGTTTTTCAAAATAAGTATGAACTGTTTCATCATTGCCTTCATTATAAAGCCATCTCTCAGTCTCTTGCAGGCTCCCGGATATTTCATCCTTCTCTTGTTCACTTGCAAAATTACGGTATTCGTTGAAGAGCTATTCACAAATGCGCAAATTATTAAACGCGAGCCAGTCAGGAAAGATAGAACATAAAAGCTAGATATGAAATGTGCGACTGCATAAATTATAGTCACGAAAACCATGTCTTCATCTTATTAAGATAATGAACCCTATACCTTATTCCTCGTGTCGTAGATGTATGACTCCAAAGAGTTCCTCTTGTTTTTGGTTAATTCCATTGCTACATCCTGCTGGATTAACAGAGGTTCTTTTTCTCGAGCTTCCGTGATTTCAGCATTGGTCATTCCGCCGAATATGGTCTCACTCACCGGTACGTTAAGCCTTCTGTTGGCTTTATCTTTTCCTGTACCATCAGACTGTAAAAAGGCATGATAGTAACATAACACTTTATTTACTCAAATCACCAACATGAATCATATCTGCAATCAAAACAATCTCAACAAGATAAAAATATACATATACGTATACGATTATCACAGACATTTAAAAACAATTGTGATAGCCTGTGAGACATGTCATAGGATTCAACATTAGAAATGATCAGATAGATCTCTAACATTCGTTATGTTGCCTTAAAGATAGATCTTCATCAAAAAAGCACTTACAGAACTATGTGGAGATCCACTCTTCTGATTGATACTATGTTCGTTGACATTTTGATCTGTCTCAGAAATCGGTTCAACATCCATTGCGTCAGAATTTGAATGATTATCACGCGTTGTAACAGAATCTTCCATATGATTCTCGATCAACTGAAGACAAATTAAAGGCTCATGTATATAACTAGATCTCTTAGAAAACTGATAATGTAATATTGAGAGATTAAAATTAGGCTTCTTACTTACTGTAGATGATTCAATATTGACAATGCCATGCAGATTTAGTTGAAATATAACTTCAAATACTGCCTTACTTCCATCGGATTCGGGTAGAGGACCAATCTGAATTGAAGTGACGAACAAATGCATAACCATATATGCGAGTCTTTGAGTACTAAAAAGTGAAGTTTAAGACGACAAAAAAACTCAGTGGTAACACTGCATGCCTTTCACAAGTTACAAAGAACACTTACCGTGAAGCAACCAATTTTAGGAGATATCCCCTTTGGTAATTCAGGTAGATTAGGATAGAAAGCTTCAAAACGTAGTAAATTACTGCTCTGTAACGTAAGAGTTTTAGAACTTGGAATCGGTTCGCCTTTTGGGAAAAGTATACCATTTGAATTTTCACAAATTGGACCTTCGTCCGAGGAAAGTCCAATAGAAAAAGGAGTAGAATCCTCGACCTGAATAAATAAGATAAATTACATCAATTTTATGTAGAACAATACAAGCCAGCGTATGGATTATAGATACCATAAGATTAGTACATTCAAAGTTCAAACCTCATATTCTTTGACACGGGAAACAGGATTGAGTATTGCACATTGAAGAGCACAACCACGACCTACACACTCGCTTGCATTCAGTGTTCGGCTGAGTTCTTTCTCAAATAGAGAGGTTAATAATCTAGTTATAGCAGGAATTCTTGAACCTGAACCAACTAATTCAACCGAATTAATCTTATCAACGCTCAAGCCTGCGTCAGCCAATGCTCTATTGCAAGGAATACAAATTCTCTCCAATAATCCTGAAGCCAAATTCTCGAATTCTTCCCTCTTGATAAATCCACTAACATCTTTTTCATCCATCAAACACTCAATGTTAATTGGTGCCTCTAAATTTGCACTCAAAACTTTCTTCAACTTCTCACACGCCGCACGCAGCCTACTACAAGCTCTGGCGTTAGAATACACGTCAATGTTGTACTGTTCCTTAAATTCCACAGCGAAATGTTTAAACAGAACTTCGTCAAAATCTCTACCCCCTAAGCTACTATCGAAAGTATGTGAAAGAATCTTCATTTTCCCGGCCTGAAATTCTGCAATAGAGACCTGAGTATCGCAGTGGCCTATGTCAATAAAGGCAACGTAAATAGGATCTCTATCAGGAAAATCTGTTTTGTAAACACCATAACCAAGACCTATTGCCGTGCAATCATGTATCAACTTCAAAGGCTTCAACCCAACAATTGTTGCCGCATCGAGATACGCTCGTCTCTGCAAGTCAGTAAAGTATAACGGAACTCCAATAACACAATCCGTAACAGTGGTCCCCAAATCATTTTCAGCAATAGCCTTCAAATGTGCAAAGAGCATTGCTAATATTCGAACCGGCGTAAACTTATGATCCTCCTTTAAGTATTTCAAGTGAATCAAAATGCCGCCATCTGGACCTTCGGAAGTTTCAACAGGGAGCATTTTTAGGTCATTTTGAACATCAGGGTCATCAAATCTCTTTCCTATTAGTCTCTTGACTTGAGATACTGTCGATTTCGGATGCATCATAGCAGAAGCAGCACCAGCAGACCCTAAAAACCGTTGCTTCTCTCCGAAGCAAACAATAGCAGGGGTTTCGCGGTTCGATTCATCATTCAACAAAACATCAACCCCACCTTGCTTCACTACAGCAATTACACAATTCTCATTTCCAATATCAAACCCAACTACACTCATTTCAACTCACTGTATATCCCTTTACCAATCCAATTTACCCTTTCTACATATACTTCACCAACAACCCTAAATTCAAAACCTTCACAAAATTCTACAACAAAGCTGGCCCAAAATCATAAGCTTCATCCATGGCTATTAAGAGACATAAAAGTTGGAAATAAACACATCAAAATGAAAACCTGCCATTAATATTGTTAGATATATTAGGACTTTTAATATTGGGCTTTATATGTTAGTAGTCTAGTAATTTAGGTATTATTATATATTCTCTTGTAATCCTTATTTTATTAAGTAATGCTATTCTAATATTATTGAAACCCTAGCCGTCTTTATCTTTCTCTATTTTGTATCTCTGATTCTAATATGGTATCTAGAGCATGGTTTGATCCTCCTTGAACTGTTTGTTGCTTCCGTCGTCAAATTCCCAAAAATTTGGGAATGTGTTGTGATTGATTTGGTGAAAAAGAGCATGATTGTTTTGCTGTGGACATCTTATAGGTTGGATGGTAGCTTCCTCGGTTTCTCTGCAAATAAGGTTTGATTGCTTGTGTTCACAAATTCTCTTGGATTGTAGTTTAGTAAAAATAAAATTGTATTGAATTCTCTCTCGTGTTGGCTCTTTTTCTTTTGTTTTGGGCATTTATGCTACTCGATTGCAAGTGGGATACGATGGATATAGAGGTCTGCCGTTTTGGAAATATGAGTTTTAACAAAGGCACCGTAGATTCTAAAATAGTGATGGTTGAATTTGTTTGTTGCTTAATCCATTGCCTTAAAATAAAAAGAAGAATGATGGCGTCGTTCATATGGTAGATTGCAAGTTGTGGGACTTTTATGCACTATAATGGTATTTGATTTTGATCGATTGATTGCACTTCTCCCTATTGATTTCTTATGATTGTATTGTACTTCTTCTTATTGCACTTCTTCTTATTGATTGCACTTCTCCCCATTGATTTCTTCTGATTGCATTGCACTTCTCTCTATTGCACTTCTTCTGATTGATTGCACTTCTCCCTATTGATTCTTCTGATTGCATTGCACTTCTCCCTATTGCACTTCTTCTGATTGATTGCACTTCTCCCTATTGATTCTTCTGATTGCATTGCACTTCTCCCTATTGACTTTTTCTGATTGGTTGCACTTCTCCATATTGGTTTCTTCTATTTGATTGCATCTATCTATTGGCTGATTCTTATGTTTGGTTTAGTTTGGATTTGTTCGATTGGTCTTGTTTTGGTTAGCTTGGACTGGATTGAATGACTGCGAATTGCTTCAGGGTTATTAGTTGGGTTGGTTTATTTTTAGGGTTAATTTGTAACAAGCGTAAAGCTTAGTAAGCTTTAGCTTGAGGGGTAGTATTAGAAATAAAATGTTAAGTTTATATTATTAAGTATTAAGTATGTTTTTCGTTTTTGTTTGACAAACTCTCGATGATTATCCGTTAATGCATCGTGAGTTTGAGAAGAAGTGTTAGATATATTAGGACTTTTAATATTGGGCTTTATATGTTAGTAGTCTAGTAATTTAGGTATTATTATATATTCTCTTGTAATCCTTATTTTATTAAGTAATGCTATTCTAATATTATTGAAACCCTAGCCGTCTTTATCTTTCTCTATTTTGTATCTCTAATTCTAACAAATATCACAAGTAAAATTATAACTAAATAAATAAACCAATAATTTAACCAAGTTGCTTGGGCTCCGGTGGCAAGAAGCTCTTTCCAAGGACGTACCCGGGGAATACCGGGTTCGATTCCAGGGGGAATAATGCTTGGCCAGTGCACATGCCTCTACGCACGAGTCGGATTAGTCGCTCACCTTTGGTGAGTCAGAACCAGTGCGAAAGCAAAAAAAAATTAAAAAAAACCAATAATTTAGTGTAAACCGGGTATCTCGCACAACTGGAGAAACTAATCCCTCGAGCCTTGTGGGATCCAAATGGGCGGAAAACTCTCCCTAAGAAATTTAACGTTGATGCATGCTAAAACCAGGGATTGAATCCAGTACCTTGGTTGAGCTAGAAGAGACTCATGTCATCTTATCATCTAAGCGTTCTTGGGTAATAAAGTCAATAATTTAAGATAAACCCATTTTGTGATTGATTTTTTTCTTCATTTTTCATGAAATGCTATCACAATATATGTAATAATAGCTAAAAAGTAGAAAAATAAAAATGTTCTAGAGGCAATAAAAAAATGAAAAAGAAGAGAGAATGAGAAAATACCTTGATATGAATAACAAAAGAAAGATGAAGAAAGGTTGAAGTGAGAGTGCAATGCATGGTTAGGTTACGTTGTCATGGCAGAGAGACAAAATAGCCACCTCACTCGCTCAACCAACAAACATGTTATGTTATACAGTGTAACACAAAGTGTAATGATTGGCCAAATTTTAAATAATCAAAGGCGTTTATTATTAATTTTCTAAGGTTTGTTTATTTTTTTTGTTAGTTTACTAAGGTTTGGTACTTTGGTCTATGACGTCCTTCCATTCTTTTTTGTTTTTATTTTTTTTTACGCATATAAGTTTTTACTTTTTTTATTATCATAAATAGTACATTTATAGTAGTGCAGATGATTGTTGTGTTGCATACTTGCATGGATACCAATATATATAGATGAGATATCAACAATGCATATAATGATACTTTTACAATCTATATTGTTCTTTTGCTTAAAAATGAAATTAAAATCCAAACAGGCCACAAGGTTCAGTCTGAAAAAGTTCAAATTTATTTTATTTATAATGATATTAATATAATTTCTAAAATTATGACTAACTGAAATTCATCCGAAACTAAACTGCATGCATGTAATTTTAAATTGATGATTTTTTTACGAGTACATAATAATTTAGTCTTTGAATTTTCACCCATCAATTAATTTCTTCTTGAATTTATCAAAATTTCTAAATCATTCCTCAATTTAGGAAAGTTATATCAAATTAGTCTAATTGATTGATGGATAATCCAGGGACTAAATTAATATAACTTATAATAATTGAGGGTAATAATTGAGGGACGCAATTGATTGTGGGAGATATTGATATATGATATAATTCTCATAAATAGAGGGTGCAAACATTAAGTTTAAGTATAAAATATTATTACTCGTTACTTAGAGTGTGAATAGTGCTCGCTTTTCTAGATAGATAGCAAGTTATTACGGTAATTTCAGGGGTGTGTGAGGAAATAAGGGGGGCGAAAAGTAATACCCCTAAATGAGAACAAAAATGGCCCGGTCCATTCAATTCATCATGCCCCATCATAAGCTATTTCAAACTCTGCCGCAAAACGAAACCTAAACGACGCCGTTTCTGTTCATCTTCAACCTTCAGCTTCCTCTCACTACTTCAACTCTCTCTCTCTCTCTCTCTCTCTCTCTCTCTCTCTCTCTCTCTCTCTCTCTGTTCGCAATGAAGAGACCTAAATCAAAGGAATTTCGGAAGCAACAACGACTTTCAGAAGAAGATGAAATTAACCTATTGAATTCATGGATTCCAGCTCAGAAACCAGACTCCGGTACCAACCCAATGTCTCTAACACCTCTCCCCAAAACCTCCCCAGTCGGTCGCCTTGCCGACAATACCTTCTCTCGCTACGCCGGCGTGGTGCGGTTTGAGCAGTTGCCATTGTCGAAGAAAACCAAAGACGCATTGCGAGCTTCGAAGTTCGTTTCCATGACTGATATTCAAAGAGCTTCTCTTCCTCATGCACTATGTGGCCGTGATGTTCTTGGCGCCGCCAAAACTGGCTCTGGAAAAACACTTGCGTTCATTATCCCTGTGAGTGCTCTCAATTCTGATAACTATATTTGGGTTATGTTTTCATTGCTTTTGAAATTTGAATGATTTTGGTGAAAGTTTGCTATTTTTACTTGATTATTTGTGTTTTTTAGTTTTTTTTGAACAATATTTGTGTTTTTTAGTTAATCACTATTTTAGTTTTTTGCTACTAGAAATTGTATGTGTTGATTAATTTAGTCACTAAATTGATTGAAAGTGTTCAATTTTAGATTCAGGGATTTAATTTTCCATTGGCAAGTTAGAAAGATTAATCCGTAAACCATCAATTTAGTATCTGAATTATGAAGTATAGCTTTATCTTTTACTTGGTCCCTAAAGTATATAATGTTAATAAGTAGTCCTTAAACTATATGAAATTCGTTAAGTTAGTGTCTAAACTATATGAAATACGTCAAATTAGCCTCTGTTGTTATATATTGCCATGAGATTACTAGGGATTAGAGAGATGGTTTTATATAGTTAAGAACTTACTTGACGGAAATTATATAGTTTAAGTAATAAGTACTACTATTTATTATTTAGGTCTTGCGAATAATGACACTTGTTAAGGAACTAAAAAGGGAAATAAAAGAAGAATTTTCTGTTGAAAAAACCAAAATTTGAAGTTTTAAGGTATTGAATGCTTAACTAATGCCATCTGCACTTGTTAGCATTTGCCTTATTATTTTCATATAGTTTAAGGATTTAATAAAAGAGAGAGTGATGCATGATGTGCTGAATTAATGGTTTGCTCAAGATTATATTGTACACTCTTACAACTTTTAGACCAAAGTGATGAATTCATTTTTTTTTATGTTAAATTTTATTTGGTTTTTGGGGATTTATTTTGTGAATAATAGGTGTTGGAGAAACTGTATAGAGAGAGATGGGGACCTGAAGATGGGGTTGGTAGCATCATCATATCACCTACAAGAGAATTAGCTGATCAGATATTTGATGTGTTGAAGTCTATTGGGAAGTACCACGGTTTTAGTGCTGGCCTCCTCATTGGTGGTCGTAAGGATGTTGCCATGGAGAAAGAACGTGTTAACGAGCTCAACGTATTGATCTGCACACCCGGTCGCCTTCTACAACACATGGATGAAACTCCCAACTTTGACTGTTCACAGATGCAGGTCCATATAATCTTTGTTTACTATTTGAAATAGATGAAATGAGAATAAATAACAATAATTTCATTTTCTCAAACCTGGCTTCCAAATTTTTTGAAAACACATAAATTTTGTCTGCCTTGCCTGCCTTAAAATAACCGTCAAATTTTGTTTTGCTTTTTTCTAGTAGCTTACTAGGTGATTTAGTGACTGTGGTTGAGACAGTATATACGTGGCAAGATTTTTATGTGGTTGAGCGCTTTTCAATAATAACATACTAAGGGCCATTTGGGATAGATTTTTACTTATATAGAGTTATAGGAGGTTCTCAAATAAAACAAGTTTATGGTTCTTCCTTTACTTTCTTCCTTTAAAAGGAAAGTCCTTATAAACTTTTCGGAGTTTATGAGTTGAAGAAGTTAAAGGAGAGAGTTTCAAGTTAATTTCAGCATATACAAGAAACTATTGGTTTAAAAAACTCTAGATATGCCTAACTTCATAAAAAAAAAATTGTAGATATTTATGTTTTGAAAAAACGCTGATGATTGAGTGGGATTTCTTGGATACAGGTGTTGGTACTAGATGAGGCTGATCGTATTCTTGATAGTGGATTCAAGAGGGAACTAAATGCAATCATCTCACAATTACCAAAGCGTAGACAAACCATGCTGTTCTCGGCTACTCAAACAAAGTCGGTTCAAGATCTCGCGAGATTGAGTTTGAAGGACCCAGAGTATCTAAGTGTGCACGAAGAGTCTGTGACTGCGACTCCTACTCTCTTGAAGCAAATTGTGATGACAGTTCCCTTGGATCAAAAGTTAGATATGTTATGGAGTTTCATAAAGACACATTTACAGTCAAAAACACTTGTCTTTCTATCTAGCTGTAAGCAGGTAATTGCACTTTTCTGTCCTTTAGCAAGAACATTTTTTTGCTTGATTGGAATCACATGTTCATGAAAATAGGTCAAATTATTTTACAAAGCAAACCACAAAAACATAAAATTAAGAAATCAACCAAACGGGCCCTTAGTTTGCATTTGTCAAACTTTTGTTCTGGGTTTTAACCTGTGCTCGTTGTGATTATTGTAATTGGAATGCTTTTAAAGGATTTGCTGGACGGATTGTTGATTATTATTACTTGTAAACAGGCAGAAATTGTTGTGATTTGTAAATATTTCATGTTCATGTCTGATTTTTGGTGCTAATTTCCACTTTTGAGCTCAATTATTTTCCATAACACGTTAAACATTCACATATCTGCTTAATAGGTAAAATTTGTGTTTGAGGCATTTAAGAAACTTCACCCTGGTATACCGTTGAAGTGCCTTCATGGGAGGATGAAACAGGAAAAAAGAATGGCAATATATTCAGAGTTCTGTGAGAAGCGCTCAGTTCTCTTTTCAACTGATGTGGCTGCAAGAGGCCTTGATTTTAATAAGGCAGTTGACTGGGTTGTTCAGGTGATTCTCTTCTTACTTCTTGTCTAGGGCAAGTCTTAAGGCTTTGAGATGGGGGTATTGGAAAGTGATTGTTTGTTATTATGGTTAGAATCTAACTTTTCTCATACATGTCTGTAGGTAGATTGTCCTGAGAATGTAGCATCTTACATACATCGAGTTGGCCGTACTGCTCGTTATAAATCTGATGGAAAGTCTGTTTTATTCCTATTGCCTTCAGAAACTCAGATGCTTGAAAAATTAAAAGCAGCAAAGGTTCCAGTACATTTGACAAAGGTAAATTTGCTCCGCAAATGCATTTGAACAAGAAGGTGTCAGATTTAAAGATGTCATTTTCTTATATGGCTTGGTGTCTGTCTGTCTTATGTTTTAACTGGCATTTGCTTACCATTCTTTATTTGCTGGTTATTCAGCCAAGGAAAGAACTACTGCAACCAGTGTCCAGTTTGTTGGCATCTTTACTGGTCAAGTACCCAGAACTTCAGCAGCGGGCCCAAAGGGCATTTGTCACATACTTGAGGTCCATCCATCTCCAAAAGGATAAAGAGATCTTTGATGTTTTGAAACTTCCTATTGATGAGTATTCAGCATCATTAGGTCTACCAATGACCCCCAAAATCCGTTTTCTAAACCGGAATATTAAATCTAAAGCTGTGTCAACAAAATCAATCTTAGTTGAACCAGATGATCGAAATAAGGAAAATATCTTGAAAGGTTCGAGAGAAAAGCCAGCCACAGTTGTTTTCAAAGATGAGGAAACTGAAAATGATCTTCTTCATGCGGCTGATACCTCAAATGAAGGCAACATGACATCAACTGAAATTGGAGAATTAGTGTATGTCCCTATTTATACTTGAGTTCAGTAGTATGGTGAAAGAAGTTTAGACAACTTCTTTGACTATGTTGCTTTGGTATTTTATAATTTCAAATAGGGCAGACAAGTCTTCTGGTTTCACATTGCTGAGACTAGTGGACTTGCCATATAAAATCTTATGATGGCTTGTGAAAAGTTATAAATCAGCATTCTTTTTTGAAGTAGGATTTGTGATATTTCTTGTTGGCAGTCATTTGGAGTGGATCCTGAATTTCTACTCTTTTTTCTACTGATTTAGATCTTTCATATGCAGGCCAGCAACTCGTTTATCAAAGAAGAAAAAGCTCAAGATTAACTTGCATAGACCACTGGGGAATCGGGTTGTATTTGATGATGAAGGCAACACACTTCCTCCATTAGCCACAATTGCTGATCCACAAAGTGGCAAAGGAACATCGCTAATTGATCCAGGTATGTGCAATTGAAGCTATATCTTGAACAGCAATAACAATTTTATAAAATAAAACTAAATCCTCGTCTGTATGTGTAAGCAATTAATTGCATTATCTATAATCTTGACGCGAGTGCCAAACTTTCTCCCTTTTAAATTGTGACAGTTATTTTGGGACGGAGGGAGTAATTTATTAAAATGATAATTTTTTTTTTAAAACTTCAAATTAATTCACAATTAAAGAATAAGGACATTTTCCCTTGTAGACAGCCATTAGTTCCAAATAGAATCTCACACATACAATGCCTGTGTATAGTAGTATAATATCACTGATGCGTTTCGTATTTGCTGTTACATTGTGTGTGATCATTGTCGAGTTCAAGTCTTCAATAACCTAATTATGGCGAGATTTCATCTCTTCACAATATTGTGTGACTCAGTTATAGTTTATATGTGACCATTGCTGAAGCATTCAATATATTGTTTATTTTGGCATCTCAGTATCTCATATTCATGCAGAACAAAAAGCTGAATACTATAAAAGGATGCGAGAGGATTTGAAGAAGGCAGACAAGGAAGACAAACTTGTAGAGCGTCAGCGACTTAGAGAAAAAAGAATTAAGCAGAAAATGAAATGGAAGGGTGGTGATGAGGAAGAAGAGGACAACCAAGACGATATCTCTGGGTCAGAAGGAGATGAAACGGTAGATAGACGGCATAAAAAGAGTAAAATATACTTCGATAGTGACAGTGATGAGGGTGAAAGAAAAGAAGCCTCAAGGGATCAATTGGCGGAGCAAGAAGCATTGGCTTTGAAGCTGTTACAATCCATGCAAGCATAGGATACACATATACGACGTTTAAACACAGCAAACATGTGAGAAATGGAGGGAAGTTTGAACTTATTACAAAAGTTTAACTAACGGCTATTCAATGGTAAGCAAAGTATAGCATGGGCAACCAGTTTTTAACCATTAGATTTATTAAAAGTCTATGGCCTAGATGAGTTACTACCAGCTACTTTTGGCTGGTTATAGTTTTGATTTTTACAGTTTTGAGTTTTGATTGAGTACCCTGTTAATGAATGTACCGATGAGTTTTTCTTTGGAAATTTGTATTTGGTTCCAGTCCCAAAGTACTAATATTTTTGCTGCAAATTGGTCCTTAATATCAAAAGCACTTCATCTATTTGGTGTGAAGCACATGAACACACCATTTTGAACAATATTATTAATTATTCTTTCACTTATTCGACATTTCAGATAGATTCAATAAAGTCCTAAATCGTCAATTGTCAATGAATGAATCAATCTTGTCTTATTTCTTAGAGTGGATTATACTTTCTTTTTTTGACAAAGGTGGATTATACTTATTAAAACATTATTTTCTTGTGTAAACATAAACATGATTGTTTTCCATAATCAAATCAAAACAGATACATTCAAGAGAATACAAAGGAAATTATATCCCAAGTACATATCTAATTAATAAACAAGTAATGACATAGTCCAAATATCCAAATATAAAGGGACACAGGTCATCATGCCAACCAAACGGGTTGCTAGCAATGCAATTAAGCATCTTAGGTCTCAATTTTCTAAAATTAAACAAATAGTATTAATTTGGGAATTTAATTTTATTAGTATTTTTTAAGGTCTTATAGTACTACTTTTGCTATTAATTAATTTGATAAAAAAATGGATCAATATCTGGTTTTGTATTATTTAATACTGCCAAATTTAATTAGGCCTAAAAGGCCTCTAGTTTTACTACTATAATACTATTGTTAATTTTTAAAAATCTCATTTCAAATTTATTGGGACAACCCTAATAACTTTCCACAAAATCACACTCAATGATGATGCACACTTCATTCGTAATAGAGACATTGATTACTTACTCCACCACCTCGGTAACATCTGAAATCTTATAGAAGAAGATGTAACCATTTTAGGGTTTCCAAATTGGCCGCAATACAAGGTAGGAGACCTCATTTTTTCATTCTACCTCATGCACCTGTTGCACTCATCTTCAAGAAACAATGTGAGAGGTTATTTGGCATAACCAACAAAATCCTTAACCATGCACAAATCCTCAACAAAAAATAATATCAAAGAGTCCAAAAACACTTCAGTAATTACTTCAAAAAATCCTTAACCATTCATTAAGTTTCCGTGAGCATAATTCAGTTGGTATGAATATTATAATTTGGATGTCTGAAATCACTTCAATATTCATCGAGAATCCAAAAAACCACATAATTGGTTACACATACAAATTTATTAGCACAACAAAACAACATCTTGAAATTCAAACTAAAACAACTTAATACATAAGCACTTATTAACTAGTCTCAAGTTTTCAAAATAGAAAGATACTATAGTAGCATGAAACTAACACATCATTTATTCTGTCCTGATGATGTGGACCCCACAAAACCATCCATTTTTATTTCAGAATGTGCTAACTGAACTTCATTCTTCCTAATATTTTCACACAATTGCTCTGCCCACCTCCAAGTTGCTGATTCCACAACCAAATTAAATTTTAATTGCTGATTCCACAATTTTTTCGATAAGTTCATATTCGTACCTGCAATGGAAAAGTACAAGATCATTTTAATATTTTTTTTTTTTTTTTTGGTAGTGCAAGATCATTTTAATATATTCGTTCATACAATTAAATAATGTTTCATTTTAATCAATTATACAATTATGTTGTGCACCCACCCAAATTTCAAGTGCCATCCTTTTAAGTTGGCAACTTAAACAAAGCTAATCTCCAAGTTTGCAACTTGTCGTGGTCCTTTCCAAATTTATTTTCATGTTGGATCATGGCTTTCCCATAACTCTTTCTTTGATTTCTTATATCCGATGGATCTACTTTGTAAAAAATAGGCCAAACAAGTTTGTTTTTGGTCTTCATTAAGTCAAGGACGGTAACAAGTTCATCAAGGCACGACGAGGAATATGCATAGTCCTCAGAAATAACAATGATTGAAAGTCTTGACTTTTCAATTGCTCTAGCTAGAGATTGTGAATTTGGATCCTCGCCTTCACATTCCTTATCTTTCATGAAGATTTTAAATCCCGCCCTAACCAAAGCATCATAGACATAACCGGTAAAGGAGTAGCGAGTATCTTCACTAAAATTGAGAAAAACATCGTAACGAGGCAAAGTGTCGGTAGCCCATTCCACAATCCTTTGAATGAATTTATATTCATACTCTTCCCTATAAAAGTTTTCATTGTCTTTCTATCAATGAAAATCATAAATACTAGCTACTATATAAGATTTTAAGATACAAAAGATATGCGACATGAACTAGGATGTGTGTCACATTTTATTTTTTTTATCTCATATTGAGGTTGCATTATAACAACACTTTCTATGATATTCTATAGGCTTAATAGATCTTTAGGTCCCTGTATGTTTTCGAATTTTTGGTTTTAGTCCCTGTATTTTGTTTTGTTGCAAATAAGTCCCTGAATGTATAAATTTTTTTGGTTTTAGTCCCTAAAGTCAAAATCCGCAGGAAAATTTGCAGTTTTTGTGGAGATTTTTCTTCAGATTTTCCTGCGGATTTTGACTTTAGGGACTAAAACCAAAAAAATTGTACATTGAGGGACTTATTTGCAACAAAACAAGATACAGGGACTAAAACCAAAAATTCACGAACATACAGGGACCAAAAGATCTATTAAGCCTATTCTATAATATCAAAGATCTTAATTCATTCACACGACTGCAATTTAAAATCTTTAATATTTTGAGTATGATGAGAAATTAATTAGTTGCGATAGGATAGAGTACAAAACTAGGTCAAAATTCTAAGTAAAACTAAAAAATAAGTTAATTAAACATGTATACATACACTTCCCCTTTGTCATGTCATGTCTCCTTGGGACAACATTCAACTCATTCATATTGTAATGTTAACAAGGTCCCTTAGAGAAGATGGGATATGCAATGAAGTTTATTAATATCATTTTTTCAAGCAAAAGATTATCAACAAGGAGCTGAAGAATACGGTGAACTTGTTTTTGAATTTTGATTATTTTTTAGTTAAATCCTGCATGTGGTTCTTAGGGGTGGGCCAAAAACTCGTGTCTACAATAGTGATGGAATTATTGACAAATTTTATTCCCTTCCCTATAAATTCCATCAATTTAGTTAGAGAATTTGGGAGAAAATATTTCCCTCTCTAAAATTTCCGTCACTAAAGGGCAGTATTCTGTCACAATGAGAAATTTTGTAGCAACGGACAACTAATCCATCACTGAAATTTTATTTATTTATTATTTTATATATTATATTATTATTATTATTTTGTTATTATTATTATTATTATTATCAAAAGTAACAAAAACATATTAAACACCGAGTTATCCAAACTCACTCGCTCACAGTTCTCTCGATCGTTCTCACTCCGTTTCCCAAATTTCACTCAATCGTTCATTAAACTCCACTCTCATTCATTTAGAATCGCTTTGGATCATTCGAAATTGATCTAAATCGTACGAAATCGTGGTTTATCTTTCGTCGTTCCAACTCAATCAGAATCGTTCATTATTCTCAACTGAAATTTGTTCGAAATAGCATGTTGTGAAGATTCAATAGAATCAATTTGAGGTAAATGTTAATATATGTATGTTTTAAAAAATTTAGATACTTAACACAAACAAAGAGAATGACCTAGTGCTCTGCTAGGGTTTGCTTTTACTTCTCTAAGTGAGAAGCTTGTTATTATTTCCTTGTTTTCACCATTCACATATTAAAAAATAAAAAAATCCAACTTTCACATATCGTCATTTCAGTGTATTGCTTATGGCTCATCCTAATCTTGATGGTTTATCACTGCATGAAGAGGAGGAAGAGGGGTTTAGCTTCGATTTTGAGGAGGAGGGAGATGAACAAGTGGATCTCCGTTGGTGTCGAGTAGGAAGATTCTTGTGTGAGAAAACAATTCATTTTACTTCAATGAAGGTGAGGATGGCTGAGCTTTGGAAGCCGGTGAGAGGAGTAACAATTAAGGAGGCTAAGCCAGGTATCTTCTTGTTCCATTTCAATCATCCACTTGATATGGAGGCGGTGCTAAATGGGGGTCCATGGACTTTTGACAACAACATGTTAATTCTGGAGCAAGTCCAACTAGGGGTGCAAATTGAACAAATTCCACTATTCCATGCTACCCTGTGGGTTCAAATCCATAATTTACCAACGGGGCTTATGAAGGAACGTGTTGGAACGCAGTTGGCTAATTATATTGGTTCATTCGTGGAATATGATAATAATAACAATACAAGTTTCTGGAGACAATATATGAGGATTCGAGTCAAAATAGATGTCAGAAAGCCACTCAAGAAAGATACCAAGGTGAAAGAAAGAGAGGGTAATTGGTGTAAGGTAGATTTCAAGTACGAGAAGCTTGGGATATTTTGCTTTGTTTGTGGGATCATGGGGCATGTTGAGAATAAGTGAGATACGGTATGCCATGGAGCAAGATGATGGGAGTAGAGAGTGGTCGGCGGACATTAGAGCAGAACCAAGAAGACAGGGAGGGAGACTAGTATCAAGGTGGTTGAAGGAAGAGAGAAGTGGTGGGGAGGAAACCGGTGGCGGAGGAAGGGAGGCGCAACCAAACTTTCCGGCAAGAAGTCAGAACATGGGACCCACGGCTGCTGAGGTGGCAGTGAGCGGACAAGCAGTCTCCCAAAACATTAATCAGCAAATTATTACGACCAGACAAGGTCATTCAATGCATAATCAACCTGCCTTTTCCCAAAATCATAACAGTCCAATTATTCAAAACCAATCACCAATTTCCTTAAATGCTTCTACCAATCAAATCGGCCAATCCAGTCACATACCATCATTCAATATTGATTCCTTACCCAATAAAAACCCCATCGGCCAGCTCCCAATATTTAATGCAGCAGACAACACAATTAATCCCTTTTACATCCCATCCATTACCAACCTGACAACAACCTTAATTAGCCATCAAACAAAAACGGAAAACAATGATAGCCAATCATTACCACATCATTCCCTCACCTTTACTAGCCAACTAAGCCTGCTGGACCCACCACGAATTCAACCCACTAGCCACAAACATACACGTGGTTCCACCAAGTCAACCTTGTCCACCCGATCCAGAAAAATAACCCAACCCGAACCGATTCCAGACCAGCACCGACCCGACAAAAAATCCAAACTTTTCGACCCGGAAAAAATTCCTATTCCGAACCTGAAACTGACAACGCAAAGCCATGGTGAATCGGAGGAGATGGAGGCGCAGGGAGAGAAGAAGAGAAGGAGGGAGGAAGAGGTTCTGATCAACAATTCTAATGGTTCTGAGCATTTTTTAACGGCAAGTCCTGGCAGCCAGGACTGCCGGGACCAATGAAAATATTAAGTTGGAATTGCCGGGGGTTGAGCACTCCGAGCGCAATTCCTAACCATCGAAATATTGCTCAGGGGCACAAGCCAGATATTTTATTCTTGTCGGAAACTTTAACGAAATCGCAGACTATGGAACGTGTTCGTGTTAATCTTAAATTCAACTCTTGTTTGTCCGTTGATGTAGAAGGGAGGAGTGGTGGTTTATCTGTGATGTGGAGGGATACCATAAAGTGCAGAGTATTGAACTACTCTCGGAATTTTATTAATTTAGTAGTAGAGGAGAAGGAGGAGGGAGAGTGGAGACTGACTTGCTATTATGGTTACCCGGAGAGGGGGAGAAGAACACATGCTTGGGATTTGTTGAGAGAGTTGCGGGATATGTCAGACCTCCCTTGGTGTATTATTGGTGACTTCAATGATCTATTGTCACAAGAGGATAAGAGAGGCAATCACCCACATCCCAACTGGTTGTGCAATGGGTTCAGAGGTGCTGTGAGAGACTGCGACCTTACTGATATTCATCTAGAAGGTTACCCGTTTACATGGACCAAAAGCAGAGGATCAACAAGTATCATTGAAGAGAGACTTGATCGGGCAATGGCAAATTCGTCTTGGTTAATGATGTTTTCAGATGTTAAGTTACAGAATCTCATTGCTTCGCACTCTGATCATAGTCCTATTCTGCTCCATAACTCACCCGTGGTCAGGAATCTGATAAATTACTCTTTCAGATTTGAAAATATGTGGCTAAAAGAGGAGGACGTGGAGGAGGTGGTGATGGAGGGATGGGGAAGGGATAGAGGCGTTGAAATAACTGATTGAACAACTCGATGTGCAGATAAGCTGAAGAGGTGGGGTAGAAGGAAAAGAATGAAATTCAAGCAGGATGTGTCAGAATGTAGAGAAGAAATGGAAAGGTTGAGAGGGAGTCACGAATTGGCCGACTCGGGGAGGTATAAGGAGGTTCAGGAACACCATGCTCGTTTATTGGTCCAGGAAGAAACATATTGGAGGCAGCGGGCCAAGATGCATTGGCTCAAAGAGGGCGATCTTAATACCAAATTTTTCCATATGTCGGCTTCAGCTAGAAAGAGAAAGAAGAAGATTGACAAACTTGTGAATGAAGCAAATGTTGAAGTCAAGACTCAAACTGAAATTTGTGAGACGGCGAAGCATTATTTTGATTCTCTCTTTAAGGCAAATGTTACGAGTCATGATCCGGTCCTATCTTTGATTGCTCCAAGAATTACTCAAGATGATAATGATCGGCTAGTGGCACCATTTACTAAAGAAGAACTGAAAGAGGCCCTATTTCAGATGCACCCAGATAAAGCTCCGGGGCCAGACGGGTTCAATCCAGCTTTTTATCAACATTTTTGGGATCTTTGTGGTAATGACATATTTGAGGCAGCGAAGGAATGGCTAGATAGGGGATATTTCCCGTCATCTTTGAATGAGACAAACATTTGCCTTGTACCAAAATGTGAAAGTCCCGTTGCTATGAAGGACTTTCGACCAATCTCACTTTGTAATGTGCTTTACAAGATGATCTCAAAAATGTTGGCAAATAGATTGAAGGGGTACCTAGAGAAATGTGTTTCTGAAGAACAATCGGCCTTTGTTGAAGGGAGGTCTATATTGGATAATGCACTAATAGCTATTGAAGTCATTCATTCCCTTAAGAGAAAGACAAGGGGAAGGAAAGGAGAGCTGGCCCTTAAAATTGATATCAGTAAGGCCTATGATAAGGTTGATTGGGGGTTCATGAGGGGTATGCTTGAGAGGTTGGGGTTTGCTTCTAAGTGGATACACTGGATGATGCTATGTGTTAGTTCCGTAAACTATTCTGTGTTGGTGAATTTTGAGAAAACTGGACCTATATACCCAGGGAGGGGGCTAAGGCAGGGGGATCCTCTCTCTCCTTATCTCTTTATCCTGGTGACCGAGGGATTAACTGCTTTAATTAAAAGTTCGGTGGCAAAAGGAAGTTTACACGGAATCAAGATTTGTAGAGGGGCACCGTCGGTGTCCCACCTCTTATTTGCTGACGATTGCTTCTTGTTTTACAGGTCTAATCTTGATGAGACAAATCATTTGATGCAGTTACTAAAGATTTATGAAGACGCCTCGGGACAAGAGATAAATTTGACAAAATCGGAGGTGTTCTTTAGTCGAAATTTGAGTATGGCAGCACAGGAGGATTTATCCAGGATCATGGGGGTTAGGCATGTACTTGGCACAGGTAACTACCTTGGACTACCCTCCATGATAGGTAGGAAGAAGAAAGAAATATTTGACTACATCAAAGATAGGATTTGGAAGCGGATTAACTCTTGGTGTGGAAGAGCACTTTCTAGAGCCGGAAAAGAGATTATGATTAAGTCGGTATTACAAGCTATTCCTTCGTATGTAATGAGTATCTATCTTCTACCGGAGACAACTATCAAAGAAATCGAACGCATGATGAATTCCTTTTGGTGGGGTGGTGGGACACATAATCAAGGGATACGGTGGTTAGCTTGGGATCGCATGGCTTACCCGAAGGCTTTTGGAGGACTAGGATTTAGGGACTTGAAGGCTTTTAATTTGGCTATGATAGCAAAACAAGGGTGGAATTTCATGACAAAACCTCACACTTTAGTGGCTAAGCTTTATAAAGTAAGGTACTTTCCAAACTCATCTATTTTTGATTCCCATCTTGGGCATAATCCAAGCTATGCTTGGCGAGGCATTTGGAAAGCACGTCATCTTCTAATTAGTGGATGTAGGTGGATTATTGGTAGCGGTACAAATATAAAAGTCATGAATGACCCGTGGTTGAGAGATAATGATGGAGCATGGCTACAATCCCCTCAAGTACAAGGTGCGCATAGTCTCTTTGTTAAAGATCTTATGTTACCAAATGTGAAAAGATGGGATAAAGAAAAAATTGAGTCTTTATTTCCTATCGATGTTGTTAAGCGCATTATTGATATTCCATTGTTTGACATGATTGAGGAGGATAAGTTAATTTGGATTGATAGCATGCATGGGCAATATAGTGTTAAGAGTGGATATCATATGTTGATGAATGTTACAGGTAGAGTGGAAAATCCGGTAGAACATAAGAATTGGAGCTGCCTTTGGAAAATACTAGCACCACCAAAGGTGAAGCACTTACTTTGGCGGATTTGTAAGGAATGCGTTCCAACGCGTATTCGGCTTCAAGATAGGTGTGTTTCTTGTCTGTCGATGTGTCCAATATGTGAACAAAGCCACGAGGATGACTGACATATTTTTATTAATTGTAATGACAGTTTGTTAGCAAGACAAGCAGCTGGTCTTGATCATTTGGTAGCAGCCCGAGCTCACAGATTCCATACATTGTCTGAGTTGATTTTTTCGGTTTGTAATGAGGAAGACTTCAGCCTTGCAGGTCAGTTTGCTATGATGTTGTGGATACTTTGGCAAAACAGAAATGAAATGGTTTGGAACGAGAAGAAAGAAGCTGGCCGTAGCATGGGTTTCAAAGCAATGCAACAATGGCATGAGTGGTTTGATGTACAGCAGCAGCGGCCAATTACAACACAGCAGCAGCATGTTATGTCATGGCAGAAACCGTCGTTGGGTTGGCAAAAGTGTAATGTCGATGCGGGTTTCCACCATGATCTTCACAAAACTAGTGCCGGTTGGTGTATTCGCGATCATTTGGGTAGGTTTATCAAGGCTGGAACAATGTGGAAGGAAGCTACATATACTGTTGCTGAAGGTGAAGCACTTGCTCTACTTGAGACTGATTCTAAGTGTGTAGTCGATGCCATTCATAGCTTGCATAGCGGATCGTCGGAGTTTAGTACTATTATTCGCAATGTTAAATGTATTTTGTTGTCTAATCCAAACTTCATGGTGAAGTTCATTAAGCGACAAGCGAATATGGTAGCCCATAAGCTTGCTAGGGCGGCCATTTCTTGGTCTAGTCGCGTTACTTTTGAGACGATACCTCTTTGTATTACTAATTATTTAAATAATGAAATGATGTGAGTTTTTGGTTGTCAAAAAAAAAAAAAAAATTTAGATACTTAGTTGATTATGTTATTCACTATTACTTTCGATGATTTATATGAATTAATATTGTTTTTCATTGATGTATATTCAATGTTATTTACTATTATGTGTTGTTTAATGTATTATATATTTTCTTATTATAAAAATTCAAATTAGGGAAAATTTGTCATTAATGAAATAGACAGTTTCCATTATTTATCAGAGAGGGAACACATCCCTCACAAATTATTATATATCACAAATTTGTGACTGAAATATGAAATCCATCCCAAACTCAGTGACAAAATAAATAGAGTCACATAGTTAGTGACAGATATAAGCAGCCCGTCATAAATATAGCTACGGAATAAATCTCTCATTGAATGGATTCTTTCACTAAATCCGTAACTATTAGTGACATAAATTTAATTTTCCATGTTATTTTTTACCCCATTAGTAGCGACAGATTATTGGTTTAGTGACACTAATTATCTGTCGCAAACTGTGACGTTTCAAAATTTCCTCACAAAATTTTTGCAACGTGTGAAATAGTTGCGGTTTTATGTTTGTCCCTAAATTCGTCACTAATATTGTTTGTGACAGAAATTTACCGATTTTGTGACGGATTTGTACCCTCTCTAATTTTAACTTTTGTAGGAGTGTTTTCTAGTATTTTGAGTTGGAATACACCTTGAACTCTTCATTAATTATAATTAAAAGTAAATTATGAAGAAAGTACATACCCTATTTTGAAGTGCCATCCATTTAAGTTAGTCACTTCAAACAAAGCTGATTTCCACATTTGTAGCTTTTCAGAGTCTTTTCCAAAAGTATGCTCATGAGCAGACATGGCTTCACCAAACCTAGCTTCCATAAGCCTTACCTCAAAAGGATCAACATCATAAAAGATTGGCAAAATATGTTGGGTGTTCAACTTTTTGCACTCAACCATCTTGACAAGTTCATCAAGACAATAAGTGGAAGACATATAGTTTTCAGAGAAAACAACAATTGCAATGCTAGAGCCTTCTAATGCTTTGAGAAGAGAATGGAAAATTTGGTCTCCACTCATGAATCCATTCACATCCATGTAGATTCTAAATCTCTTGCTGCGTAAAGCATTATAGAGATTTCCAGTGAAGCCTATTCTGGTATCAATCAGTCTAAAGGAGAGAAAAACATCGTAAGTTTGTATGGCTTCTTCATTTGCCATGATAGCCCACAATGATATTCTATTTTTTGTAATAACAAATAGAGTACTATAAGTTTTTATCAAACAATTTTTTTTGAATATTACAATAAGTCTACCATCAATCCATGGAAGTGGGACCAAACAACCTTTTTTTTTTTTTTTTTATGGGGGACCAAACGACTTTTGTGGATAAAAAAAATGATTTTCAAAATTTGATTTTGATTAAAAATAACTCATGTATTCGACAGGTTATATATAAGCTAAATATATTAATTCCTCGATAAATTTAAAAAATAACTTATTTCTTATAATAACAACTAGAGGGGATAACTCATAAAATAAAAATCTTAGCATTTAGGTAGAATTGTTTTTGATGCTATAACCAATTTTAAAGGTGTAACTAAAATATTCATATTTCTGATTAATTTTATAGTGCATAAGTGAGTTATATTTTAAACTATATTTAAGTTAATTTCTACCACTCGATAAAAAATCATACTATTAAATTAAATAAATACTTTACAAAAAAAAAAAAACTAAAGGAAATATAATATTGATTAATAATAAAACACGCAGCTATATACTTATGATGTAAAACAACTTTATCCGTATATCTTATACAAACTGAGCATCCACAATGAAGTTTCCCATTTTTGGATATTTAAATGAATTTCACATGTACATATTTTTCATTTATAATTTTTTAATATTGATACTTAAGCATTGGGCCCGTTTGATGGCCAGGATATGATAGATACATGATATGATATGGATTTGGATAAAGTTAGGATATAATATTAACATGATAATATTTATCTTATTATGTGTTTGATGCGGATATGATAATAAACAAGATATCATTATTTATTTTCAATTAAATATAATTAAATAACAAGTTTCCATTGTAGGTGGTTTTATTTTTGGCAAATAAAGATTTACTTTCTTAATAACACAACAGGATAATTTCTAACCCAGCCTACACATAGGATATAAATTACGAAGGAGTGATAGGATATGATTAAAAAAGGGAATAATTTATCATATCATTTTATTGGTGTATCAAACAAAAAATTAAAACATGATATGATATAATTATCATATCCTACTCACTATCCTGACCATAATCACTCTAATCTAACACTTAAGCATTTCTTTAAATAGAGCAGACCACTTTTTCTTAAGTCTATTTAATTAAATAGGCTAGGCCGCAGGCCATTAAAAATGTTTTTTAGCCTATTAGGCCGGCCTATTTAAATTAATATGAATAATATTTTTAATATTATTTTTATTTATATATTAAAATTTGTATTTTGATTAAATTATAAATTTATTAACTTTTGCAATAGTTTAAGTTTATTAATCTACATTAGTTTTTAACATATATAAAATGTATTATTATAAATTAGAATTGAAATATAATGACATCTATAGTCAAATTCTCTAAAATATCATGTTAGATATCAAAAGGACGTTGGTTTATTAATTCATAAGTATTTTTAAAATAAATATAATTATTTATTTAAATATGTTCATGTGAAATGGACTTTTAAACAGACTAATTAACATGTCACATTAGGCTTTCAAATTGCCAAGTTCAGACTTAAAAAATAAACTTATAATAGGCCACAGACCAAACTCATCAGGCCTTCGATTTTTTGACAGGTCAGACTCAAGCTTGACAAAGTCTAGCTCGGTCTAACCTATTCCCACCTCTACCTAACACCTCTTAAAAAAATTTAAATTGATCACACTAATAACTCTACATTCAACTAATAATTCTACATCATTATTAATGAATCCTACGTAAATATATAGGTACCACATAAAAAAAAACAGTAACTATCGAGTATTGACCGAATTGGCATGGTTTGATTTTTTAACATTAAAAAATAAAAACCCACCCAAATTGGAATTTAACAACTAAAGTCAAACTTCCCTATAGCTTACGTAGCATCAGATGTCAATGCTAGATGGCCAACTAATAGTTAGCCGACCAATTTTTACTTTTGAAACAACTTCAAATAAAATACGTTTAAGTATATATATAAAATAAAATAAATAAATATTAAATAATTTAGTCGTCACATCATCTAACATTAATTAACTATTTTATTTTTAATTTTTTTAAGTTATATGTATGTCCAACATCTTTTATTTGATGTTGTGTCTAAGTTAATGTTCCTCTCGTTAGCTTTGCTGCTAAGTGTTCTAATTTACATTTTTTTTAACAAATTAATTGATAATATTAATATTAATTATTTTTTTAAGCAGTGATATTTATTTATTTATTACTCGGCTTACATGCAAGAAAAATATTTTATTATTTTTGCAAAGACATTGACATTACACAAAAACTTAGTCAAGAACTGTGAGACGCAATTTTAGAAGTTTTTTATTTCCCATATGAAAGAGATGTTGATATTGGTTGAAAATATACATGTTGGAAAATCTACATTAATGAGATTTGTGAAGATTGCCTTAAAATATGTTTCTGCAAGATTTTATTTATTTTTAAATTGGATATGTTTAAAAATAAAGGTTTATATTTATGGCAAGATTCGGATTGTTTTTAAAATAGATTTGTTTCTATTTTGAAGGTTTCTATTTTTCTATAAATAGAGGTTGATTTATTCATAGAAAAATAGGAGAGCAAAGGAGAGCAAGAGAGCAAACAAGATGTAGGAAATTCAATTAGGATTTGCCGCCAACACAAAGGCTAGGGTTTTAGAGAGAAACAAGAGGGTTGTCTCTTGGTACGACTCTAGGGTTGAGCAAAATTTTATTGAATACATCTTGGGTAGTCTAAATCATTGAGTCTCTTGGCCACGGGAAGAGATTCGGGATGAGGGTAGAGTTAGGTTTGAAGACTAATTCTTGTAACCCTTATGAGAATCTTGTGTAAAGTTACTCTTTTGATTTAGTGGAACGGAGAGTTGCTCTCTCCCCCAGACTAGGTTGTTTTGACCGAACTGGGTAAACAAATATTCTTGTGTTGTGATTGTGTTCTTTTATTTTCTCTCTGCCGGTTATTTTCCCAACAAGAGATTCGCACGATCACAACTTGCAACTTATAATTGCTACTATTATTTTTTGGTTTTTAATCTCTTTCTAAAGGAAATGAGTGTTGTTCTCTTTCAGATGCAAGTTCCATATACATTCTCAAAGGGAATGAGTATCAATAGTTTAGAGTTTGACGGTCTAATAAGTAAAGTTTGATCAAAAAATTATTTTATTTAATAATCGAATTTGAATTCTTTCGAAACTTGTTATATGGTGAAACTCATTAATCACTTAAATTTAATGATTTGATTGCTATTAAGAGTTTTTTTCTATTAGTACTTGTTATTCTAATTACTCCACTTGTTATGGCATGGGCTGACTTATTCTCTTATATATAAATATAAATGTAAAGAGTCAATTATATGTTATTTTTTTTGAGAATAATACACTTATAGCATATCAATAATCAAAAGGTGTTAAATACAATAAGGTATGTCAACCATAATTTGAGGACTAGCTATATATGAGGCCACCTTAGCTAATCTACGAGCCACCTCATATGCTTGTGCCTAATAAACTCCACATTAGGGTCAATTATATTTTTTATTCTCCTATTTTTACTCCCTCGGTCCCTCCTGATGTTATTAGTTCATTATTTTAAAACTATATGATTTTGGTTTCTCTATCAAATTGAAGTTTTAATAAATTTTGTTATAATTTCATGACTTTGGATCATTAAATACTATCAGATTGTATGTCATATAATTTAAAATATGTTAAATATTTATTTTTAAGTACAAAAATATATGATGGAAAATAAAAATTAAGTATTTTAAATTTGAAAAATCCAATTTCACGTAAGATTAGAAATAAAGAGCTCAAAATTATAAATAAACCCAGATAATATAATAAAAATTCAAACCAATTAGACTCAAATATTCTATGTTTATATAGACTTTTGTACAATTAAATTTATAGTTTTTCCAGCAACATGAACAAATAGATAGTTCTTTCATTGATTCAAATGAAAAGATATATTAATTTTATTTATAAACACATTCAACCATGAGATCTAGTACATGACAATATTGGTTTGAATTTCAAATTCATGAAGAAACACCTTTTAAAAGCACTTATCTTTTGTTCTAAGATTGAAGAGAAGCCATAATTTTATCCTTTCATCATGGCCATGATGATCAAAGAGGCAGATGCCAATTATAAGTACGATGTTTTTCTAAGTCTTAGATGGGAGGACACTTCTTGCACCTTCACAGGCAATCTCAATCATTCCTTGCGCAACAGGAGAATCAAGACCTTCTTTTCACATGAAATTCAATATGATGATGATGATAATGAGCAACTTCAACTTACACCTTCTATTATCAAGGCAATTCATGAATCAAGGATATCAATTGTTGTTCTCTCCGAAAACTATGCATCCTCCGCACGTTGTCTCGATGAACTTGTGGGCATCCTTAAATGTATGAAAATTAAAAACCAACTTGTTTGGCCAATCTTTTACAAAGTGGATCCCTCGGATGTAAGGCGTCAGAGTGGTAGGTTTGCTGCAGCCATCGGTAAGTTAGAAAGAGATTACTCTGAGATGGTGCCCCAATGGAAGGACGCGTTGTTTCAGGTTTCCAACTTGGCCGGTTGGCGTTATGGAACTGAGTAAGTACTATACAATGTCAAATTCCATAATATTTTTTATAGACGAATGTTAGTGATTGATTTTTGAGGGGATAGAAAATTTGTTAGCAGCAATGATTAAACTCTAGTCCTTCTTTCTAATCATCCTAACCGATACTATTGGACTACAACTCCGAGAACTAATACCAAATAGTTGATTACTCCTTCAACATTTGTCAATCACTCAATTGTTTCCAATCAAAGTTTTCAATTACAATCTATAGTTTTGTATTTTTGTGTCACAATATGTTCTTGTGCAGTGCTGATATATAGATCACTGATATTTGTCAATCTTGCTTAACTAGTTTCATTATTTATGTGAAGTAATAACTCTTGAGTCATAAGGAATGTTTAATTTCATAGGTACGAATATGAAATCATCCAAAAGATTGTGGAGTCAACGATAAAATCGTTACCCCGCTATGATGTATTTCTAAGTTTTTGTGGGGAAGATACTCGCTACTCGTTTACAGGATTCCTCTATAATGCTTTGCGTCGTGAGGGATTCAAGATCTTCATGGATGATGAAGGATTAGAGGGTGGAAACCAAATTTCACAAACTCTTCTCAAAGCAATTGAAAAATCAAGGCTTTCAATTGTTGTCTTGTCTGAAAACTATGGATACTCCACATGGTGTCTTGATGAACTTGTCAAGATTATGGAGTGCAAGAAGGTCAAGAATCAATTGGTTTGGCCAATTTTCTACAAAATAGAACAATCAGATGTAAGCAATCAAACAAAAAGTTATGGTAAAGCCATGACAGCACATGAAGATAGATTTGGAAAGGACTCTGAGAATGTCCAAAAATGGAGATCAGCTTTGTCAGAAGTCGCCTTATTGGAAAGAGACCATATCAAAGAAAACGAGTACGTACTAGTGATTACTACTCCCTCCGGTCCTTAATATAAGAGAAACTTTACATTTTAGATTCATTGAAATTTTAATGTATCTAGTCAATAATATGGACTGGATACATTAGATTTTCTATGAATTTAAAAAGTAAAGTTTCTCTTATATTAAGGACTGGAGGTAGTATTAAGTACATTTAGCTTATACTCCATCCGTACTTATTTTTATGATTTTTCAACACTTTTCACACAGTAAATTATTGGGAGTATAATTAATGTGTATAATTGGTGTATAACTATTACTAAATTATCTTTTGTGTCTAGCTAGTATTTGACAAATTGGCAGTAATATTACTTTTCAAATCAAAGATTAATTTTATGAACTAAAATCTGATTGTAGGTACGAATATGAATTTATCAAAAAGATTGTGGAAAAGGCCATTGAAGCTGAAAATCACATGTGATACCAAATTCCATGCGCAAATGATACCTTGAAGGAAGGTTTAAGTTCTTCTTGCATTGACACAGACGCATATATATGCAGAAGGTTTCAAGTTTATTCTGATTTAGTTTGTACTCAAAATTATATATCCACGGTATATATCAAAATTAAAAGGTGTTGTGATTTTGTAGGTATGAATATGAATTCATTAATTAAGATAATAGAAAGGGCTATTGAAGCTGAAAATCACAGATGATACCTACCAAGGCCTTGCACAAATGAGATAACTAGAAGGGAGATTTCAATCAGCACCACCCTAATATATTAAACTAGTTTAACTCTATTATAATTTGCAGGTCTAAAAACACTTCAATATTCATCACGAATTCAAAAAACCACATAATTCGTTACACATACAAATTTATTAGCACAACCAAACAACATCTTAAAATTCAAACTAAAACAGCTTAATACATAAGCACTTATTAACTTGTCTCAAGTTTTCAAGATAGAAAGAAAAGTAGACCAAAAAGTACTATTGTACCATGAAACAAACACATCATTTATTCTGTCCTGATGATGTGTACCACATAATACCATCCATTTTTATTTCAGATTGTGCTGACTGAACTTCATTCTTCCTTATATTTTCATACAATTGCTCTGCCCAACTCCAAGTTGCTGGATCTCCCTGAAAGCAATATCAAATAATGTAAGCAAATTAAAAATGTGAATTAAATTAATTCATAAACTCATATGATAAGCGTTTATACCAAAAGCTGCAAATTATTTTGTTTATCTAAACAATATTATAGTATATTATAAGAATTACTTACACGAAGGTAATTGATGAAAGCGGGGTTAGCAAACACAGCCGGAAGAGAGTTTGTTAATGCAACGCCAGCCCTGCTTTAATATGAAAGAAGTTTTATCAGAAACTTCGTAAAAAGGTATATTCAAAAGAACTTAAGATTATGAAATTGCTCGACTAACCCGGGATTTTGAGACAAACGAGCATAACATGGAATTATAAGTTTCAAAAGCCGAGGTGAAGGTTGTCTTTGAATTTTTTCCATCACCATATTCAAAATTCGACATACAAAAAAGAAACGGTCTGCGGTAGCACATACACAAGCAAGACCATCTTCATCCAACAAAATTTTTTGTAGGATGAAAGTAGCAACCTGCATATACATATACAACTTTCAAATGAGTTTATAAAGAGTAACATCTTTTCCTTACAAACTTATTTTGTAGGAAGGAAACTCACAGTTTTTGACATTTCTTTCCCGATCTCCATGATACGCAAACATAATGGAACGATTTCAGTTGAAAGAAGATAATCTATAACTTCTTTGCTTTTGGCCTGTGAATATATCAAGTATATATTAGAATAGACAATTTGTACATTGCAAATACATATTATGAGAATTTTAGACTCGATATTGTGAAACTTAAATAGATAGAATTCTCTAACATGAACGTAAATGCGTGGTTAGAAATTTCATATTAATTAAAAAGAAAATTTGAACGATATATATAAGTGATAGAGCCAATAAACTTTCTTAAGATTTTAGATTAAAATTTGGTGTTTAACAAAGATTAATTAATACCTTTACCAAGACACCAATGACTCCGAGAGTCGCAAGCCTCAAATTGTCAAATTGGGGTAAGGTACATGTCGTTTCAAGGAAAGGAAACAGAAACTGTGGTATGAAAGCTGCAAATAAGAAAAGGCAAGTGTAAATAACGGAAAAACTAATATATATTTTCTTTTAAATGAGCAAAATCCACAACGAAGAACACACAAATTCAAATTTTTAATTCAGCCACCTAAGAGCTATCTAATCAAGAATGTACACAATCCAAATTTTAACATCAGTATTTTATATTTATTTTTAAAAAAAAACGCATCAATATTTTGACTGTCTGGTCTTAATCACATGACTTCGAAATGTGGCTGACTACATCTAATTCAAATTCAACCCAATTATACAAAATACTCTTTCACATTGGTATTATTCATATGGTATCAAACAAATACCAATGTAATTATCCATCAATACCTCAATAACATGCTCACAATAAAAACTTATTTTAAAACGACTCTATTTATATCAACGTTAAATGAATGTTGTGACTTGTAAAATACATGATTGAATCGGAATTCAGAATAATTAAGATGTATACGAATTAACATTACATTACCATTGATGAGTAACATCCTTGTATCAGGGTGAGATGCCACACACTGCAGTAATAAAAACATGAAAGAAAAGTGTTAGAGAAGATTAATGAAAGTGTACATATGTTAAATACAAAGATTAAAATTTAATTTGTTTGGACAAACTCATCTCACCTGAACTAATGCAAGAACATTGCACACTCGAGTTGATTGTGCAGTAGAAAGAGTTGGTGGTGAAAGATTATCATATATTGAAGTTATTTCCTGAAAAGAAAAAAAAAAGTGTAAAGATTAATTTCCTGACACCCAACCCGTCACAATCAAGAAGTAAATAATATTAACAAGGTACTTTGAGAAACTATAGAGTAAACTATTTGGAATAACTTCAAAATTTAATCATCTATCATACTAATTTACTTCTAACTCTCCCTAATAACCATGTGTCTTTTTATATATACCATTAGTGTAAAGTTTTTACAAATACATCATATAATATATTTTAAAACATATAATATGTTATATTCATTAAGTGATGTGACAACACATATTAGATGTTGTGTAAAATAATCTTATATTGACAGTGCATAATAATTAAACTCTAAACATAAATCGGTGAAAAATTTACATGGTCGAAAAAAGCATAAAAAGAGCGAGAGATAAATTCATAATCTAAACAAATATTAAAATTTTGTAGAAATACTAAAGCAAAGAAAACCAACTAACAAATAATATATAAGTTTGTATATATATATATTTGAAGAATTGTGAGTAATTTATTCAACACTCAATAAAAATTAATCAGTAAATTTGTAAGTCATATCCACAAAATAACTTTTACTAAACTTACACACAGCATACCAGTAATAATACTGCAATAGTGCCAACAGAATGCCACAATAAAGGTGCAAGTTCATGAAATAAGTCCTTCCTCTGAAATATAAGAAAATAGAAAAATACAAAAATTCCGATTATACAAAAATACAAGATAAAGATGTTAAAATTGCAACAAAACATGATTAAGTATAGTATAAAGGGTTAGTCTCACAGTGTAGTGTAACACAAATTAAATCTATGTTGAGATAGTAGAGGAGCACATGGGAAAATTTCTTCAAGATTTGGATTATCCACGAATTTTAGTCAAAGATATTAAAAATAAAAGAATTGTAGGAACCTTTAACAGAATACGATAAGAGTTTTATCAAAGATTTGTTATTCTATAGAATAAAATATTGTGATACATGTGTCACATAATAACCATAATTTTCAAATGGACTTGATGTCGTCAACGTCATTGTTGTTAATGATCTCAATCATTGAATCAGATCAAACAACTGTAATATCGAGATCTCAATTTGACAAAGTAACAACATGAAACATCTGATTTTTATCGCACGACTTATATGGCTAATTGTAGTGAATTCAGGTTCAATTTTTTAGGTCATTTCTTTGTCATATATCATATCACCCTTTATGACACAATTATGAATGGAATCTCATCTTAATTCTCCAAATACCAATTTTATTTTTGACAAGAAAAAATGAAGTTAAAATTACAAAAAACATTTGATTAAATCTAGCAAAAAGGGTTAGTATCACTATGCAATATATCATATAGTTCAAATCTAGGAGCACATTAAATTTTATTGCTAGACAACAACTCTAAGATTTTGATTACTTGTGTGTTTAATGAAATATATTAAAAATAAACAACAATTAAAAGAGAGATTGGTTGAACCTTGGAGAGCACACGAAGAGCATTTTCCCTGAGCTCAAGGTTATCGAGTTCAATAACCAACCGTTTTATGTACGCCACAGATGAGATATTGTTCATCATTGAAAGCAATTGATGAGGTAAATTGACGAGACACTAATCGATTGAGAGCAATTCGGTTTTATTAATTTATATATTTGTAAACGATACTCTGACCAAGAATTAATTTTATATATATATATATATATATTATTCTTTTTAAATTTAGGATGCCAATTTATAAAATATAGTTTACATTTTATAGTGGATAGATGAAATGACAATAGTCATTATAAACACCAGGCCCAGCTAGAGCTGTCAAATGGGCCGGCCCAGCCCAGGCCCATAGGGCCGAGACATCTATTGGGCTTAAGTGGGCCGACCCATTAAGACCCAAGGCCCGGCCCGACAAATTTTTTGTAAAAAAAATTCAATGGACAATAAAACTACATATGCATCGCACACAAATTAATATCCATAAAAAAAGTGAGTGTCATGATTTCATGAAATAATAAATACTTCAAAATATCCATGCAAATCTCATCTTTTTCCTTAGAAAAAAAAAACAAATCTCATCTTTTGTTACTTATTTTATCTAAAGATTTTATGCTAACTAAAATTCCTTATTTTTAGGTAAAATAATTTTTAGATATTTTTTTTAATTCTTTAAGGGGCCGGCCCAAAAGCCCGCGGGGCCAGCCCATGATGGCCCATTACAAAAATAGGCCCGGTGGCCCAGCCCAATAATATTTTTTGGGAATCCCAGCCCGTATAAAACTATAGGGCTCCAGCCCGGCCCATTTTTACAGCTCTAGGCCCAGCCCAGAGATAGTGCAAGCAGGCCTGCAACTTTGGGCTTTGTGTCGGGAAGGATTCAAAACCTTCATGGATGACGAAGATTTGGAGGGTGGAAAAGAAATTTCAAAGAATCTTCTCGAAGCAATTGAAAAATCAAGTCTTTCAATTGTCGTTTTCTCTAAAAACTATGGATATTCGTCATGGTGTCTCGATGAATTTGTTAAGATTATTGAATGCAAGAATACCAAGAATCAATTGGTTTTGCCGATATTTTACAAAGTAGAAGAAGTAGATGTATACAATCAAACAAACAGTTATGGTGAAGCCATGACTGGACATGAAGATAAATATGGAAAGGACTCTGAGAAGGTGAAAAAATGGAAATCAGCTTTGTCAGAGGTTGCTTTATTGAAAGGAGAACATATCAATAAAACTGAGTAAGTATACTCTAGCTCAATCCTTTTGACAATGTTAAATGAAAACTGTGTGGGGATGAATGAAGTAAAAGACCTTGTACTTGTACTTGTACTTGTATATATGTAGGTATGAAAGTGAAGTCATAAAAAGGATAGTGAAAATCAGCTGTGATTCCAAGTCCTTGCTTGAGTGTCAAGTGTCAACTTGAAGGAAGAAATGAAGTTCCTCTTTCATACATTGAAGCATAGTTTTTTTGTGTGGAGTCTCAGGGGTCAGAATTCCATCACTTTGCTTCTTGTAATTTCTCTTTTTAGTTTGGTATGTCTTAGAATTGGAAGTTGAGTTTAACTGATCCTTATAAAACCGGCTTGTAAGGTGAGAATTGTTTCTACTTTATAAATATATATTCAGGCTATCTCGCAACTCATGTGAGACTTCTTAACAGTATATGGTATGTAAGTGCTTTATGAATGTTGTTTGTTCTATAAAACATTTAGACAAAAATTGTATAACCAAATTGATCAACAATCAAGTTATAGAGAGCATTGGAAATTGTTGTTTAGCATATTCATAGTATCATATAGTAGTAGAAACTAAGTTACATATTCAATATACAAAAGTGACTTCACCTCTTCTGCAGAGAATTAACAATTTAGTTCCTGATTTACCATTGCTACACATCAACTCAACCAGCCCAATGAGTATGATGTTTTTATCTCCTTTAGAGTGATTCATACCAAAATAGGATTCACTAGAAATCTCTCTATAATGCTTTGCGCAGCAAGAGATTTAAAATCTTACATGGATGTGAATGGACTCAAGAGTGGAGACCAAATTTTCCACTCTCTTCTCAAAGCATTAGAAGGTCATTGCAATTATTGTTTTCTCTGAAAACTATATGTTTTTCACTTATTGTCTTGATGAACTTGTCAAGATGGTTGAGTGCAAAAAGCTGAAAAACCAACATATTTTGCCAATCTTTGATGATGTTGATCCTTCTGAGGTAAGGCTTATGGAAGGTAGGTTTGGTGAAGCCATGTCTGCTCATGAACATACTTTTGGAAAAGACTCTGAAAAGCTACAGATGTGAAAATCAGCTTTGTTTGAACTGACCAACTTAAATGCATGGCACTTCAAAATAGGGTATGTACTTTGTTCATGATTTACTTTTAATTATAATTAATGAAGAATACAAGGTATACACTCCAACTCGAAATAAAAAAAATACTAGAAAAGTAGATATAGAATAATAGAAAACGATTCCTATCAAATAGGTCAATATATATACACCGGTTATAAAGTAGACACGAGTTTTTAGCGACGACCCACCCCTAAGAACCACCGGCAGGATGGAACTAAAATATAATAAAAAAACGAAGTTCACCATATTCTTCGGCTCCTTATTGATAATCCTTTGCTTGAATTAAAGACTCTACTAGATAGATGTTCCCTTCCAATAAGTTACTTTGACTTTTAGTTATCTGCAGCAGCTCCAAAGATCTGGGAAATTTCCTCTGGTGTCTTGCCTTTTATCATGGCATCTATTTTACTCCAAGTCAGCTTCATGAGACTATCAACTTTCATGTAGCATGCAGATGTTAAAAGATGAAGCAGGGTTTCAGGGTCGACATTGAGAAATTTAGCAATCCAGTCCTTGAGTTCAAAATCCGTCAGCAGTCCAGTACTGTTATGCTTGACATTCTTGCAATATGCAAGGACCATTTCCAACATTTCGCCATTCATTTTATGAACAGAAATGGTATCAACTTCATCATCAACAGAAATGGTCTGAGTAATGTCAGCGAATCTTTCTGACATAAGTGTCACGCCATAGTCACTTACAAGCACAACCCCATCAAAGGATATCAAGATGATATTCTTCAACAAAAAATCAGGACTGCAATTCACTTTCTCTTCCTGCAATTGCTACCAACATGATCTTAGTCTAGTTTTTTTGAAATTGGATGCAATGCTTAATAATTGGAAGACGCACCAAAACATGTTTGAAAAGGAACTGATGCTACATAATCCAATTTTACTGAAATCACCTTTGTACTGTTTTTTCTTGTGCACTCATCAAACTTGAAGTAGAAATCCAAGGTGTTGATAACAAATGTATGTTCAACCTTCTCTCCCGCAACTTTCCGATCAATCTGGATACCAAAATATTAAAAAACAAATGACTAATTTATATTAAATATTAAATACAAAACAATTAAATTTGATCATATTGAGTCAAAAAATAGTACATGTTTATCAAACATATGGAAAGGGGAGTTAGAGACTATTATACCATATCAAATATAGCATGAATTATTTCTTGATGCATCTCTTCATATACCTGTGATGCGATGCATGCCAGGGTTAGAAAAGAGGGAAAATCAAAACAAATAATACTAGAAAAGCGTAATCTGATCACCAACCAACCAACCAGGTGGTAAAAGGATAAGAAGCTGGTTTCTTCAAGATTAGGAAGTAGAATATTTAGGGAATAGAATTTGTTGAGAGGACTAAAAATACTAGTTAGGCGCTCGGTCATAATTTTGTAAATTGACCATCTTTCGAGCAGTACTCTCAGCAAATGTTCATTATCTTGCTTTCCTTGCAGAGATGGCAGAACCTATTAATTAATAAGAAGAAATAATCAATGATTGATTTATATGATTAGTCAGCAAAACAAATGATGAATGAAAGTGTTGTTACTGACTTTTGATCTGATATAGTCTTCACAAGTTTCCTTATACAAATTACATAGTTCGTGGTCGTAACAAGGAAGAGCATTTGGAGAGCACAATTTGAACACGGTCCTGAATGCATTAAGATAAAATCGAAATTGAAATTGACGAATATAAGGTTGTTTCAATGAACTAAATCATCATCTAAATTATTGATACGTACGTATATAGCATGATGTGTTCCTCAGGAGTGAAGTCAGGCTCCGATCCCTCTACTATGTTGAAGAGCTTCACGATCCCTTTCTGCAAAGTCTTTAATCCTTCTTCAAAGGTGATTACATTCCTCCTCCTTGGCACGTTAAAAAGGTTGAAAAGGTTGAAGTTGAATCCAAAAGGCATCGTCGGAGAATGAATGAAGAAAGAAATAAGAATGAGAGCACTATTTTGTTTGCTTCTTCCTTGCTAAAAGTAGTATGAATCTTCAGCTGATTTGTTTCTAAAATCTAATTTCATAAAAGATCTAGAGTTGCTTATTTTATCTCTTTTCATTAAATAAGGTTTCTATATGAGTTTTAAATTATAATCATTAACTATTAGCTTTCAATGTTATGCTGTTATTCACACTCCAAATTAGCAAAGATATATTTATGTTATTAGCATAAAAAATGGTCTGACGCTAAATTTTTTTAAGTTACATTGCAGTTTTTTTGTAGTGTAACTAGTAGAGTCGGAACACTTTCATTTCATCAAACCTTATTCAAACTTCACCACCACAAACTATTTATGAGATAAAAAAAATTGACATTAATGGTTTATTAGAGAAAATTGGTGTGCTAATAGCATTAGGAATGATTTTAGAAATTTCAAAGAGAAAAGATAAGAGGTTGCGGTCTATTCAATTCATCTTGTTAAACTTTGCTTCCAAATTAACATGAAACCTTATTTATTTGCATAAGGTGTTTTGTATAATCTGAAAAATAATAAGCTAATCCAAATGAGCCTTAAATATCTAATTATTGTTAATTTTTAAAAAGTTTCTTTCGAATATTACTTTAAACCTACACTACACGTTTGTTGCAACACACTTCACTCGTAATAGAGACATTGATGTATTTTATTTTCAAAAGAAAGGGACTCCGATAATTCAGAATTCGGCGGAAATGTATAAGAAAAGTCTGATAAAAAACTATTCTCAAACAAGTCATAACCAAGAACATAGTCGCCAGATTTTAAAACATGACCAAGATGAGTCTTCATTCTAACTGTAAAGCCATTATTTCCAAAATCTTTCGCACGAGCAACCTCGACATCAGCTAAACGATATCCATTCACCTCCACATCTTTGAGGACAATATCGAATACAACATATTCAACTAATCTGACTCCTAGTGAATGAAGGTGTAAAGGGTCCTTTCCAATATTGATCAGCATCTAAGTAACATTGCCTCAATGTAAGTGGATCAAGCAAAGTAATTGTTTTGGCAACTCTAGTGCAAATAACTATAGGACCGATATTAGCAACATTATTACGAGGCAGAAATATCAAATCAACGCAACAAATTGGAACGATTTGAAGAGAAAATTTGTATCTATTATCGCAGACTTGAATATGAAGAGGAAACTTACCACTACTGGTCTTGACAGGAAGTTTGCGTGAAACTTACAGCGCGAAATAGAAAGAAAAAACTTGTTGATCATTGTTGTATTTGATTCTCCTAACACCACGATCAGGATGTTTCATATCGATGATTTGCTGCAAACGAAAGAAAGTACGAACTCTTCTGAGGGATCCTCCATCACTTTGAGAGCTTGATGGACTACTTCACTATAATATAGATATATTTTTATCTCCATAAATTTGAGAGCCATCTTCTATTATTATTTTTTGTAGTGTTTGTTATGAATTCGAATAAATTCACACCAATACTAACAAGGAATAAAGAACAAGAATAAGGTTTATTTATCTTCTTATTTGGTATAAAGATGACTTGGGAGAGAGTAACTCTCCTTCAATTAATCTCTAACGTGACCAACAAATTCAATGATTTAGAATATCTAAAGTGGATTCAAATTAACAACCTATATTTATAGATTATATAAATTTTTGTTTTGAAACATAGTATATATATAATTAAAAACAAAAAGAATCTCATTTTGTTTTGAAACATATCTCATCTTCAATCTTAATTATATGTTTTGAAACAGGATTTGCGAGGGTGCACAGTTTTACTGTGAGCGTAACAGCTCTAGATCACATCCTGCTGCAGATTATAAACTGTGTTTTTTTTTAACCTATTTTCTCATAAATAAATTTTGTTGGAGGCACAGTTCTAGCGATTTTAGGTTTTCTCTATTTTCTTTTTTTATTTTGCTTTCTCGATTCCTTGTACAATAGTATCAATAATTGTTATTTTCTATTCAGTTCTTGTATTGGTCTCAACTCAACAATGATCTTGGGAGATTGCACAGGGCTATCATGTTGTTACCTTGCAGTAGCATCAGCTAAGCCTAACTCTAGCAAGTCCAATGGCTCCTCCTCTGCAATCAGACATGGTTTATGCTGTCCAACTGGCGGTTACAGCGGCGTATTATCAATGTCAACGTTGAAGAGGGGCAAGAACACGGTGGTTGCTGGAGCAGGTGATGATGAAGGTCTCACGTACAGGGGTGCTGGCGTTGATATCGACGCAGGTTCCGAACTCGTTCGAAGAATAGCAAAGATGGCGCCTGGGATTGGAGGCTTCCGGGTGGCGGCGATATTACAATTGCAGAAGCTTTGATGGCACCAACTGTTATTTATGTTAAACAGGTCATTCATTCATTCATCTATTTTGATTTTGAAGATTTCTCTCTCTCTCTCTCATATATATATTTTATGAATCAACAGGTGCTTGACTTAGTTAGCAAAGGAGGGGTGAAGGGAATTGCCCATATCACAGGTGGTGGTTTCACAGAAAACATACCCCGTGTTGTTCCAAAAGGACTTGGTGCCCTTATATACAAAGACTCATGGGAAGTCCCTGTAGTGTTCAAATGGCTTCAGGAGGCTGGGAACATACAAGACTCTGAGATGAGATGAACATTTAATATGGGCATAGGGATGGTCCTGGTGGTTAGTCCAGAGGCAGCTAATACAATACTTGTTGATGTTCAAAAAGCTTATCGCATTGGTCAAGTTATAAGCGGCAAGGGAGTTACCTATGCTTAATTTTGGTTTTAACTCCTAATACTTTATTTCTTGTTTGGAAGAATAATTTGTGAATTTCTTAGCTCCATTTCAATTCACTCTTTAGTTCATTAAACGACAACAAATACTTACACATTGATCATCAAAAAAACACTAAATAATATGTATAGTTTGATATATCTCACATGAAAGATAAACGACAACAAATACTTACAAATTGATCATCGATGAAAATATTAAACATGTTATAATTAACTGTAACAAGGTACAAGGTATATATATTACATTATATTTATCTTAAATCCACATCAAAATATTACTAGCAAGTTTTTTATGATTTATTACTAGTACCAATAATACAGTTAACAAACAAATGAATCTTAACAAAAAAAAAATTAATTGAGAAGGTAATCCCAAGAGATTGGTCTAAAGAAATGGGGAGCTCGAGCCTCCATGTAGTGCAAGTGTGTCTTAGGAAGGTTCATATAGAGCAACCAATCACCATTCCTTTTAGGACTAGGCATTGGCATAACATATCCAGCACCACCATTCGGTCCACCCCAAGGAAAATGATAAGATCCAAGCACAGGCTTCCCCCATCCAAAATCCACCTTCGACTCCGGAAACCGTTGGCCGGATGACACAACAAATGTCGGGCCCTCTTCTCCATCAGTGCTACTACAATATATCCTCGCCAACCCTGGAACTGGTCGATGCTCTTCCACCCAATCAATTAGTCCCAAGAAATGCTCCTCCGTCACTGCCTCCTCCAAAAAATTATGAACTCGGTCTGCCACCCAACTTAATGGATTTTCAACCAACTCGTTCGCCAATCTACCACCATAGGGAATTGAGAGCACATTCCCGAAATATGAGCTCATAATCTCTTCCTTGTGTTTGTCACCGTTGCTTAGCCTCTTTCTTCCATCAACAACCAACCCCATTTTTGCAACAATATTTTCATTATCAGTTGAAGCTGCCGCGGCAACCATCTTCCACAGTAAAGCAGAAAATGATTCAAGTTTTGACCGCTTAACACTGCCACTATTGTTTGAGTTGGCTTGTGATTGCATGTTGTTTAGTTCTTCACTTGTTACATAGTATATGCGACTTATTATTGGATCAGTTTTAATATCGGATTCAAGCTCAAGTGCAGGTGGAGGAGGTAGATCAGAGAGGGGGACGTACATGTCATAAAGTGAAGGATGGATGGAAGGTGGGCGTCGTGGGGTCAAAAGAGATCTCCGAAAACAAGGTTGTGTTGTTGGAATGAATGATTTGTTATTCTTGTGTCGGGCTATCTCGGCCCAAGATACAAGGAACATATTTGTAGAATAGGCATCCGCTATACGATGGTCAAAAGTGCAAGCCACTACTAATCCACCACATTTCATCCATGTTGCCTGCACAATAACAATGACTATTAAAACACTTTTTAATACTAAGTATATTTTTTTCAACCAATAATGAAAATTTTGTTGCAATAAATTAAAATGAGTGCATGCAAAAATATCGCACAACAAAAATCTTTTACTATTACAAAATTGAAAGGAAACAAAAAAATATTTTAGATCTTTTCGAAATGTTGTTTGACTGTATCTAACTATATAGAAAGAAAAAAAAACTTGACTTAGGCACTAAAATAAATACTAGTTGAATAAAACTACTTTGTATATAGACATGTTGCATTATTAATATTGTTTTAAAATTAATATTTCACCTGAACAGCAAGAACACCATGTTTCTTCTTTGGAACAAGCTTCCCTTCAACACTTTCATCTGGATTATACAAATTTAGAGATTGTAATTCAACATCAGCAAAAGCTTCAATAAAATCAACACCACGGTTGTTGCAAAGTAACTCAGGTTCACCCATGGAATTTTTCACCACTTCACCAGCAAAGGCATAATAAGAAACAAGAGTCTCAGCTAATGAATTTTTCAAACACTCAATAATATTATGGTGGGTGCCAATAGGAATTATAGGTTTATTGTAGCAAAAGAACACACTAACATCAACAGGAGGAAGAATCAAATCAAGATTTGATAGTGGCAACCAATGTTCTTGCATTGGTAGTGCAGCTGCCACTGTTTCCTCGTTGGTCATATTCACAATGAATTCAACTTTTCCAATACACATTTTTGGTGATAAGATTGATTCAAAGAAAATAAAAATAGTTATAAGGTTGAGAAAAATCAATTAGTGGAAAATGTTTTACACTAGTTTGTTTGATTGTTATTTGGTGAATAAGCTAGAAGGGTATGCATGTATTTATAGAAAGAATAATAGAGGTTATGTATGTCACTCATGATGTGTGATTTTGGTCGGTAATAAATATTTTTATTTTACTATTCAGAATCAAAGTCAATCTTGGTAGCATGTAAAAATTATTTATTCAATATGTAAAAATTATTCATAGAGATAATTTCCAAAGTTTGCCGTCGTTTAGAATATGCTTCGTTGTTCTTTCGTGGAAAAGCTATATTTGAGTGATGTGTGATGAGATATATATAATATATATATGAGAATTCAAATATACGACATTAGGAGATGATTTGATCAAACTAACTGATCAATTCAAAATATACGTCTTTTTGTATATTTTTAGTGCCTAAAGACAGAATCCTCATACTTGCATTGTGAATATGTCATGCTTCACGTACATGGGGACATATGGAGAATACACGGTTTTTTTTTTAAATGAAAAATATATTATATTAATAATATAAAAAAAAATATATATATATATATATTGGAAGATGTTAAAAAAAATAAGGAGATATTAAAAGTACACTCCACCAAAATTCAACAATTTCTAAAGTGAGATGGAAAAACAAACAGACAAAAAATAAAACTGCAAGAAAACAAGAAGATACACCATCAACTAAAAATACTCAAAAGACCATCCCGAAAAGAAGAAATCCTCAGGAAAAAGAGACAAGGATCAACATACAAGTAAGACAAAATAATGAAGGACTCCATCACTCCAATTGCCCTTATCATCAAGACCAAACATGACACCCCAACAAACTCTTATCAATTTCAACATAAAGTAAGGTGGATACTACACTCATAAAAGAAACAAAAGGCGCCAGAGTTTTTACCTAAATATTATTTTCACGATGAATGATATCATCACAATCACTTTAGGGTGATCCAATATATATAGATTCATTCCGGCTCAACATATTTAGAGCTTCAAAGCAAGCTTTATTGCAAGATATTTAAAAATAAATATAATGCACGATTTACAAAAATAAATTATAAGTTTTGAATTTGGATACGGAAGAATATAAAGTTTTTATATTGACTTAGGGTCTATTTGGATTAGCGGATTTTTTAGCTTGTAAAAATAGTTTATGCAAATAAATAAATTTTATGTTAATCATAGTTCTCGCAAGTAAAAATTGCATCTTCATAAGTTATTATTTCATATAATACCTCAACAAACTTATAAATAATATATAAAAACTTATTTATTTGTATAAGTTGTTTTACATAAACTGAATAATAAGTCAATCCATAAGGACTCTTAAGCGCTAATTGAATTCATTTATTTAAGCTTATTAATTAACATAAACTTTATAATTAAGATTGTTTGGGAGTACTTACGAAACAACTTATATAATACATTTCATAATTTCTTCCCAGCTTATTTTTACAAGTTATTTAATTTAAGGCCTGTTTGGATTCGGCTTATTTTGAGCTTATGAAAATAGTTTATGTAAATAAATAAAATTTTATGTTAATTCATAAGTTTTTACCGACAAAAATTGTAAGTGTTGTTTCATCAAATTACCTTTAAAATCTTATAATGCATAACTGTTCTGGTGAACAAATAAGGGGGGTGATAAATAAATGGGTCGTATGTGAGAAATGAGAAATTTCTTATTAAATTTTTTTGTGAACCCTTTACAATGAAGCATAAGCTCCTATTTATAGATTTCTCTAGGTAGCAGTTGTGGACTACCACGATCATGGATACCCCATGATCGAGGCGGTTTCTTCTTCCTCCTCCGTCTCCCACGTGGTGGTGATGGGCGGTTATGCTCCTGTTTCGGTGGTGATCGTGGTAACAGAGGGTGGTTATCTCCGTGTACGGCGAGATGTACATACTGGGTCTTCATAGGGGCAGTTGTATCTGAGGCGAGGGCGCCGTCCATGTGGTGTGTCGCCTCCGCCTTGCTTTCCCGCCAAGTTTGTTTGTTTGAATTTGATAGGTTGTGTAATTGGGCCATTTGATCATTGAGCCTATACCATTTATTTTTGGGCCTTACCCCAGTCCACAGCCCCCCAAGCACGAGGCTCAAAGAGGCGAAGTGGTGATAGTGGGAGTTAGGCCAGTCGTGATGATCGTGGGGGTAACTGCCTGTTTGTTTCCCTTGACATGCGTCGCCCCTCTCCTATAAATAGACCTCATGATGGTTTTGCTTTCTGTCTACATTTTCCAGATTTCTTTCTAACTCGTTGTGTCTTTTTTCGTTTCTTATGGCCATGGATCGGTCCATTCCTGCGTTGGAGTCGCCTGCTATGCCTGCTATTAGGCGTGTAAGGAATAAAGTGGAGGAAAACATAGAGGAACTCATAGACAATGTGGGGGAATTCCAGCTTTACGTCGAGGAACTCAATGATTACAAGTGGCGCCTGACGAATGACCAGAGGATCTTCTTGGATTTGGCCTTATAGTTGTCTCGCCGCTTGGAGAAGGATGTCGCTTTCATCGAGACCACCAATGCGGTTTTCAAGTGTTACAACGATCTTGAAGACACGTTGGAGCAAAAGATATCTGTTACCAAAGACAGTATTGACTTGCAGGAGGAATCGTTATATCTCAATCTGTCTGCCGAAGAGGCCGTTGAAAATCGTATCGAAGTGTTGGAGAAGGAACTCCGTCCCCTTAGGACCTTTCGTTTGTAATATGCTTTGATGTCTTTGTATTTGGTGTTTGCTACTTCCCTTGTACTCCTTGGTTCCATAATTAATGAAGTCTTTGTTTTCTTCATAATATTGCATTTTTCGTATTCCATATCCCGCCTTTGGGCGTGACCTTATAATTGGCGAGGTAACGGCTCGCCTCAGGACACGCGTCAATCATCGCAACGCTTTAACTTTTTTCTTTCCAAAACGTTTCAACTTTTCAAATAGGTTTCTTCTACCGGTGCCATTGGTTCTATATATATGTTACTTCCTTCATCTTGCATTCCTCATTCCAATCGAAAACTCTTGACTATCCTCTTTGCGCTAACTTCTGATTTTATTTTCCGACGGGAGTGTACGTTCATAACCGCTCTTCTCGCGTGATTTTCGCTAGCCACGTTCTTCAAATTTAAAGTGGTAACCGCTCCTTTAAACCAGGTATAAACCGCTATTTCTGCCCTTTTTCCTTTTTGTTTTTATTTCGCGATTTAGGGTTTCTAGGGTTTTTCTGTGAGAATGGTCATTTTGAGAGACCTTGGTGATGTTAATGAGGGAGATTCTTCTCGTCCTCCCCCTGTTGGTTGTCCTTTAGAACGCCAAATTCTTGATCATTTTACTAGGCCCGACGGGTCGTTGAACTACTCCGGTTACTTCACCGAACTTTTGGGGGTTCCTATTACTCATAGCGATCTTGAGAGCAATAGTCGCAGTTGTGGTAGTGATTGTGTAATAATTTCCCCTTCGTCTTTCACAGGAAAACGAAGAGACGAATCGCTTGCCCTAGTCGCAGTAGGCTCCGAAGTCGCAACCATGAATGTGTCTTCATTGTATGATAGTGCTGAGAGAGTGGCGGAGTTCAGAGAGAGGTTTGATGTCCCTGGGGATTTTGAGGAAGATGAGGTTGTGCTAGAGCTGGTGGGTGAAGGCGAGTATGTGATTGGCGTGCCTTCTTCTGGCCCAACCTCTTTTTACATGTATACCAAATTTATAGAAGACTTTCACCTTTATTTCCCTTTTACTGAGTTCCAGCAATCCATGCTCAGGGTTCTCAACATTGCTCCTACTCAACTTAGCGCCAACAGCTGGTCGTTTATTAAGGCCTTTGAACTGATTTATTTTGGCTTAGATATCCTTGACCCTTCAGTGGCCGTCTTCTTCTCTTTTTATCATATAAAGAACCTTAGTCCCAATTCTCTTGTCTCTTTGAGTGCCCAGCCCAATAGGGGTTTGTTTAGCTTGTATAGCTCTAACTACAAAAATTATAAGGATACCTTCTTGCGTGTTCGTGGCGCTGAGGGGATTCAAAACATTATGTATTCGCCTGAGGGTGAACCTCTCTTTCCCTTCCACTGGACCTCTAACCCTAGGTTAGTTAAAGGCGTCATCTAGTCCCAAGGTTGAGGGGGAAGTCAAGTCTCCTACCAAGAAGAGATCCAAGACCCTGTCTCGGAAATCAAAAAGAGATGACAGTTTGGCGGAGGAGTACAAGGATTTGGTCGAGACCGAGGACCCGCCCAAAGAAGGTATTCCTGCTACTGATGAGGCTGTGGCTGGGGCGAGTCACACTGGAGGGGCTTCGCCCTGGGATCCCCTTTTTGACCCTGTGGCTTTCTTGGCGAGGTCGGTGGACATGGCGGGGAGCTCTGCTCGTTTCGATAGCACCGGCTCTGATGAACTGATGAGGATGGCTCTTGGGTACGAGCTCAAGGGTTTGCTTCTGAACTATGCCCTGGCGTCTCGTCAAAGGGCGGAGCTTGCCGGTGCCAAGGAGAAGGAAGCTCTTGTGGAAAAGAACTTGGCTACCCTTGAGGATGATGTCAGAGCTGTCAAACTCAGGTGTGAGCGTGACGTGAAGGCCCTGAGGGAGAAACATGAAGAGGAGGTTGCTCGGTTGACCAAGGAGTATGAAGGGAAGTTGGTGATAGCTCAACGGGATCGTGAGGCTGCCCTTAAGACCGTGACTGCCAAGGATGAGCGTATCAAAACTCTGGTTAAGGATAATGAGGCTGCCCATGCTGCACTGGCCTCTTTGAGGGAGGAAAAGATCAAGTGGGAATCTGACAAGGATACCCTGGAGGCGACTATTGGGGAGCAGTTCGAGGAGGGTTTCCAACTCGCCTTGGATCAGGTGAAGGTCCTCTTTCCTGAGATTGACAGAGATCGACTTGGAAAGGCGGATGCCATGCTGATGGTTGAAGGTGACAAGTTGGTATCTTCCGCTGATGGACAGATAGTGCAAGACACGCCGAATGCTGAGGCGTCACCTAAGGCATCGCCTGATGAAGGGTCTCCTGCTGCTGAATAGTTTCTTTCTTCCGTTGATGCTGCTGCTCGCCTTTTGTTGTTCCGTTGTCTTATTGATTAGACTTTGTTGTCGCCCCTGCGTGGGCTTATTATATTTTGTAATGACAATATTTTGGTGCCCTTCTGAGGCTTTTTCTAATTTTATGGATATCATCTTTGCTTCCGTCTTGTCTTTATTTGACGTTAACTGCTATCCCTGTTGTTTTAAATGTGTGTGAATCTTCTATCTTTTTGCCAAAAAGCGAGATGAAGTGTGCTTTCTATGGCGTTGTATGATGTGACGCCCTCTATGGCGTGATTTCCTATGTTTTTCCGGTCAGGATTTTCTGTTTAAGTCTTCCTTGATTTCCGCGCGCCTATTGAAACGGTCAATCCCTCTTTATTGCGGTGGTTGTAACTATCCTCCCCATTAATTTTGGGTGCAGTTATTTAGGTTTAGTTTCTACCATCTCCGTTTATAAATAGTGTTTGCCTTCTTTCCTTTCCATTCATCATCTTTCAATCGATACTTCTCTTCCTCCCTATTCACTGATTTGAGATGGATAGAAAAAATCCAAAGAAAATTGTCGCTAAGGGGTCTAAATCCCAGAAAGGGAAGAAGACATTAGCGGCTTCTGCTTCCTTATCCAAACGCACCACTATGTCTAGAAAAGTTAAGGCGAAACACCCTTCGGTTTCGCCAAGTTCTTCGAGTTCTGATGACATTGACGAAGATTATGCTGAGTTCTTGAAGACCTACGTTCCTGAGGAGTTCTACGTTTATAAGCCCTCTCCACTTAAAGATGAGGGTTCCCAAATCACTGTGGAACCTGCGGCGAGGACGCCGAAATCTTCGAAGGTGAAAACCTCCAAGTGACGTCCCTTGTGGACGAGGATGATGGATCGGTGTCCCCTGATCTGGCTTGTCAAAGTGGAAATATAATGCCAGGGGTTTCCGATTCTTCTTAGGGTTATGCGAGTGTTGATGCTTATTGTAGTAATAGGTTAAGCACTCATACACTTTTCAATAATCGGGTGATAAACAAGTTGTTTATGCGAGTGTTAATGAGTGTAGTGTTAACACTTTGTACACCCTTTTGAATTTGATGTAATTTCCTTTGAATTTGTATCCAAATCTGATGTAGTTTTCTTTGAATTTGTATGCGAATTTGATGTAGTTTTCTTTGAATTTGTATCCTATCCTTAATGAATGAAATCAGATTTTGGAGTACTTTGTTGTTGCTTTCGTTGCCTTTTCAATCTTTATTTTGAATAATCATCTGAGTAGTGCTTCAATCTGTTTTTTCATGGTGTGACAACTGAATATAATAACATATGCTAAAGTTACCTTTTATTCTTCCTTTATGACGTGTGTTTTGGGCGTCACTCTTTTGATAGGTTACGCCTTGATGCTTTGATACGTTTTTCTATTGTATTTTCCTCGTTCCCGACTCGTGAGTTTTATGGGTAACGTTTTGGACTTTCAACCATGCTTTATTATTCTGGACGTCCCCCACTGAAAAGTTTAAAGGGTAGCGCCTAGGGATTTCAACCCATTTCCGTCGTATCCAACTCGTAAGATTTACGGATAGCGCCGTGTCTTTTTTAGACGTTCCCTACTCGTAAGATTTTACGGGTAACGCCTTGGAATTTCAACTCATTTCCGTCGTATCCAACTCGTAAGTTTACGGATAGCGCCGTGTCTTTTTTAGACGTTCCCTACTCGTAAGATTTTACGGGTAACGCCTTGGAATTTCAACTCATTTCCGTCGTATCCAACTCGTAAGGTTTACGGATAGCGCCGTGTCTTTTTTAGACGTTCCCTACTCGTAAGATTTTACGGGTAACGCCTTGGAATTTCAACTCATTTCCGTCGTATCCAACTCGTAAGGTTTACGGATAGCGCCGTGTCTTTTTTAGACGTTCCCTACTCGTAAGATTTTACGGGTAACGCCTTGGAATTTCAACTCATTTCCGTCGTATCCAACTCGTAAGGTTTACGGATAGCGCCGTGTCTTTTTTAGACGTTCCCTACTCGTAAGATTTTACGGGTAACGCCTTGGAATTTCAACTCATTTCCGTCGTATCCAACTCGTAGGGCCTGTTTGGTGCGCAGGATAGGATAGAAACATGATAGGATAAGAACTTGGATAAGAATAGGATATGATAGTAATATGATAAACTTATGCTATCATGTGTTTGGTGCAGACATGATAAAAAATAAGGATAACATTTTAATAAAAATTAAAAATAAAATTGAAACAAAAATGAAAGTAATCCAAAAACTTCATCTTAAAATCAAGCTTCACCCATATTCTTTAAACTAATGGGCGCAGCACACACATAAGCCACAATTTATCCTTGACAAATCTAACTTCATCCATTAGTGCAACTTCATCGATCCATCACTGCAAGAAACACCCAACAAACACCAGAAAAACCAAAAACACTAATAAACCTTCGCCGTTTCATTTTTTAACAATTAACTTTTCATCATATTTTTAATTGACAAAATAAACAATGAGTAATGAAATAATTGAAAATGTTTTTGTCACAGGCTAAGGCAAACAAACAAACAAACAAAAAATCTCAGAAACAAATTGAAATAGAACAAAAGTGAAAGAGAGAGAGGGAAAAGTGGGGTTCTTGATTGAATGAGAAACGGCAGAACGGGGGAAGGAAGGAGAGAGAGAGAGAGAGAGAGAGGGGGGGGGGGGGAGAGAGAGGGAGGGAGGGAGGGAGAGAGAGGCAGGATCATGGTCACATACTCACATCGTGACGGTGGGAGTTGCAGTAACGGAGAGAAGAGTCGTTGGTGTGTTGTAGGTTTGAGCGCAATTCTTATCATGTTGGTAACCCACCAAAAATTAAGGATTAAAATAACAAAGAAGCAACAGGATAGGATTAGAAATAGGTTTAATTTATCCTTTCCTATTGGTGCACCAAACAATGGATTGAAGTATGATAGGATAGTTTTATCATATCCTGTCTCACTATCCTACGCACCAAACGGGCCCGTAAGGTTTACGGATAGCGCCGTGTCTTTTTTAGACGTTCCCTACTCGTAAGATTTTACGGGTAACGCCTTGGAATTTCAACTCATTTCTTGGACGTGTCGTCAGCATATATGTTAGTTTTTCACAAACCAAAGAATTTAAAACGGTGGGCCTCAATAAAAACTCTTATTTTCACAGGAGAAAAGAGTGTCCCATCGCTATTTATTAATTGGAAGGGAAAGGTTTCAGTACATTTTGTGATACACATGCAATAACTTGTAAAAAATAACAAAAAAAAGTTATACGCCGTGGCGTTGCTTTCCTCGTTTCATGTGGCCGTTTTAACTGTAGTAGAACCTGAGATTGGCCACATTCCACGTTCTGTGCAGGACTTCTCCTTCCATTGTTTCCAGCGTGTAAGCTCCTCCTTCAAATGCTTCATTGATTCTGAAGGGGCCTTCCCAATTTGGTGCTAATTTTCCTCCTTTATCTTTTCCCATGGGTCGTTTGAGGACCAAGTCTCCTTCTTTGAATCTTCTTGCTATAACTCTAGTATTGTATCTTCTTGCCGCTCTCTGCTTTGATACGAACTCCCTAAAGTGGGCTTTGTCTCTTAGTTCTTGCATTAAATCTAGATTCTCTTCCAATGCTCCCGAATTCTCCTCTAGCGTAAGGGTGTCTCTTCGCCAGCTTGGCGGATTAATCTCTGCGGGAATCATTGCATCTGTGCCACATACCATGGTGAAGGGTGCCTCGCCTGTTGAGGATTGGGGCGTGGTGTGGTATGACCATAAAATTGGCAAGAGGTGGGCGACCCATCCTTCGCCTTTGCTCGCGATTCTCCTCTTGATTGCTCTTAAGATTACCTTGTTAGCTGACTATGCTTGTCCATTAGCCCGGGGGTGCTCTACAGAGATGAAAGTGTTTTGTATACTTTTTTCTTTGCAGAATTGGACCACCTTTTCACTGGCGAACTGGGTTCCGTTATCGGATACGATGTATTTGGGTAGTCCGAATCTGCAGATGATTTTCCTCCAGTAAAACTTCTTAACCTGGTCCGCTGAGATGTTTGAAAGAGCTTCTGCCTCTATCCATTTGGTGAAATAGTCAATTGCCACTATGATCCACTTTGCCTGTCCTGCTGAGGCGGGGAAAGGTCCTAGGATATCTGTCCCCCACATGAAGAAAGGCCATGGGGACAGAACGGATTTCAGTGGCTCTCCTGGAGCGTATTGTAAGTTTGCGAATCTCTGACATTTGTCACAAGTCTTGACGTATCTGGCGGCGTCACTGTGTATTTCCGGCCAATAAAAACCTGCCCTGAGAATTTTGCCTGCTAGGGCTCTCGCCCCGATGTGGCTTCCACATGATCCTTCGTGTATTTCCTCCAATATTCCCTTAGCTTCCTCCTGACTTACGCAAAGTAGGATTGGGCCTGAAAATCCTCTCTTGTAGAGCTTGTCACCTAGCATGGAGTACCATGCCGCCGCTCTCTTTAGCCTATACGCTTCCTCTTTTGCTGCTGGTAGTTCGTCTTTTTGGATGTATCTTATGATTGGCGATCTCCAATCTTCCGCTTCAATGACCATCATGACTGCTTCTTCCGTGATGCTGGAATTTGCAATTGTTTCCTGAATGAAGGTTCTGCTGCTTCCTGGTTTTTTGGTGCTTGCTAACTTTGACAACAAATCTGCTCTTGCGTTCTGCTCTCGTGGTACGTACACCAATTCAAATGATTTGAAATGGTTCGCCAGGTTACGTACTTTCTCCAAGTATTTGACTAACTGTGGGTCTTTCGCCTGGAACTCTCCTGATACTTGGTTCGTCACCAATTGCGAGTCGCTTTTCGCTTTAAGGTCCGTGATGTCCATCTCTTTTGCCAGCTTCATTCTGGCGAGCAGAGCTTCGTATTCCGCCTGATTGTTGCTCGCCTTGAACGCGAATCTTAGTGATTGTTCAATGAGGACTCCGTCTGGGCCTTCTAACATTACTCCTGCTCCGCTTCCTCTAATGTTTGAAGCTCCATCAACTGATAAGGTCCAAGGTTGTTCCGTGTTTTCTTCTGCAGGCGTCGTAAGCTCTAGCACAAAGTCTACTAATATTTGCGATTTGATCGCGCCTCTTGGGGAAAAAGTTATGTCAAATTCTGACAATTCTACTGACCATGCCACCATTCTTCCTGCCAGGTCTGGTTTTCTTAATACATTTTTGATGGGGTAATCAGTTTTGACCACTATCTTGTGGCTTTGAAAGTACTGTCTTAGCTTCCTTGCCGTCGCAATTACTGCCAATGAGAGCTTTTCAATCTTTTGATACTTAGCTTCCGCTCCTTTGAATGTCCTGCTGACAAAATATATGGGTTTTTCTTCTCCCTTTATCTCCTGTACCAACGCAGAACTGAGGGCTTTGTCAGAAACGGCGAGGTACAGGTATAAGGTGTTATCTTTCTCCGGGCGAGTCAAAATCAGAGGCGAGGCGAGGAAAACTTTTAAGTTTTGGAAAGCTTCTTCGCACTGAGGGCTCCACACAAATCTCTCACTTTTCCTAAGTGTGGAGAAAAAATGAAATGCTTTTTCCCCTGCGCAGGATAAAAATCTTGATAGCGCCGCGATCCTTCCTGTCAGCTGCTGAACTTCTTTGATTGATGTAGGGCTCCTCATGTCAATGATCGCTTGGCATTTATCTGGGTTCGCCTCTATTCCTCTGTTAGTTAACATGAATCCTAAGAACTTACCAGATTGTACTCCGAACGAGCATTTGGAAGGATTTAGGCGCATGTTGTATTTCCTTACTGAGGCGAGGATGTCACTTAAATCTTGGTCATGCTCGCCTGCTTCTGCTGTCTTCACTACCATATCATCGATATAGACTTCCAGGTTTTTCCCTATCTGTTCCGAAAATACTCTGTCCATTAACCTCTGGTAAGTGGCTCCTGCATTTTTTAGTCCAAACGGCATGACGTTGTAGAAATAGTTACAAGTATTGGTCATAAATGCCGTGTGGGGAGCGTCGGCGGGATTCATCTTGATCTGGTTGTATCCTGAGTCTGCGTCCATGAAACTGAGTGTTCTGTATCCTGATGCTCCGTCTATCAATCTGTCGATGTTGGGCAAGGGATAGGGATCTTTTGGACATGCTTTGTTCAAGTCTGTGAAGTCGACGCACATTCTCCATTTTCCATTTGCCTTTTTTACCATCACCACGTTCGCTAGCCACGATGGGTATTTAATTTCCTCTATGAATCCCGCTTCTTTTAGCTTTGTTACTTCCTCCGTGATTGCTGCTCTTCTTTCTTCGCCGACTTTCCTTTTCTTTTGTGAGATGGGTTTAGTCTCGGGGGAGATGGATAGCTTGGGAGATATCCTTCTCTAAGAAGTGGTAGGCTGGGAATCGTTTTACCGCAGCCCCACGGTGGGCGCCAAAATGTTCTGGTGAACAAATAAGGGGGGTGATAAATAAATGGGTCGTATGTGAGAAATGAGAAATTTCTTATTAAATTTTTTTGTGAACCCTTTACAATGAAGCATAAGCTCCTATTTATAGATTTCTCTAGGTAGCAGTTGTGGACTACCACGATCATGGATACCCCATGATCGAGGCGGTTTCTTCTTCCTCCTCCGTCTCCCACGTGGTGGTGATGGGCGGTTATGCTCCTGTTTCGGTGGTGATCGTGGTAACAGATGGTGGTTATCTCCGTGTACGGCGAGATGTACATACTGGGTCTTCATAGGGGCAGTTGTATCTGAGGCGAGGGCGCCGTCCATGTGGCGTGTCGCCTCCGCCTTGCTTTCCCGCCAAGTTTGTTTGTTTGAATTTGATAGGTTGTGTAATTGGGTCATTTGATCATTGGGCCTATACCATTTATTTTTGGGCCTTACCCCAGTCCAATAACAATTTATTTATTTGCATAAACTGTTTCACATAGCTCAAAAATAAGTTTTTTGAATCGGAAGTTCAAAAATAAGTTAATTCAAACAGGCGCATAGTTTATAAAAGAAGCTTATGGCATATACAAAAACGATGTTATTTTATTTTATTTTTGTCATAGAATTATCTCATAAATTTATACATAATTACTTATCACAATAAGCATTTGTGTTATACTCCATATAAGAAATAACTAAGCTGGACAAACCTCTATAACTAATTTATTTATCATCCTCACTAATTTGAGGGATACTTTCAAATGTGAATTTATGCATGATCTCAAAATCTTTGTTTTGAACCAAATATAATTATATCATGATCCGGGCTCGCTATAAAATGAACATGCGATATACTATTGCACATTGAATTAAATATTAATCTGCCTCTCAAATGTTGAATTCCAGTCAAACTAGCTTATGTTCCTTTTTAGGGAAGAGTGGTGTTATCAACCCATCCAACATTAATTTAGTTGCCAAAATGAATACTTCTAATACTATACTTTAATCCCATTCCACCATTAGAACACTGCAAATATTAATTATAATTACTATTCTTTGTGACCTTGGTAGTTGCTAGGTATATCAACTTTGTTACAAGTACCTTTGTTTTGGTCAAGCTACAAAGTACTTTTTTACAATATTATTAATATTTTTTGGTGTATAAAATGTGAAACCTCAAAAGATTACGGTCTGGGTTGGTGTAGTTTTTTTTATATTGAATTATGATCAACTAGAATCGGTTTGAAGGGGTGGCAAAAATCCGCAAACCGATTCAAACCAAATAATCCGAACTGAAAATGGTCAACTGGGCAAGTCATTACTGATCGCCGGGTTGTCAGTCGCACATTTTTTTGTTTTAGACGGGTTGAAATGGGCGGATTCGGTTTTCTAAAATAAATCCAACGGTACCCAAACCTGTCCGAGTTATATAAACTGCAAACTTTTGTTTTATTTGATATATAAAACATGATGAAGTGAACTGGACATATCTCGAGACACAATCTCAAAACTTGTTACCATTTGTTTCCTTGAAAACTGAAAACATGAAACTACTAACTAGTAGTTGAAAACCACTAGCTTTCTCTACTCAAATACTAATACCATCATATATTTATTGTTACTATTTTATTTTATGTTACACTTCATTATGTTTCATTTGCACTTTCTCTTCGCACCACACAATTGAGGTTATTTTATTTTATTTTTTAGATAATTTTTCATTCGTTAGTTCAAAATCGAATTAACCGACCCGTCAAACAGTCAATCCGCACAAACCGTATCCGTAAAAACCGAAATTTTAAAAAGGGTCGGATTGAGACTTATTATTGCAACTGCGGGTTGAGATGAGTGGTATTTTTGGGCCCAATTCCGCTATATCCAACCAATTGTCCATCTTATTAGTTTATCAAAGAAGTTTATGATAAAATAGTTTATAAAAATACAATTTTCATTAGTGGGAACTTATAAATTAACATAAAACTTTATGTATTTGCATAAGTTGTTTTTCATAAGATCAAAAATAAACTAATTCAATTATTGCTATTTTTAAAAAAATCTCTTTCGAATATTATTTTAAACCTACACTACACGTTTGTTGCAACACTCCTCATAATTAACTATTTTCTAAAAATGCACACTATAAAATACACACATCATTCGTAATAGAGATATTGATGTATTTTATTTTCAGAAGAAAAATCAGACAAAAAATTATTCTCACTAAAATAATCTGATAAAAAACTATTCTCACTAACGATTAAATTAAGATTTTTTCGAACAATCAATCTTAATGAAAGTTCATTAAGTCAATGACTTTGACAAAATTTATATTAGTCCAAAACTACTTCCAAACTTAGACCTTAATATACTCCACCACCACATTGGTACTATATGAAACCCTATAGGAGAAGAAGACTCATTACAGTTTCCGAGTTCCCACAAATATAAGATATATATCAAATGAAAGAGACTCCATCTTTTATTCTAGACTAGACTAGACTAGACTAGATACAAAGGAAGAGATTATTCAACATATATATAACTAATAAAATTCTGAAAATGCACAAATCCTCAACACAAAAACTATATCAAGGAGTCAAAGACAACCATTTATTTAATAGCAAGTTACAATATCTGATTATTAGGATGCTGATGACGATCCAACAATATCATTGTTTCCTCCTCCATGATGAACTTGGTTGTCCCTAACATTGTCATACAATTGTTGTGCCCACATCCAAGTTGCTGGGTCTTCCTGAATGCATATAGAGTATCAAATTTAATAATGTAAAAACAAAGTACAATGTGAATGACCTCTTTATAAAGGCAAGTGAAATTTCTCAAGCACTAAAATTGAGTATTTGAAGAAACTTAACTTTATCTAGTTATTATCATAACTTAAATTTCCCAAAGTAAAACGCTTATTAATAAGTCATATTTGTACTAGTGTATGCATTATAGTGTTAGAAGTAATTTTTTCCTTGGACACAATCCTCAACAATAATTTAGTACACTATACAAGATAAATGTATTTTAGCATCGAAAATTTAGGGTCGACCATAAAATAATTAATCACATTATCCGAACAAGGTCTTTGTTATATTATATGAATTACTTACACGAAGGGAGTTAATGAAAGTCGGTTTTCCAAACACATTCGGAAGAGAGGTTCTTAATGCATTGCCGGCCCTGCTTTAATATGAGAGAAAAGTTTTATTAGAAATTTTGAAAGGGCAAAAAGCATGTTCAAGAGCACTTAAGATGATGAAATTGCTCTACCAACCAACGATTTTGTGACAAACGAGAATAGCATGGAATTAGATGCTTCAAAAGACGATTTGATGGTTGATATTCAAGATTTTCCAACACCTTGTCCAAAACTCGACCGACGGCCAAAAACCGCTCTGGTCTAGCACAAACACAAGCCAAACCATCATCATCTAACAAAATTTTCTCAAGTATTAATGTTGCAACCTGCATATACATATACAACTTTCATTATGAGATATTGGTAGCTAAAAATAATTGTGAGTGAACTTAGCTTTTACATATAAAAGTACATGAAGCCAACACTAATTAATAAGTAACTTTTTATATCCTCTAACTACACAAGTGTAAACCAGCTATAAGGCAAAAAAAGACATGTGTCAAGCCCACAATCACCTAGAGCAAAATCTTAGGTGGACAACAAGACAAAAATTTTACTTCAATTGGGAAATTTTTTGAATATGTTTTCCCTCCTTTCATATCCTTGCTTAATGGGCCAACATATGAGGCAGAGGGATGGTTCAGCCCACGCAAGCCCAGTCCATTTCTTCATCTTGCTTGAGGCCAAACAAAAAAATTCTCAGTGAAGCACAGCAGAGCTCATAAAAAATAAAAAGCACGCGTGGGAAAGAAACAAAGCTTCACTAAGCTTGCAGAAAGAATTGTTGATCCGTCACTTTCATCTGTCTCTCTCAAAGGTTGCATCACTGATACCTTATGCTGCTACCACTGTTATTTTTCTGCTCTATTGGAATCAAATTCAAATTTCACAATTCAATTTCTCCCTCTATTCTTCAGATCTAAACTCACTTTCTTACTATTTCTCTCCATTTTCTTTTATTCCTTCGAACTTCCTCTCTTTCTCCACGAATCAAACATCTTGGATGGCACAAGCCACAATCTCCAAAGGTTTGAAATTGCTTCTCCATCTGTTATTACATGATTTAATTTCATCATCTGATTTTTATGTTAAATGTTTAGGTTCTATTCTCAATGGAATCCCCCGACCTGTTTCAAGACCCATTCTGCAGGTAATTTCAGTTTCGTTACAAATCCCTAATTTTCTTCAATAGCATTTCTAATCCTCTTTCTCTTTCTGTTTTTATTTATTTATTTTTTTCATCCTCTCATTAGAGATAAAATTTTCACACCTGAACAAAGAAATCGCGTTCTCGCATGACACAATCGGGTGAGATTGAATTATTGTCATTTATAATTTGATACTTTTAATTACTTTTAGTTTGATTTGGATAAGAATTTTTGTCATTCTTTGAATTCTTACTTAGTGAGTTGGTGAGGTACATAGCTATGATTATATTTTAAAACTCTCATTTGATTGTAAAACTAAGCATTCCAAGTGTTTGAAGAAATGTCTCAATATGAAAAATTGATGGGTTTGTGGTCTTATTTTTTGTGCTTTTCTAAACCATCATTTGTATGTAATTAGTGAAAGAATTAGTGAAAACTGATAATTTTTTAGCTTTTACATCACCAACTTTCAGGTATTTATAAAAATGGTGTCTTTTTCTTCATGTTTTTTAATGATTTATTCTAATTTTTGCACGAACTTTCATCACCAACTTTTGTCTTCTAATTGATGGAATATAGTCATAGTTATTTTTAGTGTACTGCATGCTTCAATTTCTTTTATCTCTTTATTAGCAACATGAATTAGACAAGTAAGGTCTACTTTTCTGTTGATCCTTTCTATTTTGTGATTCTACATCTTTTATCTGAATTTGTTCATGGGTCTTCAATTTTAAGGGTTAAAGATGCACTCATTGATGTACCATTTTATGTCCTAATCATATATATGGTTCATTCATGGAGCAATTTTCTTATAGTGGTGTGTTTCATTCTTGCTGATCCTAAAGTTGTTAGTTGAATTATTCTCTCAGGATCATTGGCAGTTGCATTGGCGGAAATTTGCATGATGTCCTAATTTTGAGGGATTGCAAGCATCTCAAAGAGGTAAGGTTATAGACTTAGGCTTATAATACATTTATGGTTTCTTATTTATTTTAAACCTCTTCCTCTAATTCATGTGCAGATGGAAGTTTAAAATGCTTTCACTTTGTTCATACTTTGTTCAGTGTACTCTCCATCAATATGTTTAACGTCCTTGCTGTAATTACCTATTTAACATGACCACATTCTATTTATATGACCACATTGAAAGAAACAAGCTGATTCCACTTCTGTACGCATGTCTCTTTCCCTGATTTTGTGCTCACTCTGTTTTTAGTTCAAAGTTCAAAAATTATGTATTTGAAATGTGATTTGATGGATGGATACATTATAGGTTTACACTATATGTTGATATGCTTTTCTTTGAGAATGAAATTGACATTACAATCCAGGTTCTGAATATACATAAATGATATTTAATGGAATATTTCCATAGCTATAGCTATAGCTATTTGCTACATGTATGCAATTTCTTCAGTGTTCATTTCTATATTTCATTTTTCTCTTCAATATTTTCTTTTGTTCTTAAGATATTTTGAAACCATTAGATACACTTTTGCAGAGTGTATTTTCCCCTCTTTTTGCAACCATGGCTGATCCTTGTTTTGTCTGTTCAACTCACAGTGATTAAACCAACATACATGTTAACATATGAGAGTGCATCAAAACTACTTCATTCGAATCTTGAGGAGGAGGTTGAGCTTAGAATTTTGTATGAGGCTGCAAAGCTTCGGTTAAATTGGCGGCGCCAACAGGTAGACATTAGTTTCTTCTGTTGATTCATGATTATTTGTTTTTAATGTACTTAGGGTTTTTCTATATCCCTTTTGATAAAAGGGGGTGATTCTTAAGTCAGATCATATATAATTTTGAACAAAGATAAACTATGAACTAACTATTTAATCACATTTGACAAGATCTTCCAGTTGACCTCATCACTGATTCACAATTCATATCTATGCATGTTTCATAATTGCCTAAATAAAGCATCACCTGAAACCTGTTACCTAAATCTCAAGGGTCTTTATCATATATATTATGTTTTCCATTTTTTAAGAATTTAATTCGTGTTTTTGTGTAACAGGGAATAACATAGCAGCAGAATACTTTTGGTAACAGGAGCTGGAGAAGAAGAGAAATGAGTTATTTGCAAGAGTTATTATAACTATATGATAAAGAGTATAACACTTGCTTATGAGGTATTTTATTGTTGCTTATTTTCTTTATGACTACAATCATTATTCAGGCTGCAAAGCTCAATTCATAGAGGTACAAATCATGAACTTTCTTGGACAAACACAGTGAAATCTAATGTTGATTGTGCCTTTTTCAACAATAACTCTATCATGGGATATGAGATATGTTTTAGAGACCATAGGTCACTTTATGCAGGGAGAATCAAGCTGGAAACAGTGCTAAATGCCCACTATAGAAGCTGAAGCTACAACACTTCTTGATTATGATTATCAAGCTGTTTTGTTTGAAACTGACTGTAAGTCAGTAGTGGATGCCCTTGCCTCACATAGTGCTCCTCCACAAAATGAGTTAGGGGGCATTATTTCTCAATGTAAAATTCTTTTGTCCAGTAATAATAACTACGCGGTGTCGTTTGTCCGAGACAAAGGTTGCTAATAGTATGGCTCGAGCATCCTTATCTCATTCTAGCCCCATGTCTTCAATGATGTACCTCCTTTTTTGTACCAGCTTATTATAAAAGAAATGAACTAGCTTTTCCTTTGCTAAAAATAATAATTTGTTCCTCTATTCCGTGTTATTTCATTGTATAGATAGTTATTTTTTTTTTATCATTCTTTATTGTTCAATTCTTATAACATGACAGGTTATAGTATAGATTATGGTTCAATTTTTGTCACTCTTAATTGTTTTCTTTTAAAGTATGTTATTTATTTTTCTCCAAGTGTTTTAGATTAAGAACTATGAATTTATAGGATATATATTTCTTTAAATCCAATGAAATGACATGAATTTAAACAATTTTTTTTCTTATAACACGGGGAGCTATAGTATATAAATAGAAGAAAAAATACAATAGTCACGGGCACAAAAAAATAAAGAAAGAAGGTGATTCGAACACAAAATTTGCTGATGTAGGGAATTATTAAAATAAGAAAAATAGAAGGTAATTTTGAAGTATGTGAGGAATAGAATTATTAGGCTGCAACTTTACACTTCCTCTCTCCTATTATGATCCTAATGTTACTCTTTCTCTTTTAGGAAACATGTTTCTACAAAAGAAATTTTTTTTAAAATCATTGATGCAAAGGTGCAATGTACAAATTTGTTTATTGTTTTTTTGTTAGCTATCATGTTTAATTGCAAGTTTGTACTATTTCTTTTTTTTTTTTTTTTTTGGTTTACACCACCAGTTTAGTCTGGTTCGGGGGTCAGTTCTGGCATCAAGTGGTTCCAGCCCCCTCCCGATCGCAGTTGCGGGGGATCGAACCGTGGTCCTCCCTACCAAGTTCAGCGCCAATCACCACTGAACCAACTAACGATTGATTTTGATTGTTTGTACTATTTCTTTTGTTAGGCAAGAAAAAGTTAAAATGTTTTAGGCACAGAGAAAATATTGCAGCAAATTTTGGGTGGAGATTGAATCATGAATGAAGATAAACAAATAGATGTGAGAAAATTAAATACTGGTCACTTTATTTAAGCAACAATCTCATTATACATTTTCATTATAAATGTAGTTTATGCGATAGTAAGAATTTTGGTCATTTTTGTAATGTTTCTTCCAACTGAGCTATATTCACGGGGACAAACGGCAATTGTAATTTATCCAAGTTTTTATATATTTTGAAATATTTTTTGTTACTATAAATGTATCACGGGGACAAACGGCAATTGTAATTTATCCAACCTTTTATATATTTTGAAATATTTTTTGTTACTATAAATATATCACGGGCACAAAGAGCAATTGTAATTTATCGAAGCTTTTATATATTTTGAGATTTTATTTGTTACTATAAATATACACATTGCTCATTATGTCGCTAATTATAAACTTTTTTTTGTCACTTAATGTAAGATCATTTTCAAAATCAAACATCCATTAATAATTTCTTTACAAAAAAATCTTTATATTTAAATATAATTGAAAAACGTAAATCGTATTTCTCATTTTAAAATCCAACATACATTAATGATTTCTTTACAAAAATACCTCTATGTTTTGACAAGTTTGTTGCTGGAATATTTATCTTGATACCCATAAATTTTCCAGAGAATATTTTTTAGCCCCACTAAATTTTTTTTTATCCGTCATTGTTTTTTCTATTGCAGCCCGTGCGATGCACGGGTATAAATACTAGTTTTCTACACTTATAAGTAAGTTGTAAATCCAAGTCATAGATATTTGTCTTAGAGTAACAAATACGCTACACATAGTACAATTTTCGGTCTAAAACGTTCATTTTAATGCAACAAAACATGCAGTTCAGCAATGTTCTGACTATAACTTACCTCACACTTGCCAATAGCCGCAACAACTATGTGGTTCATATAAACAAAATACTCTATAAAATCAAGTTAGTTAAAAAATAAGAAAGAAACTCACAGTTTTTGTTAGCTCTTTGCCGATTTCCATATTGCGCAAACACAAAGGAATTATCTCGCTTGCAAGAAAGAAACCTATAACTTCTTTGGTGCTAACCTGCCAATATATCAAGTATAAAAGTTTTTATTACAAATGACAAAATAAAAATAAAACTGGTTTAACATGTAAATTGGTAGAAAAGAACTTCAATATAGTGATTTAAAAAGCTTATAATAGTTGAGAAATATTAATTCTCTAATGATGTACATCAACACATCCAAACAAGTTTTTATTTGTACACTGCAAATACATAAATATGAATTTTTTTCGGATTCAATGTGAAACTTAAATAGATATAACTGAAAACATATATTAAGAAAATGATAAGACTTCAAAAGAAAAAATGTAAACTAATTATTCGTCGAATAACTAGCTGCTTGCATTAGATTTAAAATAATCAATAATTAGTTTTTTTGTGTGTGAATGAAATCAATGATTAGTTGGTACAACATTTATGTACTTAATGACATTTATGTACTTAATCAATAATCCGTGCTGACGGTTGTGGTTGTTTTATCGTACCTTCAGGACGTTTTGGTGTGGGAGGGTTAGGAGGCTCTGTTATTGGTGTTGAGAAGGAATGGTGGTGTTTGTCAGAGGTGGTGTCTTTTGGCAGGGGTTGGTGTTCGGAGGAGGTGTTGGATGATTAATGCCGTGTGTCACTGGTTTCTTCATGATACTAGAGTCGCTGACCATTTTCAAATCTGGTGAGATTTGCAGGACTCTTTAAGTCGCTGAGGGGTGTTCAAATTTGTTGAGATTTGCAGGTCTGTGGTATCTGGTCGAATCCTACGGCATCGATGTTGACTGTCGGTTCTCTTTCTATCGGTGTCCCCCAACCTTTGACCTTAGGTGCTGCTTACTAGATCCTGATGGGCGGAGTAATTTTAATTCGAGTTCGAAAGTTAGAGTCTAGTGGTGTCTCTTAGGGTTGGGTAGGGGGTTTCTCTGGTGGGCTTAGTGAACCTCGTTTGGGGTATGTGTAGGGGTGGTTTGGGGTGCTGCTTTGGTGTACTGTTGTTAAGTTAAAGTGTTTTTCACTTTACCTTTTGTTGTATGTTTTCAACAATTCCTTTTACTTCTTGTTGAGGAATTGTTCTTTAATAAAATTTTGCCGATTAAAAAAAAATATGAAAGTAACAACATATATGAATTGAAAAAATAGATTCAACGAGGATCTAATACCTTTACTAAGGCACCAATGACTCCAAGACTAGAAAGTCTCAAATTCTCAAAATGTGGTAACTTGTTTGTTGTATCAAGGAAAGGATACAAATACAAAGGTATGTTAGCTGCAGATAAAAAAATGTAAATGTAAATAACAGTTTGACTAATATATTTTTTCTTTAAATTTTGCTTTTGAAATATAAATGAACAAAATCCATCATGAAATTAAATAATGCTAAAGCTATTATGCCCTTGAAAAAACTGTAATTTCAAGTAAATTTTAGTCCAAAAAGGCCTACAAATAGATGCATTAATATTATAAAACAGTAGAGTATCTAAATTTATATGCATAGTGCTCTTTAATTTCACATTTGATATTACTCATATCGCATCAAACAAATCTTAATATAGGGCCATTTTGTTTTGACTTATTTTTGTTAGACAATAATATTAGTGGGCTTATGTTATTGGGCTTTATGTTAGTAGACTAGTTATTAAGTATTACTATATATTGTTTTGTAATCCTTTTGAGTTGTTATGCCATTACAATATTATTAAAACCCTAGCCGTCACTTTGTGTTTCTCTATGAGCTTTATATTATTTCACATGGTATCACAGAGCTTGGTTTGATTTCGGAATCTACTGTGAAGTGGCAATATTTTGCAGCATCTGAGGAAAGAATTTTGTTTGTACTGTTTCAATCGGAAGTTTTGTTTTATCTGAACGGTGCCGTCTGATTTGCTGGATTGATCGACCTGTTTGTCAGTTAATGTCCAACTCAAAGGAGAAAATTATCCTTACTGGAGTTATGTTATGAAGAATTTTCTGATGGGAAAAGATATGTGGGGTTATATTGATGGAACTTCGGTTAAACCTATGGATAGAAAAGATGCTGATAAATATACAGAAGCTTTGAAGACATGGAATAAAAATAATTCAAAGGTTATTACTTGGATAAATAATTCAGTCTCTCAGTCAATAGGTATGCAACTGGCAAAATTTGATACTGCCCAGGAGATTTGGGAGCATTTGAAACATCTGTATGTTCAGTCTAATTTTGCAAAGCGGTATCAGCTGGAGAGTGATATAAGAGTTCTCAAACAGGATAATATGACAATTCAGGAATTTTATTTGGCGATGAGTAATTTGTGGGATCAGTTGGCTCTTATGGAATCAACTGAATTGAAAGCGGTCAAAGCATACACTGATCTAAGAGAAGAGCAACATTTGGTTCAGTTTCTGATGGCTCTTAGGGATGATTTTGAGGGGCTTCATGGGGGTATTCTACATCGTAATCCTCTTCCCAAAGTTGATTCAGTTGTTAATGAGTTGTTGGCAGAAGAAACCAGACTCAAATCTCACTCCAATATGATTTCAGATAAAGGAACTCTCTCCACTCCTCCATCTGTTTTTGCTACTCCGGTTCATAAAGGAAAACCTCAAGGGAGGTATAGACATGATATCGATGAATGCGCTTTTTGTAAGGAGAAATGTCATTGGAAAGCACAATGTCCCAAAAAGTTAAGAGGAGATAAGAATAATTTCAAGAGTTCACCATCCAATATTGCTACTGTTGCTAATGATGTATACTCATCTGAGACTACTTCTCAAATATCTGATATTGCAGAGCAATTGCAAAAGCTTCTTGCCACTCAGTCACGTGCCATGTCTACCTCATCTGTTAAAGGACCCAATTTTCAGGAGGCTGATTGGGACATGCCGTAGTCATATTATGTTTAAGTTGTTCTATTTGTTCCGTTTGATTTTGATTGTTAGTTTGTTTTTGCTGAAACTTTGACTTAGTTTGATTTCAGATTTGTTTTGATTATGTCTGGTTACGTTTTGTTCTGTCTGGTGAGCGAAAGCTTACAATCTGAAATTTGAAATCTGAATCCGGTGAGGGAGTACTCACATCTGAATCCGGTGAGAGAATACTCACAATCTGAATCCGGTGAGGGAATACTCACACTCTGAATCCGGTGAGGGAATACTCACAATCTGAAAATCTGAAGCTGAAATCTGAAGTCTGAAGTCTGAAGCTGAATTTGATATATGTTTTTCGTATTTTGTTTGACAAACTCATAATGTTTCTTGTTTGATCCATCATGAGTTTGAGGGGAGGTGTTAGACAATAATATTAGTGGGCTTATGTTATTGGGCTTTATGTTAGTAGACTAGTTATTAAGTATTACTATATATTGTTTTGTAATCCTTTTGAGTTGTTATGCCATTACAATATTATTGAAACCCTAGCCGTCACTTTGTGTTTCTCTATGAGCTTTATATTATTTCACAATTTTAAAATTGGATTTTATAGTGTTACATGATTGCATAAAAAAAAATTACAAAGAAACTTTTTATAAAAGCGTCAAATGAAAATTTTGTTTGAATAATTATTCTTAAAATGTGATTTTAGGTATTTCATCATTTTATTGAAAAAAAAAATTGGATATCAAAATTTCAAAAAATCACTTAATTTTGAAGCTATTTCAAATAGATTTTCTTAAAAATCATTTTTGAAATACAACTTTTTGAAAAAATCCAATTTTGACTATGTTTTGATCTTCAACAATGTATGTTTATATTATATGATGTCAAAATTAGTGTTTCAATTTAGAAAAAATAAATATAAAAAACTTGTAATATTTTGAAAAATAGTTTTACAAAATCTATTTTCTAAAGTACAAAGAAAAAATCCATATTTTTAAAGCCGAAACAAACAGACCCATAATTAGATGTCAATATCTCCATACCAAAGTCACATTAAAAACTACTATTATTTTAATGATTTTTCTACTATGTAAAAATTTACAAATTGCCATCAAGTGAATGGTGTGACTTGTAAAGTATAAGAGTAAATTGAAATTTGAAGTAATTAAGATGTATAAGAAATTTGACATTACCATTGAGAAATGGCATCTTTGTATCAGGGTGAGATGCAACACACTGTAGTAAAAATGTGAGATAGAAACGTGTTAGAGAACTTGGTTTCATATTTTTTTCTATATAAAGAAAAGAAAAAGTATAACATTTTTATATGGACTCGTTTCTAATATGATTGATTATAAGGTATTTTGGGATATGATGAAAGTGGCCTTATATTAAACACAAAGATCAAAGGAAACTCATCTTACCGTAAGTAATGCAAGAACATTGCACACTCGAGTTGATTGTGCAGAAGTAAGAGATTCGGGTGAAAGATGTGGATATATTGCAATTACTTCCTGAAAAAATTAGACATTGGAAAATAAAAGTTTGAAAATATATAAACATAAATTAGTGAAACATTGTGGTAGAATATGCCATATAAACGAGAGGTAAGTTTTTCTTCATTCGAAACTAATGAATGTCAGGTCGGAGGTTTCTGCCTTATTATCAAAATGAGATAAATAAACGGTGCAATAAAAGAAAGAAGTTTGCTAGAAATACCGAAGCAAAGAAAGTAAAATTAAACTTTTGAAGAATTGCAGATAATTTATATAACACTCAATAAAAATTAGGCATACAAGTAAATTTGTAAGTGACAGTTGAAAATTAATTTTTACCCCCATCTACAAATTTGTTAATGTGGCTAATTTTTATTGTGCATTTGATAAAATTAAATAAAAAATAATTAAATAATGTGACAATATACTTGACCAAAAAATATATATATGTGACAATATTAATTTTGTTTTAAATTATTTTTCATTGTGAGCATATGCCTAAATACTTTTTTCTTGGATTTGTGCCCAACTAAATATTTCTCCCTAAGAAACCTAATATATAATGCAAGTCATATACAACATACCTGTAAAAGTACTGCAATAGTACCAAAAGAATTCCACAATAAAAGGGCAAGTTCCTGAGATAACTCCTTCATCTGAAAAATAAAAGTCTGCTGTTCAAAAACAAAAGTCTCAAAAAAATAGTTCAAATCTATTTTGACAATGGAGCACATTAAATTTAGTGCTAGACAACTCCTCCAAGATTTTGATCATTTGTGAGTTTAATGAGAGATTTTAAAAATAGGCAAAAAAATATTTAAGAGATAGATTTGTAAGAACCTTGGAGAGCTCATGAATAGCATTTTCTCGGAGATCAGGTTTCCTGAGTTCAATGACAAAGCGTTCCATATTTGCAATCTTATGCGCAATGGTGCTAGATTGGGTAGAAGCCCTGAGCGGAGCTACAAACAATGCATCATTCACCATTGAGGAGAAAAATTTGTCGCGATCGGGTGAGCCTGATATGACACAAACAACAATCAGTTTCATCATTTCAGTTTTGGTTTTATCTATCTATGTGATGATGTTATATATATATATATATGTGTGTGTGAGCTATGCTATTCGGTACGAAACGAAACACACGATAGACACAATGATTATTTTAAAATAATATAAATTTGTTTTTTTGACAGAAAACATGAATGGTGTTAGTATAATTCTTGCCTTTCTTTAGTTTATGATTCGTACCAAACAACAATTTCCATATATATATATAGTTTTTATTTTTTATGATGACTATTTATATATTTAAATTGATTTTTACATTTTTAAAGGGATCCATTTAATTATCTAACATGACCACTCTTACATTGTGTTAGGAATATATTACATACTTCATGAATACCAAGATTATAGCAAATCAAGGCGTGGACATAATAGCTTGTCAATGCATATCAAGTACAGCAAGAAGCTTATCATGTATCTCCTCATAAGCTTATCATGTATATCCTCATATGGAATTGTTATCAATTGTATTCATAGGTTTTAATTATAGGCAAATTATAGGCATGCACATATTCTTGTATCTACTCATATATATGTAAAGTAAATTATATGAAATTTATCATGTATCTCCTCATATAGAATTGTTATCATTTGTATTCATAGGTTTTAATTATACGCAAATTATAAGCATGCATATATTCTTGTATCTACTCATATATATATGTAAAGCAAATTATATGAAATAAACAACAATTTCCGATATAATAATTTTTTCTCAATTTTATGATTGTTATCTTTTTTGTGAAAAAAAAATTTTAATTATTCAGTAAAAATAACGAGTGATTAATAACTTATTATTAAATGAATGAAAGATGTGCTTTACCAAAAAAAAATGAATGAAAGATGTATAAATTATATAGTAAAATGATAGAAATATTTAGAGGAATATTTATAAAATAAAAAGAAAAGGGTATAATGGAGGAATGCAAAAAATTAAAATATTAATCTTTTTTTAAATTATAAATAAGAGTTGCAATTTTTTTTTAATTTGTTGCACAGTTTGATTTTACAACAGCTAGTCATAAATTTATATCTATACAAACTAACTAAAGTTATATGGTTAGTTTTGTAAATTTGTTTTAAGTAATTGAAATAAAAAAAATTCTTTCACCAAAACACAATTGTAGATTTTTCAATGCCAAACAAGCAGATGTTTTCTTTTTTCCCTAACTGAAATACAGTCAGAAAAAGACAATATATTTGTTAGGTGAATTAGCATAAGAAATCAACCAAGGGTAAAAATACTTATACCGTTAATTATACCACTATTACTATTTCTTTTTTCCTATTTAAAATACAGTCAGATCAGCATTAGTCGAAATTCGCAATTGAAAAAATTGCTTCAGTGCCGTGGTTCAAATTGTTTTTGACTGGATTACATTAAAAAAGTTGAGAATAACAACATGTAATTAACCTAATATATTGATTAATATATATTATACATAAGATAATTACACATAAATAAAAGGAAGACGGAAAAGTGAAGTGGGATTAGGTTTACTAACTTACTCACACATGAGAGTTTTTTTTTTTTTGTTACCTTCTAAAAACTAGGTGGAAGTAAGTTAACAACTTCATATGTGTGTAATTGATTGTCATTCAACCAAAATGTAAGTAAAGTTGATCGAAAAACAATATGTATGAACAATAGAAAGTTGTAAGAGAAAGAACCTGGCATTCAAACACTAGTTCTATCGGCTGAAAATCTTCAAAAGGGCAGGAAAAATTTCAAGAGTTTAGTTGTGAATGTTGAATGAATGTAATATTTATATTTTCAATACAAAATGATATTTTATAAGTTATAAGGTATAAAAAAATCTCAATTAATATCAACAGATTTTATTTCCTTAAAAAATTTAATTGTCTTAATTAAATGACACAAAATTTATTTATATTTTATAAAAAAAATTAGAATCTTTTAAAATCTCAATTCAACACACATTCTAATAATCATTATAGAAAGTAATTACTATTATTGATTTTTTTGGAAATTACTCAACAACATTCCCTTATCGGACATCTTAGATCATGGCTGTGTTGTGGAATTAAGGTTAGTTTTTTTATAGTTAAATTAGTTTGTTTTTCACATGTATTGGTGCTGTTTTTTTACTTTTTATCTTGGTACGATGTTTTATTTAACTAAATTGATAATTTAGTTTTGATTTAGTTTCGATCAAATTAATAACTTTGATGCTATCAATATTACAAATCTGAGGATATGGATAATCAAGACACTTAAATATAGGCATTTTTGTATATTTATGCAAAACAAAATTGACAAACACAAAATAATAATGCATTAAAAATAACAAACAATGAAATGTCGTGAAGGATATATAAAGTGAAAAACAAAAACAATTAATGTCTCATTTAACTTTGTAAAGGAATATTTGTATGTTTCTCTCTTTCAAAAAAGGATTGGATTTTCTTTTTCCAGCAAGAAATCAAAACTAAGGACCAGGAGACAATAGGATATTCACTCTAAAAGAAATGTCATGTGATAAGAAACCTGATTCAAATTCTTCGGTTATAAAATAAATAAATCTTAACTTTTTTTCGTCTAATTTATTGTTTTTTATACAATAACTTATTTATTGTGTACTCTTATTTATTGTTATGATTACTACTTTTAAAAAAGGATTCATCTTGGAGTCAAAAAAAAAAAAAGATTCATCTTTTTAATGATTGGCACTTGTGAAAGAAAAAATACAGCTTGAAATTACACAAGAAAATAATTGAATTTTAACTTTTATCAATATAAAAAATGCCACCTTTCCTTTAAATGGCCATAATTGACATGTCTACAAAACAAATTCTCTATATTAGATTGATTACACATTTCTAGCTCAAACACGCCATGATACCGCGAAAATGACCCCTCCTAATCTTAACTTCATCATAGGTATTGCCGAAGACTCTCCCCACTCATAGACTCCATTTCCTGCAAAATTTCCTGAGCAAGGGATTTAACTGAAAGCTCCACATCCTCAAGCAGTTCGCCGAGGAAGGGAATTGTTTCCGCTAATAACACTAAATATTCTTCTTTCAAGTTATCTACAAAGTATTTAACAATTCTCAAGCCCAATATTCTAGTTCGCATCTTCTCACAACGTGTCTGCATCAAAACCTGCAAAAGAATCAAATTAAATATGAGGATAACTTAACACAGTTACTTTAGTTTTACTCAATAGCAGAAAAGGTGGTCTATAATTTGCATGCATTTTTCAATGCAGATGAAATATATGATAATCTATCCTGATTATTATTGGTGTATATACTCACACAGCATCAATTGAGTACAAGAGAAATAGAAAATCACAAAATATACCTCGTGGTTCAGAGGTTTCCACAAAAGGTCAGAGCCGGCTGTGACCGCCATCTGACCTATGCACAAAACAAGTAGGTCATCAAATTCCTTCACGCTAGGTATATTCATGCTGTTGTCATCTGGCAAAGCAGGTGGATCTATGACAAGTTGAGAAACAATAGGTTTCAACAACAACTGCAACAAGCAACATATGAGTGTCAGTGAAGGAGGCTCAATGGAAAATTTCCCAAACAACAAAGATGCCAAAAAATCCACTACTTAACAATAAGATGAAAAAATATCTTCTTAAACTCTTTCATGACAACTTCGTATTGTGAAAAGTGTAAAAAAATACTAGCCTGGAAATTTGAGGACTCTAGAAACTTCAAGCTCCCAGTGTCATAGAGAAAACACTTGTGTAAGGATGACAAGACTAGTGTCCTCAGATGCCATCCCTTAATGGACAAGCTACCTGTTTCTTTTACATCGCCATCATCCAAAATCTTAGCCTTCTTTTTCTTCCTCAGACTAGACACATTGAAGTCTTCGCCATCAACAAGATGATGAACACAGCTACCAAGCAAGTATTTGAAGTAAGGAACAAACAAAGACCTAGAAATAAGAAAAGGATGCCAATTGTTAATTATTTAGAAAGAAGAAAAAAAAGATCATAAGTTATTATACCCATAAGTCAAAATTGTCAATATAATTTTATAAGCAATCATATCGCATCTGCAAACATATTGATATAATTATGAAGTTCAGCTCAATACACTACTTTATTAACTCTTCTCCCAAAAAACGTGTTTATTTCAAAGAGGGTTATCTAAGAAGGAATATAAAAACATTAGCAACGACTTACCTATGGTTCTCAGCAAGCTTATTTACCATGCCATAAAAAGATATGGCCCTATCCATGCTTCCTCCAGATGCAGTTTCATCCACTACAGATTCTGCCCACTCAATACTCTTTACGAAAAGAGGCTTGAACATGCTCTCGGTTAGTTTTAGGGTCAGCGCAAGCATAGCATTCAGCACACCTTTTTCCACTAAATCAACGTTTTGAACTGAAAGAGGACTTTGACGACGAAGATCAAGAGCAACCAAGCAAAAGTCAAAAATCTTTCCATGGAATGCCACCATTGATGATCTGTCCATAATACCAATAAATGTTGCCAGCATATCAAACACAATTGTTAAGCTTTTATCCCCAGCCTTGACAGCAGCAGGGTATAGTTTTAACAGTGGCGGCAGGGCAAGTCGTACCTGTAACAAAATGAAGTTTAGTTAGAAAAATCAGGTACTCGTCTGGCACCACCACGGTCAAACAATGCTTATGTTTTAGCAAGCCTTACAGGAATTTTTTCTGCAAGAAGCTTTCGTAATCCATGAGCTCTGGTTTCCACTTTGGCATCCACTCCTGAGACATAATCGGGATGAAGCACCAGAAGCTCCATTATATTTGTGAGATATGGATTTAGGAATCCACCAAGCTTGTCAACAACTGCCTCCAAAGTAATGAGAATGGAAACAAAATGGGGTTCATTTGAGACTGATAAAGCATCATTAGCTTTTGGTTTCAAATCCTGGTTAGATAATACAATACGAGAGGATTTCATCACATTGTCCATAATTTTAGGAAGTTCAGTCAGCGCTTTTGGACCAAGAACATTGATCAGCGCAGCAGATGTTCGAAGGCAGCTAGAAGTCACAGCCATGTTATGAGATGTAATGCATTTTGTAATAGATCCAAGGCATACACCAAAGATGGAACTATTCGAAGGGAACCTTTCTGCAAGAACTTCCAACGCTGAGACTGCTGCCACTTTCAAGGAGGTATTTGATGAATCATCAAGTACTCTAAGAATTTCTAAACACATTTCATTAAGTGATTCTTGAGAGCTTTCATCCATATGAAGCCAAGAAAAACTTGATCTTGACCTTGAAGCTTTCTTTTCTTTAAGCATTAAGCTGACATTTTCATGATTTCTTGCAGTATCACATAACAGCCCAAGAGCCTGGATCACAAGTGATACAGTATCAGATAACAGTTATCAATGTCTCGCTTAGCACGCTTAATTTGTTTACCAAGACATGTATTTATTACAAACCAACAAAAAAAGAGCTTTTGCTAGATGTAGTAGAATCAATAGCATGTGTAACATATGTGCATAATAAGGAGAATAAAGACACCAACAAATTATGGCCCACATATTATATCAAAAAAAAAACAAAATTCTATTAAAATTATCGTATATTTGAAAGAATCTTATACAAAATCATACCTTTTTTCCAACACTTTTATCTGAATGGTGGAGCAACTTAATTATGGTCATAAAGTATACTGAAGGTATCATGACCATTGTAATATTCTTCACAACAGCACGCATAGTTTCCTTCAACTCTCTCCTCATAATGACAGGGAAATTCAGTTGTTTTTTTCTTGCATCAACAAGATTCAAGAGGAAAACAACATGTTCCATAAGCTCTCCAAGTGCCCTCTGCAATATTGACAGTCCATCACATATATTTTAAATAATATAAATCCTTGATGGGATAAACAGAAGTGCTTACAGACTAATCAAAGAATAGAGCATTCGATCAAATAAAAGCATGCAAGACCAGTGAAATCATACTGAGAAACCAAAAAGAGCATCTCAGTGAAAAATACAAAGCGAAATCAAACAATATATATGCACTAAGTATTTCGGTTCATAATGCCCAAGACTACTTCAGTATTAAGCCAAAGATTTGTACCTCACTATAATTGAGGAAATTTCTGATTAATTGAAAGCGAACAAGCAATAAAAAAACATTAATTCATCAAGTATGAGATATCAAACCACATCTGTTGCCATTGCTTTGCAATGGTCATTCAACACTGACGCTTTTCAAAAATCATTATATAAAATACCAAGACTTTGCCCTATAGAATTGAACAAAGAAATTAAAGGCATAAAACTTTGTTGCATCATTTGTGATCTGGATTATACCTGAATGACAGCTGTGTCTTCTCCGGATTCTAGCTTGAACAACAATTCAGGATCTTGCAATTTTTGCAAAGAAAATTGCATTGCCAGAAACAACTCCAGAAACATTGACTGGTCAACATTTTTATTTACTCTCTGTTCAAGGATAATAACTAAAGAAGGAAGCCACCTCATACTTGTCAACTGCTCACAAATCTGCACTGCTAATTTATATTCCCACTCTTTCGTAAAAAATGTTAATGCATCTAGCGTCTCAATATTGACGAAACAGGTGGCTTTCCTTGAAACTAATGAAGAGAACAACAAGATAAGTAACGAGGCCAAGCTTTTACCCTCGCCCAATGTTCTGCAAAACATTCGCCATTATAAGATGAAGATCATAAACCAATGGCTAAGTTACAATATTAGGATCATGGAAAGTACCGTAGGAGATATAAAACAATTGATAGCCTTCTGTGATCAACTACGTCAGGAAAAATATCTATGAAAACCTGAAGGAAGAAAGAAAAATATCAGAAGATTGATCTACTAAGAGTTACTTCCAATCATGTAGGAGAACCATAAACGCCCAAGAGTATTCTTATGAAATACCAACCTTCAGTAATTTCTCCACATCATCTGTCTTGGACAGCCAACAAGGAACAATTGCCGATATAAGATCCTCAAAAACATGCTTTGAATGACTGTCAATCTACACGTACATGAACACAGAAACATAGTTATTTGGAATATACGAATCATATTCTCAATAATTTGTAAGAAGAGGTTTAAACATAAGAAGGGATATTTAATATGGATAGAATCATCAAAATCAAGGATTGAAGAAAAGAAGCAGAGGAACCATACGAGAGAAAGCCAAATTTTACGAACCTGTGTGACAGCAGATTCTCCGAGAACTGGAAGAATATCAAGTATATGCCCAAATACTATTCCTGGTAAGACTCTAATGACAGCAGAAAGCAGAGAAAATATATGGTTGCGGGTGACCAAAACATTGGTAGTCCGGGCACACTCTATCAGTAGCTTAATGTTAATCTCATTTGTCATTGTTTTTTCCTGTCATGAGTGATCAAAATTAATAAAAGGAAGCAGACAAAATAGTGAAGAGGTAGTTTAAATTTTCTATTATAATATAAATATGCCAACTTCACAATTAGAAAGCATACATTTACCACAGCAATGCTTTTAAGAGACGTGATTATATCCTCCAGGATAATCAGCAGAGTCTGTTGAATATGATTTACAGTTTCAGAAGGATTCGATGACGTTTGGCTTGATTCTTCCCCAAGGGAAAGAGTACCATTTACCCATTCTTCTGAAAATACCTTGCTAAGAAGTTTAAATAAGGGGTCTAAAAGAAAATGCCTGCAAGAATCAAACTTCAAATTTAGCACAATGAAATGCTTTGTGCAACTTACCGATCATGGTACTAAGGAAATAATCAAATCACCTGTTTGTTATGTCTTTCTTCAATAACAAAACATCAAGAAGGGAACTAAGAATGTAGCCCGGATTATCTATTCTGCATATGTCATCAGGGAGAAATTCTACTTCTTGATGTGTTGGCAATTTCTGTCTCTTTTTTCTTTTTTCATTTGCTGACCTAACTATACCACATTTTGTTGCATGTATGAGATCAAGTATGTGGGCAACAGTTGAGAAATTTATCTGCAATTCCATAAAAACAACAAATTATTCTTAGTTTCATTTTTCCATTCTTTGAAATGGAAGCTGGAAAGAAAAATCTTAATACATAAACATAATACAAAAACAAACAGAAAAAAAAATGCATAATTCAAATGCAAAAGCAAACAGAAAATAAATGCATAATGCATATAATCCATTGACCCAAAATGTTATGGTCAGTGATCAAACAGAGTTCAAATGTTTCTGTTAAGATTTTCAAAAGAAAACCTGTATCCTAATATTTTATTTTAAAAAAGAAATTAATAGTTAACAATTGCCACAAGGAACGATGTAGCATTATTTATAACATTTAAAATTTAATATCATAAAATAAAAATAATTATACATATTCAACTGTGCATACACAGAAAAACAGGCATTGTCCAAAATGAAAACTATGATCATAATATTGTGGCAATTTTCCGTCTGTCTGTTAGCACCCAAGTGCATTGCTTGAAGTGCTTTTCTGCAATTGGCTTATTTCAGGTAGGGTTATGTCTATGGCGATATAGTATAAATATAGTGTTAACTGTTTTAATGTGAGTGCCTCAATTCAGAAAAGCATCAGACGAAGTTTATGTGAGTGCCTCACTTTTTACAGTTGTTAAGAGCTGTATTCTGTTGTCACTATTTTAGATTGCAAGGAAACACTAAAGAAATACAAAACAGGCATATAATTGAAAAACAAACAAAAGAACTTTAATTAAGATAACACATGTTTGACAAAAAAATAACCAAAAGCAAGAAACTCACATCTATGCGCAATAAGGCCTCTCTAGTTGCACTTTGTACATCACCATTTGCATTACGGCACAAAAACACAAGGGCACGAAATAAATGCTCCTGGCATAAAAGAAAAAACCAATAGCTTAGGTCATGGTGGAGATTAGATTGGTAAAATTTTTTTCATATACCTAATAAAATACTATAACAATGAATCACACTTAGAAAGTGTACATGTCATGATTAAAAGAATAGTACATTATGTCTATTTATCATGAATGACAACAGACTCTAGAAATAAACAACTGTATTGCTAATAAAACCTGCACTTTATTCTGCAACCCCGTGTAGAACTGATTATTAAGTTTGTTCAAGACAGAAATACAGGGCTCTATATAGGCAGGGTCATCCGAAGTCATGCCATCCAACTGAAAAGGGCAATGACCAAGGTTAGTAAATTCAAAATAACAAGCATGGCGGAACATCTGAAAAGAATGGATCTTGGTATCTCACCTGCAACGCTTTCAGTAAAGGATATAGACGATCATCTCCACCAGAGGGAGATGACATAACACAGCTCTATACAAAGAAAAGAAATTAGTTAACCAAACCTCAGATTGAAGGTTTCAACAACTAAAACACTATTAGAATACACACACCTCCAACAAAAGGCACATTATCCGAGTTTCAGTGTTCGAAAATCTCTGGCAAGACTTGCCGCGCTCATCATAGTATTGCTTCATAAAATGCGACAACATTGGCGCTACTTTAGGATGCATAATAGCATTCCCAATTCCCTTGAGCAAGGAGAGAATCATTAGCTGCCAGAGAAATCAATGTCCAAAAGTAAGTTATTGTCTTACAATGTTGGCTTTGCATAATAACAACCCACACATAACAACACTGTTAAATCTGGAACTGAAAACAAGAAATTTCAACCTATAACGCTATTGCCACAATTAGAATTATATAAAGAGAAAATAGAAGAGAGTTAAAATGAAGACATCAAACCTTCCCATAATTGGAGAATTCCAGAGCAGAACCCAAAATGAACTCTATTATTCTTTCTTTTGTGGCCTGATCAAATCTGAAAAAATGACATGTCTAGAAATAAAGCGGGGAAAAATCTCGGAAGTATATACAAATGAATATTCTCTTTGAATGAAGATAATGAACAATCTCGTGGGGAAAAAAATTACCAACAGGCAACAGCCAAGATGAAAAAGTATAATTAACATAGAGGAAAATATCAAAAGACACATCACATAAATTTGCCTCAACTAATACAGAGCCAATTGCAACATAATATCCCTAAAACCTAACATATCTCCTCTTATACTTGTAAGGAGCTCAAATACTTGTAAGAAGCCAGGCCAAACAATCTATCTCAATATTTTACACATTATAAGGAAATAAGAAATTAAAGATCTATCCAACTTCCCCTCAACACATTTGAAAGATCTGGCAAATTCCAATAACCAAAGCAGGAATCATGGCAATAAAGTTGATAAGCAGCTACGTCAATGAATATATCAAATAGTTGTGGCGACAAAAGTGGAGCCGTTTAGATGAAAATAGTCATAGTAACATTGTACCTGTTCTCCATATTTTGAGGTACTAAGATATTATGACAGGATGAGCCTAGTGTGGATGCAAACAATGATGGAAGAAATTTCTTGTCCGACAGTATAAGTGTTTTTTGCTGATCCAACAGCAATAGAAGTTCACCCAGAAAATTGAACCATGTTGCATTATTCCCTGTTGTTATACAAGTTTAGGTACTTTGAAATGTAAATAAATTAGGAATTAAGGGATAAATACAACTATTCTAACAATAAAGTACCGTTTATCTTGCCAGAACAATCAATGCGACGCCACAAGGCACGTACCTCATCGGTACAGTTCATGGAAGCAACCCTTACAGACTGCAAAAAAAAATTAAAAGATGTAAATATATCATTTGAGCCAATCACATTTCCTCAAAAATCAAGAGAACATTCAATACAAGATTAAGTAGCATAAGCAATTAAAAAAAAACATTTGTCCATAACCATATATATGCAGCAAGCAGATAAGGAGAAATACACACAAAACTCAGTAGGTTATGCTGACAAAGACTCATACCTGATTATCACCAGCCAATGGAACAAGAAGAGAAGGAAATTCGGCCAAAAGTTCAGTTTGCCATCTATCTTGTGACATCCTACAAAGGAATGCATAACACTGGAGACTTTCAACCTGGACTGCAGCAGGAACACCTACACAATAAAAGATCCAACAAAGAATCAAGCTATGTAACTATGCATGATGTGAGATCTTGACATTTACAAAGAAACTGTATATTCTATCTTAGAAGAAGGAATTTCTCGGTACAACCAACAGTATTTTCCATTTAAGATAAGAGTACATCAAGCAACAGGGATAAAGTAGAGTGTACCTTCGTCTGTGAAAAATTTAGATAATAGCCGGGCAGGTGATACACTGCAATGTGCTGCTAAGAAATGGAGGTGTTTACGGAATACATGTTTGAAGTTTGAGGAAGCAAAAAATACAAACAGATCCTTTATCTTGCTATCATCCTGCATATTGCAAAAGGTTCATTAATCCAACCAGGCAACAAGTGAACAGTGGGAGCCTAACAACACTTGAAGAACATATAAGGATATTTGAAAAGATAAAAAAAAATTTGAGGCTTCAGTTATTTACACTCAGTTGACTTGATCCTCTATTTATTCACTTTTAACAATAAACATAAACATAATTTAAATTTACAACGAAGTTAATGATATGGCTACTACCTAAGTGAATTACAATATTACCAAGGTACATGGCTAACTATGTACTGAATATATTTGCTACAACTCCAATACTAACTTCAATTCCAAAATAAGGAAACCGAGTTAACAAGACAAAACTGAATACAGGCATAACAAATACGGAAGAAATTACTAACCAGCAGATTGCCTGCAGAATCTGCAGACATTAGTGGTGCGATCAGCCTCCAAAATATGCAAACCATAACTTTTGCATTTAGCGATCTGAGGTTGGCATACAAAAGATGATCAAAGAATGCACTACAGTCCCAGTCTAACACTTCAGAATTGAACTGCAAACAATTACAAAATAAACAAAAAATGTTGGTTTATCACAAGAAAACATAAGACAAATAAAAGCAACCATATGAGAGTAAATCCCTCGTACCTCATCCAAAAGAACATCACCAGCATTCACTAAAGATTCCCACTCAGCCTTCAGAATAGGAAACACACTTTCAAACAGTGCCGAAAAGTCATCACCTTTGATCAAAATAGAAAGTCAACATCCATCATTCTCTAACCCCGTTTTTAAATTTTTTTACAAAGAAATCTAATACACAGAAAGAGAATTGAAACTTGGGAGCGATAAAATATACTCTGAATAAGCACTTTTAAATTACTTGCCAAAATGATATTTTTTAGTCATGAAACAATTAAGACCTAACGTATCTATTTGTTTTTGTTATGTACTATTTGAGAAAAAATGGGATTCAAAATTACAAAAGCAAAACAAACCTTTTGTTTTTATCAGCAGAAGAGCCTGAAATAGAACAAAAAAGAAGAGTGTCTTTGACAATTCTGAATCATTGCAGCTTTGAACAAACCAAGAAATATTATCTTCAGGGTGGGCCATGAAATTGCCAGCCAAGCTATTGATAACCTTCAAATTAATTGAAGATAAACCTCCAGGTATCGATGTCTGCATTTGAACTTTAAGAATTAGTAAAGTGAAAGATGATTGATGACTGATTGTAGTTAACAAATTTGAAGTTTGATGAAGCCAAAATATATCCATGAGAAAACACCCAACTGCGACACAAACTATCAGTAAAACATCAAGATACTACTCATGTACTACACAGGGTACTATTTGGTCATTGCTAAAGTCAAACTTAAAAGTAATGTCAAAAATAAGAAAAAGTTGAACTTTCAAATTATGAAGTTTTGTTTTTCCAAATTTAAAGGGGCTTCATGACTGATTCAATATCTCCTTAGTTCACCTTGGCTGATTCTATGTAGGTCCGTAGGATCGTGAGTTTGACAAACTTGCCTTTTTGAACAATGTTACTTTGGTTTTTTCAATATATAAGTGTACATTACAATACAAAAATATGGACAAACCGAACCCCATGTACTTATTTACCGCATCATCAGAGCTACACACAGCAATATTCTGATAAGCTGGCCAGTCAATTTTGTTGACTAGTACGAGAGCTTTTAAATTTAAGCCCTGTGTCTGCAACAAGAAAGATAAGTAATCGTCAGGTAATAATCACGAAAAAAAGGCAGAAATCTGAATGCAATTATGCAACAACGACGTAACTAGTAAGAAGTAAGAACACACAAAGTCAGGAGTATATTAAATCTTTATATTTAAAAAATAAATGTTAAATCTGAAGTCCAGTGCAAACCTGTGGCATAACAAGGAGTAATGGGAAAATCATGGCAGCAATGTTCTTCAAGTAATCAGAATGATCATGGAAGTATGATATGGCTTTGTTTAGACAAGTGATAGCAACTTCTCCAGTTACACTAACATTATCGGTTGAACCTGCATAAGAGAATTTCAAAAACAAATCAACAATCATATGCCGGGCAGGACCTATATAATATATATATATATATACTCCTCCAATCGGTAAATGAATCATCTATCTATCATCTTTATTACAATTTACAAAATGCATGTCTTTTCTCATAATACCATTTACTGGTCGCCGTGTCTTATATTATCATTTAACAGAAGTGTGGCACATTTGTTAGTGCTTTAATGTAGCATTTAAACAAAAGAGCTAAACGATTTTCTACCAAATTATTTTTAATATATACCACACTTACCAGACAGCAGCTTGCCAACGCATCTTCGTAGCACATTCTGCAGTGCCTTGAGAAGCTTAGGAAAACCTAGTACATTTTGCAAGCCATCAACATTTAAAGCTGCTTGAACAACTGTTAAATCTTTATCATCAAGCTGTCTCAATATGGCCTCTCGGATGTCAATTAGACCCTGATCAGCAAAACATTTTGGGTAGAATGGTATAATTAAAAGGTTGAGCAAATATGGAATAGGAATCACTTATGTACACTGTATATTTGACAAAAAATATATAACAAGAGATTTCTCATATTCTCATATGTCCATGCACCGATGCACACACAGCTAGCCACATCAACCCAACTCAACTAACACTTTGACCAAGTTATAAATTACTCGCTTTAAAAAAAGTTATATCACAAATTCAAATATTTAAAGCTTGAACGAGACCATAATCCCCCAACCTTGTAACCCTCCTAATCAACCCCTCTATCAAAATCAACATATCAAATATTTATAACCTTGACCAAGTTATAAATTACCAGCTTTGAAAAAAGTTATATCACAAATTCAAATATTTAAAGCTTGAACGAGACCATAATCCCCCAATCTTGTAAACCTCCTAATCAACCCCTCTATCAAAATCAACATATCCCCCGTCCACCAATTATGTTAAATATCGATCAACTCTCTAACGTCAACAATGCATATATTATATTAGATTACAAATATAATTGATTCAAATCATTTTTAATGGAACTTGTCATATAGAAAAACATTTCCAAACAAAACTAGTTTGACAGTAAAAAATATGTTAAGCAATCTTCTCAGAAAAAATATAAATAAAAAATAGGCAGAAACTTTAATCAATAGCCACAATGATCGGAGATTTTTGAAAATATCATCAATATAGAAATTAACCGCATTGAGCAATAAATTAGTGTGACATGAAAATACAAGGATGTTCAGTGTCACATGAAAATATAAATTAATATAAACATATAGTTTCTGGAGGACAGGGTAAGAGTAGCAGAGCATACCTCCGAAACAAATGCATCGCTTTTCAAGATGCCAGAAGAATTTATATCACGCAGTGTAGTACGTCTAACATCAGCCTATAGCACAACAAATAAGAATGAAGCTAGTATGTAGCAACAGAAAATTGAAAACAATTGAACAAGAGAATACACATTTCAGGATAATAGACAGTGAATATTCAATGAAAGTAAATGGGTGGTACCTTTGGATGATACAAGGCAAACCAAAGTTTTGACTCTGAGATATCAGATGATGAATCCAAATTCCCATCCAACATCTTGCATAAAATCTTATACAATGAATCATCTTTCTTAGATTGGGCTTTGTTATTCTGTTGAAGTTGAACAAGTTCAAACCATCAAGACTTTCTGAAATTCTAGCAATAATTGCTAACAAAGAAAAGCATAAAATTCTTGAGCACACCTGAAGGAATTGATGAACAGCTCCACGGAGTTCAGAAGGATACTTCGTATTAACAATTATCAGGATCTTTTTTGCCCAGCCAGCTAATTGACATTTGAAAAAACAAAATTGTGAAGATAATAATACAGGCATCAAATGATAATTGAATAATTGGCTAGGCTGCAATTATTGTATTAGCTATATAGTTTGGTCATTAAGCCAAGAGCTGAGCTGTGTTAAGCTGTCAAAACTAATTTTGTTGTTAGTTAGAGCAGTTACACTAGTATAAAAAATAGTTCCATTTATCAGATCCATTTGGTGATTGAATAGAGAAATTCATTTTGGTCCTTTTTAAATTTTCTCGCATTCTAGAATTCTCTGAAATCTTATATTCATAATCACAATACACACCTGAAATCAAAGATGTCGAGTCATCAACTTTTTGTGATAGTTTCACACAATTTGATAGGATTTTGGTGACAACATGATGAACAGAATCATTTATGGGGACCTTTTCTATCAAGGACAACAAAGCCTGCTGGCAGTATTCATCTTTAGAACTGCACATGTGTAAAAATCAGCACAAAGCACAAGATTTTAATAGTATGGTAAGCATAGACCGCCAGAAATAAAACTGTAAAATTCTCACCTGCAGTCAATTAGGGAGTCCAAGAGAACAACAAGAAACTTTTCAATGTTGAACTCCTTAGACAATTCTAATAAAACCCTTGGCAAATCCCTATAAGAAAAAGGATTGTATGAATCATACATCATACATATACATAAATAGAATACAAATGGCAACAGCCGAACATCAACAAGCTGAGCAGTTTGACTTTGAGGTAGACTACCTTAGTTCCTTTAAAACCTCCAGGGCCTTTATTGGAAGTATTCCAACATTTTGGGACTAGGAAAATTCAAACAAAACAATGTAAGAATAAAAGTATAGCCAACTTAAAAAAATAGGCATAGCACAACAAGAAGAAAATAGGATCAATAACGTTTAACAAAAAGAAAAGATAAACAATTAGGTCACAGCATAGTACCTGGACAAGATTGATTAAGGCAAGAAGGGACAGCCGAAACCATTGAAGATTCAACTCATTAGCCTCCTCGCGAGCAACCTCGGCAACTGAATTTATCAATCTATTCAAAAGTTTGGGAGCTAATGCTGCTTTATTTCCAAGCAAGCTAACTATCATCAATGAACTGGCCTGCAAATGACAAAAGTATATCAGAAAGTGATAAAAAAACAAAATAAAACAAATATATACATGACAGTGGCAGACCATGGCGGAGAGCCAAAATCCCACCATATTGGCAGAAATTGATGATATCAGAGAGCCCAAAACCCACCACCGATATCTGCCATTGCCGATATTTGATAACACTATGTGGCATCAAGTACCAATATATAGAATATAAAAGAAACAGTAAGATCTGAAACAAAATCTAAGAAAAATAATAGTGATCCTGATTGAATAATGAATACAGAGAACGCACTCTTTTTAAAATTTAAACTACTAAAACTTAGAGGACAGGTCCTCCATGGCAATCAACTGGCACCAAAAAGTTGCTTGTTCTGACCAAACTTACCTCTTGTATTCCCCTTTTCACAATTCATTCCCTATAAATGAAGCTGTATTTAAATCAGTTAGTGGTTATGTCTAACTATCCCTCCTAGCCTGCCTAACATAGACACTCAAAATAGGAAGATTGCTAGCAGAAACTGAGTCTTAAAATTAAGGTGATACATATAGAACCATATTTTTAACGTGGTACACAATGTACGATGTTCTTTGGTCTATTTGACAAGAGTAAAATCTTAAATAGAGATATATTTCCTTAGACTTGTGTGTTTAAGAGAGAGTTGGTCCATGGTCTTTGTTTGGTACTTTGTTGATCGGTGCATGTTACTTTAAATAGAGTTCTAAATTACAAATATGGAGATTGGAGAGATCTTTAATGTTAATGGATGAAATTTTATTTCTATTGTGAATTAAAAATAAGGGTACTAATAAATAAATAATGCAAGGAATGACCTTTATAGTATAAATTGTAAAGAAAAAAAATATTCAATAAAACAAGGACCACTCAGCCCTATCGAACTATATACTAGTGTGATTTTGCTATTCCGGAATTTGAGGATTTAAAAATGATATAAGCAGCCACAAAATCATGCAATTGATTGATTGAGCACATCACATGTTATAACATGAAATAGTCCAAGCATATTCTAGATTTATAGAAAGTGATTACAGCGAATAACACTTCTTAACAAAAAGCTTTCGGCCAACTTATGCAATAAGAGAATGCATTACTATTTGTGATGAATAATAATATGTTAACGGATCTTGACATGAAGGGGAAAATGCAGATTCATTTCAAATGGTCTGCCCATTTCAGAGTATGTGCACTGCCAACTAGCCAAAAGGTCTTTACAAAAATTACTAAATGATGGCTGATGCCTACAAATATCAAAATCAGTTTTAATGCATGAAAACAATCTAACCTTGTGATCTGAAACCCCGTTAATACCGTGCTGAAGACCAGAGCTTACAAAAGGAAGTATTCTCTTGACGATATCATCATCGACCGTCACGACGGTACCCAAAACTTCAATGAAAACAGCAGTACAAAAGCCAATTACATTCTTTGAAGGTTGAAACTTTTTAGATGGAGATGCCTGCAACCAAAAACGTAGTCATCTAATTATTTAATTCTCTTACACAACTATCAAATTCACAGGTAAACACTGGTATTTTTACTCACATAGTTGCATAGAACTTCTAATACGCCCTTATCACGAAGGCATTGCTGCACTATAACCATTCTAGGTGGAGGTGCACCAGAAACTTTCACACCCTCAAGAAAACCCCATGTACCATTCCTTCACATAAACCAATAAAAACATCAAAAACCATTCCAACTCCAACTAGCAATCTACATCACAACACAACCAAACAATCATATCTTTCTAACCTTATATTAAGTATTTGTACTATCCGAACAAATGCATGTGTGTCATGGTACGGCAATGCACACAAAATCAAATCTTCATAGTTGTGCACATATATCCTGAAACTCAAAACAAATCACATCAAAAATCACAAAACATAATCACCATACCCAAAAAAATACAAATTATCCGAACTTAAACCGAATGCTCACTTGTGTCTACGTATCAAATACTCGAGCGTTTTAAGTGCAGACGGAAGATGAAAATATCCAGAAAGTAATTTCAAATAAGAATTAATTAAGACATCAAGTTTATCATTCTGTTCTCTCCCCATTAACTCTCTATCCATCTCTTTACTTCTATGACTGAACAAATCATTCTTGTAATTCCTAAACCGTTCATCATTGCTAATAAGAACCTCCAAACCTGTAACATAAAACAAAATTTCAAATTTAATGAAATTCAATCAAGTAAGGTTATGAAAAATAGCAAAAAATAAATGAAAAAATTGAAAAGTGAGGTTATACCTTCAATAGCGATATTGAAAATGGATTCAATATCAATATCAGCAGCTTCTTTAGGATTGAATAAGATTGAAGGGCGAGTGAATGGTCTTTTTTGAGGAGCGGAATCAGTAAGTGCTATGGATCTGATAGCTGCTAATTGAGAAGCTATGGAAGTTGCCATAGCTAGGGTATTGCGATGAAACGAGAATGGAGAGGTTAGGGTTAGGGTTTTGGTGCTTCGTCTTCTTCTTCTTCGTTTTGGTTCTCACAGCAATGTCGAAGAGAGGCAGAGAAGAGAAGTGTTAATGTGGCGCAGTAGGGTTTAGGGGTTTGTCTTTCTAACGGCGCCAACTTTAACGACGTCGTTTCATCTCACAGATAATTTCGACCCAAAAATATATGTTTTCACCAGAAATAATTAAAATATTTAAATTCTTTTTAGTATGAAAAGAATTTGGGTTTTGGTTAAAAAAATAAAAACACCTCAAATCATTTTATAATTTCTTTATTTTTTATAAAAGGAATAGAAAAAAAAAAGTTAAGATATACAGTATTTGCATTTTATTTTGCTTTATTGATATATATTTAATAGTATTGACATGTTCAATAGATATCCAACTATGTTAGTATTTCAATAAAACTAAATAAAAACGGTTGTAAACATACTCATAATAATGTATTAAAAAAAATAGAAAGAACAAAAACCTGGCGACATATAATTTAACTCAGTAAATTCACATAAAGTGTAGATTGATTCAAACGATAACATACAAACAACTAAAGCAGTACATGTGGATCCAAAACCTCTGGTTAATCCTAAAAGGCTTTAATCAGAGGTCTATAGTTTGGTGAATGAATCGACTGTCAACACAAAACAAGCAAAATAACTCTTTCGAGCCCAGCAAACAAACATATCGAATATATATAATGATTAAGACATTAAACCAGTCTAAAATCTACCACAAGAACTGATATGATTATTAAGTTAACATCAGCTTAAAGAAGATCGAACTTAAATCTTGAAACTTATTTAACTCAATATTTCTAGTATACCTTAAACTTTTACCTTACCACAAATACTTCCAATCTTCCATGCAACACCCTTACCTCACCTGCTTCATGCACTATGTACTTTTAATGCCCTTGCCTCACTTACTTCATATGCTATCAATAACCCTAAAAATGAGATTTATTCGGTCAAAAGTTGTACATATCCTTACCTCACCTACTTCATGCAATATGCCTTTGCTTTCAAAGTGCAATACGTTATCCTAAAATGGCGACTTTTGGCCAAAAGACAAGTTAATTCTGACCACAAAAGTGGTAGGAAAAAAATCAAATTAAAAATGCGGAGCAACAAATAATCACTTTGGAAATTAAAAGTTATCGATATATTTTTTTTTATAGAAAAAGTTATCGATATTAAAAGTATTTGATTTTAGTTTGGATAAAATTATTCTCGTAGTCTCTTAAGATGATTTTAGGTATTTAATCATTTTTCACACAATTTTAGTCATTTTTTTATATTTAGATTTCAAATTTATGATTTTTTTATGCACTCTCAATTATAGATTATAAATATATGTTATAGTGCAAAAGAAAAATTATAGATTTAAAACTTAAAAATTTGTATGCAAATTGCAATTAAAGGCAATTGACGGAAAAAAACTAGAATGATGTGAAAAAAGACAATCAAACTACATTATAAGGATGACTTAGTAGCTGAGGATAGATGTGTTAGAGAGTAGAGATGAAAAGGTCATGTTCGATTCTCACATTCAACAAAAACTAACAATATTAATTACTAACACTATTTTTAAAAAAAAAAATGAGAGTACTATGACTTGAAATTAAACCAAGGGAGGTTTTACTAAAGTATACTATGTCAGTACTTACTAAAATAATTGTCATTGTAATATATTACTTCTGTTTTTTTTTTGTTGAGATAGTTTAGTGACTTGAAAATCCACTTATAAGGTGAATAAGTGAAGTGTTCAGTGATCGAACTCTGTCTCCTATATATAAAATATTATTGTCCCTATCAATTGAGTCAAGCTCTCGGGACACTTCTGGTTCTTAATATAAGAGAAGAAATTGATTTTTTAGATACATTAAAATATCGATGTATGTAGACTATATATCATTGTCTAAATACGTTAATATTTCAATATATCTAAAAAGTTAACTTCTTCTTATATTAAAAACATGAAGGAGTATTAAATTCAAATGATTAATGAGCTTTCTTTAAAATAAACTGTCATTAAACTCTTAATTATTGTCGGGATGTTTTCTTTGAAAATATGAGAATAAAAAAACAAATTGTCATTGTAAAAAAAAATTACTATTTGTCAAAAATAAAGAAAAAACAAAAGGTTAACGCCACACACACACACAGAGGACAAAAATTTGGTGACATCATTAACTAGGATGATGATAAAAACTAAGATCGGAAGTGGAAGTACATTGTTGTCGTCCTCTTCCTTCTTTCCACCACCAGGTTACTGTTACACCAAACTTTAATATCATCATCATCATGGAACAACTCAAATTCATTCTTATTCTTCTAATCTTTCTTTCTTCAACCGTCACTTCTGAATATGTTCGTCCTTTGCCTCGAAAAACCTTAAACATTCCATGGCCATGGGATTCTAAATCCAAAACTCACTCTTATGAACCTCAACAGGTCCATCTCTCTTTCTATACTTTATCAATTTTAGTAAAATTAATTTCTTTCTTATTTCGTTTTAGTTTTGTTTTTCTTAATCAGGAATTGTGGATTAAGTAACCCTATTGTTTTATTCTTTTTGATTTTTATGTAGTAATTGTTTTTTTTCTTCTTCTTGAAGCAACATGTAATTAAAATTGCTTTTTTTAATATTCTTTTTCAGCTAACACATTCAATAAAAATGAGATTTTTAATTTCATAAAAAAAGAAGAAGAAGAGATCTTTAGGAAGTTACTTTATAAGATGAATAAGCTGGGGAATCTGAGTTTTAACATAATTAAAACCACTAAAAATGATATTTTTATAGTTTAATTATGATTTTAGTTCGTGCAAATATAGTGTTTTTACGTTTAGTCCCCATATATATTTTTTTTGGATTTAGTCCGTGCAAATTCAAAAAAATGTTGTTTTTAGTCCTTGATGTCATATGCGACTTAATATAATCATGACACGCGACACCATGTGTCTCAATAAGGCGACTGACTATAGGGACTAAAAGCAACTTTTTTTGAATTTGTAGGACTGAATCTAAACAAAAAACTTATAAGAGACTAAAACCAAAAAACACTATAGTTGCGGTTGCAGGGACTAATATCATATTTAAACCTTTTTTGTTTTAGTTTGTAATAAAGGGGGTTATGATGAGTGAACTATGAATCATGCTTCCTTCAGCAAACAATTATGATAACTCTAGACTCTTTATGCATGTTCAATTATGGTACCTATTCAATTTCAGATTCTTAGAGATGCAAAAATTGATGTAATTAATTTTTCAGGTACACATTTCTTTGGCAGGAGACAAGCACATGAGAATTACATGGATAACTGATGATAAACATTCTCCTTCATTTGTAGAATATGGAACATTACCTGGTAGATATGATTCAATATCTGAAGGAGAATACACCTCTTATAATTATCTGTTATATAGTTCAGGAAAGATACACCATACTGTAATTGGACCTTTGGAATATAATACCGTGTACTTTTACCGATGTGGCGGACAAGGTCCCGAGTTTGAGCTCAAAACTCCTCCAGCTCAATTTCCAATCACTTTTGCTGTGGCTGGAGATCTTGGTCAAACTGGTTGGACTAAATCAACGTTAGATCACATTGATCGATGTAAATATGATGTTTACCTTCTTCCAGGTGACCTTTCGTATGCCGATTGTATGCAGCATCTTTGGGACTCGTTTGGTAGGTTAGTTGAGCCGCTTGCTAGTGCGAGGCCGTGGATGGTAACACAAGGAAATCATGAAGAGGAGAATATACTATTGTTAACCGATGAGTTTGTGTCTTATAATTCTAGATGGAAAATGCCTTTTAAGGAGAGTGGATCAACTTCAAATCTTTATTATTCTTTTGAAGTTGCAGGTGTTCATGTTGTCATGCTAGGGTCTTATGCAGATTATGATGAGTACTCGGAACAATATAGATGGCTAAAGGTTAGGTTCTTATCATATAAGTGCTTATGTATAAATTACTCGTATTTTTATTAAAAAAAGATAAAATAAAGTCACTGTTTTTATATAAGCTATAAGTTGTTTTCATAAGCTATTCAGGAGAACTTATGGAAATAAGCTGAAACAACTTATAGACATTTCAGAAGCTCTTCCAAACAGTCACACAAGTGTTTATACTAGTAGATAAGTTCAAATAAGTCAATACAAACAAATCTTACATAACAAACATGGAAGAGATAATTTCTTCTGCCGTTCTTTTGGCTCACTATTTTCTCTCTAATATTTTCTCATTTCTCATCTATAGGCGGATCTGTCAAAGGTGGACAGGAAAAGGACACCTTGGCTGTTTGTGTTATTTCATGTGCCATGGTATAATAGTAACAAAGCTCATCAAGGTGCAGGGGATAATATGATGGCAGTCATGGAACCATTGCTTTATGCTGCTAGTGTTGATTTAGTTCTTGCTGGTCATGTTCATGCTTATGAACGTTCGGTACGTCTTTTATGGTTTAGCCTTTATTTTAAATATGTAAGCACCGTTTATTTGAAATTTGGTCGTAAGTGGTGCTTTGTCTGATCGACAGAAACGTGTGTATAATGGAAGATTGGATCCTTGTGGTGCTGTCCATATAACTATTGGTGATGGTGGAAACAGAGAAGGCTTAGCTCATAGGTAAGTAATATCTGCCAAACACATAACATAGAAATCTGTTATTTGAATGGTTTATCGGTATGCATGTGGTCTGCAATTTGTATCCTCACATCATCGTTGCTTAGGTACATAAATCCACAGCCACAGTGGTCGGAATTCCGCGAGGCCAGTTTTGGTCATGGTGAGCTGAAGGTTATAAACTCTAGTCATGCCTTTTGGAGTTGGCATAGGAATGATAACGACGAGTCAGTAAAAGCTGATGATATCTGGATAACCTCTTTGGTAAGTTCGGGATGTATTGATCAGAACAGACACGAGCTCAGGAGTATGCTTGCGACACCGTAACAGACTAATGTTTGCTATACTCATTACTTAATTAGCACTTTTGATTATGCTAGGCTTCTGTCATAAGGGCAAGTAGTGTTAAGTATAGTACACATCTGCTGGTTGTGTTTGTATATATTAAGTCATACTGTAAGGACTTGGAATTGTATGTAAATGGAGTGTAAAGCTAGTAGTCTCTATTAAGTTGTAATTTTAAAACCAATGCTCTCAGTATCTATTAAGTTATAATTTTTATCCCAACTTCTTCATGACATTTGATCCAAAGTTGTAGTGAAGTAGTCCATGAAGGTGAAAAAGTTGAGAAGGAAGTGCTGGAGGATCCCTCAGAAGAGTGGCGTGCTGTTGTTGAAGTGAGTCAACACATGTTTCTTATCTTCGTACTTTCTTTCGTTTGCAGCAAATCATCTGATCATGGTTGAGAGGACAATTTAAGTTGGCAGCCAAGGATACAATAATTTAGTAATCTTAGTAGTATTCAAATTCATTATTTCACAATATGGTTAAAAGTCTATTACTAGTGTTTACTAGTAGTCAATGTCATATCTCAATGAATCCTTTAGGGTCACAAGGAGGTCAAAAATTTGATTTTTTTTTTTTTTGCTTTCACCACAAGTTTAATCTAGTTATGAGGTCAGTTGTGTTATTAAGTGGTTTCAGACTCTTCCCAATTTTCACTCGACAAAAAAAACATCATTGTAGTTGTTTGAAAGGAGGGTAAAAAAATACGTTCATTATTTAAAATGAAATAATAAATGATGATGAAACTTAATGTGGAATCTCTTATTTATTTTTAAGATTAGGATTGAAAATATAAACACCAATTTAAAATAAAAGTAGTATCTTAGTTCTCATCAGAAAAAATAATATAATTAACCAAAAAGTGAATTGAAATGGAGCTAAGAAATTCACAAATTATTCTTCCAAACAAGAAATAACGTATTAGGAGTTAAAACCAAAATTAAGCATAGGTAACTCCCTTGCCGCTTATAACTTGACCAATGCGATAAGCTTTTTGAACATCAACAAGTATTGTATTAGCTGCCTCTGGACTAACCACCAGGACCATCCCTATGCCCATATTAAATGTTCGTCTCATCTCAGAGTCTATTACTATCTCCGTCCCATTTTATAAGAGCTATTTTGAATAAATTGCACTATTAACTTATTTTGCTTTGACCATACTTTTTTAATAATATATAGATATAAATATATGTATATAAGATCTTGTTTGATTTGTTTTGATGAGTATTTTCAAAATATCAAGTTTTTATAATTTTTACTAATAGAAAATTAAAGATATTAGTGATCAAAATTGTGTATTGGCATACGTGCAGTAGTCAAACTAGTTCTTATATTTTGGGATAATATTTAATATGGTCAATGTCATATCTCAATGAATCCCAGGGTCTAGAGCTGTCAAATGGGCCGGCCCAGCCTGGCCCGGGCCCATAGGGCCAAGACATCTACTGGGCTTAAGTGGGCTGGCCCATTAAGGCCAAAGGTCTGACCCACAACCCAGCCCAATAAGCAAGGGCCTAGATGGCCCGATGGGCCGGCCCGACAAATTTTTTCATATTTTTTTTATAAAAAATTGACAAATTTTTTGTAAAAAAAATTCAATGGACAATAAAACTACATATGCATCGCACACAAATTAATATCCATAAAAAAAGTGAGTGTTATTTTTTCTTCAAATAAAGATAATCATAACAAATTTGGTTTAATAATTATCTCCTAACTAACAAATCTCATCTTTTTCCTTAAAAAAAAACAAATCTCATCTTTGGTTACTTATTTTATCTTAAGATTTTATGCTAACTAAAATTCCTTATTTTTAGGTAAAAAAATTTTTAGATATTTTTTTTTAATTCTTTAAGGGGCCGGCCCAAAAGCCCGCGGGGCCAGCCCATGATGGGCCATTAAAAAAATATGCCCGGAAGCCCAGCCCAATAATATTTTTTGGGAAGCCCGGCCAGCCCGGCCCGTATAAAACTATAGGGCTACTCCGGCCCGATAGCCCGGTCCATTTTTACAGCTCTACCAGGGTCACAAGGAGGTCAAAAATTTGATTTTCACTCGGCATAGATTAATCTTTTCCAACCAAAAAAAAAATCATTGTAATTTTTTTTTTTGCATCATTATAAAATTATATATGGAGATTTTATTAGCATGAATTGTAAATGTATTATTTTTTGTTAGAAATTTTGTGTTTAATTTTATTATATATGGAGATAGGGAGATTTTATTGTTAAGAAAAATATTGAAAAATATCATGAGACTATTGTAAAATTAAAAGGATACAAATATAAAGTAGTTATAATATAATTTCATCTCTTCCCCTTGTGAACTAAACATATTTACAATTAAAATACTTCCCCTTCCTTTTTATTTCTTTTATACTCCTTCCGTTCCTTTTTTTAGTCTTTTTAGAATAGTAACACAAAATTAAGGAAGTGTGGATTTAGATCCTCTCCAATTATTCCTCTCATGTTTTGGTCATGTGGTAATCTTAACTATTGATTCAATTTTGTTCTCTCTCTTCTTAAATATTTTTTTGCTTTTTATAATTTACCAACCATTGGATGAAGAAGATGAGAGATAACATGAGAGGAATAATTGGAGAGGATCCAAATCTGTATTTTTGCATCTTATCTTCCTATTATACCCTCGTTTTAATCCACCAATAATTTTTTTTTCACACACTTTCCTTTTCCAATAAATTCAATATATTATGCAACAAAAAAACAAAATTTAATATGTTATGTACCCAAAAAAATAATTAAAAAAAGATTTAGTTTTCCAAATATATAGCATTAATTAGTTTTATTGAAAAAAAAGTAAGAGCAATTGACAAATCATATCCTTAAAATACAAAAAAGATCAATAAAAAGGAACGCTAAATCTGACACAAAAGACTAATAAAAAGAAACGGAGGGAGTACTATTAAATAAAACAAAATAAATATATTTCACTCATTTAATTGAAATAAAATGATCATTAAATCCAGTTAACAAAACAAAGCGAGATTGTTAACAAAAAACCCAAAGTGAGGTACTATTTTTTTTTATAATGAGATACTATTTGTTTTTTTGAAACAGAGATACTATTTGTTTTTTTGAAAGAGAGATACTATTTGTTTTTAAACGGGATATTTTTTAAAATAAAATATAATTTCGTTTGTTTTTAAATTAGATATGTTTTAAAACAAAGTTTATATTTATAAATATAGCTTGATTGAATCCACTTTAGATATTTTAAATCATTGAAGAATTAAGATTAAAAGAGAGTTACTCTCTCCAAAGTCATCTTTATACCGAAGAAGTAAACAAACATTATCTTATTCTTGTTCTTTATTCGTTGTTAGTATTGGTGCGAATTTATTCGAATTCATAATAAACACTACAAAAACAAATTAGAAGATCTCTCTCAAATTTATGGAGACTAAAACATATCTATATTACAGTGAAGCAGTCCATCTAGGTCAAAAAGTTGAGAAGAAAGTGATGGAGGATCCCTCAGAAGAGGGACGTGCTGTTGTTGAAGTGAGTCAGGAACATGTTTCTTATCTTCGTACTTTCTTTCGTTTGCAGCAAATCATTGATATGAAACATCCTGATCGTGATGTTAGGAGAATCAAATACAACAATGATCAACAAGTTTTTTCTTTCTATTTCCGTAACCTACCTTGCGCTATAAGTTTCGCGCGACTTATAAACCGCAAACTCCCTGTCAAGACCCGTAGTGATAAGTTTCCTCTTCATATTCAAGTCTGCGATAATAGATACAAATTTTCTCTTCAAATCGTTCCAATTTGTTGCGCTGATTTGATATTTCTGCCTCGTAATAATGTTGCTAATATCGGTCCTATTGTTATTTGCACTAGAGTTGCCACAACAATTACTTTGCTTGATCCACTTACATTGAGGCAATGTTACTTAGATGCTGATCAATATTGGAGAGCACCCTTTACACCTTCATTCACTAGGAGTCAGTTAGTTGAATATGTTGTAATCGATATTGTCCTCGAAGATGTGGAGGAGAATGGTTATCGTGTAGCTGATGTCGAGGTTGCTCGTGCGAAAGATTTTGGAAACAATGACTTTACAGTTAGAATGAAGACTCATCTTGGTCATGTTTTAAAATCTGGTGACTATGTTCTTGGTTATGACTTGTTTGAAGGAGCTAATACCGACGTTAATTTTGATGGCGATCTTCCTGCAGCAGTTTTGATTAAGAAGATTGATAATGATGAAGATTTTTTTTCTGACGGTGGTAATTGTGAAGTTGTTGTTCAAGATAAGTGGGAATCTGATTATCAACTCTTCATAGATTTTCTTTATTATAAAGACCCTCATCTCGCGTTCAACATAGCATTGAACCGTCAGCCTTATGAAGACCATGAGAGATCGCTTTCCGTTCGAGGAGTTGCTTGCTGGATGATCTTGATCTGAATTACTAGTTAGGATCTTAAATATAAATCACTTTTTTTGATGTTTTGTTTATTCCAAGAGCTAGAATAAGGAAGATGCTTATTTTTCATGATTTTGATGTTTTGTTTATTTTTCATGATATTTTTCTTTTGGGGTTATAATGGTATAAGCCATGACTAATCTCCATCGAGGAACTTGTAGGGCACACAAGGTGGTTCTCCCCTCATAATCAAATTCTTTCCGTAGCCATTTTTTTAATGATATTCATGATTGAGTATAGGTAATAGGGATTATTATTTAGTATTTTGTTTTCGCCAAACTTGATATAATAAACCAGTAATGTTTTGCTAGCTAGAACTGTAACACCAAAAGTAGATTACATTAAGCATTATGTGGAAAATTAAGGGTCAATATATTCTATCTCAAAGTACTGAAACTGAATGCTTTATGATATAATTGGGACATAACTTTCACATAAAATTCAGTTACACATGCACAATAGAGAAGTGGTAATTAATCTTCACAATATCTTTCAACTCAATGCCTTAGCTCATGATACATCTAGAGCAGTCAAGTTCTTCATGCCTCAAAACTAAAAACATCCAAGTCACCAACATTAACAACCTTAGTATTAACAACCTTATATATACTCAGGAAAAAGTAGAACTGATACAGTACAAACCTCAAGCTCAGATTCTTCATAATTTTCCAAGTCACCTTCCTTATTTCTTGATTCATCTCTTCATATACCTGCGATGCCATGCATGCCAGGGTTAGAAAAGAGGGAAAATAAAAACAAATAATACTAGAAAAACGTAATGATCTGATCACCAACCAACCAACCAGGTGGTAAAAGGATAAGAAGCTGGTTTCTTCAAGACTAGGAAGTACATATTTTAGGAAAGGTTTAATCATCATTTTCGTCCCTGTAAGTTCACGATTTTTTTGTTTTAGTCCCTGTATCTTTTTTTGTTGCAAATTAGTCCATGTATGTTCAAATATTTTGGTTTTAGTCGCTTAAAACTAAAATCCGCAGGAAAATCCGCAGGAAACCAGTGAATTTTCCTGCAAATTTTCCTGCGGATTTTAGCTTTAGGGACTAAAATAAAAAAGATTTACACATGCAGAGACTAATTTGCAACAAAAAAAGATACAGGGACTAATAAAAAATTTATGAACTTACAGGGATGAAAATGATATTTAAGCCTTTAGCAAATAGAATTTGTTGAGATGACTAAATAAACTAAATAAGCTTGTTGAATTGCAGCAAGCTTGTTCATATGCATGTCTTTTGGCATGTATGAATAGAGGCCATTGTGAAAGAAAGAAATAAGCATCGAAGCAGAAGTGGAAATACAAAACTTCTATGTTGTGAGTGAGAAAGGTGAAACCCTTTGAATGTGAGAAGAAAAATAGTGTTCATAAATTATGAGAGTGTGGGAAAAATACAGCGGGGTGGCGTATCATATCTTTCGGAAATAGATTTCGTGTTGTAACTGCGTCAACCGAGTTACAACCTCAATCGTCTGATATGAATGAATGGATGTGATTGTTTTGATACATATACAATCCACACCTTCCGATCTTAAAGCAATGACTGAGATTTATTACTGCGTGTAACTTCGAATATTACTACAGTAGCAAATCTAAATCCATATACATTTTACTTTTTGGTACTATAAAATAAAATAGTAGTATTTCAATAGGAGACATTCTATTGTACCTCTTGTGTGTGTATGAGAATGAATAGAATAATGTACTATTCTTTAATATAGTATATTAATATTATACGGAGTTTCTCCTATGATTTTTTCCTTAGTATTATAGGATTTTTCACGTTAAATATTTGTGTTCATTTTTATTACTATCAATGGGTTGCAAGGTCCAATTTCTTTTGAATTTTGGAATTTTAATTTATATTCACATTAAGTTCGTCGAACCCAACAGAGAAACAAACTAGAGTTATCAGAGATTTATTACTATATGAGCGAATAGAAGATGTATGGTTCAATGATGATGATAATTAAAAATTAACGATATTGAATGCCAAATATGTACATCATATATGAGCCACTACAAGAAAAGTGTGGATACAACTGTTGGCCTATTCATAACTCTAGTTAAGAGACCTTAAAGTTGCTGGAATAATCAATTTTGAACATGTTTTTTAACTCAATTATTATTGTGTTTAGCAACATATGTTAATTTAGATAACAATTTTAAACACAATTATTCACACAATAATAATTCAGTTAAACAACATATTCAAAATTGATTATTCGGCTGGATAAACTCCGTTAAAAAGTATAAATAACAATGAGAAATCAACAAACGACTTAAACATAAACAAACTTGAAATAAGTTTCATTTCTTCAAAATTCCACAAAAACAACTACTAGATACTTTGTCATGATACATTGTAAACTTGTAAAACACAATCGTTCACTTCCTTCTCTTGCTTGCCAGTTTCATGTCAAAATGTTGCTAATTAACAATTATCGTTTAACTCCCCACAGGGCCGTCCCTGGACATTTGGAGGTCCCGTGCAAATAAGAAAAGAGGCCCTTTACATATAAAATAAAATAAATTTAATGAAATGAATATTTTAATAAAAAATACATTTTTTAAATAAAATATTTTATTTAAAATGTAAATAATATCAATAATATAAAAAATAATCATATTCTAATCAATAATAACAAATATATTTTCAAGTTAATATTATTAAATATTGATAGTGTTTTTAATAAAAATTAGAACTTAAAAAGAAACAATTTTAAAAATAATTTGTGTAATTTTGTTCTCTATACATATTATTAAATTTATTTGTTAATTTTATAGTTCTAAATAATGTCTTAAAAGATTGAAAAAAAGTGTCTCAATGAGGATTGAACCCACAACCCACACCCTTACAAGACATTTAAGGCAAGTACACAGCCGCTAGGCTGTTCAACGATTGAACCCACAACCCACACCCTTACAAGACATTTAAGGCAAGTACACAGCCGCTAGGCTGTTCAACGTTTGATGCTAATTTGCTTCAGCAAAGCTATTTAACCAATACTGTTAATGATGGATTTGAAAAAAAAAATTGAGGCCCTCAAACAATTGAGGCCCTCAAACAATTGAGGCCCAGTGCTATAGGCCAGCCTGCACTGCCTTTGGGCCGGGCCTGACTCCCCATCAATGTATATCGTCACACAAATTCATGATATATTGTCCCATCTTTTAGCTTACAAGAGCACAAAATATTGATATGAAAATAAAAGAAATTGATTTATAATTTATAAAATAGGTCAAACAAAGTAAGTAAACCATATAAATATATGCATCATCTCGTTTCAAGGACAAGTCCAAAGATCTTCGATAACCATGCCATTAGAACAAATTTCCACATGCAATAGCCTTGATTTAATTGCATGTCAAAGAGATTGGCATCAGAACCTTAGCCGTTAATTATAGAAATATAATTAAGTGTTCAAATTTTTGAACCAAATATATTTAATATAAAACCGATAAAACATAATCTCCTTTATTTTTAAACATATATCATATTAAAAACAAACAAAATCTTGCCAAAAATAAAAACATTTATTTTTAAACATATCCAGTTTTTAAACAAAAAATATCTTTTAGAGACATATTTTAAGGCAATTTTCACAAATCTTGTTAATCTAAAATTTTCCAACATATCAACATAATAGCCCTCCAAATATTAGAGGAGTTATAACGAAATTAATATAATGAAAGGAGTACTTAGAGATCCACATTTAAATACATAACATTCTAATCAAACGGAGCCACTTGTGCAATTCAATTATACAACAATTATAATCTTCTGTATTTAAACACATATAATTTCTACAAGAGATGCTCTAAAGCACAAATTGGGTCGGAAAGTGGCTCATATATGATTTACATATTTGGTATTCAATATGGTTAATATTTAATTTTCATCATCATTGAACCATACATCTTCTAGTCGCTCATATAGTAATAAATTTCTAATAATTCGTAGACTAAAACTCAAAACCATGCGAATAAAGAAATTGATCGTCAAAGAATGGTTGTTTTTGATGAACTTCTTCAGCAACAGGAGCAACACCACCACCAGAATAAACAACTTCATTATTATGTTTATTATCAAAGAAGGGTTGTAGCTGAGCAGCAGCGACACCACCGGTGGTGGCAGATGAACATCGTCAATATATGTCCATATCTTTTAGGCGATCAAACTCAAGACCAACAACACCACCGCCTCCACTCATCGACCTATTACATATTTTCAATCTCATATTCTCGCTTGTGCTCCTGCTGCTCAGTCACAACCCTTGGTGGTGGTGGTGTTGGTTGGTCGTTCATGATTGCCTCAATATCAACCATCATTCTATACTATGTAGAACTCTTACAAGAGATCTATGTGGAAAATCCTGCATGATATTGTTAATTTTTATCTCTTCGGTCATAGGCTCACCCATTGTTATCGCAAGTCAAATCATCGGAGCTATCCCATTCAGGATCAAAATACGAGTTCAAAAATATTTTATTACACAAATAAATAATCTATGTTTAAATACAATTAAATAATTTGATATTCTCAAAAGGGTTAAATTTGTTATTAGTCCCTTCAAAATTACTAAATTTTATTTTTAGTCTCTATAAAAAAATTGATATGTTTTAGTCCCTACAAAATTTTTAAGTATGCATTTTTAGTCACCGCTAATTTTCAAAATTTTAAACATTGTTTAATTATTGTTAAAATTTTAATTTTTGAATAATTTTATTTTTCAAATATGTTTAGAATACTATAAAAAGTTTCTTTACAAAATGAGAAGAATTAATTATGAATTTTTTAAATTTCAAAAGACAAAGAAAAAAGTGACGAAAATCTCTACTGAAAAGTCAAATTTTTAGTTACTTTTTTTAGAAACTTTTTATAAAGTTATAAATATGTCTGCAAAATAACCATTAAAAAATATGATTGGTTTAATAATATTAACCAAAAATGCGTGCACAATAATATAATTCTGTATGTATCAAAACATGCCACTTCTTTAGAGGGACCAAAAATACATTTTGATAATTTTATTGGGACCAAAAACATATTTAACCATTCTAAAAAAATACAAAAGTCGACGCTACTACATAAAACATGGTATATACACCATTCAAATATAACAAAATAATAACACAACAATAGAGCACTTTTTTTTTTAATAATTGATAGAGAAATCACAAACGAAATAATGAACTTGAAAAATATTGCTTGTAAACAAAGATCATAGTAATTTAACAAAATTTAAATTAACTAAGAAATCAAACTTCATTTCCTCATTTGCGTATTTTTTATATCTATCAATAATAAATATTTAATTTGTTCAGTATTTTTATATGTTTATCGTATGTTTTTTCCATCATCAGTTGCAAGTATCTATCTCATATTTTTTAAATCATCCCAATTTATTTTTTATTAGAAACTGAAAGATGTTTCTTATTTTATTCCAAAAACTACATAGGTAAATATATTTTTCTCCCGTACAAAATTTAGACCTTTCAAATTTATCAACGAACAAAACGAGTTTTCACCCGATAAACATTTTAAAGAATTTACCAAAAAAAACCTCTTATTTTAAAGAAAATAAAATACTTTTTTCCTTCAAAAATGCATTCTTATCTTATTTGAATTGAATTCTAACTCCAATTAAATTATACAATTTCCCGTGAAAATAACTCAGTTGGTACAAAAAAAAATACAATTAATTATTAGTCATTACGACTTAACTTTCCACATAATCAAACTCCACTAAATTTGGAGTTACATATAATTACCGTTTTAGTGAAATAGGGGGGGTAAAATTCCGATTTATTCAAAATAGGGGATAAAACTGCATTTAAGCCATTAATTTATTAGTCAATAACTTAGTGGCTAGTCTCATATACTATACAAGGGCAAATATGTTTTTACCCCCTACAAAGTAGGCAAGTTTTGTTTTATACCCTGTAACTTTTTTTTATTTATTTGATTAATCCCTATAATTTTTTTTTTAATTTGATTTACCCCGGTAATACTTTTTCTTTCACCGCGGGGCAATCCAAAACCATGTGAGATAGCTTCTTATGTGGTGAACCGGTTGCAGTAATCTGGGGATGGAGGAGCATGGATGAGGGTGGTGACTTGGATGGCACTCTACCATAGCCTGTTGGGGTGTTATGAGGTGGCATAAAGTCCACATCCACATGACACTCTTAGTAATAGAATACAAAGGGAAATTGAACTACTTTCATCTTAATTTTACAAATAAAGATTTGTTGAATTTGTGGTATTTAAGTGAAAGAATAGGGGAACATAATAAGAAAATATAAATATTATTGATAATGAATTAAATAGAATATTTACATACGAAACAGTATGATAGTACCTTGGTATTTATTACCAAGTGAATATATTTAAATCTAAACTAAATCGCTTAATTATAGGGCTTAGAATAACCAAACCTAATTATTGAGATATTTTCTAAACAAACTAAAATATAAAAGTAATGCTTATCTTAAAAATATTTTCCTATTCTAACACTCCCCTCAAGCTAAAGCTTATTAAGCTTTAAGTTTGTTACAAAATTAACCCTGAAAATAAATTAAATCATACTGTTAAAAAGTCCCACATCGGATATGAGATGACCTTGATAAGTGTTTATAAGCAAGTGGTAGTCCTCACCCTACAAGCCGGTTTTGTGAGGATGAGTTACGCCCATACTTATTACTTAATAATTTCTAACACATACTAACGAAGAGCAGCAACCAAAGAGCCTGCAGATTGACACAATCAATCTGGAAAAAACGGTGGATAAAGGTAAAGGATTCATGGAAAAGTGGCATGTGGGCTGCATCAGAGTAACATATGAATAATGTTAGAATATAAAGTAAAGATAATAAACAAACTAAAATATAAAAGTAATACATATCTTAAAGATATTTTCCTATTCTAAGATACATACATATGCATCTAAGTTGAACAAATTTTTCGATAAAAAAAGTTTTAAAAGAATATATGATAGTACATTTGATATTTACTCATCCAACTACTATTGAAAAACTAAAAATAATGTAATCGAAATGTAATATCTTTAATCCCTCATTGATCAATATTATTATTTTGACACATCTTTAATCGTTGTATATATGTCTGAGAAAAGTAGAAGCAGATAAAAAAAATAAAATTTGGACACTTACCCCGACACGTTTGTACGGGTGTCTTATAGGTGCAGGACACCGATTTAAGGAGTGTCGGAATAAAGAAAAAATTATTTTATTGGACACCTCTCTGACACGTTTGTACGAGTGTCGTACAGGTGTCATATGAGTGTCGGACACCGACACGTGTCGGACACCGCGACACGTCTAACCATAGAGGTGTCGGTGCTTCATAGGGTAAAGCTGGAGGTGAAATCAATACTTGTGACTTCTGCATAGTAAGAAAGGATTAGGCTCTTAGGCGTGCATCTGTAGATTTCTTAATGATAACTGAAAATTGGTAACTTGTTACGTATGCTGGCATCAACTTAACTCAGGTTACTGTAATTAAAGCCTCGCCAATGACATTCCATAAGGCAGACACCAGTGAATACTTTGTCAACAAATATATGGAATGAAAATGAATTATAGAAATGAATGAATTTGAGGCTCACTTACTTAAAAGATATACGCTAGCTGCATGCACAAACAGCACAAAGGATCTATCTAGCAGAGAACTGGAAAATGGAAATGACTGTCTCTGCCAACCAGAAGAAAGTCAATGAATTGGGTGCTGTAGCAGCAGGAGGTTAGAAAGTCAATGACTCTGTCTACACTAGCTGTGAGTGAGATGTGAAGCAACCTTTGAAAACAATAAGATGTTGACTTGACTCCAACTCTTTTTTATACAAACTTGTTATGTCTCACCGGCATGTCTGATTGAAGGTGTGTCCAGTGTCTGACACTGAGACGTCAAACACTGACACATATGATTGCATAAAATTAATTTGTTTTCTTAAATTACTACTGGTAATCGACGTGTCAGTGTCATGTCTGTGTATTTGTAAGTGTTTGATTGCTAACTTAGCTCGAAAATCAAATGAGAAAATCCATGATAATTCGACTAGGATGAATGAAGGTCCAACAGTTGAAGGTGATAACATAACAATTACATGACAACTGTAAGACCAAAAGTTGACTATTAAGCATCAAGTGAAAGGCCTATAAGTATTATCAGGAAATGAAATCTATGGGCAAATCCCTTCCCTTACTCTTCTTTTTCAGAAATTGTTTCTTCACGTTGTTTTTAACCAGCTTCTGGCTGATTCCTCACTTCACCATATAAGCACATTTCATTCACTTCCAACTTCAAATGCGGCAAAATATTCAGCCAAGGATTCTCACTATAAATCCTTCTGGCCTTCCCTTCGCCCATGTTCCATCAAGAACAATCAAGTTCTTCACCTCAAAACCAACATCATCTAAATCACTGACACTAACAGTCTTATCAGAAGGAAAAAGTAGAACTGATCCAAGACAAACCTCAAGCTCAAATTCTTCATACTCTTCCGCATTTTCTTCCCCATTCAACTGCTTCCTTTGCAACTTCTTCACCATAAACCCTTTTGAGAGTGCTTCACACACAAGACAAAATCTTGTCGAAACCTAACTCATCAGATTCACATTGCTGCATCCAAATATGTGACAATGAAGTAATTGTACCATATTTGCCAATAGTAACACTAATAGCAGGTCCTCCATAACCTCCAGTTACATCATCACGATTTCGACGAATTGGAATTTTCTTAATCTCATCATTCACAACAACACCATCATTCACTTGATTCACAGTTTCAACCTTAGAATTGAAAATAACATCTTGAACATCATTTTTCAAATCAGCAGTCAATATCAATATCAATCAAGTTTGAATCTTTATCACAAAACAAATCATGGGTATCTTCAGTTTCATAAAAAAACAATCCTTTGACAAATTGGGATCAAATAAGTGAATAAGGTATTGAGATTGAAACAGTGGCAATTGTGAGATTCTTGAGACCCATTTGAGCAATTCTGGTAGAATTAACATCGTAAACAGTGGCAATTGTGAGATTCTTGAGACCCATTTTGCTATAATAACATATTATCCGTGTATAAGACACATCAAAACTCAATATGATACACACTGCGCTCAAATAGAGAAAGACCGGCAATTTAGACCGTTCCAAAAATCTTTGATATGCTAAACAACTTTTAATATATTGACATCTTCTTTCGAGTCTTTCGAGTCCGTATCTATGTACTTCGTATTTGCAAACAACTTTCAATATCTTTGGCATCTTTTACGATCTCAGCAATACATTCATATTTGTACCTGCAAAAGTATGTACAAGATATTTCAATTCAGTTATGCAGATAGTTTTCAATCAAAAAAATATAAAGTTTAAAATGACTATAATTTTTCACAAGAACAAGCTGTCACATAGAATAGAAAACCTGCACTGAAACTAAAACCAAATTTAAACAACAAAATATTAATGTGTAAATTTCTTGTTAGTCAAATCATGCTTAAATTGATAGCTATAAAGAAGATCAAACTTCTATTTTAACAATTCACATACCTTTAAAAAGAATGGAATTATACTAATATCATATTCTTAACAGCTATCACTAGTAGATTAAAAAGTGGTTTTTATGAAATAATGGAAATATAAGTCTTTTGAAGTATATTACATACCCAGTTGGAAAAGCCTTTCCGGACAAATTAGACACTTCAAGCAAAGCTGATCTCCATTTATGTACTTTCTCTGAATTAATTCCAAAATTATTTTCATGGTGAGCCATGTCTTCACCATAACATTTTCACAGATTCCTTATGTTTGATGGTTCCACTTTGTAAAAGATGGGCCAAACTAATTGATTCTTCAATTTCATACACTCCATAATCTTGACAAGTTCATCAAGACACCATGAGGATTTTGCATAGTGTTTAGATAAAACAATAATCGAAAGCCTCGATGCTTCAATTGCATTTAGAAGAAAGGGTGAAATTTGATCTCCAGTGTGCAATCCTCCATCATCCATGAAAGTCTTGAATCCCTTTCGACATAAAGCTTTATAAAGTGAACTTGTAAAACACTTGCGTGTATCTTCTCCTCTAAAACTAAGGAAAATTTGCCATTTTGCCATTGGATGTTTCAGACTATGTAGTGTTGTTTTCCATTCTTCAATTGCTCTATTTCTTAAGGAAGATCCCACATCTTTAATTGTTCTAGGTAAACCTTCACATTCAAATGCAACTTTTCATGCCACATTCAATAAGTCAAATGAGGAGTGCTCCTCACCGAGAATACCCGAATGTTTTTGGAACAAAGTCCAAGATTCCTCTGTAGATAAGGGACCAAGTTGAATATCCCTTTGACAGTACATCCAGCCACATTCTTGCCGGCAACATGCAGTCAAAAGGATCTTGCAACGATTACTATTACAAGGAATGCCTACATCCTCTGGGTCGAATTTTGCTCCGACATCATCAAAAATCACTAGAATTGGAAGATTCATACTTTCTATTGTTGAGAATATTCTTCTGGCTCTTCCAGCTTCGCTGTTTATATAAAATTTTATATTCAACGAGTCAGCAATTTCATCTTGCATTGTTCTGATATTTGGATTTTGGGTCACCGTAGCTAATAAAACCTCATGAAAAATTCGTTAAATACTTAGCTTTCTCACCCATTGCTTTCACCAATGTAGTTTTACCAGAACCATGCCTACCATACAATCCAATCACAGAGCAATTATCATCTTGCAGTGCCACTAAAAGTTGATCGGATGTCTTCTCTCTAGAATTAAAACACTCAATATTTCCAGAAGAGAAGTGTTCTAAACTTGGAATGGGAGTTGAAAATGGGTCAAATATTAATTCATATTTCATGTTATGTGCCATTAATTTTTCCAGCAATTTCCTAAATTCATTCTGTTGCCGTGTTCTTGCTTGTGGCATCAGATTCTCCACCTCTTTTATGAGTATCTCTGCTTCTTTTAACCACTCAAACACAACATCACTGACCTTTTCAATTTTATGATCAGTTGCTTGAACTTTTACACGCACAGGATCTCGATTTGAAACCAGTTTGTTCTTTTCTATTTCGACATCAACTTCCACTAACGTACTCACTTCTTCCATGATCTTTTGGATAAATTTATATTCGCACCCGCATCTGCAAAAGTATACAAACTGGGTGCGTAGTATCTAATTTCATCCAAATTAATCCCAAATATATATAAAGTTTCCCTTATTTTTATCCGAACATTACTACAAGAAAATTGACTTATAGCGACAGCAAATGTCCGTAGATAAAGGGTTCAAAACCGTGGATATAACTCAAAACCCTATTCAAACAGCACTGTTCCTCTCTCGTTTTTAAATTCCTATAACCACGGGCTGGAAAATGTAAGGGTGAAAGGATCACTTACTTTAAAAGATGTTACTACTAATATAGAAGGCAAACAAAACAAATTAAAGAAATGAACGAATTTGAGGCTCACTTACTTAGAAGATCCATGCTGCATGCACAAACAACACAAAGGATCGACCAAAGAACGAAAATGGAAATGACTGTCTCTGCCAATCAGAAGAAAGTCAACGACTTGGGTACTGTAGCAGCAGCAGGTTAGAAAGTCAATGACTCTGTCTATACTATCTGTGAGTGAGGTGTGAATCCATTAGTTTATCATGTACCTATCGTATAACAACATCAACAACAATAATAATAGTACTAAATTAACTTTCTATTATAGTAAAAAATATTATTTATTGTAAGTTACAACAAAGAGTTATAATGATTCTGGATATTTTTATAAAGACATAGTTGAAAATTTGAAAATGTCCTATAAAAAGGATGGAGATAATTTTGTTGCTCAGTCAATTTTATAGGAAGCTTCCTTCTTCAATTATTGATGTGAAGCAACCTGTGTAAACAATAAGAGGTTGACTTGACTCCAAGTCTTTTTTTTATACAAACTTGTTATGTTGCAACAACATGTCTGATCAAAGGTGTGTCCAGTGTCTGACATCGAGACAACACCAACACAGGTGTTTACATGCAATTAATTTGTTTTATTAAATTAATACCGGTGTCAACGTGTTAGTGTCGTGTCTGAGTATTTATAAGTGTTTGATTGCAAACTTAGCTTGAAAACCAAATAGAAAATCCATGATAATTCGACTAGGATGAATGAAGGTCCAACAGTTGAAGGTGATAACATAACAATTACATGACAACTGTAAAACTAAAACCAAAAGTTGACTATTAAGCATCAAGTGAAAGGCCTATACTGCCTTGAAGTACTATCATCAAATGAAATCAGGTTTTGAGAATTCAATTACATGAAAGGCATCATAGCAAATTTATAGAAATATGAAGAAAAACTCAGTTCTCATAAAAGATACCTTGCGGAAAAATAATAATAATAACAGATATCTGTGCCTTGTTATGAATACCGGCTTTTAAAATCTCTTCCTTTTCCTCTTCTTTTCCACAATTTGGTTTCTCCGCATCGTTTTTAACAATCAACTTCTTTTTACATCATCATCAACATGAGGTTGGATCGCTTTGATACTATCTCTGCTGAGGTTTCTGTAATCTTCAAAGTTCCAGCTTGATGCTCGCAAACCTTCTGCTGAGTATGCACAGGGCAGAAACTCCTAGAGGTTTCATGGTTCATAATTCATTGCAAAATCATTTCTATTGAGTTTAAGCAACTTCTTCAAGTTGTTCAACTTCAATCAAAAGAAACCAAGCGACTCCTCAACTAGGTAACAGTTTGCTCAGTCTCTCATCTTTACATCGCCTTTGGTCACCAACCATGCACTCAAAAGTATCCAAGAGACTATCCAAACCCTCGTGATTCTCCCCAACCGCCTTCAAAGCAAACACAATACTCTCAATGGTGGACAAATAACCAGCTTTAGGCTGATTCCTCACTTCACCATATAAGCTCATTTCATTCACTTCCAACTTCAAATGCGGCAAAATATTCAACCAAGGATTTTCACTATAAATCCTTTTAGCCTTAGCCCACGTTCCATCAAGAACAATCAAGTTCTTCACCTCAAAACCAACATCATCCAAATCACTAACACTAACAGCATTATCAGAAGGAAAAAGTAGAACCGATCCAGGACAAACCTCAAGCTCGAATTCTTCATACTCTTCCACATTTTCTTCCCCATTCAACTGCTTCCTTTGCAACTTCTTCACCATAAACCCTTTTGAGAGCGCTTCACATGCTTCAGGACAAGACAAAATATTGTCAAAACCTAACTCATTAGATTCACATTGCTGCATCCAAATATGTGACAATGAAGTAATTGCACCATTTTTGCCAATAGTAAATCTAATAGCAGGTTCTTGTAAGTTTAGAGTTCAACCTAAGAGGGGGGGGTGAATTAGGTTTTATGACTATTTGGTAATTTTTAGAGATGTTATGGTAAACTTATTTTTCTTGAAGGTCTATGGTGAAAGTATGAGTAAATTGCAAGAAAAATAAAGAGTGCAGGGAAGAGAAAAGAGACACGGAGATTTATAGTGGTTCCCCTATCGGTACATCCACTCCCTTCACACCCTTGAAGGAATTCACTATGTCAGAATCTTTGTTACAAGCAATCTTATCCCAAGACCCCCTAACAATCTTTCTAACATACAACAGAGAAAGCACCCCACTTTCTCTCAAAACCACTTGTTTTCACAAACTAGGAAAACAAGCAACAATACAAAGTTATTGAATTTGATTACAAGGTTGAGTACAAGAGATATTGGATATAACAATATGTTTCTCTCAATATAACAATTCAGAATGCATAAACTATAAGTGCTCAGAAACTTTTATTGATATGAAAGTGTGTATAAAAGTTTCAAAGAGTTTTGTGAAAGTTGTATAGAGAATTGTTATGAGAAAAGTGAATGAAAATGATAAGTGTTTTTGAGAAAATTCTGAAAGGAATTTATAGAGAGAAAAGACACCTTTTAGAGACTCAAATGGCAATGATTTGGAAAAGGTTTAACAATGAAAAGGTGTAATTACGTTTCAGAATTTTCCAAAATTTGTACAGGTAAATCGATTTCCCTTTGAGGTAAATCGATTTCCCTTGTTTTATAACGTTAAAAAATTTCAAAGAATGAACAGGGTAAATCGATTTCCCTAATAGGTAAATCGATTTACCTGTCTAGAAAATGCATTTTTGAAAAACGGCAGGAAGCATGTAAATCGATTTACCTATCTATGTAAATCGATTTACCTGTATTAAAACATGAAAAATTTTCTAAGTTAAAATTTATTTGAAGGGGATATTATGCAGTATGTTGTAGTAACTTTGGAGATGTTTAAATTAAAGTTCGTGAGCACTTAAAGCTTATAACAATGAATTGAAATATTATACCTAATGTTAAGCTCCACAAACTTGATCAATCATGAGATAGTTGAAAATCTTCAAACTTGAATACTTGATCATAACCAATCTTTCTCTTCGTGTCACCATTTGTCTTCCATCAAAATATTCTTTATCATTGAAGCTTGTCTTCACAGTTCTCCACAACCTCTTGGAATTTTCTTAACTTCTTCATTAGCAACAACACCATCATCATTTACTTCATTCACAGTTTCAACCTTAGAACTGAAAATAACATCATCATCTTTCAAACCAGCACTATCAATATCAATATCAACCAAGTTTGAATCTTTTTCACAAAACAAATCATGGGCATCTTCAATATCAATCAAGTTTGAATTTTTATCACAAAACAAATCATGGGTATCTTCAATTTCATCAGAAAACAAACCCTTTGAAAAATTGGGATCAAATAAGTGAATAAGGAATTGAGATTGAAAATTAACATCAGAAACAGTGGCAATACTGAGATTCTTGAGACCCATTTTAGCAATTCTTGTAGAATTAAGTGGATGATTACACTCAAGAGAGTGTTGAAGAATGGTTACGTTGACGGAATTAGGGATTGGAGGAGTGAGGATTCGAGAACAGAGACAAGTTCGAGTGGGTTTGGAACATGAAGGGCAAATAGGTCTTTTGGATTTTCCATGTGACATTGAGATTAACGTTTTGAGGGATGTTTGTAGAAGGGGTTTGTGTCTGTTATAAGAGTTCAATTGCAATGTGAATTTTGTCTGAGTTAGAGAAAAAGCCATTGTTAGTTGGTTTGGGAGGGAAATATTGGATAAAACCCTACAATTGTAAGGAAAGGGAATGTGGGGATACGATGTCGTTTAATTAAAGTGGGATTAGAGCAATTTTTTATTTCTTTTAGAGGAAAATAAACTTCCATCTCCCTTGAGGTATGTAAAAATTTATGTAACACACATCGAAAATGAATTCTCTCAAGTGGAAAACAAATCGAGGGTGACAACTGCAGAAGATAGTAAAAGAGAAGATAAAATGGGAAGGCCACATTGACGGTGGAATAGTAAATGAAGATAGTAACATCAAGATCATGGGTCCGGTTATTATACATAAGGATTATTTATGCAGCATGCATAAACTTCCTATTTGCACCCCCCCCATTCCGTTATACACCCCCACCCAAAGTTCACTTTAAATCTGCTTACTGTGCATAAGCCCAAAGACAGCTGCTTCGCGCACCCCCCCAGTTGCTTCGCGCGCCCCCCATATACTACTCCATTACTTGTGCGCCCCCCATTTGCTTCGCGCACCCCCCTGTTGTTTTTTTTTTTTCCTTTTTCTCCCTAGATTTTCTTGTGAGCCCCCAAATTTTTTTTCCTCCCCAATTTCTAGCGCGCCCCCAATTTTTTCCCTCCTCCAAACTTCTAGCGCACCCCCACCCAAATTTCTAACCGCCCCCCGTTTCCAATTAAATAATAACTTTTGTTCCTTTGAAGTATATATTATAAGAATCCATTTTTAATTAATTTTCGTCAAACACCCCCTCGAAGCCCCAACATAATAACCAATGTTTCAATGTATAACATCTTGAAACCAAATAACAAGACTAATGGTTTCAATGTATAATGCTATGAAACTATTTAACTAGAATAATGGTTTCAGTGTAACTAGAATAATAGTTTCAGTGTATAACGCTATGAAACCTTTTAACTAGACTAATGGTTTCAGTGTATAACAGTATGAAACCATTTAACTAGACAAATGGTTTCAGTGTATAATGTTATGAAACCATTTAACTAGAATAATGGTTTCAATGTATAACGTTATGAAACCTTTTAACTAAACTAATGGTTTCAGTGTATAACAGTACTAATGGTTTCAGTGTATAACAGTATGAAACCATTTAACTAGACAAATGGTTTCAGTGTATAACATCTTGGCATTAATGCTCATTTACTATATAATGGTCATTTAACAAGACGATATAAAACCAGAGAGAGTGAGGTATCCCCAAACGTTCCAAATAATTAAAAATACCCTAAATAAAATTTTGGGAAAATTTTATTAATACCTGATATTTATAAAAGCATATTTACCTTATTTAATTAACTAAAAATAGTTCTAGGTCTCAAAAAAATACCTAACTGGTCCCAAAATTCTCAGAAAATTATTTCCTATTTTTTTGTAAAAAAAATAAAAAAATTTGGAGTTTCCTTGGCACCGCACGCGCCCCCACGCGCCTCCAGTGAGAGTGGGCGTGGAGGCGCGTCACTGTTCATCATCTTCCTCACCCATTTTATGCAGAAACGGGTCGCGACGACCCGGTTCGTTCTCCCTCAATAATCAACGAAACTCGACGTTCTTTATACCGTTTTGATCGTCGTTCGATTTTATGAATGTTTTAGGTATTAATTTTCGAAATCGGTGATCTAATCGCATATGAAATGTGGCCGAAATTGAGCAAGCAAAAAAACAAAGTTATTCAGTTATGATTATTACACGTGTTGTTTGGATCTGAGGGTGGATATTGACTTATGCACGGTGCATAAAAAATACCTTATGCATAATAACCTTGCCCAAGATCATCATTAATAAAGGAAACCTATAATCCCGTGAGCTTAGCTCAATGTAGGGATTTTGTATTATATATGCAGGATCGGAGTTCAAACCTCAGTCATCCCACTTATCCACCTTATAGGTGGAAACTGGAAATTCAAGCTACTAGACTATATAACAAAAAAAAGAAAAAAAAAAACCCCTATAATAAGATTGTGATTTACTATCAATCTATCTAGATATACAAAATGGGTATGAAAGCTAAAAAAACGCCAAAAAGTTACATTTACAAAGCACTTGAACTATGAAGCACAAACTCTGACACGGACACCGCGACACGACACAGATACTTCGACAATATAAAAAATATAGGACCCTGACACCGCTATATATATGATAAAATTTGATTTTATTTATTGATTTATTATTAAAAAAAATTAAAAATATTCTTATCAAAATTAATACCTTTAATTCTTCATTGATAATATTATTTCAATACATGTTTAACTTTTTTAATGTGTCAAAGCAAATAAAAAATATAATTTTTTTGGTGAAACTTGTTTGACTATTCTGACATGTGTCGTACGGGTGTCATACAAGTGTCGGACACCGACACGTGTCGGACACCGACACGTGTCGGACACCGCGACACACCACCTCCATTGGATAATTTTGTTGAAAGAGAAAACAAAATAAATTGAAACTCATCGCCAAATCTGGAGCAAAGATTGTGATTCTTCCTCCATCATCATCCTTGCGGATCCCCACAGTTCTCGAGGAGATCCATAACCTTAAAAAAAATCAAATTTCTATTATTTTCAATCAAACCAATTGCAAAAAAATAGTAAATTTAATTATAAAACAAATAAAAAAAATATTATCGTTAGTCTTATGATCGTAATAAATACCATATATAAACAAATGTATACATATCAATGAAAATATAATTAAAAATAATTTATAAAGTACTTAAATATACATTTATAAATGTTATTTTAATAAAGTTTTCGAGGGAGGAGGGTAAAATACTGTCTCCATCCCCAAACTTCTTTCGGGGGGACTTTCTCCTCCATCCCCTTGGAGAAAAATTCCCCATCTTCGGGTTCCCCAACGGTGCAATCTCCGCAGGGACCCTCATTTACAGATGAATTTGACTTCCCTATCCATATGGTAGCGTCCACTTCTGACTTCTTTTTTTTAAGACGATCTAGTGTTGTTTTCCAATCCTCAGTTGGTTTATTTCTTAAGGAAGATCCCACATCTTTAATTGTTTTAGGTAACCCTTCACATTCAAAAGCAACTTCACGTGCCACATTCATTAAGCTCAATGAGGAGTACTCCTCATAATCATGAATAGCTAAACGTTTTTGGAACAAAGCCCAAGATTCCTCTACATCATAATCGTGAACACCTGAATGTTTGCGGAGCAAAGTCCAAGATTCCTCTTCAGATAACGGACCAAGTTCAATATGCTTTAGACAAAGCATCAAGTCACAATACTGTCTCGAACATGTGGTCAAAAGGATCTTGCAGCGGTTACTATTACAAGGAATGCCTACATCCTCTGGGTCAAATTTTGCTCGAACATCATCAAAAATTACTAGAATTGGAAAATTCATACTTTCTATCGTTGAGAATATTCGTCTGGCTCTTCCAAATTCAGTGTTTATATCAAATTTCATATCAAATGAGTCAGCAATTTCATCTTGCATTCTTTTGATATTTAGATTTTGGGTTACCTTGACAAATAAAACCTCATGAAAAATCTTTAAATACTTAACTTTCTCACCCATTGCTTTCACCAATGTTGTTTTACCCGAGCCGTGCCTACCATACAATCCAATCATAGGACAATTATCATCTTTCAATGCCGCGAAAAGTTGATCTGATGCCTTCTCCCTAGAATTAAAACACACAATATTTCCAGAAGAGAAATGTTTTAAACTTGGAATTGGAGTTGAATTTGGGTCAAGTAATTCATAATATTTAATATTCTGTTCTATTACTTTTTCCAGCAAGTAATTTCTAAATTCACCCTGTTGTACATGTCGTGTTCTTGCTTGTTCCATCATATTCTCCACCTCTTGTATGAGTATCTCTGTGTGTTTTAGCCATTCACACCCAGCATTACTGACTTTTTCAGTTTGTTTATAAAATGAAGAAAAACTGACCGTTTTAGTTTTATAATCAATTGCCTTACATTTTACACGCACAAGATCTCGATTTGAAACCAGTTTGTTCTTTTCTATTTCGAAATCAACTTGCACTAACGCACTTGCTTCTTCGACAATCTTTTGGATAAATTTATATTCGTACCCGCTCCTACAAATGTATACACAAGGAATTTCAATTCATATGTTCATTAAAAATAAGTATGAAGTTCAGATGACCAACAAATTTTCACCATACAAAATGCAGCAACTTGAACAAAATATCTAATGTTTATAAAATGATAGTAATTAGAAAGAAAAACAAATTTCTTTTTAGAAATTCACATACCTTAAAAAACGAACCAACTTAACATCTATAAATAGTGGAATATTAGAGATTATACATAATTTTGAAATAATGTTAAAAAAAGTATTTGATTACGTACCCGGTTTTATAAGCTTGTCCAGATAAATTAGAAACTTCAAACAAAGCCGACCTCCATTTTTGTAATCTCTCTGAGGCACTTCCAAATTGTTGTTCATGTTTAGTCATCGACTCCCCATAATTATTTTCGAGTTTCCTGATGTTTGACGGTTCCACTTTGTAAAAGATAGGCCAGACCAATTGATTCTTTGATTGCTTACACTCAAGGATCTTAACAAGCTCATCAAGACACCAAGTAGAACTTGCATAGTTTTCGGATAAAATAATAATCGAAATCCTTGATGCTTCGATTGCATTACTAAGAGAGGATGAAGTTTGGTCCCCATTACGCAATCCCCCACCATCATCCATGAATGTGTTGAATCCTTCTCGACAAAGAGCATCATAGAGAAAACCCGTAAAAGAGTAACGAGTATCTTCACCTCTAAAACTAAGGAAAATCTGCCATGGAGTCATTTAATATCTCTTAGCTTCAAACAAGAAAGTCAGCAAACAAATTAATGGATATATAATTGTACTATCAAGTATGTTGTGAAGCTATTCCTTTACTCATCTATATATGCATGTACTACTGCATGGTGGTAATAAATTATTATTATAGTTATAATAATGAAGTAATCATTTCATACTAAGCTTCCCTTTTTTGTAAGAATTTCGTACGAAGCTTCGTTTGTAACAAGATGTTGATTCCAACACACCAAAATTGAAATAATTGGTCAATATCTGGCAGCGGACCTAAATCCAGTAAAAAATTTAGGCTATACTATTACTATACTACTCTGGTGACTAAAAAAACAACAACTATACTACTTGGTTAAGTAATTCAAATTTCATGATTATGTGCCTTTAATGTTTCCGCCCATTTCCTAAATTCATTCGGTTGTTGTGCTCTTGCTTGTACCATAAGATTCTCCACCTCTTGTATGAGTAACTCTTTCATTTAGCCACTCAAACACAACATTGCTGACCTTTTCAGTATTATTATGAGTTGTTTCTGTTGTTGCAGATGACTGAAAACAAATAACCGGAGGCGTGTCGTGACACTGAACTAAGGAATTATCCGCAATATTGCGCAACTCCCCCAGAGTACAACCGATTCTTCTCGGTGATAAACATACCGAGGCTATCAAGACACGAGAATATCACAAGGTAGTTAACTCAGACAGATAACTCAGACACTCTCATAGAATAAAAACTTAAAAATTGAGACTTATTATAATATATGCTAATATTATCTCAAAACCTTTTCGTTTTTTCGGGTTGATATTTTGATACATGATAGTTTGTATATATAACACAAAAACCTTTTCCTTGATGATACTGAATAAATAACAAAACGGTTTCACTTTCATTGGTCATTATAATCTTATTAATGATAAAATAATTAAGCAATAATATTGGGGTTGTTGCTATTTAAAAGGCACGTTACAAAACTTTCTCTATTAAAGACTAAGTCAATAACCAACTAGAAAAAGGTTAAGTAATTTAATAGAATATGAATTATTTTCCAATAAAAAAATATTTTATATTTTTTACTCAAAATCATGAGACATAACAAAAATTAAACTTTTGAAATAACCAAAATATACAACAGTTTCAACTTTTACACGCACACGATCTCGATTTGAAATCAGGATGTTCTTTGCTATTTTGACATCAGCGGTTGGGAAGACTAGTGAGACTGTGAGAGAGAAAGGTACTTATGTTTAGGTTTAAGGATTTTAATATATATAAGGTTTAAGAAACCACTAATTATGTGATCCGTCGGATCGTGATCGGACTGTTCGGATACAGTAATGCGTCCTGCACACTAAGTGCACCAAATTCAATCCCCAATCTAGTTAGTTGTGGCCTTTGTTTGTACCCTTTTGGCCTTTTAAAAAAAAGTATGGGTAATTTACAGTTATAAGAAAATTCATTGAATAACTGGTTTTATGCATTTAAATTACAACTTGTTACTACTGCTGAACATGTAAATTACAACTTAAGTTTATTTCTTATAGCAAACAATTAATTGCATGCAAACTTCTGTCTTGTTCAGGACTTGTTTATTGAAGAAAATTTGATGCTTTACTTTTTAGTCCATATCTATGCTTTCTATATACAAACGATTATTGTTGACCCTTTCCACAATCTTTCTGATTAGTTTATATTCGTACTCTTGCCTGCAAAATTAAAAAACCGGTTGTTAGTTGATTAGTTCATGTCATGTATGCAAAATTATTCATCTTATTTGTGTTAATCCAAATTTGTTCAATTATAAGAATACATATTATCAAAATTAATCTTCACACACACTTGAATTGAAAATAAGACTTCAACCCACACTATTTCACATGTCTAAAAACGTTTTAACAAAACCACTCCTAAAATGTTACTAATTAGAAGAATAAAAATATTTGAAAGCAAACTATGTACGTACCTAGTTTTGTGATGACTAAAGCCGCTTAAACCGGCAACTTCAGATAAAGCTGACCTCCATTTCTTTACCTTCTCGGGGTCATTTCTAAACATTTTTTCATGCTTAGCCATGGCTATTTCATAACTGTTTCTCTGATTCCTTACATCAGTTGCATGTACTTCGTAAAAAATTGGCCAAACCGTTTGGTTTTTCTCCTTCTTACAATTAAGAATAGTGACCAGTTCATCTAGACACCAGGTGGAATATGCAAAGTTTTCAGACAAAACAACAATCGAAATCCTTGATGCCTCAATTGCATTGATTAGAGATGATGAAATTTCATCTCCGCGCTCCAATCCCTCATCATCCATGAAGACCTTGAACCCCTCCCGACATAGAGCATCATAGAGAGTACCTGTAAAAGAGTAGCGAGTATCTTCCCCTCTAAAACTTAGGAAAATCTGCCACTTAGCTATTGAATATCTCAAATTGTCTAGTGATGTTTGCCAATCCTCAAAAGGTTTATTTTTTAATTTAGATCCTACCTTTATAATTTTTCCAGGTAACCCATCACATTCATAAACAACATCACGTGCTATATTCAATAATTTTGCTGAGACGGAGTTCTCCTCATCATGAATACCTGAATGTTTTTCAAACAAAGTCCAAGCTTCCAATATAGATAAAGGATCAAGTTGAATCTCTTTTTGACCGTCTATAAAGTCACATTCTTCTTGACACCGTGCGGTCAAAATGACCTTGCATCGATTACTATCACAAGGAATGCCTATACCCTCCAGGTCCAATTTTTTCCGAACATCATCAAAGATCACAAGTATTGGACGATCAAGATTGTTTATCGCGGAGGATATCATCATTGCTCTTCCGGTTTCCGTGTATTTATTGAATATAATATTCAACGAGTCAGCAATTTCATTTTGAATTGTCTTGATATTTGGATTTTGGGTCACAGTGACAAATAAAACCTCATAAAAAATCTTTAAAAACTTGACTTTCTTACTCATTGCTTTCACCAATGTTGTTTTACCAGAGCCCCGTCTACCATACAATCCAATTACGGAACAATCATCATCTTTCAATGCGACTAAAAGTTCATCCGAAGCCTTCTTTATAGACTTAAAACACATAAAAGTACTTCTAGAAGAGAAACGCTCTAAACTTGGAATTGGAGTTGAAAATGAATCAAATTTACATTTCACATTAAGTGCCTTTATTCTTTCTTGCAATTTTTTGAATTCATTCCATGATGGTACTTTTAGTTGTGTTTTCAGATTCTCAATCTCTTGTAATAGTATGCCAGTTTCTCTTAGCCAATCAAGCACATCACCATTGATCTTTTCAATCTTACGATCAGTTGTATCTACTTTCAGTTCCACAAAATCTCGATTTGAAATCAACTTGTTCTTTTTTCTTTCAACTTTCTTTAAGACTTTGTAAACCCATTCAGGTACATATTTCCTTCCATCAGCTCCCTCTAACATCTTAACCCCGTAATTAACAAGAAGACCGCCATATTGAGCAAAATCAGAGACACGGTGTATACTTTCGGCTGCAAAATTGTATTTATAGAAGGAAACATTAAAATCAGCAGAGTTTCAGTTTTGTTTGTATATTTTTTTTTTTGGATACATAGACGAAATGACAAAGTCATTATATTTGTTTTTTTTTTTACAATAGACAATATTTATGTGTTAAGATGTGATTTTAACGAGAAAAAATTGAAAAAATATAAAGTAATCTATGGAGACATGTGAGAAAGAAATTGAACTTACGCATATTGTTGCATAGGCAAAATTAAAGATGAGTGAAGTTTGAATGGTTGTCTCTTGAAGATTGTCAACAAACAAATTAATGGATATATACACATAGTTTACCTTACCCATATCTATATATACTTGTAGGCGCTAGCTCTAGTCAATAGTCATGAAGTGATTATTTCATACGAACCATCATTGTAATTCATACGAACCATCATTTGTAAACAAAAGTCATCTCACATCAACTAGTATGCATGTCTTTTATTTTTTATAATAGCATGCATGCCAAGTTGATCTTACGGTTGGTATTATTTTTAAATAAATGTCATAAGCTTAAAGAACTTTCAACCAAATTATAAGTATCTTACGGTTTGTATTGTTAGTTAGTGGGGAGACTTGAGCTCTATGAAGCATGGATATATTCCTCTAAGAGGTGGCGTGTCGCTGTATCCAACATGTATTGGTATTAGTGGCGGAACTGAGATTTTTATTTCGGGGGGGCTGGTAAAAAAATTATAGTAAATAAATTACATATAAATTTTTAAAATAATATTCTATTTTTTTATGAGTTAAAATAATACTATATGTATGCTAAGTGACTTGAAATAATTAATAATTGAGTTTGAATTAATACTCGCACAAAGTTGATTATTTGAAAATTATATATTTTATTATTATATTACACATATACTAAAAAGAAAATCTGCTGAAAATAGTTGTGTTTTTAAAAGAAAAAAAATAGAAATTGTGCATTTTTAATATTGATAAATACATATGCAAATTAACATTTTTAAATGGTTGTGTGTTTTTGGTATTGACAAATATATATGAAAATTAACTTTTTTAAGGAAAATATCCTTTAATAGCTAAAAAAACAAAACATGCAGCCAGCAAGGATTGAACCTTGCTCCGCTTGACAGAAGGAACCTGCACTAACCGCTCAGCTAGTGTTCCATACTGATCATTCTGCTCACAAACACATATATATAATATATATTTTTAATTTTATAAAAATGCTAAGGGTATACTAGTAATTTCTTATTTTTCCGGGGGTGGCCACGACCACCCTCAGCCACCCCCTAGTTCCGCCTCTGATTGGTATCCGACATTTGTATGACACATGTCGAAATAGTCAGACAAGTGTCGAATAAGTCAAACAAGTTTGACCAAAAAAGAAATTTCTTTTTTTGCTTCGACACTCTTTGAATCAGCGTCTGACATTCATATGACCCTCATACAACATGTGTCAGACAATGTATTCAAACAAGTGTTTCAAAAGAAAATTTGTATTTTTCTATGGTCAAACATCCCTTATACATTTTTTGGTTAAATCTCAGACATGTCTAAAAATGTTAAACACGTATTGAAACAACGTCATCAATGAAGAATTAAAGACTTTAATTATAATTTTTTTAATAATAAATCGATAGATAAAATTCAAATTTTACCATATATATATAGCAGTGTCGATATCCTATATTTTTAACATTATCAGTATCGGAGTATCCATGTCGTGTCACAGTGTCTGTGTCATGCTTCATAGCTTGAGCTTGTGACTTCCTAATTATCACGATCAAACTAATATATCATGTCTTCAATAAAATTATTTTTTTCTTTCTCAATAATTGCATTCTTTTTCAAAGTTTTTTTTTTCTTTTAAATAGACAAAATCACAAATCATTGGAAACTTATACACACAAAATAGAAGAACAAATATTCGAATTCCGATTATAACATCCAACAATAACAATTTTGATATTTATGCCAATTAGCTAGAATTTATGGGAAAGATTTTTTTTTGGCATTTCAAGAATAATTTTATCATGCATTAAAAATAGTGAGATGATTAAATACTAGTATAATTAAACCAAAAAAATTACGGTAATACTTTCTTTCCAAACCAGCCGCCACCCTTTTTTTTCAAACCGCCACCCATATTCTTTCCAAACCAGCCGCCAGCCCGCCATCAATAGTATCCTAATTCTTCCTTGTTATTTCTTGTTCATTCATTAAAGAATATGTTAATTTTAGGATCAATTTTAATTTGGAATCACTTCTCTTTGATGGTTTTTTCGTTCCTTTTTATTTAAATAAGTGATTCTACATATTTTTAAGTTTCATCTAAATATTTTTTCTATGTAATTTTTTCGTCTAGTATTATTTTATTTCCATCTTAATGCGGAGTTATTTGATTTTCCGTCCTAATACAAAGTTTGTTTTAATTTTTCGTCGTAGTAAAAAAAAAACTACCATTATCAAAATAAAGTTGATTAGTTAAAAAAAAGTTCCAATTCTTTCTAAATGAAGTTTATAGATATTTATATCTATAATAATTAACAATAACTATAAATTTCTCATATCTTTCTAAATCAAGTTCATATTTATAATAACTATAAGTTCTGATTCTTTTTAAATCAAGTTCATATATTTATATCTTTAAGCTCGTCTAATTACAAAAGGTCTCACTCAAACCTACACCTTTAGTCTTGTTGTCAAAATGACTATATTTGGGTTCTCTTGGCCATTGCAGCTACTCAATACTGGCCTCTTTTTCCTTTGGGCACGAGTCTAAATTTGAACACAGATTTTTAACTACACTAATAATTTAGGCGGATACTTTTCCATTATAGACACATTAGAAAAAGTTGACATGTATATTTTTTTGGCCATATGTACGACGCCACATTAATGATCTCGACACATTAATAAAATTCAGGAAAAATTGGAACTTGGGACCAAAAATATGGTTTTTTAAATTAAGTGATCAATCCCCGCAAGTTAAACTCAGTTTGTAAGAGACGTATTATATTATATATGTAGGGGCGATGTTTGAATTCCGGATTCTAGTTTAAAGCTTTAAATTGGTGTATTATCTTTTTATTCATGGTCTTTCTTTCCTCCTCTGCTATAATTGCCTTACTATATAGTCCTCTCATATTAATTAGTTGAGTTGATTTCATGATAAAATTAGTATGTACTCCGTCTCAAAATAATCTATCTATTTGATCAATTCACACATATTAAAAAATTGTATTAATGAAAGCGAGAGAAAAGCACTTTTACTAAATATCCTTAAGTTATGATGTATTCACTATTACAATAAATGTAAAGTGAATATTAAATTGAAAATGTTAAAAGTGGGATTAATTGGATAATTGAATTGATTAATGAGTTTTACTTATTTCATGGTCGAATTCTAAATTATCGACCCTTTTTCTTAGGAATCAGGTGATTAATATAAAAGAAATACAACGGAAAAAATAATTAATGATTGAACTTCTCCTAGAAAGAATTATTTCGAAAAAAATATGAATTAAATTTATGAAATTAGAGTCAACATAAAAATAAATGTTAGATGCATATCTTACATTTTTTCTTAACTAAGCAAAAGACTTGTAAAAATATATATACAACAAAACAAAATTACAACCAAAACAAGGACCAACGGCTAAACACAATTTATATGGTTCCAAGTTCCACAAACAATCGCCATGCAAAACGATTTTTAATTTGCTTGGCATCTTCTATGATCTTCTAGTTCAATTTGCAAGCGATTTTCAATATGCTTGGCATCTTCCACAATCTTTTGGATGAATTCATATTCGTATCCGGTTGTATAAGGTTTTCCGGACAAATCAGACACTTTTAACAAAGCCGACTTCCATTTTCGTATTTTTTCTGAGTGAACTCCAAGTATTTTTTCATGATGAGCCATGGCTTTGCCATAACTTTTTCTCAAATGCCTTATGTCTGATGGATCCACTTTGTAAAAGATTGGCCAAACTAATTGGTTCTTCAATTCCGCACATTCAAAAATCTTGACCAGCTCATCGAGACACCAAGCTGAATTTGCATAGTTTTCGGATAAAACAACAATCGAAAGCCTTGATGTTTCAATTGCGTCTTTAAGAGAACATGCAATTTGGTCTCCAGTTTGTAGTCCTTCATCATCTATGAAAGTCTTGAATCCCCCTTGGCGTAAAGCTTGATAAAGAAAACCTGTAAAAGAAAAGCGGGTATCTTCCCCTCGAAAACTGAGAAACATTTGCCATTGAGCCATTGGGTTTCTCAAATTTTCTAGTGATGCTTTCCATTCCTCCATAGGTTTACTTCTTAGAGAAGTTCCCACCTTAATAATATTTTTAGGTAACCCTTCACATTCAATAGCAACTTCGCGTGCCACATTCAATAATTCAGAGTTCTCTTCATGATGAATGGCCGAATATACTTTGAACAAATTACAAGCTTCCTCTGTAGATACGGGATCAAGTTGAATCTTCCTTTGACAATTCATTAACTCACAATCTTGTTTACATCGTGCAGTCAAAAGGACCTTGCACCGATTACTATGACAAGGAATACCTACACGCTCTAGGTCAAATATTGCCCGAACATCATCGATGATCACAAGTATTGGACGGTCCATATTTTCTATTGTGGACAATATTTTTCTCGCTCTCTTGGCTTCACCGTTTCTATCAAATTTCATATTCAACAATCTATCAAATCTAATATTCAACAAGTCAGCAATTTCATCTTGCAATGTTGTGATATTCGGATTTTCGGTCACATTGACAAACAAAACCTCATAAAAAATCTTTAAATGCTCAACTTTCTTACCGATTGCTTTCATCAATGTTGTTTTACCAGAACCGTGTCTACCATACAATCCAATTATCGAACAATTATCATCTTGCAGTGCCTCTAAAACTTCATCAGAAGCTTTCTCGGTAGACTTAAAGCACATGAAATTATTTTCAGAAGAGAACCGCTCTAAACTTAGAATTGGAGTTGAAAATGGTTCAAACACACATTTAATATTGAGTGCCTTGATTCTTTTCCTCAATTTCCTATATTCATTCAATGATGATATTCTTGATTGTGTTTTCAAATTCTCCATATCTTGCATGAGTATCTCAGTTTCTTTTAGCCACTCAAACACAACATCACTGACCTTTTCAGTTTTATGATCAATTGCTTCAACTTTTAGTTGCACACGATCTCGATTCGAAATGAGTTTGTGTTTTCTCCTTTCAAATTTCTGTAAGACTTTGCCCATCCATTCAGGTGCTCCATAGCTAACAAGAAGACCACCATATTGAGCAATATCTTTGACATTGTGTATACTTACTGCTGCAAAATTTAATCATAGAAAAATCTATATATTCAGCTTTGTTTGTATATTAACTTAAACAAAATAAAAAAAAATTACAAAGTTATGATTATACATATTTTGAGCATTATGTGAAACATATGATGAAGAAAGTGGAAATTGAACTCACACATATTGTTGCTGCAGGCAGAAAGGATGAGTGAAATTTGAATGATTGTCTCTTAAGCTTCAAACAAGAAAGTCAATAAACAAATTAATGGATATATAGAAGTGTGTTGTGATTTGTGAACTCATTTCTTTACTCATCTATATATATATATACTTGTATACAAGAAAGTCAACTCTTAGTATTTTCCTAAGATATACAGTAATATGAGGATAAGTTGACCAAGTCATATCACATCCACTAGCATGGATGCCAAGTTGATCAAGGTTATTTAGACCATGGTCTTAGGCCCCTTAATAGTCTTTAGTCCTCACTTTTTTGAATTTATATATAGTGAGTGGCACGTTATTTTTGATAAAAAATTATTGGTGATTAAATTAAATTTTTAGCTTGGGGTGATTAAAATATTAACACTTAATTGAGAGTGGATCAAAATAAAAAGTTGCAAGTGAAAGTACTATAAATTGAGTAACAAATTATTAATGATTAAAATATTAACAATTAATTTTTTCACTCTTTGTTACTAATTATATTTGTAAAAAAAAAAAACCATTCTAGAAGAACCTAATCTTTCTTAGTGTTAGAAAAAGCGATTTGGATCATCAGCAGCGGCACCTTCTAATCTAATCTTTGTTAATCTTTCTTTGTTTTCTTTATTCTCATAAAGTCTTTGATGCAATCAACTGATTTTTTTGTCCATTACAATGACAATCTAATACTCCCTCTAGCCCGATATATAAGAAAAAGTTGACTTTTTAGATTCATTGTAAAGTTGATGTATCTAGACTATATCGTTGTCTAGATACATCAACTTTACAATGAATCTAAAAAGCAAATGTTTTCTTATATTTAGGATTGGAGGGAGTATGGTTTTCTTTATACTCAACTGGATCAAAGTAATCTTTATAATCAATTTATCAGTTATTATACAATTCACAAGTGTGTAAACAAGTGTGCACCCACAAGTGTGTAATCTTGGTCATGTCACATGAATTAAAAAATTAAATACTTGTGTAAGTATTTGAATACTGATTAATCTCACACCAACTTGTGAAGCATTTGTCACAATTCCACACGTTCTTTGATTTGAATACCGATTAATCTCACAGGTTCTTTAATTAATGATTAATCTCAGAACCCTCACTGGGGGTTCTTTGAATACTGAATAATTTTTTATCTCACAATTCCACAACTTGTGAGGGTTTACACAAGCATATTTGAATACTGATTAATCTCACACCAACTTGAGAAAGAAACTTGCTCATGCTTACTGATTAAAAAAAATAAGTGAGTAATTGATACAAGATAGATAGATAGATAGATAGACAATTTCAAAAATTTCATACTCAAAAAGATTGAAAGATAAGTATAAACATTAATATTTTATACTATTAGATCTCCTTAAAATATTTGTCTTAGACCTCAAACTGGCTCTACACGGCCTTGATAGTTCGTCTTGGTGGGAGAGCAACAGAGCGTAAAAATGCAGACTTTAGGGGAGCTCATAGGATTTTAAGGTTGAGTGGTTAAATCTCACATTAACTACGAATGAAAAGTTTAATACCACAATATTTTCTATGATTTCAAACTATTTATTTAATTAATAAATCATAGCCAAGTCAAATTGTTGAGTAAATTCAATAGGTATGTATGGTCCTTCACACTCACACGTGAGTGACATGATCATTTTAGTACTAGCACAGTAGCACCTATTGCCGACAATCAAAACATCACAATTCCACACGTTTTAATGAAATTCACCGCTACTCACATGGTTATGTCATGCTGCTATGTAGTACTATGCTCCAAAATTCAATGAACTAATAAATGTAGTACTATGCTCCAAAATTCAATGAACTAATAAATGTAGTACTATGCTCCAAAATTCAACTTTATGAAATTAATGTAGTACTGTGTTCCAAAATTCAACTTTATGAAGTTAATGGTCTCTCTTCCTCTCTCTCTTAATTGCCTCTTTGACTGAAATCTTCCCATCCCAAAATATAAGAAGTAATTTAACTAAAAATTTCGACGCATAATTTTGATTAATAATATATTTAATTTTTTATTAGTAAAAATTATAAAAATTAGATATTTTGAAAATATTCTTCAAAACAAATTAAACAAAATCTTATATGTTTATATTTATATCTATATATTATTAAAAAAATATGGTCAAACCATAATTAGTGAATAGTCAAAATAGCTCTAATAAATGGGATGGAAGTAGTATATATACAACGGCAAATTTGCAAGTCATATATGGCCAATTATACTACGATCACTTCTATGGGGTAAGTCCTAGTTCCCCTCTTGTAATTATTTTATTTTTCTTTTTTAATAATAATATGAGCTATAGATGGAGGATGGGGAATGATTGTTTATCCTTACCTTGATATCTAGATGCTCTTAATTTATAAAAAATAAAAAAATTTAACCACATGTTATAGAAGAATTCAATGGGGGAGACCTCTATTGGGAAGAAAAGGTAAACAATGCCTAATTATAAAGTATTGGAGAGTTATGTGTGAATTAGATTTACCAAGCTTTTGATAGATAGCCACGCTTCATTTTTTTTATCGTTGACCGTTTGTTTTTTCCTACATTTTTTCAATTATCATGATCGATAAAAAGGTCATATTCAAGAATAAATTGTTAAGAATAATGTTTAAAAGTCGATTGTATATACGAAGCATGGACATGGACAAGAAACATGCCTACATAAGATGAATGATTGTTGTACTATAGTACACTTTCAATGATAAATTGTTTTTTAATAGTATGATTCCTAGCTAGCTAGTATGCTTAATAATCCACTTTTGGTTTTACGGTTCTAGCTTCTCAAAACATGACTGGTTTATTTAGGGCCGTCTATGAGATTTTGGTTGTCTGTCAGAATTTTGAATATGATGCGGCATCAATGATGCCTTTTATAAGTTTTAATTTTAATTTTTTGACCAATTTATAAACCATAGAATTATAAAAAAAGTAAAAGATTACATCAATATTAAAAAGTTCACACCAAATCAAAACTAATAATAGAATTATGACAAAAATAGTTATGCATGTATCTATCAATCAGAACATATATCAGTAACATCATCCTCTTAATCTTTGAGCATCATTATCTTTTCATTTTTTTTGCTGCAAAATCACTAATAATCTGTTTATCATCAAGATTTTTTAATAAAATTATTTTCAGTTTAAGTCAAAACAAGACTATTTGATCTAATATGTGACATTATAGATCGCAAATAAGATTTTAACAATTTTAATTTTTGAAAACTTCTATGAGCCTATTGTAATCAAGATCATTTTCAATTGAAATTAAAGCAAGGCTATTTAATCAAGTTTTTAGTCTAATCTTATTTTTTTATTATAGTTAAGTCTATCCTAAAAAGATATTAGTATAAACTAACACACACACACACATATGTATATATATTAAAAATTACTACCAAAATTATTAATTTATCCTTATTAGTTTTAATACTTCCCCCGTTCCTTTTTATTAATCTTTTGTCGTCAGATTTATCGTTTCTTTTTATTGGTTTTTTTTTTGTGTTTTAAGGATATGATTAGTCAATTATATATATCCTTTCTCAATTGTTCTTACTCTTTTTAGATAAAACTAATTAATGCTATATATATTTGGAAAAATAAATCTTTTTTAAAATTTGTTTTTGGTATATAATATATTAAATTTTGTTTTTTTTGTACTTATAATAAATTTATTGGAAAAAAAAAGTGTGTGCAAAAAAATTGGAATTTATTGGTGGGTTAAAACGATGGTATATAATAGGAAGATAAGGTGCAAAAATACACTTCCTTAATTTGGTGTTACTATTATAAAAAGACTAAAAAAAAATGGAGGGAGTAATATTTTAAGTTTTATATCCTTTATTGTAATTTTACTAAAAATCTTATAGAAAAAAATATAGAAAAGAATAAGATAAATACAAAAAAAAATTATATATGAATTTATACATAAAAATTATCCTTATCACTTTTAATAATATAATAATATTTCAAATTTTATATTTTTCATTGTAATCTACAAACAATATATTATTATTTAAAAAAAACTAACAATATATTAAAAGGAACTACTACTAACAATACCTAATTTGTCCTCAACAATTTTAACATTATTTCAAATCTTCTACCCTTAAATTTAATTTTACCTCTATAAATAAAATAAAAATACAAATAGGAACAAAAAATATTTTAGTTAAAAGAAATCTACGCATAAAAATAGGAACAAAAATCATGATAAAAAATACGCATCAACTTTAAAAAAATAAAAATAGAAGAACCTTAATAAAATAAATAGACTTGGAATGTCTTACACCATTAAGAAATCTACGCATAAAAATAGGAACAAAAATCATGATAAAAAATACGCATCAACTTTAAAAAAATAAAAATAGAAGAACCTTAATAAAATAAATAGACTTGGAATGTCTTACACCATTAAGAATCATTTATGTTTAAAGGACTTACCTGAATTGGTGCTGGTTGGATGTAGAAACTTGGAAACCATCTTCTCTCTCACTATTGTTGGAACCTAGCAGAGCTGAGTGAATTCCTTTTCTCTCATTCATTGGCTTCTCCATTTCTTGAATTAGAATTTATTACTGCTGAGGAGTGTGCTGAAATAGAACATGTTTTCTATTTCAATGATGTTGATAGAGATCAACATGTCTTTTTACATTCAAGTTTGAAGTATAAATATATTATTCTATTTTCCTTTCCACTGAATCACTCATAATTTCAGGCAAAAATATGAAGAAAGTGAAGATCAGAATTTTTTTGATGTATCCATACAGTCCCTTTGAAAATATTGCTAATGTATTAATATAATATTAACAGCATATTCTTGACACAGATTCTAGAGATATTATATAATATAACTATATAAGTGTAATATTCTAGAGATATTCTGTAAAACACTTCTAGATATTTGTATTAAATTTCAACAAAAGGCAAAGGTTAATAGAACTGAAACTTCAAGCTGAGCAGTAAAGGCAAAGTATCATGGAAGAAGCACTGCTTTCTGTCTTCTGCAAAAAGCATGGAAAAGTTCCTCAGTAGTATTTTGCTGGCTTGCTTTCTGAACTCATTTTCTATTTGATTCTCCATGCTCGTTTTTTTCTTTCTCGGCTTTGCGATTTTTCTTTCCACTTTACAAATTTATTGTTCTAAACTAAAGTTGTGCCTATACTGTCTATAGCATATTATATATCAGTTCTGTGGCTTAATTTCTTGTCTAATATAAGATCATGCCTTTCATACATAATGTATCGATATAGTAAACAATTACTGTAAAAAACGATGATGCTCAATATAGTTCGATCGTTTCTTCATGTACTTGTTCAACTTTTTTTGTTTATTCGGGAGATTTTATGGTTTATTGTCGAACAATGTATATATGCATGTTTATAATTATTTGACAGTTGTCTAAAGTCTGTGATAATAACCGGCCTAGTACTCGGCTATATCTGATACAACCTTCCCGTGGAAATTTCTCTCTCATTCTACAAAATCAATCATCTGTTAGTGATTCAGACTGTCTGATTTTGATTGAACGGCTCGCAAAAGTACAAATTTTAGTTTTCTTTGAAAATCAGACTTAATCATGAGCCTTAAATTTGGACAGTCTGATATTGATCGAAACTTCTAATGTGCTGAATCTGTTACTCATTCTCTAATTGCATGTTGGCGTATTTGGCAGTTTGCGAATGGATTATCCATGGTTGATTATCAGGTTAATTTTCTCTAGAAATATAGGTTTTGGCCTTAAGGATAAAGGTTATTAGAAGTAATATCAGATTAATTTTCTATGAAATTTCTTAGAAAATGCAAACCTTGCTATCAACACGGAATTTTTTTTATTATTAGAAGTAATATCAGATTAATATTAACACTATTAGCCATTTTACGATGGCGGAGTATCGGTTACAAAGTCAATCTGACACCTCATGAAGGTTGGTTTATTATTATTATTATTAAAATGATAAATATAATGGTAGTTAATGTGAATCATGCTATATGATGTGAGGGTATACAAAAGAATTGATCAAATGTTCCTTAATTTTATCTCAATTTTTTATAATTTTGTTGAGTATTTAAAGTCAGGGTATTTAAAGTCAGCTTCTTGTTACTTACAAATGATGCTTCCTATGAAATAATCACTTCATTATTATAATTTATAATAGATAACCAAAACGTGTTCTTGATGCCATCTTACAGTGTCCAGCTCCTAGTTCCTATAAATATATCTATCATATCATATCTATTTCTTTCCTTCGCAAGTTTTGCATTACTAAACAAAATCAATAACATTGATAATTGGCATTCTACCCTTTGTCCCTCTGCAGCATCTTGGAGTAAGTTAAAATTTCATTTACCTATCTTTTTGCATATTTATTTTCTGATTTCACATCGTATTGAGATTAATTTTTATGGATTGTCGGTGTAAAACTTTTTAGACTGTCAACTAATCACAAACCATCATTTGTATGACGTTTGAGGTACATATGATGAAAGTAAAATATTTTTAACAATCCAATAGTTATGATTGATTGACAGTGTAAAAAATATTTACGCCGAATGTGTATATTTTCTCTGTTTGTTCCATTTCTGATAAGATCATTTAGACTAAAAATAGGCTATTAAACAGTGATCTGGATTAAGTGCTAAATTAATTATTTTCCAGTTACTTTGTTTAAATGGCAAACCAAAGCTCTATCTCGTCTCTTACTGCCTTATCGGGGACATTTATACGCGAAGGAGTATATTTGTTTCAAGTTGGAAAAATCATTGAAAATGTGATCAGAGAGAAGGAGAAGTTGATTTCAAATCATGAGTTAGTGTTGAAAAAAGTTGAAGAAAAAAATGAAACAGAAAAAGTCAATGATGTTGTGATGGAATGGTTAAATGATGTGGATAAAGTCATGGAAGAGGAAGAAAAGATGGAAATAGAAATGGAAATTTTGGAAATCTTGTGTACTTCTATTGATAGTGAGAGGAGATATAGGTTTTACAATGAAATGCTAAAGAAAATAAAAACACTAAATACTAATTGTGAGTTTGAGTCATTTTCTAGCCCGATTCCTGGTTTAGAGTACTTCTCTTTCGGAAATTTTGTATGTTTTGAGTCGACTAAAGTAGCTTCGGATCAACTTTTAGAGGCACTGCAAGACGGTAGTTGCTATATAATTGGATTATATGGGAAGAAGGGCTCTGGTAAAACAAAATTGGTGAAAGCAGTCGGTGAAAAGGCTAAGTATTTAAAGATTTTTGACGCGGTTCTATTAGCCAATGCGTCTCAAAATCCAAATGTCAGGGCTATTCAAGATAAAATTGCTGAATCGTTGAATTTGAAATTTGACAGAAATACTGAAGCTGCAAGGGCAAGAACAATATCTTCGGCATTACAAAGTAAGGATCGAATTCTCGTGATTCTGAATGATGTTCGTGCAAAATTTGAGCTAGAAGATATAGGTATTCCTTGTAACGGTAATCGATGCAAGGTGCTTCTGACCACACGCCGCCAACGAGAATGTGCCTTGATGGATTGTCAAAGAGAGATTCCACTAGGTCCCTTATCGAAAGGCGAAGCTTGGACTTTGCTCAAAAAACATTCAGGCATAGACGACGAGTCATCATCGGACATATTAAATGTAGCACATCAAGTAGCTTATGAATGTGAAGGTTTACCCGGCACAATTAAAGAAGTAGGGTCTTCTTTAAAAAGTAAACCTATTGAGGAGTGGAAAGAATCATTAGATAGTTTGAGACATTCAACGGCTCGCTACCATATTTTTCTAAGTTTTAGAGGAGAAGATACTCGTTACTCTTTTACAGGTTCTCTCTATCGTGCTTTGTGTCAAGTTGGATTCAAAATCTTCATGGATGAAAGAGGATTGGAAGGTGGTGACCAAATTTCACAATCACTTCTCAATGCAATTGAAGCGTCAAGGCTTTCCATAATTGTTTTATCCGAAAACTTTGCATATTCGCCATGGTGTCTCGATGAACTTGTTAAGATTCTTGAGTGTATGAGAACGAAGAAACAATTAGTTTGGCCAATTTTTTACAAAGTGGATCCATCAGATGTAAGGAATCTGAAAAATAGTTATGGCAAGGCAATGACTGAGCATGAAAATAAGTTTGGAAATGATTATGAGAAGATACAAAAATGGAAATCAGCTTTGTTTCAAGTTGCTAACTTGTCTGGATTGTGCTACACTTCAGGGTACGTTCTATCTATGCATTAAAATATTGTTTTTAGTTAAGTTCCATAATGAATGTGAGAATGTCTTGTATAAATGAATTGAAAGGGTTATATTTATTTTTGCAGGTATGAATATGATTTTATCCAAATGATATTGGAGAAAGCCAACAATATTAAAACTCGTTTGTACATACAAAGCATGGATATGGATTAGAAGCTTCACTTACAAGTTACAACTGTGCCACAGAAGATAGATTTGATCACAACTTGCAAATTGTCCCTGGTTCATAAAAATGAATTGATGTTGTAATGTTCATATGCATATTCAATATGAAGTTGTTTTGGACATGTGCAAGTATCAAGATTGGATTCAAAATTTTAGGTGATTTTGTGATGTAAAGAAGTTTGTATGTATTTCTTTGTTGATAAATAGAATTATAACACCAAGTTGTAAAGAAATAAAATTTTAAAAATTCACATTTTGGTCAAAATATATATAGTAGTATTTGTAAAAAACATCTTATATATTCGTATGAAAGTAAGGCGTCAGGTGATCCAGAGTCCGGCTGCGAAATAAGTAAAATCTTGTCAAAAATTGTTCCACTAAAAATCGAACTTAGAGTCTCCCAAATAATTCATCTTAGGGGAGCTCATTAACTACTTGATCTTGATCTGTCTGATATTTTGGTTTGTAAGGTAGTATTTAACATGTACAAAATGATCATCTTTCATTTCTTCATACAAAAGTCAGCATCTCGTCCCACAAACTTAACTCACTTGACTGAAAATAGTGTATTATATATGCAGGAGCCGGAATTCAAATCCCGTTCATTTCACTTATTCACTTTAAAAATGAAATTTATAGCGATTAACCTACTCCACCCAAAAAAACTCAGCTTCTCATAAAAAAAACTCAATGAATTTGCTTAATGCTGATAAAATAAATGCATTGACCATTGACCGAGGATAATATCGTAATTAAATGTTATTCCAGGGGCATAATCGGAAACGAATTATGTTGACTTGTGGCTTCCACGCGCCTCTAACCACTACACGAGTTTGACACTTTCTTCTTCTCTCTCATTTTACCGATTCACTTCAAAATTTTCCCGGAAAATCAAACTTTCATTTGAAAAAGAAAGAGAAAAAGAAAAAATGCACGATTTCTGTTTCACAATTCCTTACGGATTAGTATTAGTCGGTGGAGGATTATTCGGTTTCATTCAAAAAGGAAGCACCGCTTCTCTTGCCGGAGGAGTCGGTACCGGTTTGATTCTCATCCTCGCCGGTTATCTCAGTCTCAGTGCCTTCGGAAAACGAAAGAATTCTTACCTCGCTCTCGCTATCGAGATCCGTATGTTCTTCTTTCAATTTTCATTTCATTATTGGTCTATTATTGTTTCATTCATGATTATTGATGTTGTTTTAGTGCTTGATTCTGAATCTGGAACTTGTTATTAGAGCTTTTTTATGATTTTTATAGATTATAGATCATGATTTCAAGAAATTTCTTTAATTAGTGCTTTTTTTATATTTTTAATTCGTACTTCGTGGATTTTTTTAATTAATGCGTGAAAATAAAGATTTAATTCGTATACACAACGAATTATAATCGTTAGAAATGTTTGATTTGAATCATAAATTCATAATTACCTTTGATGTCAACAAATCATAGCTCAACTGGCAAAAAAGCCGAAACTGTTACGTTGGATACCATGGAGTTCAAACCCCGACTCCTCCACTTACGTGTGAGTTTCCAGCTATTTCGTCTATCTACAGGAAAAGAATAAGTAAGATGTGATTGATTGCGATTTGTTAACAGTAAAATTTTTGCTATGACAAACGATATATCAAAGTTAAACTCTTTGAATAGAAGCTATATATTGCTGCTTTTAGTTATTATCCATATTTTTTCCGATTTTTCGTAGTACTAATTATGATTTTTTATATTGCAAAACAGTTTGTGCCTGAATTTTGGATTTTAATTAATGCGTGAAAACAAAGATTTAAAATTTAATTCATATACATGATGATTTTTTGCATTGAATATACATGATGATTTTAATCAACAAAAATGTTTGATTTCAATCATAGTTACTTTTAAAGTAAGACATATGATGTCAGCAAATCCTAGTTCACCCGGCAAAAATGCCAAAACTGTTAGGTCAGATACCGTGACTGGAGTTCAAACCCCGACTCCTCTACTTGTGTGTGAGTTTCCAATCATTTTGTGTATGTATGAAGAAAAAAAAAAGTAAGAACGTGATTGATCGTGATTGATCGTTAACGGTAAACTTTTTGCTGTGACAGACATTGTATCAAAGTTAAACTCTTTGAATAGAAGCTATGTATTGCTGCTTTTAGTTGTTATCCATACTTTTTCGATTTTTCGTAGTACTAATTATGATTATTGTATTGCAAAACAGTTTGTGCAGGTGTACTAACTTTTATCATGGGACAGCGTTACTTGCAAACATCCAAGATTATGCCTGCTGGTGTTATTGCAGGACTCAGGTAATTAAAAAGACTGATTATACTCTTTTTTTGGTCTGTTGATTATACTTAGTTTTATTTGTAGGAATTAAAGTTTAAGTTTTACAATATTTAATTATTGGATTCTGTCAAAAAATAAAGGATTTAATTAGCGGATAAGTTGTTGTCTTGGATTGTAAATCCATAAACTTATCTTTTATGAAGAGTTAATGCATTCACGGATGCAATTTTGTTCTTTGTAGTATGTAGTATATACTATTTTTGTAACTGATGAAGGCTTCAACGTTCCATTTATTTACAGCGTAAGAGAAAATTTATAGTTTACTATCATCCCTTTGGAGTAAACTCGGTTATCAAAAAAAAAAAACAACTCAAATCTCATGTTGGTTAGGGATATGACTTAAATAGAATTTATAAGTTTGGGTAATAATTCCGCCTTACAAGCTGATTTTATGCGTTTAAGTTAAGTTCAAAATCTAATATACTATCTGAACTTATTCTAAATCTGTTGATTGGTTACCCGAATTATCTACACACTTGACCCAATAGCCCTAAACAAAGTTTATAAAGTTTGACAATCGTCGCTTTATAATCGAACCCAAAAAACCAAAAAACTTTATTCCTGACCTTGTTTAGTGCAAGTTCTTTTTAAAATTGTTTTAGCATCTTCTTGTTGATTTGAAGATCTATAAATTATTTTCCAAATAGGATTTCAGGAATCAAACACTGTTGCACTAAACAGATTTTTGTCGGTTGCTAGTCTTAATGGCGTCGTGACTTAATAGTAGACATGTATGCAAGTTTGGGTGTTTATTTCTGAACTATTACTGACGAATGTGCATTGATTTCATTTCCCAAGAATAGCGATGTATGTTTTTGTATCTGGAGTTAGACATTTATCCTTCCTTTTGTTTTGCAGTGGTCTCATGACTTTGTTTTATCTCTACAAATTAGCAACTGGTGGCAATCATATACCTGCTAAGGCTGACTGATGAAAAGTGATTCATAATATACTATAACACATATATGTTGGGTGACCTACACGGCTTAGGTGGTTGAGATATATCAATGTACTTAGTGATTTCAGAGTTTGGAAGATATAGTTGTTGTTGTTATTTGTGTAATAGAATTGGGTCATCCCAAATTCTAAACAGATGCTTATTTGTTGTATGATTCACAAGTTCGATGACAATTCAATTGTGTGATTTCTCTGCAAATTCGATGAAATGTATTATGACCTATTACATGATTACTCTGCAAATTTTCATTTCCTTGTGTGATTTCTATTCTACCTTTGATTTGAAATCTGGCATAAATTACATTGTCAATGTTTTAGACAGAACCATCTTCAATGTTTTTGACAGAAGTGTACTTTCATCTTCTTTTTTTTTTTATGCCTTCCCCACCCAACTCCTGGTATTCTCATACCATTTCTGGATTTAATAAGAAAACTATTTAGAACACCAACTGTTTTGATTCATGGACAGGCTGCAAATAAGTTTATATTCGCTAATGGCGGTGACTCGATTGTTAATCAGCAAACACAGTCCATTAAGATGATATTAGGTGACAGGAACTTGTTGGAGCTAAGTGGCAAAGATCATAGCAGAGTTAGAGGTGCACTTGTCTCATTCTTGAAACCAGAATCTTTGAAACAATATGTTGGTAAAATTGATGAAGAAGTTAGGAGCCACATTCAGGAAGTTGGATTAGTTGTATGTCACATGTAATTTGGTTTTATATTTTAGTTACTTTTAATATATGCTGCTGACTATTAAATTGTTTGTTTCTTCCAACAGAACTTGCTAGAGTCTCTTCCAGCAGCTATATCTTAACTACTAGATTGTCATTATGCGTCACTGAGCTACACAATTATTGTGCTTAAGAAAGATGTATAATAGAATACTTTTTGGATGATCTTACAATTAGTTGGGCATGTATTAGGATTACTAATTTGTTTTAATTTTGAGTATTTTGTTTCGTTTCTTTTGTTTATACTTACATTGTGCACTTATGTAATACTCTACTTTTAGCATTTTGATTTAACTGTTTTTAGGCATTTTCTTTGCATCAAAGTGTTTGCAAGCTGCAACGCTTTCATCATTAATTCAAGCAGCACTATACTATATTCATAAACTTCACTTTGTGTGTATAGGAGTCCTTTTGAGTATTTGTTTAGGACACCTCTAACATAGCAGTGATGCTTTATGCTTATGAATCGTATAAACCCCGTTAATAGTGATCATGATCTGTTGTTTGGCTTGATGAAACATTCTCCAATGATATTTAACATCTCTATTGTCCAGTATTTGTTTTCCTCACATATGCACAATTTTGCTAACCTCACAGCAACTCGATGATGAATTATGAAATAAACTAGTAAAAACCCGTATGTGAACTATACCAAAAATAATTATGAAATAACATGGTGATAATTATTAATTCAGAAGCAAAAGTTAAAGAAATCAATTTGAACTATACCAAAAATAAAAATTAGAAACTTTATCCAAATGGCACACACAAATTGTAGTTAAAGACTTGATTATTATTATTATACTAATCTAACCCTTGGCTTACTGTCTATATATTAGTGTTCTCTCTAACATATCAAAATTCCACTTGTCAGGTGCATGGAAACTTACAAAGCCATGAAATCAAACAATTATTACAGCCTCCAATTTCTCTGATTCATCTTCATCACCTTGACTTCATCTTGAGTAAAAAATTGAAAGTACTGAAAAAGAACAGTACAATACCACAGATTCCAGTGTATGGCATCGTTAATACCCTTTGTTTCCACGAATCCTTGCTCTCATGTCAATCTGTGAAGAATGAAGAAAAAACAAATTAGCTGTTTAATTTCAACATCATACTGAATTTGAAGCTTACATATAATTACTAACATAAATGTATTCATTTTCTTCATGAAAGATACACATTTTTACAATCGATTCTCTAGACCATAATAACTACACTATTTGAACATGCGAATGGTGAAATAGGGAGTCGTACAAATCTATGTCTAAAGTATATAAAATAATAAGCAGTTCTTAAACTATATGAAATCCTTCAAGTTAGTCTCTAAACTATATGCAATCTATCAAACTAATCTCTACTATTATATATTGACAAGAGAAATACAAGGGACTAAAGAGACAGATTTCATATAGATTAAGGACTACTTAGCATTTTCATTTTCTTATAGTTTAGAGTTTAAATTGATGGTTTATTCATCTTAATCAACTGATATGAATTATTGTAAACTAAGTTCTATAATATAGGCCATGAAGGACAAAGTTGCATATCTGCATCACGACTAACAAAGACAGCATTCTTACAGTTAACATGGTTTAATTTAAACCTGAATTACATTGCATCACTACTAATGGTCGTTAGTTTCTATCCTAACCAAGTAAAATCAACACCTATCATGCAATCAACGAAAAGATTTTCGATAACTAACAATAACTATCAAGTTTTTTTTTCTTTTTTTTTGCAACAATAGGTTCTCATATGTGTTGAAACTAGCTTGTGTATATAATCTAGTTTAACTTCATAAACACGTAAGACTTTTTCTTAACTGATAAATCATCAACTTATTTTAACTGAAATCTCCAATAAGCTAAAAGCTGATGCAAACTAGGCCAATATCACATACATTGACATTAGAACCTTAACCATCAAACCATTTCAACTTTTATCTAGTGTCATTCCTCAAAACTTTCACGAGGGAGCATAATCTTGAATACAAGAACCATTTAAGAGAGAAAAACTATCAAGTATCAAACTTCTGAGACTAAAATGATACGGGTCCGTTTGATCTGCAAAATGAAAGTACTGGACAGAACAGTACAGGACAGTACAAGGCAGAACAGCACAGGACAAACATTTACGATATTAAACAAATTTTGTCTTGTATGATATTTGATGGAAAAAATGTTATTTTGGTGATTTAGAAAAGTTGTGCTGAGGACAAAAAGTTGTCCCATGGTTCAGTGGGGGACAAGAATATCTGATTTTGTCCAGTCCCTTGACCCCCAGTTTGTCCAGTACCAGTGACAGTTTTCAAATCAAACACAGTACAACAGAAGTTGTCCTGTCCAGTCCCCTGTTTTTTAGCAGATCAAACGCACCCATTGTCTTCCCGTACTTTGAAATCTAAAGCAAGAAGCAAGGTTAAATAAATCATAATCGATTACTCGCACTACCTCGTGTCCCCAAGTTCAATGCTATTTTATCAAGGGAGACTAGAGGGATGAACAAACATCTATTGGAAGCAATAGAAGGTTCCATGCTGGAGGCAATACCAGTATCTTCCTCTCAATTTTATTGTTTTGCATCCGTTTTCGTTTTCTATTTTAATGGTGATTTTCCTTTTTAAGACCCTAATTAACTAAATGAAAATTTTAATTTAGAAAATGGCCAATTCCTTTTCTGCTTCCTAATGTAGCGGCAATAACTTCCTTCTTCAGCAACGTTTTCCACAATTCCTTAGTTTTTGTTCATCTTGTTACCCTATATTTGAGCACAATGAAGATGGACACTTGGCAAAGGGGGCATTAGGCAAATGCTTCAGAACAACTTCCAAATTTCTAAATTTTTCTTCCAAATTTCTAAATTTTTGTTCCTAAACTTTTCTTCCAAAATTCCTAAGTTTTTGTTCCTAAGTCACTGATCAGCATAGCACAGGGCAGAGGGAGGGAATGGGGAAAAGGGTGGCTGCCTTGGTCTGACATGTACATGAGGCAGATGACATAAAAAAGATTCAGTAAGTTGGGCATGTTATGAAATCTGTAGGGACTCTTTATCTAACGATTAAAAAAAGTTGTGTATCATACAATACAATGATACATATCTCACTTGTGCACATTAGAAGTTGCCTAGTTTACAAATTACCAGATTATTTGGCTAAACTCCATCACATTGCAAAGATGCTCCACCACTTGTGCACATACCAAATTTGTTTCTAAGAATAGAGAAGGACTCCAACTTATGTCTCTGCCTAGATCTGTCATATATCAAACTCCTTCATTGACTCCCCAGAGCATGCACATGATATTCTTGTTGTCCAATGTCTTTGTGTATCTGCACATTAATAATGTACTATGCACCCAAATATTCAAAAATTATGAACTGAAGGATTGATTCCACTTCAATCCTCCACAGGTGCAACATCCTTTACCACTAGAGCACATATATTGTCCAAAATTCTTAAGGGACCTCTTTTCTGACAGCATACTTCTAAACATATTCATTGCAGTTCTATTTTTCCTTTCCACTACTTCATTCTACTATGGACAGTATTTTGTGGTGAGTTGTCTGTTTAGACCCTTAGTTCTGCAAAATTCATTAAATTCTGAGGAAGAGTACTCACCACCCCTCTCTGTTCTTAGGATGCATATGGAATTTCCAGAATCTTTTTAACCATAATCTTGAGCTTCTTAAAAATATCAAAGGCAGCAGATTTTTCTAGCAGAAAGTAAACCCCTGTTTTTCTACTTAAGTCGTCAAAAAAAGTGATGAAATACATCTTATTTTCTACTTGATGGGTCCACAAATGTCAGAATGAACAAGCTCACGTCTTTGAGAAGCTGTTAAAGAAATCTTCTTTTGAATAGCTTCCATGTGCTTCTTTCCAACCATGCAACCAGTGCAAGTATGCAACTAACAGGAGAACCCTTGAGCTTTGGTAATCCTCAGACCATCTCCTTCTGTGCTGAAGTTATCAAGCCTTTGATACTTAGATGACCATATCTGTAGTGTCCCACACCCATTATATGCAAATGGATAAACAACCATTTTGGCCCCAAAATGTGTGAGGCGTTTTTACTCTTCCTAAATGTGTTTCTAACTTACAAACACATCCTCAAGTGTTTCTTTTGTGAGTAATTATATGGACTAAATTGATCAACGGAAAACACATTTGAGTACCAAACTAACTTACTAAAGCAAAATCGAGGACCAAAATTACTAACAAAAGACACATTTCGGTGTGTTTTCATAATTTTGATACAACCAGGGACTATAGTTACAGCACCTCACACATTCATGGACCAAAATGGTTGTTTACCTATTTGCAAACAGGAAGGAAGAATCGCAGGTGAAGTAATGGCACATGATATCTTGCTGAGACACAACAGAAGAAACTACAGTTTCTGTATCAAACCCCTTGTGGAGCTCTGATACCAACTATTAGGAAGACCCGTAGAGTTAAATTTAGAAAAACTACAACATTCTTATAGAATCTCATTACTTATACTAGTCTATACGATAGTTGGTTAGCTTCAAAGAAACAAAACTAAAAACTAACCAAACAACTCAACCTAACAAGCTAACTAACCCGCTCAAGGGGTTAACAACCTCTAGCACCGACACTTCTAATTGAAGGCGTGTCTAGTGTTCATACCATTATCGTGTCTGTGTCTGCGCTTCATAGTTAACAACTAATTAAACTAACTGAAATACAATAACTAACAAGACTAAACTAACTAACCAACTCAAACTAACAAGCTAATTAACCCACTTAAGGGGTTAACAACCTCTGGTGTCTGACATGCGTCAGTGTCCGACACCGATACATGTGACTACAGTACATTAAACTATATAATTTCCTCAAATTATTAACATGGCTCAGTGTCCTTTCCGGTATCCATGTCATTGTTCGTGCTTCATACTTAACAACTAACCATACTAACACTAACTCACTTAAGGGGTTAACAACCTCTATAGCATTGACTGATTGAAGGTGTGTCTAGTGCCTGACATGTGTCAGTGTCCAAACCGACCCATGTGACTACAATACATTCAATTCAATCATATAATTTCCTCAAATTATTAACATGTCTCAGTGTCATTTCCTTTCCGGTATTTGTGTCTGTGTCAGTGTTTCATACTTAACAACTAACCATACTAAATAAAGCCAAGAAATAAAAACTTGCCTGGCCTCTTTTGCAATTGAAATATGTTTCCCTAAGTCCAACACACTCACTTGATATTGATGGACTCTTCTCTCCAGCACATTCCCTGTAAGATCTATTCTCAACCTATTCACCAACACACACATAACTCATTCAACATCGCAACAATCAAAATTAAACATTGCAAAAATCACACTAACAAAAAAATTAATTAAAAAAAATACATTTTTTTCTATTTTAAAAATTCAATAAAATCACAAAAAATAGTACAAGAAAAACAAACATAACCTTAACACAATCAGAATCACTGAGACACTTGACTAATTCCATAGCCAATCCCTTGCAAGACTTGGACATTGTTCTTTACTCAATTATTCTCCTTCAGCTATCTTACCAGTGGAGGAGCAGCTGGAGGCAACAACGCAAGCAGCAACTGACGGCGACGGCACGAGCGGCGGAGGGAAAAGGCGGCTTTTTTCTGAGCGTTTGGGAATGGGCTTTCAGAGAAAAGAAATATAAAAAGTTGAAAATAGAAAAATACTTTCGCTGGTTTTCTAAATTCACACCGATTCTAACTATACGGGTCCGGTTCACGGTTTTTTTGTTAATTATTTTGATATTTTCTACTAAATATTTTACTTTTTCAAATTTGGCTTAATTAGTAGTAGATCCCTTAAAGATTTTTTTGGTTTCATTTTGGTCCCTTAAAAAAAATAAGTTTCACTTTGGTTCCTTATAGATATCTCCGACAGTCAATATGGTCCTTTTTGTCAAATTTTTATCAGAAACTGTTAACTTCTATACATATGGCAAAATAGGTTGTTCGGTGGCACCTGTACAGAAATTAACGGTTTTTGAAAAAAATGGATGGAAATAACCAAATTGACTGATGGAGATATCGATAAGGACCAAAATGAAACTTATTTTCTTTAAAGGACCAAAATGAAATCAAAAAAGTCTTTTTTTTTTTTTGGTCAAGAATCAAAAAAGTCTTTAAGGGGCCTACAGATTAATTAAGCCTTCAAATTTAATATTTTTGTCGGTTTCATTTATTTTGAATATTTTTATTTTGTATATTTCAATAATATTTTTTCATTATTTTTAATGTAGTATATGACTATCTCAACAAACTAAATATATTATATGTTTTTTGTTTTTGTTCTATCTTATATTTAAAATCTAATTGCTCTATAATTTGTTAGAAGATTCCATTAGTTAGTTAGAGTTTCTATTTGTTTGTTAAAATTTGTTGTTAGTTAGTTGGTTAAGTCTCAAATTGCTCTATATAAGAGCCACAATTGTATTAGTTTCATTATCTTTTATCAATATGAAATCTTACACACTAGTACAAATAGAACCTATTAATAAGGCTTTTACATCTGTGGAAAAGATACAAGATGTGAAAAAATATATGGAATACATTTTACAACTGATTTTAATTTTTCCAGTAGTAAAAAACAAATAAACATAACATTTTACATCTAGCCATAATATCCCAGATGTAAAATTTAACACGGTGGCAGTCCCGTAATTATTGTGAAAACTGTCTAAAATAAATTTACATCTGACCATATTATCCTCAGTAGTAAAAAGCCTTAAAAAATTTTTTATTTTTTTTTATTTTCTTAAACTTTCTTTTATCGAACCTCTCACTCTCATGCGATATATCGAACCCTATCACTATCTCTCTCAGTACCTCCATCGCTCTCACTCACTGTCTCGATGCGTTCACTCTCTCGGTTCCTCCATCGCTCTCACTCACCATCTCCGATTCTGAATCGAAAGTTCCTACATCTCTGTTCATCACTCTCGGTTCCTATCATTCTTAATCGAAAGTTCCTCAATCGAAAGTTCATATCAATCTCAATCTCCGATTCTCAATCGAAAGTTCCACTGCGAATCTGTAAGTTCTTGATTCCGATTCTTTTGTCTTTCAATTTATAGATATTGATTTTAGGATTTTCGATTTATAGATATTGATTTTAGGGTTTTCGATTTATAGATATTGATTTTAAGGTTTGTGATTTGCCCTTTTTTTTCAACCGAAAAGGGTTTAGGGTTTGTGGTTTGTTTACAAATTTGTGCTTCGAAACTCATTTTGCAGTTCTGTCTGGTAGATTGTTTAGGGATTTGTTAACCACAATCATAAAAAATTCAAAAAAAAGTGTGTCTAACCACTTCATTATAGAAATTGACATAACGAAAATCTAATTATAATACATATAGAGGCTTTGTTTGGTTCTTTCTGTTATCCTCATGTTAGGTTAAATTTTAATTTCAAACTAAGTAGGGTACTGACATTACACAACAAAGTACTTGATATGTGAACTTCTTCACTTTAATTTTGACCTTCACTTTTCAAATCTTATGACTACAATTGGCAATAATTATAAAGAAACTTGTAGAGGTACTTATAATCATTAGAAAGAAATAATTATTAGTATTCACTGTAGAATTATTGTTGGATGCAAGGTTTGTGTTGAGAATGAATAAGAGATAGCGGTTTAGAAGGGGTTTAATCCCCTGTAGCCATACTCTAATCAGAAATAACTATAGTGGCATCTGGTTCTCCATTGTATCAACTACAACAAAAGCGTGAAATGCTATGATCTTTAAATCGGAAGGCTTTAATTGGGAAAGGGTCGTGGAGGAGTACAAGGTCTTATCATGGAGGATTATTAGATCAAAGATCAAAGGGATTTAGATGTCCCCTAAGTCAATAGTTATTAAATCCGAATGAATATTTGTAGTTGAATAAAACCTTATAGATGTATGTTATGTAGCTGCTGTGTGTTAATTGCAGGTCTTGTTTCATGCACGTGTGTTTTATTGCGTCAGTGCCTTGGTCGTACCTCATAAAGCCTTGTCTGAATCGGCTTGGGTTGGAAACTATTTCAATTTCTGGTGTCTGAGCATTGCTAGTGGAACTGGCGAGAGGTCCTAAGGCATCACCATTGAAAAGTAGCCGCAAAAAATATCTGCTAAGCTTAACCAGTTCGCGTGTTGCTGTACCAGTGCTTTTGTCGCAGGTAGTACACTAACTTCATCTTGTGTATAGGTTGGGTTCTTTCTATTCAGCAGGCTGATATGACTATAAGGAGTTTTGGCTGACTGTTTTTTGGTTAAGATTTTGATAGGCTGTCATTAGTTTTGTTTCCTATATCAGTTGGGTTTTCCCTATAGTGTTGTTTGAACACATGTTTCTTTTTAGGCCAGGTTAGTTGTTTTGTTTTGTTTTGTTTAGGAACTACTGTTGTGATCTAGGAAAATTTGATGTTTGATTTGTGTTTTATTTGATTTATGTGGTCAGCTGGAGTTTTTGAGATGTCTCATTCAGGACTTGAGGCTGTTTCAAATACCAGTGGAATGTTTCTTAGTGAGCAAGACCTAGACTCAGATATTTTAGCTGGACTAGCTGTAGTTGTAATGATGGACGTGCTCGAACATTTCTTATTGATTGTGGTTACATTGTATATTAATTGTCATTTATATAAACTTCTCTTGCAAATTTGGAAAAGTAAGTATGATACTCAAAATTGAATATGCAAAATTTTCAGCTTAGTTTATTTGATCTTTATATGCCGCAGGACCTCTCTAGCAGAAAAATACAACGACAGCCTTAAGTTATTTTCACTTTTGTGATTGAGTCTTGGTGTAAGGTATTGCCCATATAGTTCTATTTAACATGAATTTCTATGTATATTATTACCATTTCTTTTATTCAAGACTGAAGACAGCTTTGCATTGTTAATTTTCTCTATTAGTTAATTGGTTTGTCTTATATTTTATTGATTCATGTTGCAGGTCTCCATAAGCTTTTTGTGTAACCATGAGATGAGTAAGTATAGAATGGACAATAGCAACATGAATGAGTTACATGGGATGATACAAGGCAGATGCCACTCTCTGACATGGTAAATTAATTAATTGCATTTGTTTTTTGCATTATTTGTTTAGTGTATATAAATGTCTCCTTCACATTTTAGTGAATTCAAAAAAATTATTTGTTAAAGCTTTACTTAATATGTAAATTTTGATTTAGTTGAATGAATGATTTATGAGACATTTATGAACGAAAACATATGAACGAAAACTATTTATTCATGTATATGGAGTTGAATATATATGTGGTTCAATGCAGGTAGCACCAAGACCAAACACATTTATGCCGTTTGGAAACGGAGTCCACTCTTGTCCAGGAAGTGAAATGGCTAAGCCTCAGGTATAGTATTAAGTTAATTTTTATTATTTTTTGATACCTGTGTATGTATATTGTTAATTGATTTGGTTATTTTTGGCAGGAATATGTGCATGGCAATCAATTAAGCGGTTCTATTGTTAATAAGATGATTAAATTTGTGTTATCTGCAGGAATCTCTCTGCTAACAACTTCAAGGGGAATATACCGGTTGAGTTGGGTCACATCGTTAATCTTGGTACGCTGTAAGTTCATGATAACATGTATTTAGGATAACTAGTTTCAGAGTATGCTGAATTTTAATATTTGACTTTATATTGTGAATCAGGGACCTATCTAGCAATAATTTTTCAGGCCATGTCCCAGCTTCAGATGGTTATCTAGAGCATCTTTTTGACATTGTAAGATGAAAGTTGTAATTAGTTTTTTCTGTTCCCTCAATATAAAATTGGAAAGGGGTGTATGGTGCTATTGTACATATATTGTGCTTTGAATTTAGTAAGCATTAGACTTTGACGATTTAGCCATGTTAGTATGGTGAACTATCTTGATTTAGGAAGAGAGCTAGGTTTGTGTGAAGTAGTTATTGTTTGGTGAATTGTTTTGATTTTAATTTTGGATGTTGAATCATTGTATTTGTATTAATGATATTATTATTTATCTTAACTTGGATGTTGAATGCTGTTAAATTTGTAGTATATGTTGTCATGTTCTTTATTTTAATTTTGGATGGTGTATGTTGTCAAGTTATGTTTATATATGTAAATTATGTTTTGGATGCTGACCTGCTAGTTTGATTCTAAAAACAAAAATGCAGGATTTTTTTTTAAAAAAAAATGTGATGATTTTACATCTGTGGAAAACTTGGCCAGATGTAAAAAGTCCAATTTAATTTTAAAAAAATAATTGAAATAAATGGTTTTCACATCTGCACAAATAAGAATCAGATGTAAAACGTACACCTTTTACATCTGACGGAGCCAGTAGTAAAAAGTGTCCAACTTACTATGACTCGTGCGTTTATGACTGACCGGAGCCAGATGTAAAAGGTGCATTTGGACAGTAGTAAAAAGTGTTTTCTGCACTAGTGACAATTTCTATTCTCTCTCAAGCTTTCTAAGCTCTTACCGAGAATCTTCTCCATTTTATCAACAACTTCAAAATCTTAACAGTGTCAGCGAGATGGAGGCTTGAGGGATAATTGGGAGGAGGTGAAGAGTAAGAGGTGTCAAGAATGTTTTGATAGGCATGCTACTTTGCTTGTTATTGAGGAAGGATTTTGGAAGCAGCGAGCCAAAATATATTTGCTTCAAGAAGGTGACTTTAATACTAGATTTTTTCATATGTCGACTTTGGCCCGTAGTAAGAAAAAAAGGGTGACCAAACTTGTTGATGAAGTGAGTACAAAAATTCATACTCGGGAAGATTTATGTGAGATAGCTAAGCTGTATTTTGATACTCTTTTAAAAAACAAAAATGGGATCCATGAACCAGTACTTAATCTTATTTAGCAAAGGGTGACAGAGGAGGATAATCATATACTCATGGCACCTCTGACCAAAGTTGAATTTACAACATACTTTGTTTCAAATGCATCCAGACAAATCACCAATCTCTCAATACAACATAATTAGCAGAAACTTGAGGACACGAAAAGGTAATATTATTGTTGTGACAAGTCTCTGCGAAATAGAGTAGAACAAATAATTCATTGTAAAACTATATATATATTATAAAATATATAATGGTCAAGGTGATAATTAAATTGAATACACAAAATTAAATAAAATAAATAAATGTGATTCGACTATTGACTTAATTAGGAAGAAACCTTTTCCAGACACCCAAAGTCGATGAAAGTTGGTACATGGAACTAGGGGATTGCATTTTCAAAATTTAATGTAGTTTATGTCTAACTTTGAATATCTATTTAGTACTACCTCTTGTCTTTTTTATAAGAAAACATTGACTTTTAAGTTTATTGAATAATTAATGTATCTATTATACAATTATGTCTATAATAGTCTTATAGTCTAATAGTATCCTATCTTTATAATATACACCAGATTGATAGGATTAACATCCTATAAAAAAAGAAAGTATACCTTGATGTCACAATCCCAATACAACATATTTAACAGGAGTTTGAGACTCCAAAAGATAATATTGTTGTTGGGATCAATCTCTACAAAATAGAGAAGACAAACTAGTAATATATATGTATAATTGTGATTCGACTACCTTTTTTAGATACTTAAAGTCGGTTAAAGTTGGTACATAAAACTGGGGGAGTTCCATTTCTAAAATTTAATGCAGCATATGCCTAACTTTGAAAAATTAAATAAAGAAGTAATGAAGAAGTTATCTTTAATTCTTAGAGTAATTTTTATTATTTTCCTTAGTTTAAGATAGAATATTATAGATTGCTATCTTGATAGGATTAACATCCTATAAAAAACAAAAAATATACCTTAATCTCCCAATACAACATAATTTGGGACCGGTCTCTATGAAATAGAGAGGACAAAATAGTTCATTGTAAAGCTATATATGTGTATATATTAGAAAACATATAATGGTCAAGATGATAATTAAATTGAATACACAAAAGTAAGTAAAAAATAACTATAGTTCGACTACCTTTTTTAGATACCTAAAGTCAGTTAAAGTTGGTATATATGGAATTAGGGGAGTTGCATTTCTAAAATTTAATGCAGCATATGCCTAACTTTGAAAAATTATTTAGTACTACATTCAATCTTTTTTATAAGAAATAATTGATTTTTTAAATTCATTGAATAACTAATATATTTAATATATAATATACACCAGATCCATTAAATATGCAATGAGTGAGTTGTATAGGAGTAAAAACTTATGAAACTGGGGTAAATATTGGAGCCATCATTGCAAGGGAATGAACTGTCAAATTTGCATCTCCCAAAACAAAGAAAATTGAGTAATTAATTAATAGAACTATGAATAAGGTCCTTACACCAAAGTTAGAAATAAGAGCATCAACCACTAACTTTGAAATTTGAATCAAGCTCAAAGACCACTCCATGAAGGCATTTGCCTCTTGCCCAATTATCTTAAAACATGGTAGATAACAATATATTACAAAATTATTAAAATTGTTAAATATATTTCTTACTCCTATAAAAAAAATGGCATTTTTAGTCCCTAGAAAATTATTACGTACATAATTTTTTTTTTTGACATACGTAATTTTAGTCCCCGTTGTTTTTCAAAATTTTAATTTTTTTTTTAAATTATCCTTACTTTTAGATTTTTGAATAATTGTTTTTCAGACATGTTTAGAATAGTATAAAGATGGCACAAATAAGCCGTGGAATTTTATAAAGATGACACAAAGGGGTGGGAATGGGGTCTAGTGTGCATTTATTTGCTAAAAATAAGGGATTGGACATAACAACTATTTATACCGTGTTTGATTTTAAAATTGTTCACTTCAAAGCCTCTTACAAAAGCATCAAAATATAGCACTAATATCAGGATATTCCAGAACTAGAAAAACAAAGTCTCATTGAATCATGACTAGTTTTCTCCTTGTTGCTCTCCTCTTACTGATCCCAATTCTCTTTCTGCTAAGGCTTTGTTTGCGAGTTTGGAGGGGAGGGGAGGGAATGATTTTGAAAAAAAAGGAAGAAACAAGTGGAAGGAATAGAGAAGTTTGGGAGGGAAGGAGTTTGGAGGGTTATTTTTTCTTCATAACACAAAAACCCCCCAATTTGGGGGAACTCAAAAATTGTATTGGATGGGGTTTCGATGGGGGTTTCGAGGGTTTATATGAATTCTTCAAATTTAATTAATGTTGTTATAATGTTCTTAAATTCATAATATATTAATCATAAGTATTTATTTGTCATTCTCTATAAAAAATACTTTCTCAAAAAATGTAAAAGATTTTTCTAATTTTCTCTCTATTTCTCTCCCTCCAAAGCCCTCCCCTTCCTTCCCCTCCAAACTCGCAAACAAAGCCTAAGAAGAACTAAACCATCCAAAAGGGTCCCTCCAGGTTCATTTGGAATTCCCATTATTGGTCAAAGTTTTGGCCTTCTTCGAGCAATGTACACCAACACATCAGAAAAATGGATTGAAGACAGAATCAACAAGTATGGTCCTATTTCAAAACTAAGCCTGTTTGGAAAACCAACTGTTTTTTTTCATGGACAGGCTGCAAATAAGTTTATATATGCCAATGGTGGTGACAGTATTGTTAACCAGCAATCACATCCCATTAAGATGTTATTAGGTGATAGGAACTTGCTTGAACTGAGTGGCAAAGATCATAGTAGAGTTAGAGGTGCACTTGTCTCATTCTTGAAGCCAGAATCTTTGAGACAATATGTTTCTAAAATTGATGAAGAAGTTAGGAGTCACATTCAGATGCATTGGGAAGGGAAACAACAGGTTAAGGTATGCTGTTACAAATCTTAACATAAAAAAACAACAATAACAAAATGTTGCTACATAATCAATAGGCCTTCTACTAACCTTAACATAAACTAAGGCTGAAAAAAATGTTGCTTTTAACTTGTGACAATCTATGTTACACAGACACAAATACAATAGTAGTATCCGATACTGGACGATTTTTTCTAAAATGTTCAAGTAAATACTTTGATCAAATTGCTGACATAGATTTGATTGAGAGGCAAATGACTTAATTTACTTGAATTACTTTATTGATTAGACATGTATGATTCAAAACATGTGACAATGCCGTTTTTTTGAGTTAAGAAAATGCAAAATGAAGATGGAAAAGAATGTTATGTCAATGTTGTTTGTTTTTTTCTGATAGGCATTGCCTCTATTGAAGACTCTCACATTCAACCTAATTTGTTCCGTACTGCTTGGTATTGAGAATGGAAAACAAAGCGATCAATTCATCAATCCCTTCCAAGCAATGATGAGAGGAATGGTGTCTGTCCCAATTAATATACCCTTCACAAGCTACAACCGCAGCCTCAAGGCAAGCGCAAGGATCCAAAACATGTTGAAGGAGATTGTGCACCAGAAGACAGTTGAACAGGAGAAAAGTGGCGTCAATCCCCGTCAAGACTTAATCAGTTGCATGCTTAGCATGGTTGAAGATGACAAACAAGTTTTAACTGAGAAGGAAATCATCCATACTGCTATGCTTGTCATGGTTGGAGGATATGACACATCATCTGTTCTAATCACTTTCATTATCCGGGTCTTGGCTAATGAACCAGCTATTTGTGCAGCTGTTCTTCAAGGTATGCATAGATGCGCGTGCGCGTGTGTGTGTGTGAGAGAGAGATAGATAGATAGTAACCCTTAAGTCGGATCGGATCTTTGAATTCACTCCAACCTCTCTTGATTGAGAATCGGCCAGAGGGGCTAATAAGCATAGTGTTCATACAAGAAATTATAAATCGAGAATAAGTAATGATTCTTTTTTGTTTTGTTTTGTTTAAAAGTGAAGGCAAAGAAATCTGTATATTTGATTATATATAGTTGCACTTGCAGAACAGGAAGAAATAGCGAAAGGCAAGCTTTTGGGAGAGCCTCTAACATGGGAAGACCTTTCAAAAATGAAGTACACTTGGAGAGTAGCATTGGAAACTCTTAGAATGTTTCCTCCAATCTTTGGCACATTCAGAAAAGTAGCTACAGATATTGAATATGGTGGATACATTATACCTAAAGGGTGGCAGGTAAATGAAACTTTAGTGTCTATCATTGATGAACTTCTCTCCATGCAATCTAATTAACATAAAACTTTTGTCTTTTTATAGATCTTCTGGGTTGCACCAACGACTCACATGGACAACAAAATTTTCCCAGAACCGTCAAAGTTTGATCCGAGTAGATTTGAAAACCAAGCATCTACACCACCCTATTGCTATGTTCCATTTGGAGGGGGAGCAAGAATATGTCCAGGAAATGAGTTTGCTAGGGTTGAAACTCTGGTGGCAATTCATTACCTTGTGACTAAGTTCAGTTGGAAGCAACTTTCAGACAATTCTTTCAGCAGGGATCCAGTGCCAACACCAACTCAAGGCCTACTGATTGAACTTTGCTCAAGAAAACTATCTTAGTTCTCATTCAACTTATTGACATTGAACCTGAATCACAACTACCTACCAAACCAATAAGTTCATGCTTTGAATCTTTTTTAGTTCTGAATAATAATGATGATGATGTTATGTTATGGCATTCACGATTAGGTCATTCTAGTTTTCCTTATTTTAAAACACATATTTCCTCAATTATCTCTTAATAAGGATTTGTCGTGAAGCATGTGAATTTGTAAAACATTATCATTCTCATTTTTCATTACAGCCCTACAAACAATTAAAACTTTTTTCTGTTATTCACAGTGATGTTTGGGGCCCTAACCGAACGAGTACACTTTCTCATAAAAAATGGTTTATCACATTTATAGATGATCACTCAAGAGTATGTTGGGTGTACTTGTTAAAGGGGAAATCTGATGTTTGTCAGGCTGTAAAGGATTTTTTTTAAAATGGTGCAAAATCAATTTCAAACAAATATTAAGTCTTTAGAAGTGATAACGGCAAGGAGGAATATTTTAACACAATGTTGAGTGATTTTTTTCGTGAAAATGGAATTGTGCATCAATGTAGAATAGCTTAAGGTGAAAATTGAGCTTCCGTTGAAACTGAAATTATACTCTGGTAGTAAAGCTGCTATTAGTATAGCTCATAACTCAGTTCAACATGATAGAACCAAGCATATTGAGATTGATCGACATTTCATAAAAGAGAAGTTAGATTTTGGAATCATATGTCTACCTTTTGTAACTTCGAGTCAACAAACTACGGATATCTTGACCAAAAGCTTAGCACAAGACCCACCTTTGAGCATTTGATAGGCAAGTTGGGCATGATAGATATCTATGCACCAACTTGAAGGGGGGTGTTGGAAAATATTTAGTTTCCTATTTTACTATTTATAAGAGATTTTAGTTTTTTCTATGTTTTCTTTTATTTCCTTTTGTAACAATTTTCTCCTTATTTCACGGAGAGAATTAATTGCATCTTTTCTATTTAAATCAGCCTTGGGCTGAGGAATAAAGTAATATAGCATTCACCCTATTTTTTCAACATTAGTGTATTTGTATTTATATTAGCTTATCTTGTGTTCAACTTCAATATAAACTTTATAATTAAAATCTTATTAGGACTAGTTATAATGGAAAAATAAAGCAAATTCAAACATTAATATATATTATATTGCATGGTATACAGATATTTAGGTTCCATCTATCTACATAATCTTCAACCTAGCTAGAAATGTAATCCAAATTACATGAATCATCTAAGTTGTGAGAACATATACAATGGTGAATGAACAAAAATTGAAACTCTTTGTCTCTCACTAAATCACAAAACAATATTTTGTGTCAAGTACAAGTTGTCAAAAATATTAAAATATTTTTTTGTCCACCAAATATCATACAGGACAAAAAATTATTCAATATCTTAAAAGTTTGTCATTTGTTGCACTGTCTAGTACTTACCTCTTGCAAATGAATCAGATCCTTAGAGTTTTATAAATATGATGACACATAAGATGACACTGGTTTTATTATAGTTAAATAGATAGATGCTAGATCAGAAAAGTTATAATAATGTATACCATGCCGGTTTGTTTTCATTTGAATACTCCAATCAAGGAATCAAAGAAAATGTGAAATCCTCTTATAAAAGCATCAATAAAACATTATCATATGAGGGATATTCCAGAACCTGAAAAACAAAATATTGAATCATGAATAGTATTCTCCTTGTTGCTCTACTTTTACTCATCCCAATTCTCTTTCTGCTAAGAAGAACCAAACCATCCAAAAGGGTCCCTCCAGGTTCACTTGGAATTCCCATTATTGGTCAAAGTCTTGGCCTTCTTCGAGCGATGCGCGCCAATACAGCAGAAAAATGGATTGAAGACAGAATCAACAAGTATGGTCCTATTTCAAAGCTAAGTCTTTTTGGAACACCAACTGTTTTGATTCATGGACAGGCTGCAAATAAGATTATATTTGCCAATGGTGGTGACACAATTGTTAATCAGCAAACAGTCCATTAAGATGATATTAGGTGACAGGAACTTGTTGGAGCTGAGTGGCAAAGATCATAGTAGAGTTAGAGGTGCACTTGTCTCATTCTTGAAGCCAGAATCTTTGAAGCAATATGTTGCTAAAATTGATGAAGAAGTTAGGAGTCACATTCAGATGCATTGGGAAGGGAAACAGCAGGTTAAGGTATGCTGTTACAGATCTTAACATAAACAAACAACAATAACAGCAACCAAGATGTATCGAACGATGCCACAATGCTCTATCATGTACCATATCTCTATCCAACTCATTAATCTCTAGATCTTTCTTAATAGTTTCTCTTATAGTTTTTCTAGGCACTCCTTACTACAGAATCTATAGGTCTTCTTCTACAAATCTTAATATTAACAAAAGCTGAAAAAATATTGCTTTTATCTTGTGATAATCTGTTACTCTGAGACTGATACAATACTAGTAATGGATACGAGGCGTAAATGTCTAAGTATACACTAATATAGATAAATATAGAGTATATAAGAGAATAGAATTTGATATATACATGATCAAATTGCTGACATAGATTTGATTGAGAGACAAATGACTTAATTTACTTGAATTACTTTATTGATTAGACTAATTTGTATGATTTCTGGAAAAATAAATACTTGCTTACAGGGATTTAAAACTTGTGACAACATACCTCTTTTTGAATTAAGTAAATGCAAAATGAAATTGGAAAAGAATGTCATGTCACTGGTTTTTGTTTTTTGTGATAGGTATTGCCTCTAATGAAGACTCTCACATTCAACATAATTTGTTCCCTACTGTTTGGTCTTGAGAGTGGAAAACAAAGAGATCAATTCATGAATCCCTTCCAAGCAATGATTAAAGGAATGTGGTCAGTTCCAATTAATGCACCCTTCACACGCTACAACCGCAGCCTCAGGGCTAGTGCAAGGATCCAAAAGTTGTTGAAGGAGATTGTGAACCAGAAGAAAGTTGAACACGCAAAAAATGGTGCAAACTCCCACCAAGACTTAATCAGTTGCATGCTTAGCATGGTTGAAGATGACAAACAAGTCTTAACTGAGAATGAAATCATCCATAATGCTATGCTTGTCATGGTTGCAGGGCATGATACATCGTCTGTTTTAATCACTTTCATTATCCGGCTCTTGGCTAATGAACCAGCTATTTGTGAAGCTGTTCTTCAAGGTATGCATAAATGTGTGTGTGCGTGTGAGTGAGAGAGAGAGAGAGAGAGAGAGAGAGAGAGAGAGATCTCGATAGATATATAAAGAGGCTATAGCTGAGAATTGGCCAGAGGGGCTGCAAAGATCCAAGTTCTAGTTTTATTTTAATATAATCTTTATCTTAAGATTGGTTGTCCCTAATATGCATGGTGTTCGTACAAAAAATTGTCAATTGAGAATACTTATACAAGTTATAGCGATTCTTTATGTGTTTTCTTTAAAAGTAAAGGCAAAGAAATCTATATATTTGATTATATATGGTTGCACTTGCAGAACAGGAAGAAATAGCAAAAGGCAAGCTTTTGGGAGAGCCTCTAACATGGGAAGACCTTTCAAAAATGAAGTACACTTGGAGAGTAGCAAATGAAACTCTTAGAAGGTTTTCTCCCATCTTTGGTGGCTTCAGAAAAGCAGCAACAGATATTGAATATGGTGGATACATTATACCTAAAGGGTGGCAGGTAAATGAAACTCTGGTGTATGTCATTGATGAACTTCTCAACATGAAATCTATTTAACACAAAACTTGTTTCTTTATAGATATTTTGGGTTACATCAATGACTCACATGGACAACAACATTTTCCCAGAACCAACAAAGTTTGATCCAAGTAGATTTGAAAACCAAGCATCTATTCCACCTTATTGCTTTGTTCCATTTGGAGGGGGAGCAAGAATATGTCCAGGTTACGAGTTCGCCAGGGTTGAAATTCTTGTGTCAATTCATTACCTTGTGACCAAGTTCAGTTGGAAGCTACTCTCAGATAATTTTTTCAGCAGGGATCCAATGCCAACACCAACTCAAGGCCTACTGATTGAACTTTTCCCACGGAAACTATCTTAGCTCTCATTCAACATCTGATAGTCACCCTAATGTGATTCTTACTATAGTAATATGTTATGAAGATTAATGTATATCTGTTTTAGATTATTTTGTATTCAACTTCAATATATACTTTATAGTTAAAATCTTATGAGGAGAACTTGTTGTAAGGGAAAAATAAAGCAAATCAAATATGAACTTTTTTTTTGTAGGAATCGAACTCGGTACTCTTAGATTCACAATAGTCACACACCCGGCCAATGTATATATTCTATAATTCGGCAAGTAGGTAATACTATAATACTAAATATACATTGCAGAATTTGAGTAAACAACAAACATGCCACTTTCACAATAACTTTCAATTCAATGTTGATGGACTAATTTTCAGTTCATTAGCTTACGAAGTTGTACAACCAAGATAACAAATTATATAGGCTTTAGAATTTTATAAATATGATGATGCATAAGATGACACCGGTTTTAATACAGTTAAATATTTTATCTGCATGTATTGCACAGAAACAATCCCATAAAACACCTGGTCTAGAAAAGTCTGTAACAGTTGACAGTTCAATAACTTATGAAGTTGTACAACCAAGATAAATTATAAAGGGTTTACAGTTTAATAAATATGATGACACATAATTTGACACTGGTTTTAATATAGTTAAATAGACAGATGTTAGATCATAAGTTTTAAAAATGTACACAGCCGGCATGTTTTCATTTGCAAACTCCAAAAATGTCAAATCCCTCTTATAGAAGCATCAATATAAAACACTCTCTGGTCAGGATATTCCAGAACCTGAAAAATAAAGTCTTGAACCATGACTAATGTTCTCCTTGTTGCTCTCCTCTTAATCATCCCAATTCTCTTTCTGTTAAAAAGAACCAAATCATCCAAAAGGGTCCCTCCAGGTTCACTTGGAATTCCCATTATTGGTCAAAGTCTTGGCCTTCTTCGAGCTATGCGCGCCAACACAGCAGAAAAATGGATTGAAGACAGAATCAACAAGTATGGTCCTATTTCAAAGCTAAGCCTGTTTGGAAAACCAACTGTGTTGATTCACGGACAGGCTGCAAATAAGTTTATATTCGCCAATGGCGGTGACAGTATTGTTAACCAGCAAACACAGTCTGTTAAGATGATATTAGGTGACAGGAACTTGCTTGAACTGAGTGGCAAAGATCATAGTAGAGTTAGAGGTGCACTCGTCTCATTCTTGAAGCCAGAATCATTGAAACAATATGTTTGTAAAATTGACGAAGAAGTTAGGAGTCACATTCAGATGCATTGGGAAGGGAAACACCATGTCAAGGTATGTTGTTACAAATCATAAGAAAAGTAAAAGTTAATAAAAAGTCATGTTGGTTTTAGCTTGTGACTGTCTATAAGATCGGATCCTCTCTAATGAATGGAGAATCTATGTTGCACTGACTCTGGTAGGGATGGATCCAGAAATTTCAACGGATGGGGGAAAGATATATATGATAAATATTTATACAAAAATATATCAATTCAAAAACAGTAAAATAATAACATCATTATCATTAAGCAAAAATTATGACAGTGTTTATTAAGGGCAAATGACTTAATTTACATGAATAGGAGATTAGAAGTGGTGGTACTGAATTACTTTTATTATTAGACTAATTTATGTGATTTATGTGAAGAAAACAAATACTTCATTACATGCATTTATAACTTGTGACAACAAAGAACATACCCTTCTTTTAATTATTTGTTTATTTTTTCTGATAGGTATTGCCGCTGATGAAGACTCTCACATTCAACATAATTTGCTCTCTTCTGTTTGGTCTTGAGAGTGGAAAACAAAGAGATCAATTCATGAATCCCTTCCAAGCAATGATGAAAGGAATGTTGTCTATCCCAATTAACGCACCCTTCACACGCTACAACCGCAGCCTCAAGGCAACTGCAAGGATCCAAGACATGTTGAAGGAGATTGTACACCAGAAGAAAGTTGAACAGGAGAAATATGGCGTCAATCCCCGCCAAGACTTAATCAGTTGCTTGCTTAACATGGTTGAAGATGACAAACAAGTTTTAACTGAGAAGGAAATTATCCATAATGCTGTGCTTGTCATGGTTGCAGGACATGACACATCGTCTGTTCTAATCACTTTCATTATCCGGCTCTTGGCTAATGAACCAGCTATTTGTGCAACTGTTCTTAAAGGTAAGAATACTTATAGTGATTTTATTTTATTTTTTGTTTAAAAGTTAAGGCAAAGAATTCTATATATTTCATTATATGGTTACAGAACAGGAAGAGATAGCAAAAGGAAAGCTTTTAGGAGAGCCTCTAACATGGGAAGACCTTTCAAAGATGAAGTACACTTGGAGAGTAGCAATGGAAACTCTTCGAAGGTTTCCTCCCATCTTTGGTGGGTTCAGAAAAGCGGCAACCGATATTGAATATGGTGGATACATTATACCCAAAGGGTGGCAGGTAAATGAAACTTGGTGTAGCATTGCTGATGGTTCGGTTCAGGAAGGAATCCAAATTGACTGAATCGTTGCAGCAGTTCGGTAAAACTGAACCGAACTGTTAATTGTTTATCCCGAACTGAACTAGTATAAAGGTTCAGTGCATCTGTACTTTTCCGAATCGATTTGATTATTTGTGAATTGAATGTACCAAATTGCTAATATTAACGGATAATAAGGACTATTGAAAACAAAAACCAAACCAAATGGAAAATAAGGACTGTTTTAAAAAAAAAACTAAAAACCGGACTGTTAAACTAAATTTCATTGGAAAAAGCCGAACTATGATGGATAGTTCACTAACTGAATTGAAACTGGTTCAGTTCAATTCGTGAACTGCCAATCATGGTTCTGTTTTGTTCGAACAATCCTACTCTGGTGTCCGTCATTGATGAACTTCTCAACATGCAATCTAATCAACATATAACTTTGGTCTTTTATAGATATTCTGGGTTACATCAATGACTCACATGGACAACAACATTTTCCCAGAACCGTCAAAGTTTGATCCGAGTAGATTTGAAAACCAAGCATCTACACCACCCTATTGCTTTGTTCCATTTGGAGGAGGAGCAAGAATATGTCCAGGATATGAGTTTGCCAGGGTTGAAATTCTTGTGGCAATTCATTACCTTGTGACTAAGTTCAGTTGGAAGCGACTTTCAGACAATTCTTTCAGTAGGGATCCAATGCCAACACCAACTCGAGGCCTACTGATTGAACTTTGCTCGAGGAAACTATCTTAGCTCTCATTCAACAACTGCTGGCTCCCCTAATAAGAATTTTACTAGAATAATTTTCTATGCAGATTAGTGTATATTTGTATTAGCTTATCTTGTGTTCAACTTCAATATAAACTTTATAGTTAAAATCTTATTAGGACTAGTTATAATGGAAAAATAAAGAAAATTCAAACATGAATATATATTATATTGCATGGTATACAGATATTCGAGTTCCATTTATCTCCATAATCTTCAACCTAGCTAGAAATGTAATCCAAATTACATGAATCATCTAACTTATGAAAACATATACAATGGTGACTCTGTTGTACATTTTGTATGAAATCATAGGATGCAAACAACATCAATTATTCATTTGGAATGTCCTAAATAATCCCAAAATCTATAGGAAGAAATAATCTGGTGAAGTAATCAACCCATAGAAAGGAGGAAAGAATTGAAAATTGCTAGGAACTCTTGGTTCTGGAGTACTTTGTGGGAAGAGATGTGCACCTTTCATTCATGTGAGGATATGGTTGCATGGTATTGTATCCAGATAACTCCATTTGATACTCACCTTTAATATGACAATACGGAAGCTTCGCTGTGTCTCCAACATTGCACTGTCTTGGCAAGCGGCTTGAATTGTTCTCAAACAAATCAAGAATGTTAGCATCTTTTATCTGCATGTATTGCAGAAAAACAAGCCCATAAGCACCTGGTCAAGAAAAGTCTATAAAAAAACAGTTCATTAACTATGAAGTTGTACGACCAAGATAGCAAACTATATATGTTCAATGGTTCCTATGAAATTTTGTGAAGGATGAAATATTAAAATTAAAAAACATTGCAATCCAAAACATATAAACCTGTCTCTCGGACAAACTCACCGTAAACTCTGTCACTAGGATCTTCAGCAACACAAGAAGTTTATTTTCTGTCACTGTAGGTACAGTGATCCTGTTCTAGAATTGTCAATAATTCATCAAAAGATGATTCACACCTTTCAACTTCTACTAAATCTTCGTGAAGGTCAAGTCCCTGCAGAATGTAGAAACACAAAAAGGCTATATGGTTTGCATAAGTTAATGGGGGATATTCAAGACTATCACAAAGTTACATGTAATACATCGATGAGCACAAAATACTATATCATATATGAGAGTTCGAAATACTGATAGATTTCTAATCTATGCAGTAGATCACGTCACAAGCATCTTGTGATTTATATTAGAAAGTTGAAGGTATCGGTTCAACTTATTGTCAAAATCCAGAAATGTTTAGTATCATTGGAGCAAGAGACAAGTAAAGTTTGCAGCATAATTTTGCTCCAAATTGATTGTTCAAGGCTTCATTCCACATATGTGCAGCATATGCAGATTGGAGTTGACTCTAAATTATCATAACACATGCAACCTTAAAAGAATCAGAGTATATGTTCAAATTCATAAAATAAAAAAATAAATCAATAAGCTATATGTACTATGTGGCTTAACCATGCAAAAGATGGAGAAATGAGAAGACAGAAAAGCAACACAGTTACGCAGACAATTGTGGAACACAAGCAATTATAAGTAAAACTAGAAGAGCTTTTAAGAGTCTATGTAAACTTATGAAATATCCATAAGCTCCACTCATACACTCACAAGAGTTTACTTAATATGAAAAAAAAATCTTTAAAACAACTACAAAAGAAAAACAAAATTACTGCAAAGAAAGCATGAAAAAAGAAGTGTGACTGTTTTTTATTTAAGGAAAGTGTACAAAGAAAATAATTGTTTCGAGGATATTAATATCATTATTTTTGTGTGATTAAAATTAATATTTTAATTTGAGAAAAAATTGAGTCTAAATAAAAAATATAAAAGTACGGATTATTTAATACTTGCAGATTTTGTTATCATCGGAGCAAAATGGGTATGAGTTGCGTAAGTATGATATGGCATTGTTTTTTTTTTTTAAACTGAATTAAGAGCATAATGACATAAAAAAGAACATAAGACATCCCACCTATGTTGGCACCCCTTGTGAACTCTATAAGGCATTGTGGGGACTCCTTGATAATAGTATATGAAACTCAAACAGGTTTCTTAAAAGATTTATCAATGGTAAAATGAGATGACAGCTCCTAATCAGGACCACTGGTTTTAATATAGTTAAATAGATAGATGTTAGATCAGAAAAGTTTTAATAATGTAAACAGCCGGCTTGTTTTCAATTGAAAACTCCAATCAAGGTATGAAAGAAAATGTCAAATCCTCTTAGAAAAGCATCAATATAAAACACTTATATGAGGATATTCCAGAACCTGAAAAAAAAAGTCTTGAACCATGAATAATATTCTCCTTGTTGCTCTCCTTTTACTGATCCCAATTCTCTTTCTACTAAGAAGAACCAAACAATCCAAAAGGGTTCCTCCAGGTTCACTTGGAATTCCCATTATTGGTCAAAGCCTTGGCTATCTTCGAGCTCGGCGAGCCAACACAGCAGAAAAATGGATTGAAGACAGAATCAACAAGTATGGTCCTATTTCAAAGCTAAGTCTTTTTGGAACACCAACTGTTTTGATTCATGGACAGGCTGCAAATAAGTTTATATTTTCCAATGGTGGCGGCAATATTGTTAACATGCAAATACAGTCTATTAAGATGATATTAGGTGACAGGAACTTGCAAGAACTGAGTGGCAAAGATCATAGTAGAGTTAGAGGTGCACTTGTCTCATTCTTGAAGCCAGAATCTTTGAAACAATATGTTTGTAAAATTGATGAAGAAGTTAGGAGCCACATTCAGATGCATTGGGAAGGGAAACAGCAGGTCAAGGTATGTTGTTGCAAAACATAACACCAATCAAAGCTGATAAAAAGTCATGTTGGTTTTAACTTGTAACAATCTATGTTGCACAGACGCGGTACAATACTAGTACATACGGATGGATTTTGTAAAATCTCCATGTGTGTGTGTGTGTGTGTATAAATTTAATTAAAAGTATATTAAAAAAAAATAGAATTTGACATAAACGTGATCGAATTGCTGACATAGATTTTATTGAGGGGAAATGACTTATTTACTTGAATAGGAGATTAGACTAATTTATATAATTTCTGTAAAAAACAAATACACAGGGATTTATAACTTATGACAACAAAGAACATACCCTTCTTTGAATTATTTGTTTATTTTTTCTGATAGGTATTGCCCCTAATGAAGACTCTCACATTCAACATAATTTCCTCTCTTTTGTTTGGTCTTGAGAGTGGAAAACAAAGAGATCAATTCATTAATCCGTTCCAAGAATTGATGAAAGGAGTGGTGTCTGTCCCAATTAATATACCCTTCACACGCTACAACCGCAGCCTCAAGGCAAGCGCAAGGATCCAAAACACGTTGAAGGAGATTGTGCATCAGAAGACAGTTGAACAGGAGAAAAGTGGCGTCGATCCCCGCCAAGACTTAATCAGTTGCTTGCTTAGCATGGTTGAAGATGACAAACAAGTTTTAACTGAGAAGGAAATCGTCCATAATGCTATGCTTGTCATGGTTGCAGGATATGACACATCATCTGTTCTAATCACTTTCATTATCCGGATCTTGGCTAATGAACCAGCTATTTGTGCAGCTGTTCTTCAAGGTATTCATAGACTTCTGTCAGTGTGTGTGAGTGAGAAAGAGAGGCTGGGGGGGAAGAGACAAACTTGGATCCTCTTCTGCCATGTAACCTCGGAAGGAAAAATGAGGGTCGGATAAAATATACAGAAAAGGAAAAGATGAGAGAGAGAGAGAGTTCTAGTGTTATTTTAATATAGTTTTTATCTTTAATAAGCATTGTGTTCATACAAGAATTTTTCAATTGAGAATACTTGCAGTGATTCTTTCTTTGTTTTGTTTAAAAGTTAAGGCAAAGAAATCTATATATTTTATTATATATGGTTGCACTTGCAGAACAGGAAGAAATAGCAAAAGGCAAGCTCTTGGGAGAGCCTCTAACATGGGAAGACCTTTCAAAGATGAAGTACACTTGGAGAGTTGCAATGGAAACTCTTAGAATGTTTCCTCCAGTCTTTGGTACATTCAGAAAAGCAGCATCAGATATTGAATATGGTGGATACATTATACCTAAAGGGTGGCAGGTAAATGAAACTTTAGTGTCTATCATTGATGAATTTCTCACCATGCAATGTAATTAACATAAAACTTGGTTTTTTATAGATCTTTTGGGTTACATCAATGACTCACATGAACAGCAATATTTTCCCCCAACCATCAAAGTTTGATCCAAGTAGATTTGAAAACCAAGCATCTACACCTCCCTATTGCTTTGTTCCATTTGGAGGGGGAGCAAGAATATGTCCAGGAAATGAGTTTGCTAGGGTTGAAACTCTGGTGGCAATTCATTACCTTGTGACTAAGTACAGTTGGAAGCGACTTTCAGACAATTCTTTCAGCAGGGATCCAATGCCAACACCAAATCAAGGCCTACTTATTGAACTTTGCCCAAGGAAACTATCTTAGCTCTCATTCAACAAGTTATGGTCTCCCTAATAAGATTCTTACTAGAATAGAATGTTATGAAGATTAGTGTGTATCTGTATTAGCTTATTTTGTGCTGAACTTCAATATAATCTTAATGGTTAAAATCTTATTAGGAGGACTTGTTGTAAGGGAAAGGTAAACAACAAACGCTACTTTCACAAGTCACGGTATAATATCAAATTTTCAATTCAATGTAGATGGACTGGTATTTTTAAAGACAGATAAAGATGCACCACTAGGAACATATAATATATTGTATGAGATATAGATATTCAAGTTCCATCTATTTACATAATCTTTAATCTAGCTATAAATATAATCCAAATTACATGAATCGTCTAATATAAGTCGTGACAACATATACAATGGTGAATTTGTTGTACCATTTTTATGAATTCAAATGGATACAGACAACATCAATCATTCATTTGGAATATACTAAATAATTCCAAAATCTATAAGAAGAAATAATCTGGTGAAGCAATTGGCCCATAAATATGACGAAATAATTGAAGACTGCTAGCAATTCTTGGTTCTGGAGTACTTTGTGGGAAGAGATGGGCACCTTTCATTCATGTGAGGATATGGTTGCATAGTATTGTATCCTGGTAACTCCATACGATACTTGCCTTTAATCTGACAATAAGGAAGCTTCACGGTGTCTCCGTCATTGCACCATGTTGGCAAGCGACTAGAATTGGTCTCAAAAAAATTGAGAATGTAAGCATCTTTTATCTGCATTTGTGGAACAAATACAAGCTCATAAGAACCTGTTCAAAAAAATTCTACAAACAAATAGTTCATTAACTTATGAAGTTGTAAACATAATATAGATTATGAATTGATATAAGCCATGCTCAAACAACCTGATCTCACTTTGTAAATTTATTTAAGGATGGGATGAATAGTAGTCAACATAATTGTATCATATTTCCGAATTTGTAAATTTAAGGTGGCAACAAAACTATTGGATGATTTTACTGAATGAAGATGGCGTGGAAACCATTGCCATTCGTGCAAATGGCTCTGCCTCTTAGTAATGGAAACCATCAAGAGTTAAAACACTATAACACACACAGCAAATTTCATGAATAGGTCCTGGCAGACATATATTTGAGGTAAACACAATAGTGAAACTTCTAGAAATGTGCTAAATTATTTGTTTATCAACTACTGTAAAAGCTTAGAGCACCAAAAAAAAATGTACAACCAAGATAACAAGTCATGCATGCTCAATGGTTGCCATAAATTTTGTGCAGGATGAACTTTAGAAATAACAGTAGTATTGCAATCCAAAACATAGAAACCAGAATCTCGGACAAACTCACCGTAAACTCTGTAACTTGGATAGAACTAGCAATTGGATCAAACAATCCAGCCTCTTTGTACATTGCAAGTATAAAAGCAACACAAGAAGTTGACTTGCCATCGCTGTAGGTCCAGTCATCCTGTTCTGGAATCGTCAGTAGTTCATCAAATGATGATCCACGCTTTTCAACTTCTACTAAAACTTCTGGAAGGTCAAGCCCCTGCAGAAAGTAGAAACACAAGGGGTGTTCCAGATTAACACAAAGTAGTTACATTACATGTGATATGTATATATGAGTTCCCAGTACTGATAGATTGTTAATCTATGCAGTAGATCACTACACAAGCATCTTATGATTTACTCCCTCAGTTCCCATTATAAGCAACAACAAAAAAATCAACTGTTTTTGTTCTATAATATAAGCAATTTTAACTACCTTTACAATTTATAATATTATTCATCCTATAATACCCTTCATTAAATTATTGTTTGTTTTGCCAATATACTTCATTTAATTAAAAAAACAATTTTCTATGCATAAGAGTGGCAAAGTCACAGACTAGAATTACTAGTTCCACACATAAAGGTTCATTGAATAGTTCTAGACAGAGCACATGTTACTAGTAGTTGGGTAACACTAACGAAGCATAAAACTAGACATATTAGGTAACCAATATTAAATGAGGCGGCATCCGGTTACAATTTTTTTATAAAAAAATTATTTATAAGGGATATTTTTTTGAATGTCTGTATGATTTTTATTAAATCAAAAAAATTAGTTGATTTTAACTAATTTCCTTAATGTGTGAAATTGGTGAACGTTGCTTATAACAATTTATTGTCAAAAGCCAAAAGTGTTTAGTAGCATATGGCCCACACACATATTGGAGCAAGAGACAAGTAAAGGTTGCAGCCTACTTTAGTTCCAAGTCGTTTGTTCAAAGCTTCATTCCACATATTTGCAGCATAGGCAGGTTGGAGTTGACTCCAAATTGTCATAACACAAGCAACCTGAGAAGCGGCAAGGTAAATGCTCAAATTCATAAAAAGAAACAAAACAATATGCTATATGTTTCATGTGGCTTAAACATGCAAAAGACTGAGAAATGAGAAGACAGAAAAGCAACACATACAGTAGTTGATACTTGATGCTCAACTCAAATTCACAATAGTTAAAGTGAAAGAAATTTTTCTTCACTAGAATTGGTTTTCCTGGGTGGCAACACAAGCAATTATAAAACTAAAAGGACTTATGATACTGTAATTTGAAATTTTGAACTATCTGCTATTTCCAAACTTGCGTAGAAAGCTTATGTTGAACTTCTGCAAGATCAATAGTTCAAGACTATTGTTTATTGATTCACAGTTTGGAACAATTCGTATTATTGTCAGGACATAGGAAAGGGAAGTAAAACATGCTCAAACATGGAATTTAGAGAGCAAAATACTCAAGATCGTTGCATTGAATCCACAGATTAACTGAAAAAAATTCTAAAGAATAATGGATTAAATTATACCACATTAGCATCCAAGGGAGGTGGATAGTTCCCACTTAAAGTGTCTATCCAACTGAAAATCATGTTATGGTAACCATAAGGTTGTCCTGCCATACTCAGTGCATACTCCCACGCAGCAGTCTCATTAAACCTGGCACGCATGTCTGGGTGTAAAGGAAGCAGTGCAATATGGGGATTAGAATCATCTTTATTCAGTTCAAAGTCCCACCACTCATCCCACGGTATCATAGCAATTATATCTTCTCCCTGCAAACAAAAGAGAGAGAGAGAGAGAGAGAGAGAGAGAGGAAGGAATAAAACATTAGCAGTATCGAAATTATGCTGCAGAGTTCACCAAGGTTGTTAAACACAAGAGTCTATGTAAGCTTAAGAAATCTCCATAGGCTCCACATATTCACTCAAAAGAGTTTACTTAAAATGAAAATAATGTTTAAAACAACTATCCCAATATCTAAACACAGTTTACTAGTTGTGTGGTAAATATTCAACATTCTAAGTAATAAACAATTTTGTAAGCATGTTAACTCGATTTTGATACCGAGAGTTGTAAACATGTACACTATGAGTTAACTCAAGAGTTTGATAACTATGGAGTTCACAAATTATCATGCCATTTACCATCAATCGCTCAAATACTCAACAACCATGACGAATCGTATGCCATAAGAGAAATCTATATATATTAAAATCAGGATTGTGATTCACAAATTTTTAATCACAATTTCAACTGAAACTGAGAATATATTTATCTTACCTACAGTGACGCTGACAAGGTTAAGTTTAAAGTAATTATTTTTTATTCTTCAATGGATAAATATATAAAATATTATGAAATTAAGAAAACATAACAAATATTTCATATAATATATCATGCTGTGAACCAATAGATAAAATGAAATGTATATATTTTACCTCTTCATTTTCATGTCCCGACTCCCCAACCCAAAGCTTTCCATCTGAATCTCTTAAGCAAACAGCAGTATGACCGGCATAAGCACCACTAACCCATTTCTCTAGAGTCTCAAAAGCACCCCAGCGACCTCGAATTTTCGAAACGGCGAGGAAATCTCCAGAGTGGATGTCATCAACACTGATATTTGTAACCCACGGCTGAGGGCGTGTTTCAAAAGAGGCTCCCATATGTTTCTCCAGAAACCCGATATTTGAGTTCTCTCCCCATCCAGTATTGGTAAATAAAGGGAAGACCTCCCAAAGTGCTTGAAGGGTCCCCAACATTCCAGCTTTCATGAGGAATATTGATAACCCGTGATTTTTCACCTGATTGCAAGAAGGGTAAGGAATAAGGATCACTACAAGAAAAATGTATGTTTCAACTTTCAACACTATACTTAGTGATGTACTGAAGAAAGATGGACAAATTTTCTTTTAATAAAAGGAAAAGAAAAGCAAGAGAAAGAAAGATGGACACTTACATACTCATACTCGGCTTTACCATCCCATTCCTTGATCTCAAGTGTATGCTCCCGGGACAGAAAATAATAATCCCATGTTACCCGATATGGGGTTGCAAAAATGTAAATATCCATACATGTCCAACTATGAGCATCACTAACCTAGATCAGCAAATAGATAATAATCAATCAGTTTCCTGTGAATCCCAAATATCAATGTTTACAGAGTGACAGGGACATGGAAATAAAATCATAGAACTGCATAGTGCATATACTAATACTGATTTATGCAAAATATTGAGTACCATTGAACTTGATCTTCTCTAATGTAATATACTATAGGGCTTTAATTGCCTCATCCTTAGACCGGCTTTTCTAGATTACCACCAAATGTAGGTTTCTGAACCGTATAAATTACAACGCGTCGGTCCAACCAAAGTCTACCAAACTACAGCTCCCATATATCTTAATATAGATCTCATGGGAAAAGTCTATTATTTGGATTAAATATATATATAGTAAGCTCTGATAACTTAAGCATCCTAATATTTGTACAAACAAACTCCCCTAAGGATTTCTATTATAAGAAGAAGAAAAAAAAAACTACAGCATATATCATAATTCATGAATATGGCAAATTTCTGCTTATACTTCATGCCTTTCAGATGATTTACTCTTAACTATCTTTCAGACCCAAAATGCAGTAAACAAGTTTATTTAGTTCTTCATCTACATACTAATTAGCTTAATTAGTAAAAAAAAAAAAAAAACCCCTACAAATATATCATGATTCATGAATATGAAAAATTTCAGTCTAATACTTCATGCCTTTCAGATGATTAACTCTTATGTTTAACTATCTTTCAAACCCATAACTGCAACAAACAGGTTTAGTTTAATTAGTTCTTCATCTTCATACTAATTAGTTCAATTAATAAACAAGAGTTAAACACAACAAGTCAAAAACTCTTAACACAAAATCTGAACAATATTAAGTAAAAATAACAACGACCCAGATAACAAAATCATGAAATTAAGACATAGAAGTAAGAAAAAAGAGACCTTTAAGTGAAGGGTACCACCACCAAATTCCGAACCAGTTTTATTATGAAACTCCATCCAAGCTTGATTCTTGTAAAAACAAGCACCTTTCCATTCAGGAGTGTTGTTTGGAGAAGAAGCAGCACCAACGAAAATAGGGAGAATATCAACAGCGCTATGGAGAGAGTTGAGGATTGGCCATGAAATTTTTTTGGGCAAAAGAGGAAGTAAGTCTCGAGGATGAAATGGTGATTTCAGGGTGGAAAGTTGAAGGTAGGTGAAGAAGATGAGGAACGTGGTTATTGCACATGTTGCTAGCTTCCATGGTGAAGAAGCCATGGATGGAATGGAAGGAAGAAGATGGAGTGGTAAAATGGAACTCTTTTGAACGTTTGGATTTGGGCATAATAGAGTCAACAATCTATTATTTATTATTTCTTTTTCTTATTTTTTTTCTTTCGCACCGGTTTCCGACCCACCAAAGATGGACGACTACTCTGGCTCGTGCATAGAGACATGTGCACTGGCCAAATGTTTCTTCACACCACAAAATAATTTTTTTTTATTATTTGTTTTCATGTTTTTCTTTATTACCATGTGATTCTAAAGTCCGACCAAGAATTGTTTCACAAAAAATCCAAGTTTTTAGAATAGCAAATACAAAGTAATTTTTGATTTTTTTCAAAATTAATTTTAAATACTTATATGATAATATTATGAGTATTAATTATTTTACAAGGACATTAACCTCTTATTTAATTAAGCAACTAATATTGATGTACAGATTCGCAAATTGTCCGTTACTTATTGTCACGATGTCATTCCAATATTTAGGTCTCAAAATGTCTTGCTCTAGTTATTCATTGATTTAGTTTCGCTCATGACATTATTGTGCTCAATTACTCTCTAATAGGTTTTTTTATGCATAATTTACTTCAAATGTCATCTTTTAAGTGAGATCCAAGTGGTCTGATAATTAAATGATTCACACCTTATACTATCATAACTCTAATTTTTGAGTTAGTTTTCATCGACACACAAACACTTAAGTTGATTATTATAAGTCTCACTCAAGAGTCGTCGGATTAGATCCACACAAGATCAAAATCAACTGTAAACGCACCAAAAACTACTGTCGATATTGTCGAACTCAAAAATAAAGCAACACAAAAGAAGTAATGAAATGAGTCAATACTCGAAATATGATCGAAAATGGAATCACAGACCCTAGAATTTAGGGAAAATGATGAGAACAGAAATCATAACAAAGAATCAAGAAGAAACACAATTAGAAACGAGAATCGGCACTCAATCAAATGTTGAAGTCATCAATCCGCAATGGATTTGATTTTTGGATCTCGTTTCCTAAAGAACAATGGATCGAAAGAGAGAAACTGAGCGAAAGAGAAGAAAAAAACGACGAAAAAAGAAAAGTGAATCGTAAGAAATTAGTTGAAAATTTTCTCGAGAAAGTTGGAACGAAAAGGAAAGAAATTGAAGAAAAAAAATGGAAAAACAATTGAGAAAGAAAATGGAAATTAATGCGGCGGAAAATTTTCTTCAAGGTGGATACCAAATGTGCTCTGATACAATGTTAAGAAACATGGCATTCATGGAAAAGTAGAGAGAAAATTAGAAAATTTTTGTATTAATAATAATGAGTAGAATTACAAATTGAGAAAGTTAAGTACAAATGACTAGTGTAAAGCTTATTTATAAGCTAACTAACTAGATTAACTAACTAGTAATTAGAGCAACTAACTATATCTCTAATATTGATTATCACATGCATCAAATCATATATCAAAACATTTGAGAGATGTTTTAAAAAATTAATGTGATATATAATGATAAAAATGTAATTAAAATTTGCTTAAATTTTCTTTGTCTAGTAACTCAGTCTGTGATTATAAATCTGTAACACTACCAAGAGTAAATGCTACTTGATTACACTTTCGTTCTCCTACTCTTTTTCTTCTCTTCTTTTAAACGGCAAAATTAATTAATAAAAGTTAATCTAAGCATAAGGAATGCAAAGATTAGGTATGAAATTTCAGTCTAAAATGCACACCCTTAGCATGATGCAGATATGCAACTAAATAATAATTTCACTAAAGTCAACCACATGTGAAAAAGAGAATCCGAATCATGGATATACCCCAATTTGGATATTACCATTCAGCAAAGATACCACATCTTGGACATTGCCATACTTAAGCTTAAGCAAAAGCTTCCACATCTTGGACAATGATTATATAATCACAATGAGTTACCCACAAAGCACCGTGATGTTTTAAAAGTTATGTTTGGTTTTATGATGGCAAAAAATTATTTTAAATGAATTGAACGTATAAAATTTATTTCGGTTAAAAGTTACTTGAAGATAAAATGGTTCATGTACAAATCAATAAAAAAAATATGAGTTAAACAATAAATTTGAATACACAAATCAATTTTACAATTAAAAGATCTAATTAACAATAAGTTAGAATTAAATTAATTATGAAGGCAATATCAATTCTACTCAAAGACAACCAAACATTCAAAATTAATTTACACTTATAAAATCAATTTTAACTTTTTTGAAGTAGAACAAAATAAACACTTTGTAGTTTAAAAAAAAAAAAACACCTGCTTCACTGTGATTATGAATATTTTACCATAATATCAAACATACACTTAGTAGAATTTTACGATACAAATTTACCCAATTAATCTTATACCCAACTCAAATTGTTTGCTCGAATTTTGTTATTGTATAGGTTGAACCAAAAATAACCTAGTTATGCTCGAAGTCATTTGAGTTATAGATTTTTCATTTCAAACTTGAGAACTTGCAAATTTGGTTTGTAATAAATAAAATTGTGTATTTGTTTGTTTTTATAGATGAAATTTTTATGTGTTGAATCACAAGTTTTTCAAGTTAGTTCAACCACTGAAATTTTATAATTAATTTATGAATTGAAACTTTGATGAAATTAAATGTCATTTAGTTTGTTTTTTTTTATAGTAGTTTAATAATTAAAAAATTTACTTTAAAAGTGAATATGTGAAGTGTTCGGAATTCGAACTCTGTCTCCTATATATATATAATACAGTGTCTCTATCAACTAAATTAAGCTCACAAATAAATGTTATTTAGTTTTTTTTTTTACGCAAAAATGTCATTTAGTTAAACTTTATAATTTAAAAGCTATTTTATTTTATGTCTAATGTTACACGATACGATTATTCCTTTTTTTTAACAATGTTACACGATTATTCCTAAGGGTCTGTTTGGTTCAATTGAGAATGAGGGGAGGGGAGGGGAGGTGAGGGGAGAGATTTATTATGTTGACAAAATTACCCTCATTTTTTTTTATTAAAATTCAAAATTATCCTTGTTGGAATATTAAAATTCTAGGTTTTATTTTTTTTTTTACAACAAAAAAAATTTAGGTTTTCTACTCATTAGATTTTTTTTTTGTTATATATCCATTAATTTTTTTTTTGACGTAATATATCCATTATAATTTAATCCTTATTTTGAGTTTACAAGGTTAAGAGTAAAAAAGTAAATTACTTCTCCAAAATTTAAAATATTCCCTCACCTCCCCTCCCCTCCCCTCCAAAAACTTCGAACCAAACGGACCCTAAGTCCTAACCAGTGCCAGTAACTAAATCCGAAAGAAGCCTTTCAGTGCAATACCAATACAAAAAGAAGGTTCATATTAATAATTTGAAGCAATATTTTCAACAAATCAGAGTGGCGCAGCGGAAGCGTGGTGGGCCCATAACCCACAGGTCCCTGGATCGAAACCAGGCTCTGATAAAAATGTAATTTTTTTCTATTTTTTTCTCTTATTTCATATAGACATGTTTTCTCAAAAACTTCGTTTCCCCATCATTTTTCAGAATAAAAAAAATGAATTCTATTCACATATACCTTTCAAAGAAAGAATTTATATAATTAACCAATTAAATTCAAACATTTCACCATCACTTCCATATTTAAATTTAAATGATACTGACCCCTCCTTTGTTTTAGACCTTTTATTGTAATTGTGCTAGTGTTTGTTTTTCCTATCTGAAATCTGGATCAATTCTTTGTTTATTTTCTTTACAAAAGTTACTCAACTATGTCAAAATGCTTATTTACTTATTGAATAAATGGATTAAAATGTATTTTATTTTTACTAAAATTGGATTGCAATATTATTTGCCTATAAAATTAATTTTTTAGTAGATACTTGTTTAGTTTAGTTTTAGAACAAAATTTACCTGACTTATGCATAAAGACATCAAATTAATTTTTAAAGAAAAAGGTTTTTCTTGATCTCATTTTAGAGATTGAGTAAAGTTTGATTCCTTGAGCCTGATCACAGCAAATAGCACACCCAGATTACAAAGTATAGAGCAACTAAGACAACATAAGCAAAGTGTACAAGGACAAATATCATGACTTTTATGTGTTGTTGTAAAAAAGGGAGGTGAGGAAGAATTTTTTATTTTTGTATAAGAAAATACTACATCTGATATTCAAACATGTGACATTTACATGTACACAAGTTTTAAAAGTTTAAACCTTTAGAATTTAGCTAGAAATATATTTATACCATAAATCTAATACAACTATATTGTGTAAGAACACTGATCATTCACTCCAAAAAAAAAAAAAAAACTTGTAAATTTGTTCACCAGTAAATTTCAAAATAAGAAAAGATTAGAATTTTAAATTATCAAAGCAATGATTCTATCCAATATAAGAAAAGATAATCACCATGATTTAATTTATGGTATAGAGATGGCACTAGAGTCTAGAGCTTCTACATAATACAGAACAAACTTTCTATTTTTGAGGTACAGAACAAACTTTCCAACTCCTGAAACTTAACAGAATCAACAAAAATTATCATTCCATTAAACTCATTAGGCTACTTTACAAATGTCCTCATATTCCACAGCTTTAAGCACCCTGCCATCATAAGCACCTTTCTCTATCTGCACCTTAGCGCAAAAATGATCTGTATCCACCCCCAGTAGCCTAGCAAGTGATCCACGATAAGCACCGTTGACTATTTTCACACGGCCCCCAACCTGTGGTATCACAGTTTCAAGCTCTTCCTGATCAACTCTGAGAACATGCTTGCTTTCTAGCATTTCTATTTCCCCGACATACTTGTCAATCACTTTTTTCACAACACCCTTTTGCTTGTAGTACCCCTTCTCTGCCAAGACTTTGCTCATAACCTTAACAACAATTCCCTCATGCAACCAATAATCCTTCCTGTTGAGTTTTTCCTTTTTCCTCTCTTCCTCCTTGATCATTTCTTCCAAAGTTGATTTTCCACCACCGCTTTCTTTCCTCTTCAAATTGTTTTTTGGATTCCTTTCCTCGTGTTTCTCTTCATCAACCTCATCAAACACTATCCTTGATGCCTCACCTTTTTCCTTGGTCGCAGGTTTAGCTGATGACCCAAGAGAAAATCCTATCTTAGTTCCATCTTCTACATTCAGTTCCCTTGCGGTCTCTACCTGTGAAGGCTGCTCAGACTCGGGATTAGATTGCTGCATCATTTGCTCAGCCCTTTCAATCTGTTTCTGGATCTCCTTCTCTTGCTTTTCTTCATCAACCAAATCTGCCTTGACTCTCTTATTCTTCATCTTCTCCTTGAAAAGAGTTTCTGAATCTCTATCTATGTATGTAATGAACCATCCCTTGGGTGTTTCTTCAACCTTACACTTTCCAGTTCGACCCAAGTACTTAACAAACTCAGTAAGTGTAGCCCACTCCGTGGAGTTCATATGAACGTGGTTTCTATCATTTATGTATTCATTATAAACTACAGTCGCAGCCACACGGCTGAATCGATGGCTGCGCTTCATATGCTCAAGAAATGTAGTCTCAAACTCTTCAGTATAGCCCTCAATTATGCGGGTTGGGTTTTGTCCAAAAATTTGCATTTGGCGTTGGTGTCCTTCACTCATGCAATGGCATTTGAAACCATTCTCATCACGACACTGCTTCTGGCACATCTGGCAATACCACCGAAGTTTCTGCAGCCCTTTTGCTTTGATTCGATTGGCAATTGCCTTAGGTGTGAGAAAGTCATTTTTCCCCATTGGCAGATCTGGATGAACTGTTTCAGATCAAACAAAATAATAATGTTAGTAATCCTGCCCGAAACTTCCTTCCTCTTACACAACTGAAAACTTTTTTTTCTATAGAAAAGACAACATCATCAACAAATACAATTGCAACAACTAAAATTCTTAATGCATTAAACATGAAGCAGTAGTATTTTGAAGCAAGCATCCAAGCTAACACTTGGATCATTAAGATATCATGTAATTATATCAACATATTCATTTACCTCTCCTTACTTATCTATTTACATACATTGTGATATCCTACCCTCTCAAGCTACTCGATTCTACTCACGTGCTAACTAATTGAGTATTAGTAACAACTAATTGGTGCGGTTAAAATCATATTCCTGTTACCCATGTGGCTAAGTTGAAGTTTATGACAGTAAACAAAGAGGAGAAGGAAGTAGGTTGGGATAGGGTCAGTTGGAAGAATCAAGCAGCATAAACAATAAACGATTATGGAGTAAGAGAAGCAAATGTGCCATTGTGTTAATGCCAAAATCCCAAACCCCATAAATCAACAGGACCAATATGCAATTGCAAGGGACATAAATGAAAACCTTAGTCCTAATATAAGGCTTTCTCCAAGTAAACTATCAATAAGACTATAATAATACAATCCAATCCATCAACACATGAATAACCAAGAAAAAAATTACAAAATAAAACATTGTTTAATTAGTGCTGTTAAATAGAAGCTATGCCTATAACAATGCTGTAACTCCTTTCATAGAGAACAACTAGAACCAATGGAACCAATTCCTATACTTAATATAGTGACAGTACCCACAAAATGGTTCCCAAATTGATACATAATTCAAAATACTCAAATAGCTAAACTATCAAAAAGCTTCAACAGTTTCTCGCATAGTTCTATACCATTCAAAATTAAAATATCATAAAGAATTAGAATGCAGAAGAAACCCCAAATTTCGAAAAAAACTTAAACCACTCCCACAAATTGAACCCTAGCTCAATCAATCAAGAATAAACCCTAAACCTATGAAGCACAGACACTCCTCGGATTAGGCGTATCCTAGTGTCCGACACTGACACATATGATTATATTGAATTATGTTATTTTTCTCAAATGACATGTCAGTGCTCGTGTTTCATAGCCTTAAACCCTAAAATCAACCATGATGATTGACGGCTATCTAAGAAGACGATGAAACAATCTATATAAACCCATGTGATTTAATTTTACGATTCTCAAAAAATGAAACCCTAACTCAATTATGTAATTTTCATGCCGCCCATTTATCAAAATCAATAATTTAAAATCCATTGATGGAGAACAATAACAGAAGAACCAAATTGAGTAGAAAATATATACATTAACATAGCAAAACAACAAAACGGTGATTGAACGCATAATGAAATTGGAATTGAAATTGGGAGCAATTGTTACAAAGCGAATGATTCGTACCTGAACAAAATTGCTACAAGCTGTTGATGAACGTATCGACCGCGAATGAAGTGAAATCTTTGAATAGTGTGCAGTAGGAGCAGATGAGGATGAGAGAACGAAGAAGATGGGAGAAGAAAGAACGGCAAAATTGATTTGAGAATTTAAGCTCCCAATCAAAATTTATTATTTATTTATTTAGTATATTAGTATTATTGATTATTGATTGATTTCTTTTAATATTTTTTTAAAACTTAATTATTCCAAAATAAATATTAATTATTGATATAAAAGACAATAATAATGACATGGATATATCGGAGAAGTATCATCATGTAATAAAATTTTAAATTTTTTAATAAAAATAATATTAGTCATGTTTGCGATACTTCCCGATAAATTATAAGAATTTGAGTGTTTATTTTATTATCAATTTTAGTTAAGTTTATATATTTTTCTTTTATATCCACTCATCAGTTTCTAACTTCCACGATTGATTAGAGTTTTAGAAAAGGAAAATAACAAACACATTTTGCATATCGTATCTTGGTCGTATCGTATCTGTATCATATGGTATTATAGCCTTAAACCCTTCCAAAAGATAGAAAAAAAAGATATGGGCCAATGGCTATACTCCCAATGTAGCCATCTCCACTTGGATGATGGAAGTGGCGGTGGCGCCATCTGCCCTACCTGCAACAAGCAAAAACTGCAGAAAAAGTAGAATCCTGCCAGTATATTTGCAAAAAATAGGACATTGTTGTAATCTTTTTAGGACAGGGATAATTGTAAAACAAAATCTGATTTCGATGGCAATTTTTTTAATCCTCATAAATTTAAATACATATATTAATTTAATATCCATTTTAGTAATTATAACCTTAAAATTAATTTTGTTTCAAACTATCCAAACAACTTAAATTGATAAATTTTTATAGATAAATAACAATTTGACAAAAAAAATTGCAATTTAAGTTCATTTGTATTGTATTGTTTGTCAAATGAATATTTATTTTTAAACTCACACAGAGATTGTACATTGTAAAAGATATGACTATGTAGGATATACTATTTTTCAAGTAAATATTTGATTATAAAAAAATTTGGCATTCCATCATATTATTTAATTGAGTTCATTGTCATTAAAAGTATGAAAATGTTGGTTAGTTAAAATTAGGTGCACCCTTAATGGAGAAGAACATAATTGAGGTAGATGGGAAGGATCCAACGTTAAATTATTGTGTATGAAAAATTAATAGTTGTCATTACTTATTTATTTATGAATCCATAAAGAGTGTCATCCTATTAGTTGGCATGATAAAGTGGAACCTAAGAAAAACCACTTTCTGAAATGAAATCCTATATTGAGGAAGAAACTATATAATGACAAATAATAAACAATAGTTACTCCATAACGGTTATTTTCGAATTAGTATATTTGACCAAGTCAACATTTCTTTTCCTAACTATGGCCTATGAACAACAATGAAACCTTGTCATATGATTAAGATTCTTTGAAGCCAAAATTCATAAGATCAATTTGGTTTTTGAAGGTTTAAGGTTTGAATTAAAAACATCTAGAATTGATTTTTATATATAATTTTTTTATGAGTGTCCAAAGGTTACCTTGATTTTGAAAGGCTTTTGCAAGAACATTGCAAATTTATAAATGTGGGTTTGGTAAGATCAAATATTTAGAGGTGGAAAATGAGCTTCTTTTCATGTTGTAAGTTGCAAGAGAAGACCACCAAGAACTCATTGAAGAAAAACATTAAGGATTATCATAATGTTTGTTTCAAATCTGGTAATTTTCCTAAAACCTTCCTCATTGTACCAATTATTTTTTTATTTTTTTTAGATGTGAGGTTTTGAATTGTTGGGCTTCACATACTTATATTAATTTTTTTGTTAAGGTTGTTTAATTTAATTAATTATGTCTCATGTCTAGGGATCAATGTTGTTTTCTATGTAATGTTAGCATATTTAGAAATAAGCTAAGTTTCATCAACTTTGATTGTCTTAACATTTTTTTATTTATTTATTTTTCTTTTGACTAAACTTAATGAAATGTTTTAACATTCCATAAAAAAATGTTTTGATATTTTTTTTTATCTTTTTAAAATATATTTTTTTGTTCTCAACTTCTTAATGAAATGTTTAGAAGCAAAAAATACAAATGGAATCCTTGACCAATGACCATTGTGCCACCAAGTCCACATAATTCATCTCTGAGCATCATGTTTGAGGAGCTTCACCTTTGGTCTTCAAGTTCTATATCTTGATCTTATTATCATTGTCTAATCCTAATGTAATTAAGTTAATGATGTAATACTTTTTACCTTAATTGTCAATATTTATATTGTAGATAATGGCAAACGGAAGTACATAGTAGAGGAAGAAAATGAAAGTGATGGAAAAGGAAATATTACCTCTAAGATATTCACTTACCATGAGCTATGTGTTGCAACTAAGAATTTTCATGTCCACAATATGGTTGGTGAAGGAGGCTTTGGAAGAGTTTACAAAGGGCGCATTAAAAACATGGATAATAAGGTAAAATATTACTTAACCTAAGAGCTATTTTAATATTATGTTAAGAAATTTGATTATTCAAGTTGTAAACAATGTTTTAAAACTTGAATCGGATATCGAACAAGCAAGTCTTCTGAGTTATGGTTCAACTGTCTTAAACTGTTTGAATTGGGATAAAACTGCAACCGAACTACCTAAATAAATGAATAGCATTAGGTTGAATCGTCCGGTTCTGTTTTTAAAACATAAGTTATAAGTGAATTTGTAAATGTTGTGTTACATCTATGTAGGTTGTTGCTGTAAAGAAACTTAACAAAAATGGATTTCAAGGAAGCAGAGAATTTCTTGCAGAGGTTATGATTTTAAGTTTTTTGCACCACAATAACCTTGTCAACTTGGTAGGGTATTGTAGTGAAGGTGATCAAAGGATTTTGGTATATGAGTACATGGCAAATGGTTCTTTAGAAGATCACCTCTTTGGTAAGTAAATGCCCTTCTTGCTCAATTTCTTCATGACTGAAAATCTTAAATATTCATCCCAATTCACATATCAAATTTTTATAAATGCTCTGACTAGCTAATTTATGTATAGTATAGTAGAAACTTGACCATATATGAGCACATTCGAATTAGATCATCATGTTAATTGATCACAAATTAAAAACACTTTTTTCCTTAAATTTCTCATGTTGTTTGGCTTACCTTCACATTTGTGTCACATCCAATAATACACGAATGTCTATATCCTTTTAGATTTGGCTCCACTACGGTCAGATTCTCCACATTTACGCATTCGTGATGTCGGTGGTTGTTCAATCAATATCAGAAAATCTAGATTCGATTTTTATTTTTGGAATTATAAAATTAAAATTCTTTCAAAAAAATTTAAAATTTAAATCTTCATGTTTTAGACTATCCGATCTTGATTGAATGACCACTGATGTTTCAAATGCATGAATACGAAATCTCTAATAACATAAATCCAAATTCATATTCACATATAATATAAATATGCATGCAATGTTGAACCAATACAAAATTTCCTTTTTAAAATGTGACCCTAGGATTATATTTCAAGCATGTTCTCGTTAAATTTTATCTAACCAAACAAAAGAAAAATGATTTTCAGAGTTACCTCCTAGTAAAAAGCCTTTGGATTGGCACACTAGAATGAAAATTGCAGAAGGTGCAGCGAGAGGACTTGAATACTTACACGCAGAAGCAAGCCCGCCGGTGATATACCGTGATTTCAAAGCATCAAACATACTATTAGATGAAAACTTCAATCCAAAACTATCAGATTTTGGACTTGCAAAACTTGGTCCGACTGGAGATAAAACGCATGTGTCCACTAGGGTGATGGGAACTTATGGCTATTGTGCACCTGAGTATGCCTCAACAGGTCAATTGACTACAAAATCAGATGTTTACAGTTTTGGAGTAGTATTTTTAGAGATGATCACAGGGAGAAGAGTGCTTGATTATTCAAGACCATCTGAAGAGGAAAACTTGGTCGTTTGGGTATGTCATGTAACTTTTTTTTATGTGCCTACAAGCATAACATTTTCTCTAGTATACAATTTAATCCAATATATATTTTGAAGAATAATCCAATATATATTAATACTCGAAATATTTATGATTTAACGAGCAAGGCTAACTCAAAGATGCAAGAGGCTAATACATTCTTAAAATATATACATTTTATTTACTTGAGATAGAAAGTACATGTTTTTAGGTTTTCTTAACTATGTGTGACTTTTATGCTTTATAAACATTTTTTTTAATCAAAAAGAAACCAAATTGCCTAAAAAACACTAACATTTTTTTGAGGATGGACCTAAAGTTCAAAACTTAGTTGTCTTACACACATTTTGTTAGAATATTTTTAGCCATCTATATTTCTAAAAAACAGGACATAATTTTATAAAACACATCTAAATGGAGAAATAATCATTCTTGTATCCGAAATTATATATTCGAATGTTACAAAAACAATTTTTTATATGTCTACTTTCAAAATACTTTTCAAAAAGAAAAAAATCTTTCAATGTGCTTTTTGTTTTATACGAATCTAAAGTTAAGACTTCAGTTGTGTATTATATTTGGACCAACCTAACAAGTAAGCACAACAAATGTTGGATGATTAACATTTCCTAACAATTTATTTTTTCAGGCATTACCACTACTCAAAAACAAAAGAAAATATACATCATTGGTTGATCCATTGTTAAAAGGGAACTACCCAATGAGGGGCCTATACCAAGCACTAGCAATTGCATCAATGTGTCTATTGGAGGATGCTACTGCTAGACCTTTGATTGGTGATGTAGTCACAGCTCTTGGAGTTTTAGCAATGAGGCATGTACAAGTGGGAAAACAAAAACATACAAAAGAAACTTGTATTGAACAAGGAGAATGCAGTTGATAAATGAATTTGATAGATTAGAGGTCTTAGATGGATAGTGAATGGAAATGCAACTGCTAAGTTTTGTGAATTATTTTATAACATTTCATTATGTTGCCATTAGGTGTGTTATTTTGAAGATAAAAAACATTACCATATTTTTCTGTGTTCAATGTTTTATTATTTTAGTAGTATTAGACTTTGATGATAGAAATATGATTTGATATCTTGACAACAACAAAAAATGATCGATACGGTTTCTGAGGTTAGCTCAGTTAGTTGATACATCGTATTATATATACATGGGCCGATGTTCGAATCCTGGACACTCTACTTATTCATCTTAACGGTGAATTTTCTAGTCACTAGACTACTTGCTAAAAAATAAAAAATTGATATTTGGTTTATAATTGCCTAGTCACCAAGTTCTTCAACAAAAAACTTTGTTAAAAAAAGTTCCTTAAAAAAAATTTGTTACAACAGAATCAAGGCTTATGATGATAGACTAATTAGGTGATGAGTCTCAAATGACAAATATAATTTTAGCACTTTTTTTAACTATTCCCTCTAGTCCTTAATATAAGAAAGAGTTCACTAATATTTTTGACTAATAATAGCACATATGATATATTTAATCACTATAAATATATAACTTTTTGGGCTTTCAAATACTAGGAGTGTTTCCTTCCCTCGACTAGTAACGTTGTAGTTTCTTTTCTTTTTTGGGCTTTAGCCTCTTTGTTTCCCAAAAAATTATAACTTTTAAATTTCAGTCTAATGATTCTTTTCTTTTTTTTTGGGCCTACAAAATCAAATATATTCATTTTTGGATAATGGTATCAAATCTTCGGATAAGAAATTTGACATCCAATAAAAAATTATTTTTCAGATACATAAATTATTTAATGAACCTAAAAGATTTTTTTTTTTAGTTTTCAATATCTTTTCTATTTCTATAGTAAATTGACAATATCATGTATCACCACCATATTAGATATGTTAAATATATACTGATACATCGTTAAAATGGATAATTAAAATAGAAATACAAATAATTTTTGTTAATTTTTGAACCTATAAAAATTATTCACTTCCTCATGAAGCCGAAGCTTGAAGCTTGAAAGAAGCGCTAAATTGGATTAGGAATTTGGGTTATACTAACGTGTACATAGAACTAGATTGTAAACTAGTCGTAGAACTGATTTTGGTGTTTTATTATGCGTTTGTAAGACTTTATTATTGTTGTTACAAAACATGAGGATAAGTTTTATTCGCGCCAACAATGTTGCTCATTTGTTAGCTAAAACATATGTCTTTTACTAGTTACCAAGAATTTGATTATGTACCATCGTGTATTTATACTATTTTGATGAATGAAATAAATTAAGTTTTTTTACCATAAAAAAAAATTATTCACTTCAACGTGTACAAATATATATTCAAATTCAAATAAAATATATTTTCTATTACTATTTTCTTTTACAAATTTAAGTGACAATTGGCAATCGACTATTGAATAATCCATAAGATGATGAGACACAATTTTCACATGGAAACTTACTATATTTATTATTTTTATTTTATATTTAAATTAATAATGACCAAGATTTTTCAACAATTTTTTATTCTCATTTTTTGACAGAACAAAATATTTTTATTCTCTTAAATATAAAATAGCACAGTTTCATGATAGAATAGAAGCAAAGAAGCCATTGAGTTGCAGAAGACGCAGCAACAACAACAACAATGGAGGCTTCTACAAAAGCCACTGCGTTAAGACCATATTGCCCCTTATGCTGCCGTCTCTCACGCCCCTTCTCCCTTTCACTGTCTTCATGCTCCTCTCTCGTTTCCCTAACTCCCCACAGGTTCGCTTTTTCACTTTCTTTCAAGCTTTACATTTTTGTTGAATATGCTTTTTAATTTCACTTCCCCGTGTCTTTAAATTCTTTGTTAACTCCAAATTTTGTATCTTTTCTTCATTGGGTGTTTGAATTTTTGTTTAAAAATCAGTCAATTTTTTTCTTCATTTTAGTCATGAAATTAAGAAACATGCTGAACCTTTTTTTTTTTACTTCAACATAATGCTGACTTTAATGTTATGTGGTGTTACTATAGTCCCTGAATGTATTTTTTTTAAATTAATAATAATATATATTCAAGATAGTTACACAGGAATGAAAGGCAAACGGGAAACAAGCTGCGCTGCTAATCCTTTCTGGATGACAAAACTAATCCTCTTAAAAACTACATCATTGAATGTGTCTTTTTCTAGTTAGTTGGGTCTTCAAATGTATCACCGGTTAATTAGTTTGGTTCTTGAATGTGTCTTCCGTTTGTCAGTTTGGTCTATGAGATTACTAATAGTAGACACACCGAAGGATGTTATTGAAGTTTTGATACATTCAAGGACTACATATTTAGGGACCAAAGTGTTTGTTTACTCGTCCTTTTATTGGTATATCTCCGGTACATGTGAAAGCCTGCATTATTTTACCTCACAAACACAGTTATAGATGGAGTTTTTACTTAGTTGGTGAATTGCCACATACTAATATGCTATTGCTTTTCATTTAATTGACACCTTTATTTTCGTTGTACTATGTGAATCGCAGAAGAAAAATCAAGGCAATCCAGATTGCTAGCAATGGCCTTCGAAATAGCACTGGGTACAGTAATTGTGTTAGAGCAGATTTATGTTGTCCAAAGTTGACATCTGTGGGGTTAAATAAATACAATGACACTAGCACTCGCACTCGGTATAAACAGAATTTCCCATACAAGAATCCGGTTTGCGATACATTTATGAAGTATACAAGTGCATCAACTAGCATGTTGGAGGAAATGACAGTGGAGGAAGAAGTGAGTTCTTCACAATCACATTCCTATGAAACACAAGTTAGGAAGGTGGATGTGGCTCCTTGCATTCCTCAACTTTCCACTGCTGCTGCTGAAAGGAAATTGGCTGGTGGTGATAATAGAGGATGGACTATAGCAAAAAATAAGTTAGCTGAAGGTAAGAAGGAAATGAACAGTGCAAACAAATACGAGAGGAATAGTGACGGATCTCACGTATCTAGTAGATTTGCTTCCATTGGTCGGAGACAAGGTCTTTCTACGTGTGGGGTTGGCAATCTTGTACGGCAGGATCATGGTGAACATGTCTCACCTTCTGTTAAATATTCTTTATTAAACAATTCAAAGGTGTTTACAGATTCTGAAACTGTGGTCCATCAGTTTAATGATTCGGCATTAGAGATCAGTGAAGAGAAAATTACTAGAATTAATGGCGATGAAGTTTCAGAGGAAGCTGCAAAGGATTCAACAGATGCAACAATTGCTAGAAAGCCTCGTTGTACTGACCAGACAAAACTTCGGGACAGACTCTGTCGTATCTATGAAGATATTCTGGTGGTTGATAATATTCCTCTTGCAGAAGAGGTTGTTAAGATGCTCACAGTAAAGTACCGGCATCTTATATATGCATGTGATACTGAGGTATAATTATTTTCACTGCTTTCGTTCACTTGTGTTATTATCTATGGATTCTCTATGATCACTGGTGTGCATAGCTTGACTTCTTCCTCTCTCTTTATTTTATGAACGTGTATATGTAATATAGGTACTTTGATCACTAGCTCAACTAATTTGTATAAATGACAAACTTATTATCTGCTGATTTCATTCTCTTCAAAGGTAGCCAAGATAGATGTCAAACAAGAAACACCTGTAGATCACGGGGAGATAACATGTTTTAGCATTTATGGCGGTCCAGAAGCTGATTTTGGAGGTGGAAAATCTTGTATTTGGGTAGATGTGCTTGATGGTGGAGGCAAAGAGATTTTAGAAAAATTTGCTAATTTTTTCAGCGATCCTTCGATCATGAAGGTAAGCTTTTCTTTCTTCTTCTATCCCTTATACATTATTAATCCCAAAAATGTTCTATTACTTACCTCAAAATGCAGCACCTCTTGTGCCGTAATTCTATGGTTTCTGGTGTATGAATGATATGACTTTGGATTACAAATAATATCTGAAATGACTGAGTCAATGGTGCATTGTGTAGGTTTGGCATAATTATAGCTTTGACTGTCATGTTATAGAGAACTATGGATTCAAAGTTTCTGGTTTTCATGCTGATACAATGCACATGGCACGGTTATGGGATTCATCAAGACAATTAGATGGGGGTTATTCTCTTGAAAAACTCTCAGGTGACAGAAAGGTCATGTCAAGGGCTCAGTCAAACCATGAAAAGGATTTGATCGGTAAGGTGTCAATGAAAACTATATTTAGCAGGAAAAAGGTGAAAAAAGATGGTTCTGAGGGTAAGACGATTACCATCGCTCCTGTTGAAGATCTACAGAGAGAGGAGCGTATACCTTGGATATGTTATTCTGCCTTAGATGCTAAAAGCACTTTGAATCTGTATGAGAGCTTGAAAAGCTATCTTTTAGACATGCCATGGAAATTTGATGGTGTACCAGTTTCTGGGAAAACCATGTATGATTTCTACAACGAATATTGGCGGCCATTTGGGGAGATTCTAGTCCAAATGGAATCTGAGGGAATGCTAGTTGATCGGGCATATCTCGAAGGAATAGAAAAGGTTGCCAAAGCAGAGCAAGAAATAGCTGTTGATAGATTCCGGAAATGGGCATGTAGATATTGTCCCGATGCCAAGTATATGAATGTCGGAAGTGATTTACAGTTGCGTCAGCTGCTTTTTGGTGGTACCGTGAACAGGTGCATTTTCTTTTATTTTAAAATTATTTATGTCGACTACTTGGTTCAATCTTAAAAGATTTATTATGTGTCAGTTGATGTACTTGTGAATGTCAGGATCTATTTGGTATATTAGCATGTGTGTTGATTGAGCGCATGAAGGTGAAAAAGTCCCATTTTTTTATATGAAATGTGCTGTTTATGACAAAGTAGCTGAAATATATTGTTCATATTGCAGAAAAGACTCCAATATAGCACTTCCAATGGAGCGAGTATTCAAAATTCCCAATGTTGAAGAAGTGATTGAAGAAGGCAAAAAGGCTCCCAAAAAATTTCGAGATATGAAGGTGAAGAGCCTAGGTTATACCTTGAAGACCGAGATGTACACAGCAAGTGGTTGGCCGTCAGTTAGTGGTGATGCTTTAAAAGTCCTGGCTGGAAATATTTCTTCTGATTTTGACTTTACTGATGATGTTTATAACATCGATCTTGACGATGAAGATGGAAACCCTTCTGAAAGTCATATTGAGTTTTTGAAAGTTGATAATTCTGCATATGGAACGGCCTTTGCTGCTTTTCCCACAGAGAAAGAAGGGAGAGAAGCTTGCCATGCAATTGCTGCTTTATGTGAAGTCAGTTCAATCAACTCTTTGATTTCGAACTTCATCCTACCCCTGCAGGTATATTATTAACTATAATTTTTTTTTGTTTAATGCCTTGCAAACAGCATATCTCAAGGTCTGCAATTAATATGTGTCACATTTGTTGTTTTTATAAATAAATCATCAAACTTATGTATTAAAGTTTTGATTGAGTATACTTCTTTTTTAACTCTGAAGTTCTTTATACCTGCTCTACGTTAGCTTAATAGTTTCTTCATGCCAGGGACATAATATATCAGGAAAGGATAACCGTGTTCATTGCTCCTTAAATATCAACACGGAGACTGGACGCTTGTCAGCTAGACGGCCAAATCTCCAGGTTATTCTAATTTTCATGATAAATTAGAAATGTTCTCTAGGGCCCCATTTACTTTGTGAAAACATTTTCTATTTTCATTTCCTAAATTTGTGTTCGTTTTACTTACTAACAAGGAGATACTAGAGTCTTGAAGTGATCAATTGTGTGCATTTTATGGAAACAATGACAATGCCAAAAAATGTTTTCATTGTTTTAAAAAATGCATTATCCCTAAATAGCAGTTCATCTTCTCCATCACAATGATTCATTTCAAGAGTCCCACATCTTATTTCAACTTAAAATGAACACAAAGTAAACAGATCTGAAAGATTATTATTTATTTTTTTTGCATAGAAGATCCGAAAGATTTTGAACCTGAAATTTCGTTTAATGGCGGTAGTTGTGAACCTGAAATTTTTTAAGCACTATATTCATTTGATCATTGAACTTCTACTTTGCGCATGCATGTTTAATTGCTGCCATTCTCTTTGTGCACGAATTAGAATCAACCTGCTTTGGAAAAAGACCGATACAAGATCCGTCAAGCATTCATCGCTGCACCTGGGAATTCTCTTATAGTTGCTGATTATGGACAGGTTAGTAGTTCATAGTGTGTTTCTATTCCGAATATTTTCTAGAAATTTCATTCTGTGAACCGTGTTATTATGTATTGTTACAGCTTGAACTTAGGATTCTTGCACATCTTGCCAACTGTAAGAGCATGATGGAAGCTTTTAAAGCCGGTGGAGATTTCCATTCAAGGACTGCAATGAATATGTATCCATATATTCGTGAAGCAGTTGAGAGAAAAGAAGTGCTTCTCGAGTGGCATCCTCAGCCTGGTGAGGATAAACCCCCAGTTCCTCTATTGAAGGTATAGAAGCTTGATTTATCAGTTTACCATTGCAAATATATTTTCTAATATTTGATCATGACTCTATTTGTATTTTTACCCCACCATTTTAGGATAAATTTGGTTCTGAAAGAAGAAAAGCTAAAATGCTTAACTTTTCAATTGCATATGGCAAGACTCCAGTGGGGCTTGCTAAGGATTGGAGGGTACGCTGAATTTTATTACTTATTACAAGAGATTTATATTGCTGACAAGTGTCCAAGATTTTTTATTATTTTTTCTTTGTCGAGAAAAGTTCATGTGTTTTTCTCTTTCAGGTTTCTGTGAAAGAAGCTAAGAAAACTGTTGACCTATGGTACAACGACAGAAAAGAAGTTTTGCAATGGCAAGAGGAGCGTAAAAGAGAAGCTCGCAAGGACTATTGTGTCTACACATTACTAGGGCGAGCCCGGAAGTTCCCTTTGATGGCCCAAGCGAATACCTACCAGAAGGGTCACATTGAGCGAGCTGCTATTAATACTCCAGTGCAGGTTCTTAATTCTTTCGAATAGACTAATGCAATAATGTGCCCCCTTCCCTATCAGATAATCACTATACTCTCAAGTTTGACTATCTCGTTATGGTGAATCTAACATGTAAATCGTTCATCAAATTACAACATACCTTTCTCTATGGATTTCTGATTTGTTAAATGCAACAGGGTAGTGCCGCGGATGTTGCCATGTGTGCAATGATACAAATTTCCAATAATAAACAGTTGAAGGAGCTTGGGTGGAAGTTACTTCTACAGGTAATTTCATGCCTTCATTTCTTTCTTTATCAATTTTCTTGCTCACTTTTATTGGTACATATAATAATTGGTGTACAATTGAGAGATAAGAGGAGGAGTTGGCCATATAACTAGACATGCATGGTCGAGATTGGTTTTACTTGAATATTTATGTTTAATCTATTCATAAACTACCTAGTTACTTCTTAATAAGATTTTTGAATCTGTCAAAGTAGGTTCACGATGAAGTCATATTGGAAGGACCGACAGAGTCGGCTGAGTTTGCAAAATCCGTAGTTGTTGAGTGCATGTCCAAACCCTTTTACGGCAAGAATATTCTAAAAGTTGATCTCTCTGTTGATGCCAAGTGTGCTCAAAATTGGTACTCCGCAAAATAGGTATAGGTAGTATCTTACATTACTGTATTCGGTAGATGTTTATTCATTCAGATGGCTCAGGCTGCTGCATACTTTGGTTCTTCTATTTTTAAGGCAAAATCAATGCCTTAAATAGTACTATTGCTATAGAGGTTTGGAACTTTTCCACTGTGATATTTTGGTAATACTAAAAGCGTATCACTTATAACTTGGGAGGAAGCAAAAGGCGAAACCTAGTGGCCTCGGCTTTTAACTGATTTAGCTAGCAGGGTTTTTTCTTCTTTTGAATGTGTACCTAGTTTTCATCCCTTGCATCATGTACCAGTATGTATGGTCTTTTTGGTTTATGCATAGTATATAATTATGAGTCTAGTTGAAAACTTGTACTTCATGTACAATATTTTGCAGAACTTTGCAGATAGATATGATTAGTAACTAGTGAGTAGTGACTAGTATTTAGGTTATAGTTTTCAGTAGTAATCTCGTGGAGAATTTATGATACTATTGTGTTAGTGTGTTTGGAAGAGTTTACTTAAACTCATTTCATTATATTAGCACTGTTTTTTTCTTTTAATGAATTATATAGGCACTGTTATTAATCTTTGAACACGCATATAAAAATAACTTATGACATACTCATTAGAATAACATGGGAATGATTTCATCTCACATCATTGTTAAGAGAGTTTGTGCTGACATCTTAGTGTGTGTTTGGTTTCACTTCTGGAGCAGTCAGAATTGATTCTGAATGTGTAGAATTGATTCTCACTTGTTTGGTTTCTCAAAAGTAGAATTGATTCTGCCTCCAGAATTGATTTTACTTGAAGCTAGAAATCGTAGCTTCTGATTCTAGAATTGATTTTTACACTCAAAATTTTTGTTCAATTCACTTTTACAAGAATATATCCAAACATAAACTACTTTAACTTAAAATCAATTTTGGCCAGAATCAATTTTACAGAATCAATTCTATCAAAATCAATTCTTGTCACCATAGAACCAAACATATTATTAAGTGTGTAGGCATCATCGACACGCGCAAGGACTATTTTGATAGAAAATTTAAAGATCTTTTAATTGAATATATAGGAGATTAATTTACCAGGTAGCTTTGTTTAAGAACTAAATTGTTAAAGAAATCTTTCAAAACCTATTGAGCAGAAAAATGTTTTTCCATTTTTTTTTGTCTGCGGAAAAAAGATTCCAAAACTTGTCAAAATATACTATAGTGAAAACATACACTATAACACTGTTACTACAAATGTATTTCCTCTAAAATGTCACATTTTACTGCGGTCGGGAGGAGGCTGTAATTACTTGATGTCATAACTGACATTTGAACTAAATTAAATTGGTGGTGAAAGAACCAATCGTTAGTTGGTTTAGTGTGATTGGCGTTGAACTTGGTAGAGAAGACCACAGTTCGATCTCCACAACTGCAATCGGAAGGGGGCTGGAACCACTTGATACCTGGTGGTGAAAATAAAATAAAAATTGGTGGTGAAAGAAAATAAAAAAAAAATGCAACATTTTAGAGACAGAAATAAATAACTGTAGGAGTTGCTAGTCACAGTCATGTATTATGAGGGAATACGTGGACTACCGGAAGACATGTAGCAAGTATGTATGTCCATACTCTCATTCTCACCGACCTACCCGTGGCTTCTTTCTAGCCAAACTACGATTGGCCTCATTTTCTCACTTATTTTAAGAACCAAACTTAGCACAAGGCATTTCCTTTTCCTTATGCTATGGGTTACTCTTCTGTAGCTTGAATGATGGATGTAAGAAAAATAAGTAATTTTGAAAAATAATATCTACTATTTAAGTTACGGATGTTATAATTAATAAGGTGTTTTGGGGAGTGTTTATAGCACAAGTTATGGGCAGTGACATTTTGGTCATTTCGTAGGATGCGTCCCAGAAATCATAGAATCACAAAAGTAATAATCTAGCACAGTTGCTTAAACTAAGTAAAATCTAAAATGAAAATAAATATATTGTTATTTATATAAACTCAGTAATTTGTTAATGATACATATTTATAATATTTATTTTTTATTTCTTAATCAATGGTGTATACAATATTCACTTTATTTTTTAAAGTAACTTTGCCACTTTAGAAAAATGGAACTATAGAAAAATGCTTTATGGTAATTAATAAGCTATGAATAGTCTAGAAGTCCTAACTCAACTGACAAATGCTGAAATTGCTAGCCGGACGTTATGATCTGGGTTCGAACCCGGGTCCTCACAGTTGTGTGTGGGTTTAATTTCAGTGGATTATCAATTCATCTAAGGCAAAAAAAAAGCTGTAAATATCTCTACCAATAAAAATAAAATAAGCTGTGAATATTACGCGAGGACACTTAAAAGAGATAATAAGAAAATCTTTTTAATTTAATTAGATGTTCTTAAAATTTTGATTTAATTAGATGTTCTGAAAATTTTGAATTCAGTCGTAGAAATACAATAGTATTAAATTTCTTAAAAAATCATTATTTTCTCTCTTTTTTATAAAAACAAAATAATAAAGCCATTATAAATTCATATACATAAGTGAGGGAGTCAGATTTAAACTCTAATTATATATCCGATTTAACAATTTCGATATTTTTATTAGTTGAACTAAAATTTGTAAACAAAATAATTGTTTTCAATTATAGTTTATCATGTTCAAATGATTAATCTCTACGGTTTTGCTTAATATACAAATTAAGTAATGAATATTTGATGGAAATGTTTACTTACTATTTGAGTTATTTCCTTCCTACTTGAATGATGTGAGAGTAAAAGTCAAATCAATGAAAGTGGATCCGCACACTCTCAAATAAGACACACAAAATCTTCTTTTTCTAAAAGACCAATTTGCCAAACTTTCATTTTCAGTGAAATTTTATCACAGGATTTTATTATTAAGAAAAAAGAAAGAAAAAAAAAGGTTGCTTCCTTTGCTGGGTCAGTTTCAAATCTGCAATTTCCAAACATGTGGAAGCAAAGCAAAGAACATATTGTAAGATACCCAAAATTTATTTTAATCCTTTTCTTTATGGATCTAAAATGTATTTCATTTTAGTACTATATCAATGTAAAGGGTCATTCTCTTGAATTTAAAGTTAATTCCTTTTCTCATTTTTTGTTGCTTTTTTGTTTCTGTTTCTGTTTATGTTTTTGTTGTTAAAACTAAATAATCACTGTTTTTGTCTTTAATTTTGTATGTGTTTTGTTATTTGTTAAATTTGGTTTCTTTTGGTGAATGTGAACCATGTTTTTTGGATTTGATTCTGTTTCATCCTAGCCATTTTGATTTGGTGTTCATTTTTTGTTTAATCTGAGGTTTTGATGTGTGGTTCTGCATTGATTTTACTAATTATCCAAATTGAATCAAGCTTTGTTTTCCTTATTTGACCCTATTTTGGTCTTTCCTTAGAAAAAAATGTTTCTTTGTTTTGTTTCCATAAAATTTCTTGAACTTAATTAGGGTTTACTATTTTGTACTATTTCAGAATTACTGTTTCTGCTGTTGTTGAATTGATCTTGAAGCTATGTTTCTTTGTTGTTTACTTCTAAACTAAGCTACAAATTATTTTCAATCTAACTTGATACATAAACAAAACTACAAATTAGTTTTGTAAGAAATTTATTACTTTACATTTCGAATCATTTGGCGTTGGGTATGACTCATAGTCATAGTTTACTCTTACTGGGAAAGTCACTCGAGCTGGCGAGTATTTAAACACAAGTTGTATAATATGTAAACTCTAAGCTTGAATAATAGAACGATATTGCAGACACTCTGCAGTCGGAGACGTAGGCACAATTGGCCAAACTCTGACAAATCTCGTGTGTTTCTGTTTGTGTTTTTCGTATTTGTTTACTTTTGTACTAAGGTTGCTATTCTAACTGGGTGACTCTAATATGGAACAGATAATCTGAAATAAATCTGCAAGGAATAGCTATCCTAAAGACTAGAATATTTGGATCATTAATCGGAGATAATAGGATCATAAGAACATGGCTCAGACACTTGAAGGTATGAAGGGCAAAGGCGGATCGATCAAACTAGGGACCACTGGAACAATCAGTTCTTTAATGACAAGAGAATTGGATCATATCTCTTCGGTATCACACAAACAGCATGTATCTTCAAGAAATAAACCTAGAACACTACCTGTTTCTGTCCCATGTACTAGTACCGGTACAAGTGCGACTCCGAAAAGACTACAACCAAGAAAATCATCAGATGAAGCCAGTGGCAGTGGAAGTAGTAAAATTACAAATCATAGAACAAAAGCTAATAGTACTAGTAGGAATAATACTCATAGAATACCAATGTTAGGTTCTGCTGATAATTTTTCACTGGACAGAACTCCAGCCAGAGAGAAAAAAAATGATAAAAAGAAACCTAACATTGTTGAAGTCGTCGATATCAAATGTGGGAATGCAGATAAGACTTGGGCTACTCCTTTAGCAAGTCGTCTTAAGAAGCTCGGTTTCTCAAAGCTCTCTGAGAGCATTATCTAAGACTGAAATTTTTTTGTGTCGGACCGTAGGTTTCTGTAACCGAAAACCGAGGTCCCGTTTGGCCTACTGCTGTCTGATACATCAACCATAGAGCACATACTTGGTAGGAGTTTGCTACTTACTCGCTTTTTCTTTGTACTTTCAACTGTTGATACAACTGTGCTTCTGGAATTTGTGCTAAGGGAGGAACCTACATCTGTGATCTGAGACCTGTTCTTCTGTGACCTGTCTTGTGAATTTGATTCGATCCGGCTGAAGTAATCAATTTCCTGCATTATGAGGGATGCCACCGTGCCTCGAGTGCCAATTTCTATTGGAGGAAATTCAGCCATCTCTTTTGTGGATTTATGCATGCTTTCTTTAGTTGGTGCTGAGGAGGGAGCTAAATCTTCTGTGTGAAGAAGTGTTACTTGTGGTTTTGTTCTAGTGGGGGTGTTGCAGAGATTTTGGGGCTTCTTTTTTGTTTCAGGAGATGTGGTTTTACAAGAATTCTTCATCTTATGTTCTATATCTGAAATGCATGGGATAAAGTTTGTGTAATTGGGAGATTGGCTGATGATGATATTATGGTCACAGCATTCATGTGCTTGTAGTTAAAACACTTAGATTTCTAACTACTAAACTACCCTTTTTAACTACTTTTTAAGTTACTTCATTTGCCTAGGTACATGCTAGCTCATTATTTGGGACTATTTTTCAGTGTGAAACAATGTTTTAAAAACCGGTCTAACTAGCCGGTTCAATCGGTTGGTTTGATCCTAGTTACATTGTAGTCTGGTTTAAACGAAATTGAAACTTGTTGACCCAGTTCAGTTGCGGTTGGTTCGACCAGTTTTCATTTTTTACTTACTCATTTATTTATTTATTATTTGGTTGAACCGTGGTTTAACCTATTGAAGCAATTTACTTTTTCGAAAACTCGTATCCGGTCCGAAGACCGACAAATATGAGGGACATCAATCCCACCGTCCACTAACAGGGGCCTAATTGAAGCTAGAGTTTAGTTCTGTATGATTGGCCAACATAGCAAGTGGCAATAGAGAGATTCGAATCTGAAACCTTGAGAGAAGCACAATCCGAGGTCCCAAATTTTCACCATCATGGAGCTATTAAATTGTGATTTGAGAGATCTCGTCGGTTTAATATCCGGTCTAGTTTCTAAAACATTGGTGTGAAGTGAATCATCATGAAAAGTAAAATAGGACAAACCCTTTCATTGACTTTTTAAGGTGATTTTGTATATTGATGTCTTAATTGGCAAGTAGCATGCTAAGTGCTAACTAGGCAAGGATAGCAATTAATTATTGGAGTGCTTTTTAGGTTTAGAGAATTATGAATGGTTTTAACTCAGTTGGCTCTATCTATTTTGTAATTTGGTTACATATGGTGAAGTATGTGAAAGATAGAACATAATTTACGAAATCTATAAATATCAATAAGTTGAAATGTAATTATGAAATTAGACAAAAATCAAGCTGCCAACATTTGTTGTTTTGCATTTGTACTATTATGCTATATGCTATCTATCTGAACCGTCCTTTAAAATATTTTGTTCATGACCAGTTTTAAGTATCTTCCAACTTATATGAACTTCTCAATTAAAATAGAATTATGTTTTTTTCAAAATAAATCATAAAGATTCTCTATTATGAAACATCAATTTTAAATAAATCATAGTATCTCAAAGAAAGTAACAAAAACCACCTAAAACTCACACACAACTGTGAGATTTTCAGCTGAAGGTGTTCAACATCGATACTCTTATTTGAGTTAAGTATTTGGAATTTAAGGAATTAGTATATATTTGCAATTGTTGAGTTCACCCAAAATATTATATATATATTGCCAATCTATTTCTTCTCATTATTTATTTTACTGTTTAGTGTGTGAATTCATTGGTGCTACTTTATTACTCAAAAGAGATAGAGCAAGTTTAAGGAACATGTGATTCTAACTCTCTTCAAAACACCACTATTGGGGGCCCTCATCACGGTCTTTATTGTGTAGTCACTCACGGGTAATTCATTCACTTGTTTGTACTTGGAACTTCTTGGCCATAGATTCCATTTCACAAGCTAAGATAAATTATAATAACTTAATAATAATCAAAGCTAAAGTTCCATTTGACCAACATTGAATCAGATCAAGTGGTAAGAGTCTTGGTTCTTTTAAACATGTGGTCAGGGGTTCGACTCCAACAGAAATTAGTCATTGCTAACGGCGGTGGTCAGAGATTCTCAATGCCATTGGCAATATTTGAAAGTTGAAACAATGAAGCCAACGAAATTCGATTCATTCAGTAATGATTCAGCTCACATTTCACAAGAAAGTGAGTTAAAATTGGCATCATTAACATGTAAGAATATGCATAATTATTAATATAACTTCACACAAAACATGAAGTTACATAGTTGAGCTAAAGTTATTAGTTACTCTACTTAAAATAAAGCTCAACAAGTTTCTTCAAAGTCTCAAATACACTTGTGAGTGGATCAAATGCAATAGAGCCCTTCAATTCAAGGTCAGGAAACTGGTTTGTTAGTGCCTGTTGCATTCCTGACATGGACATCATAGCTTCCAGTTTACTATTTGACATTACTTCACAATCTTGAGGTGTATCTTTAATTTTGCTTGGATCATATCCATAATTTGCAAGGTCTGCTTTGTATTTTGCTATAAACTCAGGTCCAGGGTTAGGTGTCCTTGAGTATATCTGTAATATTGATCAAAGGAAAATGAATTCTAATTGTGCATATTATGAATCACTGACACAGACATGGACAAAGGACAATGACACTGACACGTAGACACCGCTAATATGTGTTGAAAACCAGACAAAGTATAGGTATATTTTTTTTCATACCTGAACAAAACCTGTGTCCTTAGCTCCAGAAACAAGAGCAAAATTGTCATAATCAGTAGCAATGACATCATAAGGCAACTTGGGAATGAATGGCAATGTAGGAAAGCGGAGAAAGCATTTTTCTCTGATCATCTCTTGCATCTCAAGTGGTGTTTCATTTTTCTCCATATCTTCTAGTGAAAGACATTGAACCCTTCCCCTAATGCCAGTTATATATCCATTAGGACTCCCATGAACACAAAATGTATCAACTTGGATAGCTGGTTTTTCCCTATCAAATGTATACACACCCTGAAATGTCATTAATGTACCAAAATTAATACCAAGAAGCTTATGGATGACAAAAAATCGATTATATGCACATGTGACTATGCCTTTAACAATTAGTTGTGCATAATGTGAAGTTAACAAGGAAGAAAAGTCTGCAAAACCAAAATGTTTCCTACATATGGAGAGGAATAATGATTTTAGCATTCACCTGCCTGAGTGCAATGACAGTCTTCTTGGCCTTGTCCAGCAAAACCGCGTTTGAGTGAAGCAACTTCAAACCATCTTCCTGAATATCTTATAGGGTCAAAATTCTTGGCTGTCATACCTCTCATCATCATTAGACTTTCACTCTTTTCATTGGATTCATTCTCAAATGGTGAATTAACTGCACTTTTACTGGCATTAGCAAGCTGGCATATATTTTGTTGATGAGAAGATAGATCTGATGCTATAGACTGTTGATGGAAAAAGTAAAGAGTGAATACAAAGTATCTACTACCTCCGGAACGAAATATAAGTAAAATTTGATCAAACTAAGGTATATTAAGAAATGTAGTCAATAGTGTTTAGTCTATGCAATCTCAATAAAAAAAAAATTAAGTCTATTGCCTAAATTACACTTCATAGCTACTAAATTGATTCATTGAAAATATAAAATGCTAAATTAAATGAGCGATACAAAACTGACTTGTAAGATGACGATTGCCTCTATTTATAAACTCATGTTCAGGTCATCTCATATCTGATGTGCGGCTTTTAACACACCCCCTCATGCCCGTGGGACTCTTAAGACACACTCTCACACCCAACACTATTGGGCTTAGTGCATGGATATAAATGGTAGGCGGACCGATATCAGAAACCTGATAACAGGTGGTCCAACGAATCTTGGAGGAGGCTCTAACACCATCTTAGGAAAATTGGGTTGGGTCTAACTCAACCCTATAAAACCAACTCGTAAGATGAGGATTGTCTCTACTTATAATCTCATGTCCATGTCATCTCACATCCGACGTGAGACTCTTAACAGCTATAATATCATTAAATAGGAGAAAAGTAAACTGTGTTTGATTGCACGGTGGGCTGCCGCAGCCGCGCATCTGGAGCCTCTCACATGGAAAATGAGAAGCTAGGATTTGGCGTGTCAAAACGCGCGTTTGAAGGCTCTCCAAACGCATGTAGTTAACATTTTCTAAATTGATGAAGTAAAATTCGCTTATAATTCATTCCGGAGGGGTTATCTAGGAAAGAAATCCACAAAAATGTAATGGCACCTAATATTACAATTACAAACTAATATCTAGTGACTTTTCCTCTTAGCCCTATGATATTTTGGAATCATAAAAATTATTAATTAAGTACCACAAACCACTATAACTAAAATCTGTGTACAATATCTGAAATGTGAAATGGTAAAATTATTGAGTTGTGGAAAAAATACAAAAACCTGATTTGCTGGAGAGATAAATATCAAAGTAGCAGCAAGACCAGATAAGACATGTTTGGTCAAAACCTTACTTGGAAGATCCAGTGAGCACTTCAACTGAGATTTTCTTGACACTCCCCTGCATTGTATACAAACCAAAATAGTTGAATATAAAAACAAAAACTTAGGATTCAAGAACAAAACTACAACAATAAATAATTGATATAATAGTAGAAATGAAAAGGAAAAAGAGAGGATTTGGTTTGTTACCTATGATGATGAATGGGAGGAGGAGATGAAGTATAGTAAAGTAGATGAGGTGATGATCTTAGAAAAATCTCTACCATGACTTTGCTTTATCACTTGTCTACTGTGTTGTGTTACACATTGTGATCTTTCTACTATTGTTCTGGTTTTCATGACACAAAAGATCTTCTTGAAACATCATTGTTTAACGGTCCCATGATTGAAGCTGGGCCTGTCTCACTTTCAGAGTTTCATTTCTCAAAAGATAGTGCTATCTACACCACCTATTTTCGCTATGAAGATTGTTAAGTTAAGAGAGTAAGAGCACTCTCTTTTGAATTCCCACTCTTTTTTTCTTTTTATCGTAATACCCGTTTAAAATTTTATTTATCATCGAGTAAATAGTAAAATACTCTTTGAAATTGCGAAATTCATCAAATATCTTCTGAAATTTTGGAAATGTCAAATACCATTCTGAGTAGCGCGTGTCAAACAAACTGCCCCTACCTAAGTTTACTCCATATGCGGGGATGATGTAGCCATTAACTACATATGGCACCTGCCAAGTTTCAATGTGACGCCATGTCACATGAAGGTAATTGATCGAGAAACATGTCACAGGAGGTAAAATTTGCCAAATTAGGAGCTAATTAAATGAAATTTAATTTGCATAGAGAGAGATATTCCCGAGATCCCGTCATGACTCAACAACAATATGTTGGGACATGATTTTAAATCCATAATTCTTTACTTCTCAATACTTAATGTGTGTAACTTTTTTTTTTTTTTTTTGTGTTATCCATTCGATTCCTAGGAAAGAGGTCTAATAATGTGAAATTCTTTCATGAGGTAAAATAAATCTTATTAAAAAAGTATTCTACCCAATAATGTGGTGAATTTCACTAGTAAACTCTTTCAACAAAAAATTAAAAAAACCATCTTCCTCTTCCTTTTATTCCAGTTTAATCGAAATATATTCAAAATCCAAATTTCATACAATAATTTAATCATACAGTTTCACAAGTTAATCAATCTCAATTGTTAAATTAAAATCAAACATTCTAAATTTTAAACACAATTTTATAAAAATAAACAATCTCAATTGCCCATAAAAATTAAAATTGTCCAAATTGATTAAACATCAACCTGCTCTAACAAATCCTTCCTAGCTATCCACACTTTCCTTCCAACACAAAAATGATGTGAATAACACTGCTGAACCGTAGGAGTATTAAAATTGTGTGAACCCACCGAAAGTATTTCACGTACAATACACGCATATATTAAATTTTGGGAAGACAAACTCTTCACAACTTTACAAAACAAAACAAAACCCACGTTAAAACTTTACCAAACTTCCATAATTAAAAAATGGGTCATATTAACATGTGTCATAAGGGCACATGATAAGGTATGCCAATATAAAAATTCTACATTTAATATTATAAGAAATTTAATGCTTAGAGCATCTTTAGTGCATGTAAGCTATTGCAAAGTTTATTATAGTTGCCATCAATTATAAGGAATCATGCATTGCACCCAACATGATGTGACACTTGATGAACTAAAAATTAGTTGACATCCACTCTAGAAACAACGTTAGCTAACTTTAATGACAACATATAATACCATTATACATATTAATGACTATATCATTGAAGAAAATAATCCAAATGCATTTTTTTTATTTAAAATGTGTTGCTTATTGTTTAGTGTAATTTTAAATTCCTATGAAAATATAACCTTTTTTATGTATTTTTGTTATATTATTATTTTAATATATTTTTGTCAAATTTTTTTTTATATTTTTATGCATATTAATTAAAATAATCAAATTAATGATAACTTTCTAAAAAAATAATTACAAATAAAAAAAACATAAATATGTGGGGTCAAAATCTGATTCTTATAACCAACCACCATTAAAGTAAAAACTACTCAAATCAACTATAAATTTTTTAAATCCTACAAATCACTTTGGGCCTACAAAAAGTAACTTAGTTTACACACTTAAATCACTCCCAGTAAAGATGCTCTTAAAAGTAAATATGTACAAGTTTTAAGAAATAATTTCTACATTTGTTTTCTTAACATGTACTTTAAGGGCACATGTTAACATTTTCTTTAAAAAATAGCAGAAAAATCATGTTGTACAAAGACCCCATCACTGATCAATTACATGTCCTGTGGTTAGCATCATTCAAGTCGTGTGCTTTTTACTTTCATTCTCCTTTCTCAACACGTGTTTTTGTCTTCTCGCCAACGACAACTAACACTCACTTTAGTATACACCTAAGACCCGAATTTACCGCTGATAATATATGGTGCAGTTTCACACTGACGACTATTAATTTTAAATTGGACGGTTTAAATTAAAAATATGAATTTAAAAAGCAAAATGACCTCAACCGTTAATTAAAAATCAAAATTTATATAGTAGAGTAATGTAACTTTAGAAAATCTGATTCCTAAGCCTATGTAGTGACTTGTTGACAATTATATTTTCCTTGTGGTAACTCCCGACATTTCTTAATATTTTAGGGTACATGATTAAGATAAACTTATTGATTAAATGAAAATGGATTTCCAACTATAATTGGGTGATGTAGTTATGGGTATGGACCGTCTAATCTAAATTAATGGATTAGATTATTTAACTATGTAATATTTTAGACCATCCAATCTGATATTAGTGGTTGATATTGCAACTATGTCAATGAAAATTTTTATTCCATATAATATTATTATGGGCAGCCACCGCTATATATCAAAATGATGTGAGTTAACCTTTTAATTAATTTTTTAGAGAAGAATTTTGATAATGTGTATATCGGTCAAATTTAAAAGATAACCAACATATGTGTTAAAATTATTTCATTTGAGAATTTAATTTAATTTTTCTTCAAACAATATGTAACTCGATTTATTCTAAACAACATATTTTTAACTTAAATATCTTAACAACTTCAATAATTTGTTACTAGATAATATTCAATATTATGTGTATCACGTACCTATATTTTTACCTTTTAATTTAATATGCTTCAAAATAAATAACTTTAATTTAATAAATTGGTAATGGTTGTTACATTACATCCTCCACAGTTTTTTTGTGGGGACACTTTTCTTTCATTATCCAAACTCCTGATCTATGTAACCAACAAAAAAAGATCACATTTTAAAAATCATTAATTTCTTTTGAAATACTCTTTAAAAATTATTATGCGGTTAGGTTCGTGGCTTTATGTATAACATATAAAACCCTAGATAGATACCTTGGTGAAGAATTTTGGTGTATGGTGCAACTGATCTAAGATAAGTAGCTAGCAGCTTAGCTAGTACCCAAAAAAAGGGCATATTAAAATATCGGTATAATCTTATAGTGCAACACTTGGAACTAATTGCTTAAAAAAAAAACACACTTGGAACTAATAATATTTTTATCGTTGATGACTTTGAAAGTTAGTTGAAAAATTAATTCAATAGTGATTTTTCTTCCAAGTTATTTTGTTCAAGAAAAAATTTTGTCTCTCAATTATGAGTTGGTCAAATAGGATGTTTGAATGTTTGAGTTACTATAAATTAAGAAATACATAACATAAAAAATATAAAGGTAAAACAATAAAACTTCGAAAAATACATTTCGAAGTTCATATTCAAGGCAAAAAAAAACTTCAAAAAACGTGTTCCGAATTTTAAAATCAAGGGCAAAAAAGGAAATCCGGGGGGGGGAAGAGTCATGGGGGGTGGACAGAGAAAATTTTTGTCAAGGATATGTGGCGGCCCACAAAAGTTTAATAGTCCTATTAGCCAAATCTACTTTGGGTCTGTTTAACAAACCCAAAAAACTGACTTATAGCTTATAAGCTAAAAGACCCGCTTGGTAACAGTTTTTCAGAAAGAGCTTATAGCTTATTTTACTGACTTATAGCTTATTTTTCATAAGCTAATTCAAGTAACTTATGACCTTATAGCTTATCATTTTTTCTTCCCATTTTACCCTTATGATTTTATCTTAAATCCTAAACAATATTCGAATATTCAGAAAGAGCTTATATGTTCATCTAGTTTTGACTATTCTAACATTCACGAGTCACAACTTTCATGACCTCAATAAACCTAAACAATATTCGACTAACTTGAATTTAGTTGTATTTACACATTTTTAACTCTCTATCGATTGTGGGGAGTTCGGTTGACCCTAAATCATATTGGCTATGTTGATTTCATCTAACACATTAGTTATTTTTTATGTAAACAATTCTTACATGAAAAAAAAATCACATTAAACTAGTGCACCATATGAGTTTTGACATAAGGTGTAATGTTTTAATTTTTTTTTCTCTCTATCGCCACTTTTCCCTCTATCACGATATTTCTCCATCGCATTGCATGAGCACGACACATACTGTCATATTATTTGTTCGTTTTCGTCATTGTTCTCATTTTAGTTATCATAATATATGTATGATATTTCACCACTGTTACCGATAGCTAATCTCTATCAGAGAGCATGTGAGATTCAGAAGATGAATTCTCCTCTTTCGACCAATTTCTTACACATATAAAATTATAAATCAAACTTCTCGCCATCTACTTAAAATATTAAAAACTCTTGATCACTTATATCAATTAAGTGCAGTGGTAGAAATATGTGTTGTGTTGTGTAGTGTGTAGTTTAATCATCCCGTTTGGTGCAAAAGAAAAGACGAGATGGCAAGCTCGCACGCTGCTACAGCACTTTTCCTTTACCCAATAGCTTATGCTAACTTGATTCAGATCCACCAATCAGAGCAGATTTCATGTCATTCTTCATATATTAATAAAAATTAAATTCATTTCCCCTTTTTTTTAAGAGAAAAAATAGTTTTATTCTTTTTTGTTTACTAAAAAAAATAATAGTTTTCTCTCGCAAGAATCTTTCACTGCCTTGTTTATACTTTAATTTTGCATTTCATTGTACCAATACTCGCTTCTATCTATTTTGAGGAGTTCAGTAAAAAAAATAAAATTGTGAGTGTATTTTTAAAATAGTTTTTGAGTATTTTTATGTTTTATAATATTGAACTTAACACCTAACAACTTTATGTAGAAGTTAAGCGGAATGATAGTAAATTTCTTTTTATAGCTTCGATTTATTCTAACGTTTTTTTTTTTAACTTTAGAATGTTTGATATTAGCTCGATCTAAGGGATAGTGCCTCCTCCCTTTAAAATTTATTGTTTTTTTTAGACGATGACGATAGAGAGATGCTTTTTTGTTGTGTCATTTCTTAACTTTTTCTTGTATTTTTCATTTTTATAAATAAACTAAACAACTATTTTTCTAAACAATTTCACCTAATTTTTATCGCAACTAAGTAGTATAATACTACCAAATATTAAAATATGGCAACGATCAAAACGACTAAACGACCAAGTATATCCGTCCACTTTTTTATTCACAATCACAAACAACACTCCAATCCTAATTATAATAATTCTATTTTGTTCTTCTTTTGTATCCATAAACTAATAATCAAATGATGAGACTAATCAACAACACATAATATATCTCAATTGATTTTTGGTTATAAAATCAATTCATAATATTCTCAGTCACATATGTATTAGTGACATGAGGATTAGGCAAGAAATTGTACCACACGGTCACACCCACTAACAATTGATTACATCACTTACCTTTGTTTTTCTGAAAATTCCACACATCTCATAAGATGCTCAGTCCATCACGACAATGATCATACTATTTTCTTTTTCTTAATTAATCCTTTTATATACACAAGGCGTCCTTGCGTCGGTAGATAATAAAAGAGAACACATATTTATATATCAAATTTTTGTTGTTAGATAGTATATTAAATTATTTTTGAGATAATTCAAAAAATGTAAAGTTAAAAGTATGAGAAATTAAAATAAAAATCTATAATATTAATATGTTGATGTTTAAATAATATAAACTAAACCAACTCCTATGTATGCATTGTGACAATAAAAATGTCATTTAAATTGCATACAACTAATCAGTATTTCATGAACTGACTAAACACATTGAAATTGATCGTCACTTCACATGTTACCATCTTCAACATGACACCATTACTTTGCCGTTTATTTCTTTCTCCTTGCAATTTACTGATTTGTTCACAAAGACACATTCTATTAAACGTTTTCGTTTCTTGATTGACAAGTTTTTGATGCTCCATATACTGCATCGTGAGTGAGTTTGAGGGGAGATGTTAAATAATAGTTTATTATATTATTATTAAGGGTTGTTTGATCTTTTCAAATCTCCAGTTTATATACTATATTGTAACTCGTGCGTTTGATCTGCTAAAAAATAAGGGACTGGACAAAAATTGAAATTCTTGTCCCCCATTGAACTACGAGACAACTTTTTGTCCTTCGCACAAGTTGTCTAAAATACCAAAATAACCTTTTGTCCACGAAACATTGTATAAATACAAAATTTGTTTAACACCTTAAACTTTGTCTCGTGTTGTTCTATCTTGTACTGTTATGTACTGTTCTGTCAAGTACTTATATTTTGCAGATCAAACGGACTTCTTAGTCGTGTTCATTCTATTGAAACCCTAAGTCTAAGGGTTTTTCTCTTTCTCTATGTTTCTATATCTCCATCATTGTCAGTACGACATACAAATCTACTTATGCAGTAATGTAAGACGCACATTTCTTTTTCTATATAAGAGGAAAAGAAAAGAAAAACAACACACATTAGAATAAGGCACAACTTCATGGAGAACAAACTCCCCTTAAATCTTTTTCGAGAAGTAAATAAACTGACACTACCAACAATAACATTTAACTTAGTAAGATAGACACTCCATCACGACCTTGCAAAGCAAGGGCATCAATGTAAGAATTAGTTTCACAATGAACATGGTCGATTTGAATATTTTAAGTGAAACGATGACCTAATTGATAGCGGTTTAATACTATATACATATTTGTTTCTTATTGTTTTAATGAAACCTAGATCACTTACATTTTTTCAATTATAAAAATTATGAGACAAACATTTTTATCGACATTGTACATCGTCGTGAACCATATTCATATTAGAATTCACCCACAAGAATAAATAAACTATTACAGTTTGAGTTGAACTTGACTCAATCTTACAAAACCTACTTCTAAAGTGAGAATTGGTTCAACTTATTCGATCCTGATCTTATCAAAGTGAAACTCAAAATTTCATATCCCCTCACACTTAGAATTATTGATTAACATCTAAAGCGTAACCTGATATAATCAAATATTCCAACATTGGATAAACCTTGATACCATATTCATATATATATATATATATCTTCAATCCTTATTCCAAATTCCTTGTGTTCTATAAGTTCTTTTGCCTTATAAAGTTTTTGCTGCCTTCTCTCGTAAACTCTCAAGCATATCTTAGTGTAGAATTACCAAAGTACCCCATTCCATATCTACTAACCATTTAGGCGGCTATAAGGATTGTATGGTAAACAAAATTGTTGGAAAAAACCGGTCAACTGTCTCCTATATTAAAAAAAAAACCTCTTCTACTACTCTTGTACTTTAGTTTGGTCCTCTGTTTTTGTGTGAAATACACTTAGTGGGACCCAAAAAACCAAACGCCCCATCATCATCAACAACAACAACAACAACAACAAGAAAGAATAAAGAACCAAAATTTATTGAAAAACTAACAAAGAAGAACAAGAAGAAAAAGAAAAGAGGTTCAATCTCTATTTCAATGTCTAAAAACAGAGCCAAATCTCAATGGCAAAAGTGATTCAACAAACAACTAAAAAGATGTCACAACTTTGCCGGAAAATTGTTCAGGTAGATGTTCGATGGGGTATGATCAAAAGGGTATCTTTTGTTGGTCAGTTTTTCCGATTCATTTGGAATAAACTCATGGTTTGTTCTGTTGGAAGATCACAATATAAAAGATTATCACTTAATGTTTCCTCTTCTTCATCTTCTTCTCCGCCGTCTCCGGCCGCCGTTGACGATGGTTTCCGGCAAGAACATCACCAACCCAATAATGGGTATGAGTCAGATTCTGATTTGGTTAACCTCAAGATTAGTTTGTTGGGTGATTGCGATATTGGAAAAACTACTTTTTTGGTAAGCAAGTTTTTATCTTTGGGCTTCTTTGGGTGATTGGCTTTTGTGATAGTGTTTGAAATAACTTATGAAAATAGCTTATGAAAATTTTCATAAGTTTTTCAATATAGCTTATGAAAATAGCTTGTAGGATAATAATATATAAAAATAGCTTATGTAAATTTACACATAAGTGCTTGTACTATAAGCTATAAATAAGTTGATTATCCAAACATGCCTAAAATCTTAAATGTTGAAATGGGTCAAGTGTAGATTTTAAATTTTTCAGTGTTAACTATGTTGGGTTGTTTTTATGTGAATGAATAATTTATTAATTTTTTTTGCAGATCAAGTATGTAGGAAATGAGGTAGAAAAGAGGAGTTTACAAATGGAAGGATTGAATTTAATGGATAAAACTTTGTATGTTCAAGGAGCTCGTATTTCATTTTGTATATGGGATGTTGCAGGTGCTTTTTTAATCCATTTTCTCTGTTTCATTATTCTACATTTTTATTTTTTTTAGTATATTTAAGTATATTTTTATTATTTTCTTGTTACTCTAATTTTGAGTTAGTTTTTGATGGAAAATTTTTATGTGGTGATTAAATAGGTGACAAAAAGTCCTTGGATCAAATTCCAATGGCTTGTAAAGATGCAGTTGCTCTTTTGATTATGTTTGATCTCACTAGTCGTTCTACACTAAACAAGTAGGTTCTCATTCTCAAAAATTACTCTATTTTTTTTTTTGTGCTTTATAAAAGTTTTATTAATGGTAGAAATAATTATTGTATTTTGCACTTTTCTTGTGTTTTTTGCAGTGTTGTTGGATGGTACACTGAAGCAAGAAAGTGGAATCAGGTACAATTTGAAAATTTACTTTTGTTTTAGGCAATTTGATAATGATAATATTACTTGTTCAATACCTTTTGTGTTATTGAAATTAAATTTCTTTTTAAAGTAAATGGTACTTAATAAAGTGTAGTTCCAAATTTTAAATTTGAAATACTACTATAGTAAGAAAAAGTTTTGAGGTAGTTAAAATAAAAATGATTAGAGTTACTACTTAAGTTAGTGATATGAGACTTTAGTTGCCTTTATGGCATGATAAGTGGGAAGTTTCATTAAGCTTTAAGGAACATGTGACAAAGATAGGAGCTGATTATTTATAAGTTAATAATGTATGTTAATTTGGTAAAGTTCTATTACAAGATAATTATGCTTATAAATTTTATCCATAATTAGACATTATTATATTTTATTGAATTTCTGATGATCATGTTACATTTCAATTGCAGACTGCAATCCCCATTCTAATAGGAACCAAGTTTGATGATTTTGTTAGACTTCCCCCAGATGTACAATGGACAATTGTAACACAGGTAATTAAATACTAATCACAACATCATCAACTTACATTTACATTTTAAGTGGGTTTAACTTTCTTAGTTGCTTATATATACCATAGTCCCTAATGCATATATACATCGTGGACCGATGATAATTATTATTATATCAATATTCATGTTTGACTTTAATCATAACTATTTCTAATATCACACCGGTAAATTCATGCACTATAAAACATTTTTTGGGTATTATTCTTCTAATTTTTAGAAGAATTGTTCCTGATAATTCAGAGTTTGACCGCAAAATAAGTAAATTCTGACAAAATGTTATTTACAGTAAAAATCGAACTCAAATTCTCTTAAACGATTCGTTTTAGAGGATGTTCGTTAACTTTTGACACTATAAAACATTTTATGCCAATAGTGTTTACAATTAAATTTAGCATTTGCCTTAAATTTATTACCAAAATCTATAAATTTATGTGTTTAGCATCTAAAATTTGGGGGCCTACATATGCATGTTGGTTAAAGTTAGATTAGTCATGTTCACATTTTACTACTTTTCCTTTTTAGGGTACAGATTCACATTTCATTACTTTAAATAAAGTGTGTTACTTTTTACCATATTATTTGGCTTTTTTTCAACATTAAATTAACTTGTACATGACATATATAAATGCAGGCAAGGGCATATGCAAGGGCAATGAAGGCAACACTTTTCTTTTCAAGTGCAACACACAATATAAATGTCAACAAAATTTTCAAGTTTATAATGGCTAAGCTCTTTAACTTGCCTTGGACGATAGAAAGAAATTTGAAAGTTGGAGAACCCATTATTGACTTCTAAATTGTTCTTTACGCTAATTCCTTGTATTGTACATATAGAATTACTATAATAATAAGAGAGGAAAATAAGAAGATAAAACAAAATTTGAAAATGAAAGAAAGCAAGTCTTCGTTTTGATATTGACTTGGATGAATCAACATTTAGCACCTAGCTAAGTTAGGTACATAATTTACGTGTTGTTTTAAGGCCATTTTGACAATATTTTACTATATTTTAGAGGGTGATGAGAAGATGTATGGTGTGGCTCATTTTTTTTTGGGTCATTGATATAATTCCCTAATTCAGATTCCCCTGTTTTGGCTAAGGCCAAAGAGCCCAAAGTCACGTGTATTTTTGTATTTGTACATGTTTACTAGTAGTATATTTTTTGTCTCGATTTTGGTTCATTAGAAAAAAAGATTTATTTATTTTAAAAAATTCACCAAAAAATAATATGAAGAATTTTAATTTTACAAAATAGAAAAGAAAAAATCTTGTATACATAATTTGCAAACACATATTATTGTTAGAGTAGTCTCATCTCAGCCTTCAAACATCTTTTAAACTGAAATGTCAAGTTGTCTCATACACTTTCTTAAGGAAATTTTGCCCAGATCATTTAGTTAGGGGTTTTATTCTCTTTAAGATTCGTTATTCTCTAGGAGTCCCTCTTGATATATCTCACATTCTCCTTGTAGATACTTTTGGCGTGACATTTATTCTTCGTTAGTTTCATTAGTTTTTTCTCCATGCAGTTGCTTTCGTGCGAAATATAACATGCAATATACTAAAATGAATATGTTTGAAATATATATAATAGGGGATTTAGAGCCACTTTTATAAATTTGAAAAGTTTTAGGTCAAATTAAAAATTTGAAAAATTGGGACTAATTTGCAATTTTAAAAAATTTAAGGAGAAGTTTGAATACTTTTAGGGACCAATTTGCAATTAATGAATTTTTTAGATCAATTTGCAACTTTTAAAAATATTATAGTGGTCAATTTGAAAATTGTAAAACATATTGGCAAAAGGAATTTCAAATTCCATTTATTGGTATCATTTAAAATTTCTTAAATTTAACTTGGATAAAATATTTCATAAATTCTCATCATTTTAAATTTTTTTCAAATTAATCATCCAAACAAATGAATTTTAAAAGAAGAATTTAAGTTCCCAAAAGCATTTCTCTACCTCAAAAAATTTCACCATTCAAATACACTCGAAGAGTCGAAGAAACCAAACTTGAGTATAAATACAACTTAATTGATGGTTGGACGAATTCTGACTCAATTCCTTAGACTATTTGAAAGGGAAAAAAAAATGAGATAGTTGCTCTTTTTTTCTTGAATTGTTCAGAATTTCCCATCGACAAAAACAAAAAATTTATATATTAAAAGATGTTTTTGATAGTGTAAAATTTTATAGATTAATTAATATGCACTGAGAGTGTAAACTATTTTTACACATGCATCCAATCAAATCACATCGTAATGCCATTTTAATAGGGTTGTTCCTAAAATATCTCAATAAATACCTACATATCATGATTTAATTGAATGCACGTGTGTTAGACCATATTTTCGCACATATTTATTTAAGTAATTTAAATAAAGAGTTGGCCCAACTAAAGAGTTATTGTTGAATATGATATAATGTTCATAATCGTATTTCATCGAAGACTCTGAAGTTCGAATGGATTATTAATGGGATCCTGTTTGTGATAATCGAATCAAGCTATTGATTAATAGGGAATTGAAACGAAGTGTCAAAGTTCATTGTGTCGAACCAAGTCACCAAAGCTTCGAAGTATCAAAGGTGGGCTTGGTGAATTGTATTGAAGAATTGGGCCTACTTGCTTGGCCCAAAGGGAATGAGGGTGAGCCCGTTTTAGGAATTGGCGCGCCATGAAGAAGGTTCGAAAGAAGTGGAGATCGTGGGTAGACACGTGGAGCAATCCGAAGCGTCAAGATGGAGATAGCGGTTTAGTTTCATTTCGAAGTATATAGTGTAATTTTTCAGTTGGAACAAGGGTCACAAATTTCATACATTCATATTTCTCTTAAAAATTCTGAGTACTCATGCTGTCGAACGAAAGGAATTCAACAGGGAAAACAATGTATGTTTGTGTACCATTTACTTTGTAATCGCTTTTATGTTTAATGCAAGTTTACATTTTCACAAGTCTTTAATTTGTCTTTACTTTCATGTGTTTTGATCCTGTTATTTCGAGGCGATTCGAAATAATAGTTATTTTTCACGTTACAATTAAATTTCCAAACGTCATCATTTGTGGAAGTCTATAAGTTTTCAAAGAGTTTTCATAATAAAACAAACACAAAATTGTCCTGAGATTTCTAGTTTGATCTCGCAAGTTTAAAACGTAAAACTAGCGTTTGTTTACCACTTTTCAGTGTAAACAAATTGGCACGCCCAGTGGGACTGGTTTTGTGCTTTGTTTCGTTAGAAATAAGATTTTTCTGTGTTAGTAACTGCCATTAACGGTTATGGCTAGAACTCATCAAATGCATGGGTCTACTACCAGTCAATCTATAAGTTCTTCGAGTAGTGAGGATAGTCCTTCTCCCCCTCCAGATTCGAATGTGGCGAGTATTACATCTACTTCGCCAATTCCTAGCGTAAGTGGTTCTGGGTATATCCCAGGAACTACGATACCAATAACAACAATGGCGTTTCATTCTGTTTCGTCTGGTTTAAGACCACCTTCCATGGTCCCAAACCCTTTGTATGGTCCTATACCAACGCCTACGATGGGTTTTCATTCAATGCCCACGTCTGAACCTGAAAGATATACTACCCCTAGGGTAACCCCAACACCTTTAACTACTGCATCTGTGTTGTCTTTAAGACAACAAATGGATGAAAGTAACCATGATATGGTTAATCTCTTAACACAACAAATTGGAACTGTCTTTAACCCCTTAATTCAAAATACCAACGACAGTTACCAAATGTTAGCCTATCAAATGGGTCGAATTGCTGACTTTTTTGGCACTCATTCCCTTCAAAATCACCCTAGGATTAATCATGTGGCACCACAAATGATTTTACCTGCTATGTCTGCCACTCCTATTAACCCAAGGCCACCATATGTAATTCCCCAAGTTACACCACAACAAGAGCCTGTGCCAATGACTCAAGAGGAGTACCAATATCAAAATGAGGTTAACCAACCTCCTCCAATAGTTATGGTTCGAAGGAACCAAGACCCTGATGATGTGGTTCGAAATGTTCAGAATAATAATAATTTTGCTGCGCCTAATAACTTAGCAACTTTAGTCGAAACTATTTTGAACCAAAACGGCCTTAATACTGGTACTCGAAGACCAAACTTTGTTCCTGCATTATCTGAGTATGTGTTGCAAACAGAGTTACCTAGAGGTTGGAAAGTCCCGAAATATACTAAGTTTGCAGGGGATACCAATGAGTCCACTGTTGAACATATTGCTAGATACTTAGCAGAATCGGGGAATTTGGCAAATAACGAAAACTTAAGGATGAAATACTTTCCTAATTCGTTAACCATAAATGCTTTTACTTGGTTTACTACTTTGCCTCCCAATTCGATTCATAATTGGACTCAATTGGAAAGATTGTTTCATGAACAGTTCTACATGGGCCAAACTAAGATAAGCCTTAAAGAGTTGGCTAGTGTTAAAAGAAAAACACAAGAAACTGTTGATGATTATTTGAATAGGTTTAGATTACTAAAGGCTCGATGTTTTACATCAGTGCCTGAACATGAGCTAGTCGAAATGGCTGCAGGTGGCCTAGACTATTCGATTAGGAAAAAATTAGACACTCAGTATCTTCGAGATATGTCACAACTCGCTGATAGAGTTAGGCAAATCGAAAGATTGAAAGCTGAAAAAGCTAGAAATTCTCGTTTTCAGAAAAAGAAAGAAATAAATTTAGTGGAGTCTTTCGATGATGATTATGAGGATAGTGATGAGTGCCTAGAGTATGATGAAAGCGAAGTCAATGTGGCTGAATTGAAGCCAGGGCCTCCTTATATGTGTAAGTTGCTAAGGCCTTCGAATGGGAAAAACCCAATCGAACCAAAAAATGATAAGTTCATTACTAAAACTTATACTTTCGACATAACCAAATGTGATGAAATTTTCGATTTGTTAGTAACTGATGGCCAAATTGTTGTGCCAAAAGATTTGAAAATACCTCCTATCGAACAAAGAAAGAAAAGAGGTTATTGTAAATTTCATAATTATTTGGGACACAAAACTTATCAGTGTGTTCTTTTCAGGGATGTAGTTCAGAAAGCAATCAACGAAGGAAGGCTAAAGTTCGCTGATAAGAGCAAGCCTCCAATGAAAGTGGACACTGATCCACTGCCTAAGGCTGATGCTACCTATGTGGAAATCTATGATTGCAACATGGTAGATGTGGTTGATCCTGCACCAATTAAAGCAGTTCCTGAGGAAGAGTATGAGAAGAAAATTCAGGAGGTCTACCCCAATGCTGAAGAGGAATTAGTAGATTTTCTGAACAGGTGCAAGTTGACCAACTCTGAGGTAATGTTGTGCCCCAGGTGTAGTGCTGTATGCGACAAAGAGGCTACTGCTGGCCTTAGAAACTTCGTCCCATATGCTGAGCATAAGAGAAAGTGGCATAATGCTAAACCTGATCACAGGGGTTGGCCACACAAGAAGGTTGATTGGAGTAAGTCTGTTGCAAAGACTGCTTCGATTCATCAAAGGTTAGGACCCCAGCGCACGTTCAAACCTTCGAACAAGGTGCCAGTGAATAGGTGGGTTGGTGGCCAATATGTTGCTGTGAACAAGAAGCAGATAGAGGGAGGAAGTTCCAGTAACGTTAATGTGAAGATTGTTGCTGGAAACAAGAGTCCAGCACCTGCTAAAGTGCTTCAGGAAACAAAAGCTGAATCAGGAGCTAACAAGCTCGCGTATAGAAACAACTACAAGGGTAAAAACCCTATGACTCGAACTCAGTGGCGCCGTTTTCAGCGGAAGAAAAAGATGGCAACTCAGAATGTGAATGCTGGGGGCAATGCCACTGTGGTGCAGAAAGTCGAAATAGCCAGAAGGCCAGCAAATGAGAGACTTTCTCCAGTGGCTGAGGGTAATGAAAATGAGGAAGATTATATGGTTGATGATGATCTCCTCGATGATGAACCAGATTTTGATGTACTGGTTAATGTCATCTCAATTCTACCTGCAGAGTATGATGTAGAGTCTGAGGTAAATGAGATAGAAGATGATCTCGTTGCTGTAGAAATGGCTAACCATAAGCCAGTTTGTTATTATGTAATGGGAAATGGCTGCGTCGAAGAACAAAATGCTGTTTTCGAAAAGCCAGATTTAGGGATGAAAAACCATCTGAAAGCTTTGTTTATCAGAGCAAAAGTAAATGGCGTTGGTGTTAACAGGATTCTAGTGGATGAAGGAGCAGTGGTTAACATCATGCCACATTTTATGCTGAAGAAATTGGGTCTATTCGAAACAGATCTACACACACACAATGTGGTGCTAGCCAACTATGAAGGCAAAATTGGCCATTCACTTGGTGCCGTTCAATTGGAGGTTTGTGTAGGCAGCACCATTCGAAAGACCCTATTCATGGTTATTGCTGCCAAGCCTAATTATAACATGTTGCTAGGCAGAGAGTGGATACATGGAGTGGGTGCAGTACCTTCAACCATGCATCAGAAATTAATTGTGTGGAGAGAAGATGGTTTAGTAGAATATGTTGAGGCTGATCAGAGTGCCTATGTAACAGATACTAACAATGTCACTCTTCAAACCTTTGACAAGAATCTGGCTCAGATTGCCCCTTGTGGTGATCAAAATGAAGCCTTTAACAATGAAGTTGCTGGAGTTGATGAGATACTTCATTCTGTCAAGTTGCACCCTACTCATGGATTCTGTTGGGAGAGGGAGCACACTGCAACTTCAATGAACTGCAATGCTTTCCCATCAGCAACTGGATGGGACGACCCAGATGTGAATGATGATTGAATCCCCAGCATGGGATAGGATAACGGCTTATGCAGCCGCTAATAGAATCAATATGGCTATAGAAGCCATTGAGTTACAAGAAGACATGGCTAGTGAGGCCAATAGTAATTCGAATAATGAATTGGCCTCACAGGCCAATGTTTCGAATACTAGTGACATGCAGATGCTAGATTGTATTTATGATGACGAACCATTGGGTTTTGAAAAAGATCCAGTTAGTTCGAGTCAAAGAATGCAAGCTCAGGATCCTTTGCAAGAAATTGATATTGGAGATGGTCTTGTTAGAAGACCAACCTACATCAGTACCAATATTGATCCAAGCTTGAGAGTTAAAATGGTCAAATTGCTTAAAGAATACAAGGATTGTTTCGCCTGGGATTATGACGAAATGCCAGGGTTAAGCAAAGAATTGGTAGAACACAGATTGCCTCTTCGACCAGACAAGAAACCTGTGAAGCAACTTCCAAGGAGGTTTGCTCCAGAAATCATGACAAAGATCAAAGTAGAAATTGAAAGGCTGCTAAAGTGCAAGTTCATTCGAACAGCCAGGTATGTAGAATGGTTAGCAAATATTGTGCCTGTCATTAAAAAGAATGGTTCTCTTCGAGTTTGCATAGACTTTAGAGATTTAAATAATGCTACACCAAAGGATGAATATGTCATGCCTGTTGCAGAAATGCTAGTTGATTCAGCTGCAGGCCATGAGGATTTAAGCATGTTAGATGGCTATTCTGGCTATAACCAAATCTTCATTGCTGAAGATGATATTCCAAAAACTGCTTTTCGTTGCCCTGGTGCCTTAGGTACTTACGAATGGGTGGTAATGCCCTTTGGATTGAAAAATGCAGGGGCAACATACCAAAGGGCAATGAACTCAATCTTTCATGATTTCATTGAAGTATTTATGCAAATCTATATTGATGACATTGTTGTCAAATCCTCCTCTTCTGATGATCATTTAAATCACCTTAGAAGGTCATTCGAAAGAATGAGGAAATGTGGACTAAAAATGAATCCACTAAAATGTGCTTTTTGTGTACGTGCAGGAGATTTCCTTGGATTTGTCGTGCATAAAAAGGGCATAGAGATTAATCAAAACAAGACCAAAGCGATCATGGAGACGAAATCTCCAGCAACAAAGAAACAGCTTCAGTCATTACTTGGAAAAATCAATTTCTTGAGAAGATTCATTTCGAATCTAAGTGGTAAAGCTCATCCCTTTTCTCCACTCTTAAGACTCAAGAAAGATGAGGTATTTAATTGGGGAATTGAGCAACAGAAAGCATTTGATGATATCAAGGCTTACTTATCGAATCCTCCTACTTTAGTGCCTCCAATTCGAAATAAAGAGATGAAGTTGTACATATCAGCGTCAGACACAACCATTGGAAGCATGCTTGCTCAAGAGGATGAAAATGGTGTAGAAAAAGCTATTTACTATTTAAGTAGAGTTTTGAATGATGCTGAAACTAGATATTCTGTAATTGAAAAGCTTTGCCTTTGTTTGTATTTTTCATGTACTAAACTCAAGCATTATATAAAGCCAGTAGATGTTTTTGTTTACTCCCATTTTGACATTATTAAGCATATGTTGTTAAAGCCAATTTTACATAGCAGAATTGGGAAATGGGCTTTAGCTTTGACAAAATATTCACTAACTTACAAACCCGTAAGGGCTGTTAAAGGCCAGATAGTGGCTGATTTCATCACTGATCATTCAGTGGTCGAAGTTCCGGTGAATTATGTTGAGCTAGAACCTTGGATGTTATACTTCGATGGGTCTAGACACAAACATGGTACAGGAATTGGAATTCTAATAATATCACCATTAAGGATTCCAACCAAGTTCAAGTATAAAATTAATGGTTCTTGCTCCAATAACGAGGCAGAGTATGAAGCCTTAATTGCAGGTTTAGAAATTCTTCTAGACTTGGGGGCAAAACACATTAAAATAAGGGGAGACTCTGAATTAGTAGTAAAGCAATTGACAAAAGAATATAAGTGTATTCAAGAGCATTTGATGAAATATTTCGTCATTGCTTTCTCCTTACTAAGACAATTCGAATCTTATGATATTCAGCATGTCCCTCGAATTGAAAACCAAGAGGCGAATGACTTGGCACAAATTGCCTCTGGGTACAAAGTGTCGAAAGAGACATTCGAACAACTCATCGAAGTTAAAGACAAGTTGGTTTCGAATGCATCTCTTGATGAAAAATTGTCAATACCAAAACATTTGGGGGCAGATGAGTATAGCTTTCAGGAAAATTCGAAAAATCTTGACAATTTCGAAAATTTTGATATTTTTGAACAGTTCGAAAGCCCTAACCTCAAAAATGTTGATATGCGTTTCGAAAGCTTTGCAACAGAAATTTTTGTCATTGACAATTTGAGTGATACTGATTGGAGAAAGCCAATTGTCAAATATTTGGAAGATCCAACAAGAATTACTGATAGGAAAACCAAATATAAAGCCTTGAGCTACACTATCATTGGGAATGAGTTGTTCAAAAAAACCCCTGAGGGAGTTTTGTTGAAATGTCTCAGTGAAAATGAGGCATTCCTAGCCATTACCAATGTGCACAGTGGTTCATGTGGTGCTCATCAAGCGGGTCATAAGATGAAATGGTTATTGTTTCGACGAGGCTTATACTGGCCGTCAATGCTTAAGGACTGCATCGAATTTGCGAAAGGTTGCCAAGAATGCCAGAGACATGCAGGTATTCAACATGTTCCTGCGAATGAATTACATTCAATAGTTAAACCTTGGCCTTTTAGAGGTTGGGCTTTAGATTTGATTGGTGAAATTAGGCCTGCATCGTCCAAAAACCAACGTTTTATTTTAGTTGGGATTGATTATTTCACAAAGTGGATTGAAGCTGTTGCTTTGCCAAAAGTTGATCAGGAAACTGTGATTAGTTTCATCCAAAATCACATTATCTATAGGTTTGGATTGCCTGAAACTATCACAACTGATCAAGGAACAGTGTTTGTTGGACAAAAGATGCAAAATTTTGCAAGTGAAACAGGTTTTAAGTTATTAACATCAACACCATATTATGCTCAAGCAAATGGTCAGGTCGAGGCAGCCAACAAAATTGTAATTGGCTTAATTAAGAAACATATTGCCCAGAAGCCAAGGAATTGACACAATACTTTAGATCAAATATTATGGGCCTGTAGAAATTCTCCTAAGGAGTCTACTAATTCAACTCCATTTCGATTGACTTATGGCCATGATGTCGTATTGCCTGTTGAAATCATGGTTCAGTCCATAAGAGTGCAAAGGCAGATGGAAATCCCTAGGGAACATTATGAAAACCTTATGACGGATGAACTAGTTGATTTAGATGAAGAAAGGTTGCAAGCTTTAGATGTTTTAATTAGACAAAAAGAAAGAATTGCTAAAGCTTACAATAAAAAAGTTAAGTACAAAACCTTTAACTTAGGGGATTTAGTATGGAAAGTTATCTTGCCTATGGATAGGAGAGATAGAATATTTGGAAAATGGTCACCAAACTGGGAAGGACCATTTAAAATTTCTCAAATATTATCCAATGGTGCATATGAAATTCAAGAACTAACTGCTGAGCAGCGTTCAGTAAATATAAATGGCAAGTATTTGAAGAGATACAGGCCATCGTTGCAAGAAATAAAAATAAATGCGGAATAGTTTGAAATATGAAACATTTAAATGGTAAAAGGAAATTGCCATCAAAATAAGACCAAGTATTCGAATTGATACAAATGTAGTTCAAAATGGTTAGCAGAATTAAACATGTTCGAAAAGGGCAGAAAATTACATCAAAAATATAAAAGATAACTAAAGAGTTTAATCTGCAAGACTTTTGTTGACATTTCTGAAGTGCTGATATTGCTCCCTGGTGTGAGTAAGTTTGCGCCTTAAGATTTCATTTTCGTTGGCCAAACGATCCACTTCTTTGCTGATTACCAAACCTTCGCTGCATTGTTTGATACCATCTTGGGCTAGCTCTTCGATCTGCGTTCTAGACACTGCAGCAGCTTGAGCAGAGAATTGTTCTCGCCTTTTTTCTTCCTCAGCTATCTTTGTTTCAAGCTCTCGAATTTCTGCTCTCCAAAGCGAAATGTTTTCATCGCAAGACGCCATTCGTAAGAAAGCTCCTGCAGATTCAGCTTTCAATTTTGTAGCTTCATTATGGCGTTGTTTGGCTTGCGCGAAGTGTTGTTCTTTAAGCTTCAGTTTCGTTTGCTGAGTTTGAGAATTTAGTTGCAGCTGTTGAGAATGCTTAATGTATTGATCCAAGAACGATTCAGCTTGGCTAACCAAGAGGAACAAATCCTCACGAGTCTGAGAGGTTTGAAGTGTGCTGAAAAGGGCTTTGACGTTCGGATAGAGGGAAGGATTCTTCTCCACAAATTCTAATATATCACCTTCGAGTACTTCCCGTCGAAACCGCGCTTCATGTTCAGTCTGCTCAAGTTGTGCAGCTTTTTCCCTGTCTGATAGAGTAGGAGTATAAGTACCGTAGTCTGAAAGAAGCTTATCAAGAGCCTCATCTGGGGTTAAGTCTTTTAAGCTTTGCAAAATGTCTGGGGGCAAATATACACGAGTAAGAGGCTTCGAAACGGAATTTCCTTCATCAGCATTTGAACCTCCGGACTTAGCAGAATGCTCACAATCTGCAGTAGAATTCAGAAACTCATCTGTGTCCATCACATGGTCATCGCGCCCTTCGTTACACATGTTTTGATGAGTGTTGGTAGTCGAATGCTCTTCTTCGACGGTTGGTTGTTCGTTGCCTTTGGTTTCACCTCCTTGTGGATCATCAATCTTGTAGCCATGCTCTTCCCTTGGTGGAGACTTTGTCGAAGTGTCAGCTTGTGGTTTTTCCTGAGAAATTTCTCGCTCCGTAGCAGGATGCCCTTCATCAGGGTTGGTTTGTTCGAATTCTGAGGTCCTTTGAGGTCCTATGGTTCGATCGTCACTCAATGGAATTGTTGAATCATCAACTTTATGTTCCTCATTATTTTCAGGAGTAGGGGATTTTTCGAACTCTAAAGCCTGATGTTCGCTATTGAGCTCCCGGACAATATTTTTCACCATTTTGTCGGGAGAAATCTCCTCAGCAATAGTGTCTAAGGGTGAAGTCTTCTTCTGCAAGCCAACATGGATTCGAGGTTAGGAAAATAGAAAATCAAATGGGTATATCGAGAAGGAAAGTTTTACTTACTTGCACATGGCTGTCAGCTATAATTTTTTGCCTCTTAGGCGAAGAGTTTTCGTTGGAACTGATGTTCAAGCCATCTACATGAGAATCATCAGCAGAGGAAGATGTTCCCTTATATTTTCGTTTCTTATGCTTCTTCTTCTCATTTTGGCCAGTTCCTGCAATGTCAGGCTTAAGCTGCGAGCCTTCGTTAGTTTTGCTTTCGTCTTGGCTAGCGTGGTCAGGCCTGACTTTCTTGTTTTTCTTCTTTTCTTTCACCTTAACCTCAGAGATTGGCGGATCTTGAGCCTGTGTAACGGAAACTGAAGTGTTTGCTTCATGTTTTTTCTTGCTTCTTTTCTCTACTTGGGTTCGAAGAGAAGTGGTGTTAACGGTGTTATCAAGAGCGTTATCCTGGAGGACACATGCCGTTTCGATTAAACAAGGAATATCAGAAAAAAAAGAAACTTCGAAAAACAAGGGAAAGGCTAAATACCGCTTTATCATCAGATAAATTGATGATTGGAGTATCCTTGGGTTTCTTCGATGTCTTCATAGCTGGAGCGCTAGATTTCTTTTTGTCCATAACCACCTGAAACAAGGGCATAGAAATGTTGAGTGGTACAGAACATAAGTAAGAAAACTTAGCGAATAAAAGCAAACTTACGCTTGGTCCAGCCTCTATTTTCACAATTGAAGGTTGATTCGAATTAATAGAAACCACTTTTGATTTGGTACCTGAAGAGAGAAAATACATAAGATGATCATGCGTTTCGAAAGTGAAGTAAATGACACATAAAAAATAAAAAAAAACAGAGGTTATACCTCTGGCGTTCAGCCTTGACTTAACCTGATTCAAAATGGACTCCTTGAATCCATTAGTAACGGCGTCGAGCAAGAGTAACTCGTTAACCACATGCCCGCCATATTGTAATTCCCACCACTGCGAGAATTCTCTGGTAGTCGCATAAGAGAACTCAAATTCGAAAGGGATAAAATCATATTTGATTTCTTGAAACTTTTTCAGGAAGGTGCAGAATTGAGGTTCGGTCATGCCATAGTACCCTAAGCATATCTCTCTCTCACATGAGTAAACACTCTTGGGTAAAATTTAGGTTAGACCAAATTGTCGAGAGACCAGATTTGGGAAATAACCCACCAGCCCAAAATCTTTCGACGTCGTTCCAAATCGACACGAAAGAAGTGTTGGAGTCAAATAAGATTTCCAAACGTTGATAATTTCTTCTGCACATTCTGCGAGAGGAGGAAGAGGATGGATGAACCATTGTGGTCCAAGTGGTCGATCCAAAAAGGGAGCAAAACTAGGTTTGAAGTCTTGGAGCCTAAGAAACGCCTTAAGGTAAAATATGAAGGATTGATCATAGGTAAAGCCTCTCGGTCTTGGCACCATTAGAGCCAGCCTTGTGCCTTCGATCTGACGTTTAAGCGATTCTTCATAATGCATCTGAGGTAACATCACGTCTAATTCTGTCGGAAAGGTGGCATTTAACCAGAGCTGTAATAACCAGAAAGGTCCATAGCCTAAGAAGACAGAGCCATCACCTGTTTTCTTCATCAGTTCGCAGGCAGACCTCATGGATTCGTAAAGGCATCCAAGGATAAGCCTAGAAAGTCCGAATTGTTGGCCTTCATGAATTTGGTTGGCCTTCATGAATTTGGTTGGCCATAATGATAAAGCTTCTAGCAACCTGAAGGGACTTGGTGCAGAATACATGTTGAGAAAGCCATAGAGCTAGGAAAGCAACGTGTTCTTCATCGCTCACCTCACCTTCTCCGTGATGTTCAGCAATGTATTTCGAGTACGTTTTGCTGTTAAATTCGATCTCGATAGTATGAGAGACTCGAGATGGATCGTAAACATCACCAGTAGGTGGCAAGCCAGTGATAGCGGCCACATCGAAAAGGGTTGGGGTCATCATCCCACATGCGAAGTGGAATGTATTAGTTGAAGATTCGAAGAAATGCAACGCAGCTATAAGCATTTCTTGATTGTACCTAACCCCAATTTTCGAAAGCTGAATAAAGTCGAAAATACCATAACTTTGCCAAATCCCACCAAAATCACCCTGAACCCTAGCTAACCAGTTCTTATACGCATCAGTTACATAAGGGGCAGACCTAAAAACTTTGTTTGGATTCTTAATGTAACTAAAATTGTAAGGCTCGTTAATATAAACCCTAGGGGAACATGGTTTATAAATGGGAAATATGGTCATGGTGTCTTGGTTCCTGTTATTTTCATCAGGTTGAGGGCCACCAAAAGCGAAAACAGTACCATTCAGGGAATAAGGAAACATTACCTGAGTTTCCCAAGTTTTCTTCAACCTTAAGATCGGACTTAGTACTTGGTTAGGTCCACAGAGCGTTAGATCACCGTCGTTCCATTTTCCAGCTAAGGGAAGAGCTTCCCTGACAGTTGAACTTGACGCCATTGTTAAAACCGAAGGATAATGAGGAGAATGGATGTAAAGAAAAGCTTTGATTTGAGCTTGAAGGGGGTTTTAATGGAGGAACGGTAAAGCTTTGAAAATCGTTGGTGATTGCAGAAACAAGCAAGGAAGGAGAAGAGGTTTTGAAGAATCTAAAAATGGTGTTAGAGTCGCGAGCTGCTATTTATAGGTTTGAAGCAAAGGAAGTTGGTAAGATTAAATTAATCAGAAAATAAGTGGAAAATTCACGTTCCCTTTTCTTTTCAACTTCCCACGTTGCCACGTGTCCCACTTTCACGAAAAAATAGGCAGTAATGATGATAATGGAAAAGTGATTTCTGATTGAAATCGAATCGTTCTGATATCGCCGCCATTGGGAAGCGTGAAGCAATTAATGCATGTCTTTTCAAAAACGTCACTATCTCATTTCGAAACGAATTAATCGAAAGTGCCGTTTTTGGGGGGCAATTTGTTAGACCATATTTTCGCACATATTTATTTAAGTAATTTAAATAAAGAGTTGGCCCAACTAAAGAGTTATTGTTGAATATGATATAATGTTCATAATCGTATTTCATCGAAGACTCTGAAGTTCGAATGGATTATTAATGGGATCTTGTTTGTGATAATCGAATCAAGCTATTGATTAATAGGGAATTGAAACGAAGTGTCAAAGTTCATTGTGTCGAACCAAGTCACCAAAGCTTCGAAGTATCAAAGGTGGGCTTGGTGAATTGTATTGAAGAATTGGGCCTACTTGCTTGGCCCAAAGGGAATGAGGGTGAGCCCGTTTTAGGAATTGGCGCGCCATGAAGAAGGTTCGAAAGAAGTGGAGATCGTGGGTAGACACGTGGAGCAATCCGAAGCGTCAAGATGGAGATAGCGGTTTAGTTTCATTTCGAAGTATATAGTGTAATTTTTCAGTTGGAACAAGGGTCACAAATTTCATACATTCATATTTCTCTTAAAAATTCTGAGTACTCATGCTGTCGAACGAAAGGAATTCAACAGGGAAAACAATGTATGTTTGTGTACCATTTACTTTGTAATCGCTTTTATGTTTAATGCAAGTTTACATTTTCACAAGTCTTTAATTTGTCTTTACTTTCATGCGTTTTGATCCTGTTATTTCGAGGCGATTCGGAATAATAGTTATTTTTCACGTTACAATTAAATTTCCAAACGTCATCATTTGTTGAAGTCTATAAGTTTTCAAAGAGTTTTCATAATAAAACAAACACAAAATTGTCCTGAGATTTCTAGTTTGATCTCGCAAGTTTAAAACGTAAAATTAGCGTTTGTTTACCACTTTTCAGTGTAAACAACGTGTAAAAAAATTCTACAGTGTCCGTGCACACAATTTAAATCCAAAATTTTATTAGAAAATATATATATTACGAGGAAACGAGCATTCACTAAGGATACTACGTGTGGGCCTTGGCTTGCTTCCGTAATTATTTGGACTGGACTATAGGTTGAAAAAGATGGGTTAGCACAAAACGGGTCGGGTCACACACCGTTTCTTATTTATCATCGATCCAATTCTCCATTTCATCTAAAACCCTACTCTACTCTCTTTTATTCGTTTCGTCTCTCTGAGTCTCAATTAGGGTTTTGAGAATCGAAATCACAGTAACAATGTCGATGTCAAAGAGTTCCAAAATGCTTCAATACATCAACTACAGAATGAGAGTAACGATTCAAGACGGTCGTCAACTCGTTGGAAAATTCATGGCCTTCGATCGTCACATGAATCTCGTTCTCGGTGACTGTGAAGAGTTTCGCAAACTTCCACCGGTAAAAGGTAAGAAAACCGCTGACGGAGATCGTGAAGACCGTCGTACACTTGGTCTTGTTCTTCTCCGTGGTGAAGAAGTTGTTTCGATGACAGTTGAAGGTCCTCCACCACCGGAAGAATCGAGATCAAAGGCTGTTAACGCTGCTGCAATGGCTGGTCCTGGAATTGGTCGTGCTGCCGGTAGAGGGATTCCTCCGGCTCCGGTTATTCAAGCTCAGCCAGGTCTTTCTGGTCCTGTTCGTGGTGTTGGTGGACCTGCTCCTGGTATGATGCAGCCACAGATCTCGCGTCCGCCGCAGTTGTCTCAGCCGCCGGTTTCGTATCCTGGTGGTGCTCCGGTGATGCGTCCTCCTGGTCAGATGCCGTATCCTGGTCAAGGTCCACCACCTATGGCTAGGGGTCCTCCACCACCTATGCCACCTGGACAATTTGCTCCGAGACCTGGTGGTCCTCCGCCACAGTTTTCTATGCCGCCTCCTCAGTATGGGCAGAGACCTATGGGACCACCTCCTCCTGGACAGATGGTGAGAGGACCTCCTGCTCCTCCTCGTCCTGGAATGCAGCCTCCTCCTCGTCCTGGAATGCCTCCTCCTCCTGGAAGTGGCGTTCCTGTTTATGGTCCACCACGACCTGGCATGCCCCCTCCACCAAATGCTCCAAATCAACAACAGCAACAGTGATGGTAGAATGGATTGGTATGTTTGTTTCTGTTATTTTGCTCTTACTTTTTTCTGCTGATTATGGTTTCTATGTTTATCTATCTAACTGCAATTTAGAGCCACAAGTTGATTAGGATAAGCTTGGAGCTGCATTTTCATAAACATTATGTTATTATGTTCATATGCAAAAGGTCTCTTATTTATACCAATTCTTTGTTTGATGCACAAGTTGAGGAATTATGGATTAGTAGGTTTAGCTATGGGTAGGACTGTTCAAAAATACTGAAAAAACAAACCAACCTGAAAAATTGAAGTGCACTTAATTACTTAAATGAACTGAACCAAGTTTATGAAATTGTAGTTTGTTCACGAATTGTCTCAACAACAACTCAATTACGTTCCATCACAGATTATTGTTGCTACCTATGACTCTCGCTCAATAGCAAAACATAGTGATATGGGCCATTTTGGATAATTGGAATTTCAATTGCTCTGAATAATGAGCTCTGCTACATTTCCTTATCTTCTTTGTCTATTTAGAATTTGGGAAATTCTGAACTTATGGTGCTTGTTGAGTTTTGAAGAAATTTAGTTTGGTATATGTTACAATGTTATTCCTTGAATTGAAACACATTTTATATCACTCTCTTGAGGTGTTTAGAATCTTTAGATGCTATGATATATTAGTAAATTAGAAAACATACTCTGTTTGTATTTGATTTTCAAAACCTAAATTTATTCTGATTGTTTTTATGTGTGTGATCATTGCAAGTTAATGAGAGAGTGAGTGGGATTTAAAAATGATTTGTAATATAGCATTATGCAGGTAGTTGCAGAACCTTATGATTCATGCCGTTTGAGTGAATGTGTTTATGGCCATTGCGATATCTTTGTGTATTGTTTTCTGACTTCGGTTCTTGTAGATTATTGCTTATACGCTAGTTTATTTCTTGAGTTTATATAGCTTTGTGCATATTTTTCTTTTTCTCATGCTTTATTTGAATTCTATTCCTATGTATTGAGTTGATATATCTTTGTGTATGATTTTTTTCCTCATACTTTATCTATAGGACAAAACATACAAATTGTTTCATGAAATTAGTTAAAGTTTGGAGCTGCATTGTGAAATCATGTATGTGCTTTGGGTGCATTTGTGTCATGGGTGATGATGGGAGATAAAGCCAGACGATATATGTCTTGGTATATACTTTTGAATAGAGGTGTGAATTTTAAGCAGATAAGTGAGTCAACCATACCATTATAAAAAAAATGAGTTTGTTTGTTCTCATCCCATTATAAAAAAAAAATTGCGTTTGTTTGTTCTGTCCTATGTTTTGAAACCAAAGTTGAATTGATTATGCCCTAGAAGTCTCAGATGTATTGGTGTTGTGGCTTAAGTGGTGATTGTGTGTGTGGGTGTGTGTATTGGGTCTTGTTGCTGATGCTAGATTTGAAATCAAAGTTGCATTAATGCTTGTTTTGTTTTTGTGTGAAATCTTTTTTGCCAAAGCTTGTTCTGTTACTTTCATTTTGGTGACGGTGTATTGGATTAAGACGAGCCTGAAACACGACTTTGTTTTTGTGTTGGAGTTTTTTTTTTAAAATTTAAATATGACTTTGTTTTGTATGTTACTTTCATTTTACCATTGCTTGATTTATCCTGCTAGAAGAATTGCCGTATAAGAATTTAGTATGATTCATCATTCATTCCATTTACTATGATTTTGATGGCTTCGTATGTTTCCAATTACTGCTTGAATCAGTCTTGCATTGCTGTGCATTGTAATGAAATTACTGTTAAAGACTCTGTATGTGAAGGAGGGTCAGTTGGGGTAGTTTTGGTACTAAGATACAATTATAAATTACAAAGATATTGCTCCAACATTAGTGGCCACATCAGCATCATCATCGGCTTCTGTTGAATCTTCTCCCACGTTTTTAGAACTAAATGACTGCACTTAACCGAGTACTAATGAAATTTTACATTGCTTGTAGTACAGTTGTACATGATGTCTTGACTCTTTAAGTTCAACGTCTTCATCTTGTAGTAGGTTTAGTTTTTCTTGATTGACCTGTGTTGTAAGTTTGTAACTAACATGTCTCGGTTTCTTCTAGTGTGTTCTTAATGCAAAACTTTAAATTGTGACAGGTTTCTTCTTGCAGGAGCTCTGAAGATATGGACATTGGACTTTTACGACAAACTCAATATCAACCTCATAACCTTGAAAGTAATTGTTGCTTGTACAACCTTTGAATCATTCTCTTATTAGGTTTTTTTTATATGTCGTGGTGAGAATATGTTATGTTAGAACAACATTTATCTTACGGAGGAAGTTATTGTACTGCAACTTGAGTGTTAGACAAGTAAAATCGGCTGTGTAGATTGTTGGAAAAATGCCGGATTGCTAAATCAGCATATTGATTTCTAAATGTAGGGCATGATCTCTATCTCCTCTTAATCTTTTGGGCTATATAACATTAATATCATCTTGGAATTGTTCCTTCCTTCAGTAGTCTTTTATTTTGGCACTGTTCTCATTATAATTTAGCTATTTTCATGATTTAGTTCTTACTAAATTAGTTTAATTCTATCTATATTCTGCACGCTTTTGTTTGTCAATTGATTAAAAATGATTAACTGAAAATTGGTAATTTGATAAGTGTGTTTCTCTCCGTAGTGTTGTTACGTATCAACTTAACTCAGCTTACCGTAATTAAAGCCTTACCACAATGACATTCCATAAGGCAGACAATGCTAAATAAAGTGATTGAACAATAATAAATTCGTGTGTAAAAATAAATTCTAGAATTAAAATGATACGATTTTTAGTTTCAAGTAAAATTTTGGAGAAAAAAAAATCAATTTTACCATAGAGAAATGTAACATGTCAAAATTAATTTTAAACTTCTAAAATTAATCTTGACTCCTATATAAGTGAAATCAAACATACATTAAGCAATTATCACACTTTTATGTCCTTTTCGTTTGAACCAAATCTCTGAGATTATTCATTCGAAACATTTACAAAAAATCAGTGGAATTAACATCATAGAATAACATCCCACCCTGGATGCTAATATAACCAGAAATGTGGAGGAAATTTGCGTTGTATCTTCCATTTCCCTTCCTTGGAGCACAATTTCAGATACGTATGCTGATAGAATAGCATACACTTAAGTGATTCAAAAACTCTTCCAAGAATAGCCAGCTGAATGTTTTGTACTTGGTGATGGTTCTAGCAATCACATTAAGCATGCTCCAGTACAAACTATAATCACATCCTCCAATCTTTCTTTGAATCATCTTCAACTTCTTGAATCTAAAACCATAACCAATTAAAAGTTGAAACTCAAGTCTTGTTGCCAATTTATGCATAAGTCATTAGAAATTGTGTTCAAGAGATGAATAATGTACCTGATTGTTATTAACAGTGAAGCTTACACTTCTAAAGTCACACAACCTAAGGAAGCTATTTTCAGTTCTCCATTACGGTAACTCCATCTGGTATTTTAATTTGGGATCACAATCAGTAATAATTCTCCACTCATGACTTCCTACTGCAGGATAACTAATTTCTAGCGGCATTTATCCAACCAACTCATCCCAACAAAACCAACTAACAGTTCACTAAGCGACCTCTCATCAAAATAATTTGTTTACGAGAGATCGCTTAGTGAACTGTCAGTTAGTTTCGCAAGGGTTGATTTTAACACACCCGCTTCATCTTCTCTTAACTCATTTGAGCCTTATCCAATGGTTGCTGTTTCCCGAGAATCTCTCTGAATATCTCGAATCCATTTTAGATGACATATTTGACCATTTCAAATACTTTAAAAAATGTAATAACAAAATAGTGTCGTACAAAATTACCCTTAAAAAGTATTATTGATGACTTACTTGAAAGTGATGAAAGTAGTAATGATTAGAAGGTTTTATTATAAAATATTATATTGAAGTTGTGTAGTTATATCTCGAACCCATTTTAGATGACATATTTGGGACATACTTTTATTCTATTTGGGTTATCTATTTTAAGATAGTGGGAGAAAGTTATATAGTTTTATTTGAATAGCGAATTATTATATTGTTCATAAGATTACAAATCATATTAAGCTTTTCGTTGACAAGATTGATTGAGTTATCCCGAATCGATTTCGATGCAAACAATGTTTAAAAAATTCTATATATATGTTTTAAAGAGTTAGAAGATTGTTCAATCTAATAACTCTTGTGTGTTACTGGTTTTTAAAGGAAGTTAAAAATTTGAGGAATTAAGTCTTTCACGTTTTCAAAACGTATGTAAAGTTAAAAATTTAGGAATTAAATTTGTGAGATTGTTTTCTAAACTAATTTGATTGAAAGGTTGTTTTCTGAACTTTTCAGAAAGTATTTGATAATTATCGCATGTCATGTTGAAATTGATATTGAACATTTGCAGCACATGGAGTAATATAGGCTTGAGGATCCGTTTCTTTGGTCGTCAAAAGTTAATTGTTTAATTGATACTTATGAAACCATATATATATAACTTTTAAATTCTATTATGGAACATACAATTATGTATTTAGATATTGATCACGCCAATGCAATAATTACTATATGTATAAGTCTTCCCCTAAATTTATAATTTATTTTAAGTTAATAACCTAATTTTCGTCGTCTAAGTGAATGTTTGGATGAGTTGTGTATGTTTCAACTGCTCTAGTATAATGCATCTTAGATGAATCTTAAAAAGAACACTGGAAAAATGAATTTAATTTTCTTGAGGTATCGAAATCATATACCTGAAGGGATTACTTAATCAAAATGAATAATCTATTTATTTACTCAAACAATCTCATATTTTTTTTTAGTGAATATTTTCAAATGAGAGATACCAGAATCACACCATTTCTCTATTTTTAAGAACATATTTGTAAATAAGTTTGTTATAATTGATGTTCATGTTGACGATATAATTTATGTTATAATTTGTTATTATCGCAAGGATGTTGTCGGTACATAAATTTGGCCGTGAATTGACAGTTGGTTTGTTTTTCGTTTCTTAAAATGGGGAATGCTCGTACAACACTTTTATTCTATCAGGTTTCACATGCTTGTACATCGGTTTGCTGGATATATATAGTATTTGTGATGTGTATATGTTTGCTTTTTTTGTGTTTCTTTCTTTAGAACACTTTTGTTGTAATTAATAATATTGGATTGCCTCTAATACCCGTAAATAGGTTATTTAAGGGGAAAAAAACTCCTATAAAATGTATATATAAAAAGAAAACTGAAAAATATTATATAGCTCACCCTTATTGGTCTTATAGGAAGTCTCAGTTAAGTCCCTAGCTGACACCTTTGAGGAAATAAGAATAACCATCGCAAATAGTTGAGGCATTGTTTTTTTGGATGAAAAAACTAGTAAAGAAAGTGTGATATATATACAGTGGAGGTATAGGGTGGTACAAGTTGGGAAGGTAGCTAGTGTGTGTGTGTGTGTTAATTCAATCTTATCTTAAAATTTTGAGGTATATATTTTTTTTGTTGATTTTTTCTTAGAAAGACTTGGCGATTTCTTCAGTGAAGTTGATGTAGTACTATTTATAATACCCTTAACTAAGGGTAATGCTGTTGTATTATTATAGTGCCATGCAGCCAGTGATTCTTGGACTATTGCTCCTACAATTTCCACAATTCTTGTAGTGACTCGTACGCCCTTGTGGCTTGTACTACTATCTTGGACAAATTGTGAAACCAACTTGATTATTAATTGTTTTCTCCTTATTATATATCTCCCTTGATCTCACTTTCTTACTTGATTAATTTTTAATGAAGTGAGAAATTAAGAGAGATAGATAGATAATAAAAACTGAATAATTTTAAAACATGAGGACCAATTTTGGCAAAATGCATCTAGAAGTCATTTAAGTTTTACGTTTGTAATAAATAAGTCCTTTAAGTTTTTTATGTAACAAATAAGTCCTTTAAATTTTTTATGTAACAAATAAGTCCTTTAAGTTTATAATTTGTAACATTTAGGTCCTATTTTTTTAAGTAATTGGAGGACCTAAATGCTACAAATTACAAACTTAAAGGACGTATTTGTTATTTAAAAAACTTAAAGGACTTATTTGTTATTTAAAAAACTTAAAAGACCAATCTGTTACAAACGTAAAACTTAAAGGACCTATGAATGCATTTTGACTTATTTTTTTTTATCAAGCTGTCTAGTGGTTAGAATTTCACTTTTCAATATAAATAAGTGACCGTACTAAAATTTAAAACTCGATCCCTATCTATTACATTCAATGTCACTGCCAACTAATTAAAGATATTTTAGTTTATTATAATTTTATAAAAGAAATCAAATGTAAGGTATTTAAGTATTTTGTTTGAAAAGTGGGTTGTTTTGGAATTTTCTTTTTTTCCTCTAAAATTAGGATATTTTTTTTAAAAAAAATCCCATGTTTTGTTCCTAGCACAGTTCTAGTGGCATCTTTGTCTCTTTCCGGAGATTTTTACTTTGAATTGAATGGCTCCACTTGTGATCATTTTGTTCAGAAAAATATATATATCTTTTTATATATAGAATCAGAAAAATATCTTCTATTCACACAATTCACTTCCCCTGCATATATCAAGAATGTGCCACGTTCTGTATTATCCATTTAGCTAAAGTTTTTGAGAACTCTCTACTAGAAATGGAGATTGAGTTTGTGAAACGAAGAATTGATATAATTGCAGCTCACTTTGCTCCCAATGATGAGATTTCACCTACCCATCTTCTGCCAATGGTAATCTAATCTATAATATCATGCTCTTATCTTTTCTTTCTTATACTATATGCTAACATAATATTTCAGTTCTCACTTTATTATTGCATATTTGTATTTATGAAAAGTATATATTACTACCTTTACCTTGTATTGATGTTTTTTATTTGTGTTAACACTCCGGTTATCAGGAAAATACCCTGATAACCTGGAGTTCGGAAAATAATTAAGTAAAATCTGACAAAAAATTGTTATTCCTAGAAATTGAGTTTTCCTAAATGATTTGTCTATAGAGGGAATTTTTTAACCATTCGATCTCACTCACTATGGTGTATTGAACATTTTTAATGACTTTAGTTAGTAAGAATGATAGTACTACTACTACATATTCTCCATGTCTATTATGCTACAAGAAACTTCAGAATTTAATTGTTTTAGTTGACCCTATATCAAAATTGATACATTTTCATATGCTACAATAAACTTCAGAATCTATTTGCATATAGTTTTGTTATTAATGCGTGCTAACCTATTTTTCATGAATCTATTTGCAAATTGTTTTGTTAATATATTTTCCTCTCCCTATCAGAATTGTAGTGGTAGTCTGAACTCTGTGCTTAGGAGATGTGACAATAAGGTATATTTCGCGCGACAAGCATCTTCTTCCTTTGGTTATTTTATGAGGCAAGCATCACTTGAAGAGGTACTTTCATTGTTCTTATTGATGAAATACTCCACATTGTTATTGAATACAGTCAGGATATTAGTGACCGTTGGATCAAGATTGAATGGTCCCGATTTCAAGTTCATTTACTGCAACATCTAATCTTGATCTAATGGTCACCATGTCATGACCGAATGAAAGCGTGTATTTTGACCGCATGCAATTCAAATTGTTCGTCTAATGTACTTTGTTTTCTTTTGTAATGATTTACAACAAATCTTCAGGGTGATTCAGCTTCTTTTGTTGCTCCAAAAACAAATGTTGCTAAATATGAAGGTTCTAATTATGCAAGAGCACCATGTTTTGCCAAACCTGCAAGGAAAGAATCAATCCTTTCAAATTCAGTTACTCAACCAATGACTAGAATGCAAGGCTATGATTTTGATTCACTTGAGCCACCTACATTTTCTAGGCCAGGCAAAAAGATTAAACAAGGAGAAAAGTTAAATAATGAGAAAAGAATACATCATTCTGAAATTGGTGATTAGTACTCTGAACTTAATTGAAACTTGAAAGTTAATTATTACAAGTTATATTTTATTTTTTGTAATCCTTTTCTTTTTCAGAAACTGAGTGGTCACCTAGAATGGATGTTGCAGAAGCAGAAGGTAAATATGTTATCATGGTGGAAGTTCCTGGTGTCAATGTTGGTGACATAAGAGTGGAGGTTGATGATCAAAAGTAAGCGGTTTATTATTTTCGTACTTTATGAACTGTAAGTCTGTAATACTCTTTTTGACTTTGTAGCACCGACACTTCTTATGAAAGTCATGTCTGGTGTCTGATATGTGTCAGTGTCCAACACAACATAAACGTACATGTGATAGTACTTACTTTTAGGTATGAGATGTCATCTCTTTCTAATAAAAGAGTCAATATGTGAATTTTGGCAGGTTATCTATCAAAGGTAGACGCTCTATCAAAGGTTGTCCAAATGCTTCTTCATTTTCTTCATATCACAAGAGGGAGATACTATATGGACCATATGAAGTTGTGTGGCCACTTCCTGCTGGTGTGAACAAGGATAATATATCAGCTGAATTTTTGTAAGTTATATTTTAATCTTACTTAATTACCTGGTTCTAGATTATAGCTAGCCTTCTTTTTTTTTTAATTGAATTCACTAGCTATAGTTTAAAGAAAAATCTCTGTTTATTTTGGCCTTTTACATTATATTATTTTCTAGTAGTTTTTACATTAATTAATTTTTGATCATTTGTTTATATGTTTTTCGTTCATTTTCCATTTTCAGGGATGGATTTCTACAAATCATAATTCCTAAAGTTTGAAACTCAGTGTTATTGATCATATTTTATCAGAAGTGGGCAATGTTCTGCATATAAATCTGTTGTTTCATCTGTATATATAATATTACAATGTACTATGAACAAATGATGGGTTAATTTTGAGTTGGTATACAATAATATACTATTCAAATAATGTCCACATGAGGTCATTCAAAAAATAATTAATTAGACTTGTTCTCTACAAAATAAAGTTATAATCTTGCACCAGATATATATATATATATATATATATATATATATATATATATATATATATATATATATATATATATATATATCTGAAGAACAACATGCTTTCATATATAAAACTCCATTGAGAAAATTGCAGAAATTAAGAAAGTGAGTTTTGATATTAAATTTGTTGACAATTTATTTTGTTTTTATAATTTTATCCTTTAAGAAAGAGAATGAATTTTTGTTTTTCTAAAATATTTATTATAGAAAAATGCACTTTAATTAGGGGTATGTTGGTAAAGAAATTTATGACCTTAAAAATTTGAAAAGAGTTTTATAAAATGGGGCAAAAAAAAGTCTAAAGAGTATCTTATATTTAGAGACAGAAGTAGTCATCTATCAAACTCATGAGAATAAACTCTTTTTTTTAAAAAAAAAATTGAACTTTTTGGTCCATCTATTTTCAAAAGTGTTTGTATGATAGAAATCCATCAAATTTTGAAGTTCTCTGATGAGCAAGAAAAACGCTACAGGAATGGTGCAGCACGCGATAACACCACAATAGTACCATACATACAGGAGCAGAATGCATCAGCAACAATCAGGGACAATTTTTGTATGAAATGAATTAAATTTATTGGAATGAAAAAAAATATTTTAATAAAATGTTCGAGGATAGAGTCCACGATGGGGGATAACATAACATCATGTCCTCACCCCCAAATCTCTCTAAGGAGAACTTTATCCTCTATCCACATTCCTCACAAGAAAAAAAATCTCCATCTTCAAGCCCAAACGAAACAATCCTACGAGAATCCCTATTTTTTTTTTAGGTTACCATTATTTTGGTACGAAGTTTCAACCGCCGTTAGCTATGACTAATCTCCGTCGAGGAACCTGTGAGGCACACAAGGTGGGTTCTCCCTTCCAAACCGAATTTTTTTCATATGCATGAGCCAAAATCAAACCCCCAACCAGATGCTTAAGGGAACTAAGTCCCTTGTCACACTTTGACCAAATACCAATTCTTTGTTGGTTAAGAAAATCCCTATTTAAAGATCAAATTAACATGCCTATATGGCTATATGGCAGAATTAACCAAGTACTTTCATTAAATTGCCTCTTAAAAAAAAAGTATTTTAATTACAAATTTGGCAGATGATCAACTTATACTATTTTTATTGCCATCCAAAAAGAACAATTCTTACCATTTTTTTTTCGGTACAGTACAATTCTTATCTTACCATTTTTATATCAATTTATATACTAACTTAGTACTTACTACTTTTTTTTTTGACACAATATACTACTTACTACTTACCAATTCATACATAGTATATCAATTTATAAATTTATATACAGTACATATTAATTGTTCATTCTATTTTTATTTTTTTTACTAATAATTGATCATTCTACTATTTAACGTCATGTCAATTTTATATTTATTTATTTTTAAATTAATCTATATTTTAAAGAGAGATAATTCTCCTATGTATATTTGAAGTTTTCTGTTTTGAATAAAATGGAAAAAATGTAGAGAAGAAACGTAAAAGAGAGAATATTGCTGCAAAGTTGTTTATTTCACTAGAAACTGATATGAAGTAATAACTGAATGAAAAACTAGTGCTCCATAATTGTAGCAACAACTACTGACTAAGTGCAAACAAATAGGAAACTAACTTGTAGCCAAAAAAATAGGAAATAAAAAAAACCACTAACAGCAAAATAATAGATATTTTGCTTGACTTATTCAAACTGAGATAACTTTGCCAGCATTCAAAGACACACTTTCAACACTCCTCCTTGTCTTGGAGGCTGCAAATTCCTAACTTTTTTCTCAAAAATTCGAACTTGCTGAGTGGAGAAGGCTTGGTGAATATATCAGCAGCTTGGTCTTCTGTTTTACAATAAACCAGATTTATATCACCACTTTCTTGCACTTCTCTTAGGTAAAATAACTTGACATTGAAGTGCTTTGTCTTCCCATGAAACACTGGATTATATGAGATTGAAATGGCCGCTTGATTATCAACAAACATCTGTGTACTTTGCTCTTGCTTCAGACCCAAATCTGCTAAGATATTCCTTAACCAAATAGCTTGATTTGCTGCTGCCGTCGCTGCTACAAACTCAGCTTCTGCTGTTGACTGAGCTACTACCTCTTGCTTCTTTGAACACCAAGAAAAAACACTTGAACCTATGCTGAAACAGTACCCTGAAGTACTCTTCATATCATCCGAGCTACCTGCCCAATCACTGTCAGAATAGCCAAATAATTTGAAGTCTTTGACCTTGCAGTACTTGACTCCATAATGGGCAGTTCCTTTGATGTATCTTATAACCCTCTTTGCTGCCTTCAAGTGCAATTCACTAGCATAGTGCATGAACCTTGACAGCAAGCTAACTGAAAATAAGATGTCGGGCCTTGTAGAAGTAAGATACATTAGACATCCAATCAAACTTCTGAAATGAGCTTCATCAACTTTATCAGCTCCATCCTCCTTGATAAACTTCTCTTTTTGATTCATAGGAGTGTTCATTGTTTTGCATTCATCAAGCTGAAATTTTTTTAAAATCTCCTTTGCATATTTATTTTGACAAATAAAAATCTCATTCTTCTTTTGAGTGATCTCCATGCCCAAAAAATATGTCATAAGACCAAGACCAGTCATCTCAAAGACTTCTTTCATTTCTTGCTTGAATTCTTCAACTAGTGATATGTTGCTTCCTGTCACTAAAAGATCGTCAACATACAAAGAAATGATTAAAATATCAGCACCAACATGCTTGACATAAAGTGTAGCTTCAGATAGGCTCTTTTGAAATCCCAATTGTAGCAAATGATCATTAATTCTGTTGTACCACACTCTTGGGGCTTGCTTTAAGCCATAAAGTGCCTTTTTCAGCAAGTAGACTCTATCTTCTTGGCCTTTGACGGAGAAACCTTCTGGTTGCTCAACATATATCTCCTCCTGCAGAAAACCATTAAGGAAGGCTGACTTGACATCCATATGAAACACTTGCCACCCCTTTTGTGCAACAATAGCAAGTAGTAGCCTGATTGTATCATGTCTTGCTACAGGAGCAAAAGTATCTGAATAATCAATTCCAAATATTTGAGAATAGCCCTTCACAACAAGTCTTGCTTTGTGTTTGTTTATAGAGCCATCAGGGTTGAATTTTGTTCTAAAGACCCATTTCACTCCAATCACCTTTCTATCACGCGGTCTTGGAACCAATTCCCAAGTTTGATTTTTCTCAATCATAGATAGCTCCTCCTGCATTGCAGCTAACCATTTCTCCTCTGTAGCAGCTTCTTCAAAGCAAGATGGTTCAAATACAGCTATGTTGCACACTGCTATGTTGCTTCTTTGATAGATATCAGAGACTAACCTTGTGCCTCGAACCGGTGGATCATCTATTGTATCTTGAAGCTCCAATGCAGCATTCTTATTCTTTGGATCACTCCAAGACCATTTTTCATTCTCCATGAAGTGCACATCTCTACTTACCAAAAACTTTCCAGTTTGAGGTTGAAAAATTTTGTAAGCTTTAGAGATTGTGCTGTAGCCAATAAATATTCCAGGTTCAGCCGTTTTGTCAAGCTTGTCACGCTTAACCTGAGGTACATGTGAGTAGCACAAGCAACCAAACACTTTAAAAAAATCTAGAGAAGGTTTAAAACCAAACCAGGCCTCAAAAGGAGTTTGATTTTGCAAAGCTCGTGTAGGGAGTCTATTTTGTATGAAAACAGCTGTACTTGCAGCTTCAACCCATAGCTTCTTTGGCAATTCCTTTTGATGAAGCATACACCTAACCATCTCCATGATTGATCGGTTTTTCCTTTCACTGACTCCATTTTGTTGGGGAGTGTATGGAGCAGTCAATTGATGTTCAATCCCCGCTTCATCACAAAATTGTTGAAACTGATTTGATAGATACTCTGTCCCATTATCTGATCTCAAAATTTGAATCTGAGAATTGCTTTGATTTTCAACATGAGCTTTGAATTTCCAGAACACTGCAGCTACTTCTGATTTGTATCTAAGAAAATAAATCCAGCACATTCTGGTTAAGTCATCGATAAAAACAATATAATAAAGACTTCCATTTAGCGATGGAGTTCTTTGTGGTCCAGCAAGATCAGTGTGAATAAGTTGGAGCTTCTGGTTTGCCCTCCAGCTACTTGTAGGAAATGGCTTCCTTGTTTGCTTCCCAAATTGACAAGCTTCACATTCAATTTCCTTTTCTGTTAAAGAAGGAACTCCATGAACTAGTTGTTTTTTCAGCATGTAGTCCATTCCCGAATGATGGAAATGGCCGAGCCTTTTGTGCCAAAGATCAGTTGTGCTTGTTGTGACTGGAAAAGCAGATTGCTCCTTCTTCATTGGATCAAATGAAAAACTCTTGCTCTTCATTTTGACTTTGAACATTTCTTGGCCTGCTGGGTCCTTGATTATGCAATTCTTATCTTCAAAAATAACTTTGAATCCTTTTTCAAGTAGTTGTCCAACGCTGAGCAAGTTCTGATTAATTTCAGGTACATATAGAACATCAGTGAGAGTTTTCGTACCTGTGTAGCTTGTTATAGCAATTGTTCCCTTGCCTTTAACTGAAATATGTTCGCCATTTCCAATCCTGACCCATTTTACTTCAGTGCCTTCCAAATGCTTGAACAAAGCTTTGTCGTAGGTCATGTGGTTAGTGCAACCACTATCAATCAACCAAGATTCACATGAATTGTTGGTAGAAAAACATGTTGCAACAAAGAGATGGTCCTCCTCCTCCTCTTGTTGTGCATTTTCTGCTTCAACTGCAGCTTGTTGGATTTTAGCTCTACAAATCACAGCTTCATGACCCATCTCATTGCACTTGCTGCACTTTGCATCTGGCCTTCTCCAACATTTAAATGGTAGGTGACTTGTTTTTCTGCAGTGTTGACAAGGAGAGTAAATTTTTCTTTGACCTTTTCCTCTGTTATAATTATTTGCACCATTTTCACTACTTGATGGATGGTTCTTCATAGTGTTTGATTTTTGACTCTTAACTGGTAAAACACCTTCAACCATAGGATCTTCCCTCATAAGCCTTCGCTGCTCATGGGCCTGCAAGGCATGTATGACTTCTGACAAAGTAATCTTAGAAAGATCCTTTGTGTTCTCTAAAGAGGCTAGAGATGCCTCATATCTTTCGGGCACTGTAACCAAAATTTTCTCTACAATTCTGGAATCAGCAAAATTAGTGCCAAGTAATCTAACCTTGTTTGCAATGGAAAGCAATTTGTCTGAGTATTCTTTGATTGTCTCAGACTCTTTCATTCTCTGCAACTCAAACTCCCTCATCAAATTCAGCACTTGCATGCTCCGGATTCGCTCGTCCCCCGCATATTCTTCCTTCAAATAGTCCCAAATTGCTTTTGGTGTTTTGAGGGTCATGATTCTAGTGAAAACTGTTTCTGAAACACCAGCAAATAGACACGACCTTGCCTTTGCCTTGCTGGTTTTTTTCTCCTTGTGAATTTTTATCTGAGCCATGGTAGGATTATTCGGCAGCGGAGGAACTTCATAATCCTCTTCCACAGTTTCCCAAATGTCCAAAGCTTCTAGATAAGCCTCCATTCTTACTGCCCAAAGGTCATAGTTGTCCCCATCAAACACAGGAGGGGCAACTTTTGAGAAACTTGATTCAGAATCCATTTCACAGGTCCCTCAAGAAGAGAGCTCTGGATACCAATTGAAGTTTTCTGTTTTGAATAAAATGGAAAAAATGTAGAGAAGAAACGTAAAAGAGAGAATATTGCTGCAAAGTTGTTTATTTCACTAGAAACTGATATGAAGTAATAACTGAATGAAAAACTAGTGCTCCATAATTGTAGCAACAACTACTGACTAAGTGCAAACAAATAGGAAACTAACTTGTAGCCAAAAAAATAGGAAATAAAAAAAACCACTAACAGCAAAATAATAGATATTTTGCTTGACTTATTCAAACTGAGATAACTTTGCCAGCATTTAAAGACACACTTTCAACAATATTGGTTACTCTATCAACAACTTCCACCACCTTGGAATTTTCAGTTTTCACAATGATGGGTTCTTTTGCGATATTTGGTGTGTTATTTTTTTCTCTTTTCATTCAGATACATGGGACTAATAATATCCACAAAGAAGCAAAAACAAATGTTACAAAGAAAGGGTGTAATTTGTTTTATGGTAGGTGGGTGTATGATGAATCATACCCTCTTTATGAAACATCCCAATGTCCCTTTTTGGAGACTCAATTTCAATGTGCTGCTCGTCCTGATAAGCTCTATCTCAAATATAGATGGCAGCCCCATGGCTGTAAATTACCAAGGTATATTACACATCACTTTATTAGTTAATTAGTTATTAGTTGTAATTTAATTTGATTTTTTTTGTTAAGTAGTCTAGTGGCTAGAAATTTCACCCTTAAAATGAATAAAGTAGATAAGTTCACGAGACTACTCAAAACTTAGTTAGGTTATATACGTCCGTCTACTATTAAGTCGGATGCAAAACCGACATAACAAATTCTTCTTACTCGACTTAACCAGTGACAATACTATCGTCTTATTATTTCTTACCCAATTCGATGGTAATGAAGCGTGCTTAATACATATATTCCTCTCTTTGGATGCAAGATATATAGAGATATGAGTTCGAACTAGAAATTTTCTACTTCATTATATTTAACACTTAAAAAGGTGTTGATTTTAAAATTTGATCCATCATTGAATTCTTTGTAGCAAAAAAAAAATGTTGACCAAAAAAAACAGAGAGGATAATTGCAAAGGAGAAAGAGTAGATTATTTGAGAAGTTATTTATATTTTAAACATTTAATATTTTTCCCGGATAAAATGTAAGAAAATAAATAAGAAGTCAAATGTATGTGGTCTATAATTTATATCAAATACATTTGATTTTTTTAATTTCAATTTGTTTATATTTTTTGTTACAAAAGGGTGCAAATTCCAATATTTTAAGCAAAAAATTAAATATGCATGATTCTATAAACCGTTTTTAACTTAGGCAAATGCTAACGAGTGCCTCCGGGGTACTCTTTAAGATCTTAAATAGTAAGTTTTTTAAAGAATTTTTATAGAAATGTGTAAAATCAATGCATTGGAAATCGTAGTGTTTAACTTTTTGACTAAAAAATTCATTTAAATGGAATGCTTAAAGAGTGCCCCGGAGGCACTCGTTAGCAAGAACCCTTTAACTTATTATCTCAATAAACTTTGAAGATAAGTTACAAGCAAGTGATTAATTAAGGGTCCGTTTGGATTGACTTATTTTTGAGTTTATGCAAAACAGCTAATGTAAATAAATAAGCTTTTACGTATTATTATAAACTTTTCAAGGTAGTTTATGAAAAAAATATCTTATAAAAATACAATTTTTGTTAGTGAAAACTTATAAATTAACATAAAATTTTATTTATTTGCATAACTTATTTTCATAAGTTCAAAAATAAGTCGAATCCAAGCAGGCTCCTTTTCAAAAATGTGCTTAATTAGACAAATTGTTTATCGAACTTAATCTCATTTTTTTTTCTGTTAGCAATAGACTCACCCTAAAATTTGTCATGCTTAATTTTATTTTGCAAGTGCTTACAAAATAGTACAATTTAAGCTATCACTACATACTAATTTCAAATGTGTGCCCTGCTTTGGAAAATTGGAATGAATTAACTTGACTTGTTTGCAGATTTGATGGTGAAGAATTCTTAAAAAGATTTAGAGGTAAGAGTATCTTATTTGTAGGAGACTCCTTGAGTTTGAATCAATGGCAATCACTCACTTGCATGATTCATACATCTGTGCCACATCTCATGTACCTTTCAATCAGGGATAAAGATCTTTCAACTTTTACTTTTTTGGTGAGATCTTTGTCACCTCTAACTTATTTCATTTTTCCTCCCACTCTTTTATTAGTAATAGTAATATTTACCATATAAAAATCTACTGAATTTTTTTTGTTGGTGGATTTAAAATTAGAATTTTAGTAACCTTATCATTGGATCGACCTATCTATTTAAAATACTTAGTAATACTTTTAGAGACATTTTTTTTTGTCTCTAACTAATTTCTATTGGTAATCCATTTTTATCTAGAATCAAAGTAGAATTATACCTATATACTTATATGTCATTGCCTATGAGGTGTCACCATGTCAACTCAGAAACGATAAGAGTTTGACATTATAATTTCAATAGATAGAGTTCAATTTTTTTTTTGAAGATAGTTATAATTGGTGTATCTTCGTTATATATTCACTTTGTTATTTGTATGGTGAAAGGGACATTTGATGTAATATTTTACAATCTTTTAAGCAAATATATATGTTACTTTATTAATCTCTCTCAAACTAAATTGATTTTGATCTCTTTCCCTCATGTCATGACATCTAATTGCTAATATAATTTGCAGAAATACAATGTTAAGCTGATGTTTCTCCGCAATGCATTTTTGGTGGACATTGTAAGTGAAGATATTGGTAGAGTCTTGAAATTAGATTCAATTGAAACAGGAAACCTATGGAAAGGAAATGACATATTGATATTTGACTCTTGGCATTGGTGGCTTCACACCGGAAGAAAACAACCGTATGTTCAAATTTCACTTTTCATTTACGAATCATGAACACTCTTTTAATTAGACGTGTTTCAGTAGATACTGACACAACAGAAACACTTATAATTACATTAAATATGTTATTTTTTCAAATTATTATCGGTGTCAAAATATCAGTATCCATATTGTGTTTGATGCCTGTGTCGTGCTTTATATTTTGTTATATTTTATAGGTGGGATTTCATTCAAGAAGGAAGACATATATACAAGGGTTAATAGGCTTTTACCCCCCTGCAAAGTAGGCGAATTTTGCGTTACCCCCCTGGAATTTTTTTCTTTGAGATTACCCCCTTGCAAAATTTATTTTTTTGATTTACCCCCCTTTTGCTGACGTGGCAGGAAAAAAAACATAATAACCGATTTAAAAACAACACTTTTTAAATCGGTTGAACAAAATAACCGATTTAAAAAGTGCATCCAAGGGAGTAAATAAAAAACATAAATTTTGCAGGGGGTAATCTCAAAGAAAAAAATTCCAGGGGGGTAACGCAAAATTCACCTACTTTGCAGGGGGGTAAAGACCTATTAACCCTATATACAAAGACGGGAATCGTCTCGTTATATATAAGAAAGCCTTAAGAACATGGGCCAAATGGATTGATGCTAATGTTGATACTAACAAAACAAAGGTTTTCTTCCAAGGAGTCTCACCTGATCATGCAAAGTAAGTACATATATTTTCTCATTGATATCACTCTAATGATATGAGAAGAAAAATAACAAAATTTTTTAGAACCATTTATAAAGAGAATTATTAAAGTGGTTCAATTTACTAAAATTTATTGTGAATCCAACTATAAGTAGCCAACTCAATTTAGGCCAATTATTTTTATTTTTTTACCAAAGGCCAACTATTTAAAAAGACTTCTATTTTTACTGTCTTATAGCGGTGATGAATTTTTATCGGACAATTTATGTGGTTTATAAGAAGAATTCTCTCCTTTCAACTGATTTTTTTATAAACAAGAGTCAGATATCAAACATCTGTTTAAAGTTTAAATTCCTTACCACTTGCACTAATTCATCGCAGATTAATATGCTATTAGTTTTTATAAAGTAAAATTATCACATTACATGCTGCCAATAAGATTTATTTTCTCTGAACAATAAGTTAATATATAATAAAAGTTTGTGAATTTGAAAGTCAATTTCTCTTAATTATTATTTCAGTGGATTAAAATGGGGGCAATCTGCATCTACAACTTGTGAGGGACAAAAACTACCAATTTTTGGATCTAAATATCCAGGAGGTCATCACCCAGCTGAGTTGAAGTTAGAGAAAGTGTTAAGATCAATGTCAAAGCATGTTCATTTGCTTAATATTACCACCTTGTCACAGCTGAGGAAAGATGGTCATCCATCTATATATACTGGACATGGAGGACATAACAATGATTGCAGCCATTGGTGTCTGCCTGGTGTTCCAGATACTTGGAACATTCTTTTATATGCATAACTTATTCAAAATTAACTCTATATTCATTATATATGGTTTTTATATATATAAAAAATAAAACATTAAAGGTTTCCTTATAGAAGGCTTATATTTTGTGTTTTTTAAAACTAATTTCAGCAGGAGAAAAAAATCTAAAATGAAAGAGGGGTAATGTAAAGGGGGCAAATAAGGAATTGAGGAGCTTAGGAGTATATTTTAAAAAAAAAAATTAAAAAAAATTGAGGTTTATGGTTTTAAAAAACAGTTCACTAACACAAAAACATCAGTGACAAAACGGCACGGTAGTATCCGTTACCGTTTTTACAACGTGAATAAAAATTACGGAAATAACTGGAAAGAATCGCCGTTACGGCCGTCATCTGAATTTGTTAGTGGTTAATTTGAATCTTAGAATAAATTTTTTTTAAAAAAATTATGAATATAAATTACAACTATGAAAAAACACTTATTAATTAAATTATTGTACAATAAGATGTGCAATGTTGTGGTTAATTCACATCACAACAACCGTAATCTCTAACCCAACATACGAAACAACCGAAATTGTGAAATCCATAATATGGCCTCGACTGTGACCGTTATTTAAAACCTTCACAAATGGAATTGTGCCCTTCATACTCATACTCGAGTTTGAATTTGAAATTTCAAAATAATGTATACAAGTTTCAGTAGTGTGTCATCTTATTTACATATAAAAAAAATGTAACTCATATTTAAACATCTTTAAATTTCATACACTTATTCAATGCTTTATTTTATCGTTATCTCTTGTTTATCGCATCATCACATATGACATCTCTTTTTTTATTTTAAAACTCAGTATTTGGCCCGAGATTCGAATAATTAAAAGGTTTCAATCTCATCAGCCATATAGACTAGTCCACCGAAATTAACACCGGAAAAAATTGAACATAAAACCTTAAGAAGAACACACTCTAATGTTCCAAACTAATGTTTCACAAATTCAGAAAAAAATATTCACGAACCTCTATGTGAAAAGCAGATAAAAGCAACAATTTTATTAGAGATAAGGAGTACAAAAACATAATCAGCTCATACAAATTAAGTTGTAATTTTCCTTAATTAAACTTGTCAAACATAATCAGCTCATACCAATTATAAGTTGTAATTCTCCCTAATTAAACTTCTCCTTCCATTTAGTGGTTGACTTTTTGATGTTTGAATGACTTTAGCTCTTGAAGAAGTTGTTTCAAGTTTGTATGAGAAGACCCACCAACCTTAATTGTTTTCTTTGCAGCATTACTAAATTCATTAACTCTTTTCCTTATTTCTAAACACTCTTTTCCACCACCCATCAATAAAGCAATAGCCTTTCCTATATCCTCCTTCTTCACAACATTATCCTGCCCATACTCATTCCAATTTTTCCATTCTTTTGCTCCAACAGGCACCCCTATCTTAAGCACATCAACCAACAACTTTTCATTGTAAAATTGTTCTGCAAATAAAGGCCAAGTAATCATTGGCAAACCTCCATAAACACTTTCTAAAGTGGTATTCCACCCACAATGTGTCACCACAGCTCCAATGGCAGAATGCTCCAATATAATAAGTTGTGGTGCCCAACCCCATATCAAATAACCCTTATTGCTTTCCTTCACTCTCTTCTCAAATTCCTCCAATATGCCTGCATATTCACCAGCTTCTTCAGTAGTTTTCCTAACCACCCAAATGAAATCATAGCCAGAATCTTCAAGTGCATGAGCTATTTCAATAAGTTGAGAAATAGGAAACTTGTTCATGCTCCCAAAACTCACATAAACAACAGAATTATCTTCTTTAGAACCAAGCCACTTTAACACCCCATTTTCTTCTTCTTTTTCTTTGGCATGCTGGCCTCTATTAGCTTTATCAAAATCATCTTGGTTCACCCAAATTGAAACTGGTCCCAAACTCCAACTCCTTGTTCCCGTAACTCTCTGGTAATGCTCCTCATAAGTACCTTCCAGCTCATAAAAGCTGCGAAACAGTGATCCATAGCTCTTTGTATCGGCATCTTTAATCATCTTCATCATATAACCAAAATCATGATTTGGTTCTTTAACCCAATCGGATAGTTGCGAACGTGTCATCTCCACTTTATGAGGCAACCCAGGAAGCAAAAAAGTTTCATGATCCGAACCAACATTAACATGTGGAGCAAATTGTTGAATAGAATTCCTTGCTGCGTGAGAAAAGTAACTCCCACCAGTACAAGTAAGTCTTGGAATACCTAATTCAGCAGCAATATCAACACTCCAAGGATAAAACATATCAGTGACTATGAAATCAGGTTTCATTTCACGAAAAAGTTGTTGGAAATTATCTTTAAGAAGGAAAAGTCCTTGTATTAAAAGTCCTTGATACTCTTGAGGAGTGTCGACATCAATAATTTCTAGTCCATGTGGTAAACCAGGTATTTGTGGAAACTTAACGAGATGGGTTCGTATGGCGTGACCGCGGCTTGAATCACGGTCAATTGAGGTTTGGAAAAGGGTGGCATTTGCTGGTGTGGTGATTATGGTGACATCAACATTGTGCATGGCAAAGAGCCTGGCCATGTCAACTACGAAAAGGAGGTGACTTTTTGATATAAAAGGAAGAAAAATAGCTTTCTGTTGAAATATGATGCATATTTCTAGATATTTCTAAAATATGTTAGTAACTTGTAGAATAAACTATCAAGTGATGATGTACAATTGTAAGATCTTTCTAGAATACTTGAGTAACTAGTAGAATAGGTTATTTAATTTGTATTAGGAAATATCATGAAGACTCTAGATTGTAGAGTATCTAGAATATACCTTTCACAACTATAAATAGGCAAACATATGTATCATTGTATTCAAGCCTTTGAGGTGAAATGTCAATAACATTAAGGCTTCACCATACTACTACTACTCTCCTCCTACAATAAGTTGATTGTTAATATGTTATCTTTTGTCCCATGTTACTAAGTACTCCAATACTAGCTCTCACACTACTTGCTACTATCATCTAACTATCAACTAAAGCCTTATACACTATCCAACTATTTTCTAAACTATCACTACTACCCTCAACTACTAACAGTGGTATCAGAGCCTGGTTCGGTCATTCACTGGGCGTAGCAAACTATTTCTTCTTGCCATCAACTATTTGATTAAAACTAGAAAATTGGGTCACTGCCTCAAACACAAAAGGAGTACAGGTAGCCCCACGGCTCGACTCTGTTTGAGTTCAAACCCAAAACTAAAAACGAAAGAGAGGAGTTCAAGTAGCCTAACAGCTCGACCCTCTTAAGTTCATGTCCAACTAATATCACAAACCTATGGCAAATAAGACTCGAGTTCTGATAGAGCACAAGCACAGGCAATAGATACAAATGGAGACCTGTGACCTCTGAGGCTCAACTTGAGTACAAGCCATGGAAGACAAATATGCAACTACTAAAGCAAGAATGAGTCCCTGTCAAAATTCTACTATATGAGCGACAAGGAGACTCACAAGCAATTTAGAAGCAAAAGTGGTCCCTGTCAGGAATATACAATAGATCGGCAAGGAGATTAACATGTAACTAAGAAATTAGAATGATCCTTGTTATAAGTCTTTAACAAGATAAACAAGGAAGATCACAAGCAATTTAGAAGAAAGAATGGTCTTCGTCAAAAGTCTTCAACAAGACTAACCAAGAGACCAATGATAAATATTGTAGCAAGGGGTGCGACAAATTGAATCATGGAGGAGGTAATATTTTTTGAAATATATTATAATATATAAGACTATCAACACAAGACGAGATAATTCCACAAATCCATTTTTGAACAATTACAGACTATGCTTGGAGTTTCTGAAATATGCATCAAGGAGGAGTGTTGAAATATGATGCATATTTCTAGATATTTCTAGAATATGTTAGTAACTTGTAGAATAAACTATCAAGTGATGATGTACAATTGTAAGATCTTTCTAGAATACTTGAGTAACTAGTAGAATAGGTTATTTAATTTGTATTAGGAAATATCATGAAGACTCTAGATTGTAGAGTATCTAGAATATACCTTTCACAACTATAAATAGGCAAACATATGTATCATTGTATTCAAGCCTTTGAGGTGAAATGTCAATAACATTAAGGCTTCACCATACTACTACTACTCTCCTCCTACAATAAGTTGATTGTTAATGTGTTATCTTTTGTCCCATGTTACTAAGTACTCCAATACTAGCTCTCACACTACTTGCTACTATCATCTAACTATCAACTAAAGCCTTATACACTATCCAACTATTTTCTAAACTATCACTATTACCCTCAACTACTAACACTTTCAACATGGCTTCAGATTCATCAACTACTTCAAAACTTATGGAGGAGGAGGACTCCATCATATGTGTTTCAGAATCAACTTAAAAATATTTCGAATCTGCTAGTAGGTTGTGTGGCCTAGCTAGGATGAATGAATCAAATATATAATATGGATTTCAAGTTTCAAGAAATAAAATAATGGATTTCATATTAATTAATTAATTGCAAACGCGAATCGCCGTTGAATAATTAATTGCCCACGCGTAGCTTAAATTAATATGGTGTGGGTGGTCAACTCTCCACAATTTGGAACGGCAAATTTCATCTCAACAGACATTTAAAGGAATTAAAGCTACCTGGCATTATGCAGGGCGTCTCCGACAATCTGGAGGTCCCGAGCTAATAATAAAAATAGACCCCGAATAAAAAAAATATAATTTTTTTAAAAAAAGAACTTCTTATGTTTCAAATAGTCAATATTGAAGTTGAAATAATAACTAAAAAATTAAGAGATAACTAACAAATAAAACTAATATTTAAACGACAAATAAAATTATCAATTAAGAAACTTTTTTTTTTACATAAATTTAAAAAACATTTACAAATTGTTATGATAATGAAACAATAATAATGAAATTGTGATATGAAATCTTTTATGTTAACACCAAACCCTTCCAGCAATATTAATAATAACTAAATGAATGAATGGAACTCTTAAAATACCCTTCCTGCAATATTAATAATAACTATATGAATGAATGCACAGGTGGGATTCGAACTCACAACACACATCTCCCCTTGGGCGCGCGCTAACCGTTAGACCAATGAACATTTCATGAAAAATATTCTCCAAACAACTACTTAACCAATATTTTAAATGATGGGTTTAAACAAAAAAAAATTGAGGCCCCAATTTTTTGGAGGCCCTGATCGGTAGGTCTGGTTGCACGGGCCCAAAACCGGCCCTGGCACTATGATCTTGCTCCTTCGCAGGATTTTTTGAAATTCATTTTTTAAAGTGAGTAAGTGGGAGTATTGGTGTTAGAACCTCGATCTCTGCATATTTCATGCAATGATCTCTTATCAATTGAACTATGCTTACGGGGACTTCGCAAGATATGTTATTCTATCGTATTTTTGCTTCTTTTCTTCTCTTTGAATATATACATAAAAATAAAAGACACGTTTCATATGAACTGGTACACAAAATTGTTATTCTCTTACCATTAAATTGTTATAAATTTGCTAAAAAAAACATATTCTATTATAAATACGCAAGCATGCCAAAAATATTGTCATACCTTTAATTATTAAGAAAAATGCTAAATAGTGCACCCGGTGTACTTGTTAAGAAAATTTAATATAATAAAATTATTTTGGAGTTTGTGCAGTCAATATTTTTAAAATGGGTCGGGATCAAATGACACCAAGGTGTCAAACTTAGTAACATGACACCTCCGATAATTCTTTACCAGATAATCGTATTACAAAATCCACCGTTGGATTCAAAGCTATTATTATATAAATCATGTCTATAAATTTTAACATCAATTGGAAATAATATGATATGTTAACGAGATGCATAAAAATCAACGTCTTACAAAACTTCGTCAAAACCGTTAATTTTGATCATTCTTTTTAACCCATCAAATGGTTTCCGATTGATGTTAAATTTTATAGACATGATCTATACAATAATAGGTTTGAATCCAACGGTGGATTTTGTAATACGATTATCCGGTAAAGATTTATCGGAGGTGTCATGTTACTAAGTTTGACACCTTGGTATCATTTGATCCTGACCCTTTTAAAATATAAAAAATACAATTTCCAATACAAAATTTTTCTTTTTTCATTTCTTAACTAGTGCACCCGATGCACTAGTTAGCATGACCCAATTATTAGCATGTCCCTACATATGTATTACTAGAGAGTGGATTGTCTCCATTAAATTTACCTGCAGTGCATTTATAGCCACACAATGAAGAGAGAGAAAGTGTTATAAATATTATAAAAAGAAAATAAATAGGGGCTGATAATATTTTAGTGGTGAGATTGAGCACTGCTCTCCCTCCAGTTAATATTCACACCGGAGGGGATCCACTCTCGTATTACTAAATGATTCGGTGGTCTTTCTAAATCTGAAATTAAGATTTTGAAAGTGAAAATCATTTAAATAGGTGCTCATTAAGGATCTTGGCCCAACGTCGGGAATATATATACTCTTTTCATGCAGAGCAGTCAGGTACATTCTATTCTAATTCTTAAAATTTTTGCTTCACCTTTTATTGACTTGAACGTTGAAGCACCGACAAGTATAAAACTTTCCTCCCATTCACCGGAACAGAGAGGAGCACCACCTGACAAAGTAGACTCTGATCAAGTTAAGATCACTGGCGCCATATATGGGAATTCAAAGTTTCTGTGTCTTTTCTTGAATCAAACCTTCTTTGCACTATAATTGGCCACATGGTCCAATCACTTTTCTAACAATCCAATTTATTATAATTAATCCATCTAAATATAATTAATCAATCTAAATAAATATATTTAATTATCAAAATAAATAAATAAACATATTTATATAATCTAAAAAAGTTACATAGTATTATTATATTATTTTTTATCTCTATAAATATCTCAAATTTCTTTTTTAAGCCCTATAAAAAATTTCAACAAGTTTCGATTTCCAAATATTTTTCGTCGCTACTTTTGGTCTCTGCGTTTAAATCACACATAAGTATCATTCGAAATTTTAATTTTTTTTTCAGCGGTCATGTTTATTACATCATAAAAATCTCTCTTTCAAAAAATTAATTTCCAAATATTTTTCATGGCAACTTTTGGTGTTTGCTTTTAAAACAACTCATGTATTATACGGAATTTTGAATTTTCCCGTAATCATGTTTAGTACATTATAAAAATATTTCTTGCAAAAGGTTAATTTTCAAATGTTTTTCATCACAACTTTTGAACTTTACTTTTAAAACAACTCATATGTATCATTCAAAGTTTTGATTTTTTTTTTCTAGCAAAATCATGTTTAGTACATTATAAAAGTCTTATGCAAAAGATTCATTTTTTTAAGGGTTAAACGAGTTTTTGGTTTCTATAAATATCTCAAGTTTCTTTTTTATAATTTAATGTGGTGCAATGAATTTACTATGTGGAGCTATGTGGAGACAATATTATCATATAAGTAAGCTACCAAGTTTGGTCTGATGATTAGAGGTTAATTTAGGTAATAGGGGTGCTCAAATCCAAACCAATCCAAATAAAAACCGCAAACCGATCCAAAAAAACCGAAAACCGCAAAAAACCGAATATTTTTGGATGTGTTTGGATGTTCTTTTTGTGAAAACCGCTGGATCGGATCGGATTTTGGATTGATTTTTCAAAACCGATCCAAACCGAACCAAACCGCATATATATTTTTTAATACTTATTTAAATTTTTATTAGTATGATATATTGCATTAATATATTAATTATTGATTTTTATTTTCTCAATAATACTTATTAATTCAATTTAATGTATTTCTTTTTGCTATTTCATAGATTTCAAATATAATTGATAATTTTCATTGCAAAATATTAATTTATAACATATTATATATTGTGTTTTACATCAAATATATTATTTTACCGTGTCATTATAATATTAATATTTAATTAAAAAAAATTAATTTGTAATTTGGATATCCAAAAACCGATCCAAATTAAACCGCACAAAATTGGATCGGATTGGATCGGATTTTTTTTATTTAGTCATCCAAAACCGAACCAAACCGCAAGTAATATTAACTTTGGATCGGATGGATTTTTGCCTCAAAACCGATCCAAACCGAACCGCGAGCACCCCTATTAGGTAAAATGCACGAGATCTTGGTTCGATTCTCATTGACACCATTATAAACAAAAAATAATATCATATACTCCCTCTAGTCTCATATATAAGAAAAAGTTGACTTTTTAGATTCATTGTAAAGTTAATGTATCTAGACTATATTATTGTCTAGATACATCAATTTTACAATGAATCTAAAAAGTAAATGTTTTCTTATATATAAGATCGGAGGGAGTAAGTTGGATCACATTACATAAATATATAAATATTAACTAAAAATAAAATAGGCAAGTGGATCCGTGCCTGCGTAGGCAAGTGGATCCGTGCCTGCGAACCTCTATATGAAAAGTAGATAATAATAACAATTATATTAGTTGAACTCTATCTTATTTAGAAGTTAAACTTTATCTTTTATTAGAGATAAGGAGTACAAAAACATAATCAGCTGATACCAATTAAGGTGTAGTTCTTCTTAATTAAACTTCTCCCTCCATTTAGTGGTTGGCCTTTTGATGTTTGAATGATTTAAGCTCATGAAGAAGTTGTTTCAAGTTTGTATGAGAAGATCCACCAACCTTGATTGTTTTCTTTGCAGCATTACTAAACTCATTAACTCTTTTCCTTATTTCTAAACACTCTTCTCCACCACCCATCAATAAAGAAATAGCTTTTCCTATATCCCCCTTCTTCACAACATTATCCTCACCAACCTCATTCCATTCTTTCCATTCTTTTGCTCCAACAGGCACCCCTATCTTAAGCACATCAACCAACAACTTTTCATTGTAAAATTGTTCTGCAAATAAAGGCCAAGTAACCATTGGCAAACCTGCATAAACACTTTCCAAAGTTGTATTCCACCCACAATGTGTCACAACAGCTCCAATAGCAGAATGCTCCAATATAACAAGTTGTGGTGCCCAACCCCATATCAAATAACCCTTATTGCTTTCTTTCACTCTCTTCTCAAATTCCTCCAATATAGTACTATTTTCTTTATCTTCTTCTTCAGTTGTTTTCCTAACCACCCAAATGAAATCATAGCCAGAATCTTCAAGTGCATGAGCTATTTCAATATGTTGAGAAATAGGAAACTTGTTCATGATACCAAAACTCACATAAACAACGGAATTATCTTTCTTAGAATCAAGCCACTTTAACACCCCATTTTCTTTTTCTTCCTTAGAATCATGCCCTCTATTAGCTTTATCAAAATCATCTTGGTTCACCCAAATTGAAACTGGTCCCAAACTCCAACTCCTTGTTCCCGTAACTCTCTGGTAATGCTCCTCATAAGTACCTTCCAGCTCGTAAAAGCTGCGAAAAAGTGATCCATAGCTCTTTTTATCTGCATCTTTAATCATTTTCATCCAATAGCCAAATTCATTATTTGGTTCTTTAACCCAATCAGATAGTTGCAAACGTGTCATCTCCACTTTATGAGGCAATCCAGGAAGCAAAAAAGTTTCATGATCAGAACCAACATTAACATGTGGAGCAAATTGTTCTATAGAATTTCTTGCTGCATGAGAAAAGTAACTCCCACCAGTACAATTAAGTCTTGGAATACCCAATTCAGCAGCAATATCAACACTCCAAGGATAAAACATATCAGTGACTATGAAATCAGGTTTCATGTCACGAATAAGTTGTTGGAAATTATCTTTAAGAAGGAAAAATCCTTCATAGACGATTTTGGAACTCATGTCTTGAGGAGTGTCGGCATCGACACATTCCAGTCCATGTGGTATACCAGGTATTTCTGGAAACTTAACGAGATGGGTTTGTATGGCGCGACCGCGGCTTGAATCACGGTCGATTGAGGTTTGGAAAAGGGTGGCATTTGCTGGTGTGGTGATTATGGTGACATCAACATTGTGCATGGCAAAGAGCCTTGCCATGCCAACTACGAAAAGGAGGTGACTTTTTGATATAAAAGGAAGAAAAATAGCTTTCAACATTGTTTCAGATTCAACTACTCCAAAACTAATGGAGGATGAAGACTCCATAGTGTGTTTCAGATTGAACTTAACTTTCTCCAACCTGCTAAATACTACTTAAGGTTGTGTAGTCTAGTATTTACTGCTTAGTACGTTATCTTTCCATGCTGCTTAAATATATATAATGGATTTTAAGTTGTCAAAAAATAAAATAATAGATTTCTAATTAATCAATTAATTGCCAACGAGCTAACGTGGTTGAATAATTTACAAATTACTACCACCAGTCCTATATATAAGAAACATTTCACCTTTTAGATTAATTGTAAACTTAATGCATTTAGATTATTATATTACTGTCTATAGATATCAATTTTACAACGAATCTAATAAGTCAACTTTTTCTTATATATAGGACCGGAGGAAGTACAAGAGATATAAATAAATCCAAACTAGCATTTCACGGGAGCTGAATTACCTGCAGTAGCAGGAGCATGCATTATTATTAATGAGAAGAGAAAAACGTGGGCTAGAAAGGCAAGGCAAGCAAGGACGGTACCCAAAATTATTACTGACACACAAAAGAAAATTATTAAAGCGACCTGGCACTTGAAAGCTATTGCTTCTACCAATTAATTATGATCCTGCTCCTTTGCATGGTAGGGTAATTAAGTCTCTTTTTTTTAGAATCAATTTCAATGTGTTGCTGATACTCAGATTCGATCCTCTCTAGTGTCAATTTGGATGGACTAATTTGGATGGACAAATTTGGAAGGACTAATTTCAATGTGTTTCTCTGATTATTTTCAGTTCAATTGATATCTGCAGCTTGTAAGGTTTAAGGTTTGCCTCCACTTGGTCTATGCAGATTCAATATATGTATCAGTCATCGTGATTGATTTCAGACTGTTTGTCTCGAAAGAGTCGTTATTACTTGATGTATGTAGACCCGTTTTCGAATTGATGGTCGTTCATTTGCCTAACTTTAATTAGGATGATTTTTTTAGTGATCATTTAGATGACATAATTTTAGATTCCCTTAGTTTTTTCCTTTGAGAGTTAGGTTTGGCCCCCCTCTTGTACATATTATATCACTTTTTTAATATATATTTATATTTATGAGTGTGAGACATAGGATTTTGATGTTTCTTGGATGACAAAGTCTAAGCTTCACATTGAAGTTTAATGTACTCTTAATTCAACAAAAAAAAATATTATGCTGTTTTGATATACCTTCAAAAAATTATGTATGATTTTTTTTTAAGCAAAAAATATGCATGATTTTTTTAAACAAAAAATATGCATGATTCTATAAACAGTTTTTAACTTATTAATTATTATCTCAATAAACTTTGAAGATCGTAAGTTACAAGCAAGTGCTTAATTAAATCCTTTTCGAAAAAGTGAATTGTTTATCAAATTGAACCTCATTTTTTTTGTTAGCAATAGAGCTAGAAATTTTGACTAGAGGGAGCACCTTATACATAATTTTGCAGCATTAAATATAAATGTGCATATATATATATATATATATATATATATATATATATATATATATATGGGCGGATCTACTGCCCGGCAAGCCCGGGTATTTGCCCGGACTCCGGTAAAAAACTTTGGTATTTTAGGGGTTAGTTTTGGGCAAAATTGAGATTTTTAAAGATTAATTTTGGACAAAACTGAGTTTTTCTTTTCTTTTCAAAATTGAGATTTTTAGTACAAAATAGAGATTTTTGTTTAAAACTAAGAGTTTACCCGAGCTTTATAAATTTTCTGACTCCGCCATTACTCAAATTTGAATTCGTTAAAGCGTTATTGAGCGGTGTAACATTACTCAAATGTTACACCAGTGTAATTTGATCCCTCCCCATATATATTACATTTCAATTTTAGAGCATAAATATACATTATAAATGTTCTCTACCAAGATAAGGTCATGCTAACTAGTGTCCTGGAACACTAGTTAAGCATACAAAAAATATAACTTACATTGAAAACAACACTTTTTATATTTTACAAACATTGACTACTCAAGATTCAATACAATTTGTTATATTGGATTTACTTAACTAGCGTCTCTAAAACACTAATTAACATTTCTCGTAAAATAAAAAACTATAATTAAAACTATGTTTAAATCATAGACTAGAAAATAATCAAACAACTTCAAAGCACACTACACACACCTTAAATACAAAGAGAGAGTCTACTGTCATGAGTTGCTAGAGAAAACAAAATTATCACCCAACACAGGAGCCCACAATACAATAAACTGTACCTCTTACACCCAATGTCATATTCTCTCTATATAAAAAAATTTCCTAAAAAAATTGTGCAGGCATGTGCCCACACTCTCTCCTATGTGCCTCCGTCCCTGGCAATAAATTCACCCTAAAATTTGTCATGCTTAATTTTATTTTGCAAGTGCACACAAAAATAGTACAATTTAAGCTATCACTACATACTAATTTCAAATGTGTGCCCTACTTTGGAAATCTGAATGAAATAACTTGACTTGTTTGTAGATTTTTTGGTGAAGAATTCTTAAAAAGATTCAGAGGAAAGAGTATCTTATTTGTAGGAGACTCCTTGAGTTTGAATCAATGGCAATCACTCACTTGCATGATGGACAAGGCTTATGTGACTTTTGGGCGGGAAAGGCAGCCTGCCTTTGGCTCATCTACACCCATATTGGATTAATCAAGTGCTCTAGATCAGGCCACATGTCACTTTTTTTAATAAAAAAAAATTCCTTAGAAAATTAAAAAAAAAAAATCTGAATGTATATTGTTATTTGTTGATACAAACTCACCGCGACAAAATATCCCTGACCCATTCACAGCAACCAATTTACCTCCGCTCTTCTCCCTGTCGGCCGGTTTTCAAAGCACCATCGCTGACGGCTGATGTTGCTCTCTGTATTTAGTTGTTCATAAAAGAAAGAGAATATTGCTAATAAGATACTAACAAATTACATTAAGCTAAAATAACTAACTCTTTTCATTCATTTTGTTTGTCTCATTACATTCATTCATGTCTTTATTTATAGGCTTGGTTGATTCTAATAAACTAAACAATGACTCATCAATTCAATTTATCTAGATTCTTCTCAAATATGAATAATCACCCACAATTAACTAATGCATTATGGGCCTATTTTAATCTCTAAGACTTGTATTCATTCATTACACTCTCGCATTCAGAGAAAGTCAATCACACTTCTCAGCAAAATTTAAATATGCATAACAGAACATATCTAATGCCAATTTGATTCTACTTGTTGAAACATCAACACTTTGCTGCACGAATTGACAGCACAATAACAAAGAAAAAGAGCCAAAGAGATCAAACACAAATTCGAAGATTTTAACAAACGAAGCACAATAATAACAATTTTTACTTTGTGAATGTCAACAGCGGCGTTCTGAACACTGATGGAGCCAGCGGAAGCGAACACGACCGTGGCGGCGAGTAGAACGGTATCAGAGAGAGGACAACAACGGAAGTGTTCAGTCACTAGAGAATGGGTTGGGAAAGAATGAAAGAAATGGATGTTTCAAGTTTCAGCAATGTGCAACTCGCTGCATTCTGGTCCCTTACTGCGGAGAAACTACTAAATAAGTTTCTGCTCTTAAATTTGGCAGTTAACTCAACAAAAAAATTGACATGACATTTTTTTGGACACACTTTAGCTTGTTGAGTTGTCACGAGAGACGGAGAAACAACCATTTTGGTCCCTGAATGTGCAACTCCCTATCATTATGATCTCTAATTCAAGAAAAAATACCAAATAGTTCTTGACCCTACAATTCATTAATCACTTTGGTCTCTAACGTTAAAAATGGTCGTTAACTTTATAAACAAGCTGCTATGACATTTTTTAAAGACACATAACACGTAGAGTTACACATTTGTGGGATAAGTGGATCGTATGATGTGGCCATGAACTAAAAGTGCAATACTTTTTTTCTTTAATTCATTTCTTTATCTTACTCTCATTCTTCTTCATACATTTCTTTTTTTATTGCATCATCACATATGACATTTCTTTTTTTATTTTAGAACTCAATATTTGGCTCGAAGATCAAATAATTGGAGGGATCCAATCCCATCGTCCATATAAATTAGTCCACGAATATTAATATAAAAAAAAAATCAAACTTAAAACCTTAAAAAGAACACACTCTAATATTCTAAACTAATATTTCACAAATTCATATGAAAAATATTCACAAACTTCTATGTGAAAAGCCGATAAAAGCAACAATTATAGTATTAGTTAAACTTTATCTTTTATTAGGGATAAGACAAAAACATAATCAGCTCATACAATTAAGTTGTAGTTCTCCTTAATTAAACTTGTCCCTCCATTTTGTGGTTGGCTTTTTGATGTTTGAATAACTTAAGCTCATGAAGAAGTTGTTTCAAGTTTGTATGAGAAGACCCACCAACCTTAATTGTTTTCTTTGCAGCATCACTAAACTCATTAACACTGTTCCTTATTTCTAAACACTCTTTTCCACCACCCATCAATAAAGCAATAGCTTTTCCTATATCCCCCTTCTTCACAACATTATCCTCACCAACCTCATTCCATTCTTTCCATTCTTTTGCTCCAACAGGCACCCCTATCTTAAGCACATCAACCAACAACTTTTCATTGTAAAATTGTTCTGCAAATAAAGGCCAAGTAACCATTGGCAAACCTGCATAAACACTTTCCAAAGTTGTATTCCACCCACAATGTGTCACAACAGCTCCAATAGCAGAATGCTCCAATATAACAAGTTGTGGTGCCCAACCCCATATCAAATAACCCTTATTGCTTTCCTTCACTCTCTTCTCAAATTCCTCCAATATAGTACCATTTTCTTTATCTTCTTCTTCAGTTGTTTTCCTAACCACCCAAATGAAATCATAGCCAGAATCTTCAAGTGCATGAGCTATTTCAATATGTTGAGAAATAGAAAACTTGTTCATGCTACCAAAACTCAGATAAACAACGGAATTATCTTTCTTAGAATCAAGCCACTTTAACACCCCATTTTCTTCTTTTTCTTCCTTAGAATCATGCCCTCTATTAGCTTTATCAAAATCATCTTGGTTCACCCAAATTGAAACTGGTCCCAAACTCCAACTCCTTGTTCCCGTAACTCTCTGGTAATGCTCCTCATAAGTACCTTCCAGCTCGTAAAAGCTGCGAAAAAGTGATCCATAGCTCTTTTTATCTGCATCTTTAATCATTTTCATCCAATAGCCAAATTCATTATTTGGTTCTTTAACCCAATCAGATAGTTGCAAACGTGTCATCTCCACTTTATGAGGCAATCCAGGAAGCAAAAAAGTTTCATGATCAGAACCAACATTAACATGTGGAGCAAATTGTTCTATAGAATTTCTTGCTGCATGAGAAAAGTAACTCCCACCAGTACAATTAAGTCTTGGAATACCCAATTCAGCAGCAATATCAACACTCCAAGGATAAAACATATCAGTGACTATGAAATCAGGTTTCATTTCACGAATAAGTTGTTGGAAATTATCTTTAAGAAGGAAAAGTCCTTGTATTAAAAGTCCTTGATAATCTTGATGAGTGTCTACATCGATAATTTCTAGTCCATGTGGTAAACCAGGTATTTGTGGAAACTTAACAAGGTGGGTTCGTATGGCACGACCGCGGCTTGAATCACGGTCAATTGAGGTTTGGAAAAGGGTGGCATTTGCTGGTGTGGTGATTATGGTGACATCAACATTGTGCATGGCAAAGAGCCTTGCCATGTCTACTACAAAAAGGAGGTGACTTTTTGATATAAAAGGAAGAAAAATAGCTTTCAACATAGTTTCAGATTCAACTACTTGAAAACTAAAGGAGGAGGAGGACTCCATAGTGTGTTTCAGATTCAACTTATGTTTTCAATATCAGCTAAAGGTAGTTTGTGTGGCGTAGTATGAATGAATGAATCATATCCTCTCACTCTGTTTTAATTTATAGGCAAACACCGTCCCAATAAAAAAAGAAAAGGATTTCATGTTGTCAAAAAATAAAATAATGGATTTGCCAACGAGTAACGTGGTTGAATAATTTAGTAAATTAAATTTACAATAGATATAAAATAATGGATTTCATGTTTTAACTTATGCAAGTTTTTATATATTTGTGGCTTAATTATTGTCCCTTAATTTTAAAATGTTTCAAGTTAGTCTTTTTTTTGGTCAAAAATTAATTTCGGTTTAAATATTTTATTTAGCTAATAAATTTGCATACGTTGCTAATTTAGGAGGGCGTCATGTGGAAACTTTAGACGAAATTAACTTAAAATTTAATAAAAAGTTGGAAAAAATTAATACAAAATTTAATAAAAATGTAATCAAGGAAATAAGGGACAAATTGAAACTTCTAAAACATAGATGATCAATTGTCAAAAAAGAAAAAACATAGATGATCACTTTGAAATTTAAAATAAAGATAAGAGATCAATTATGTAATTAAGTCTCTATTTTTATAAGTTTTTCAAGGTTGTTTTCAGAAAACAACTTCAAAAAATAAAATTTTGGTTTAATTAAATATTTGATCTCTTATATTTTTTTATGTTTTAATTTGACCCACTTAATTTAAAAAGTTTCAAATTAGTTCTTTTAATTAAATTTCAATTTAAATTATTTAATTATACTATCTGGTAGTTAATTGTCCACGCGTAGTGTAACAAAAACAAATGGGAACGACAAATTATTAATGAGAAGAGAAACGTTGGCAAGAAAGGTAAGGTCAGCATGTGCGGCACCTAAATTGAAGATTTCTCTTTCGGTTTCCTATATTTTTTTTCAGCCCTTGGATTTTCTGTTTGCCTTTCAACAAAAAATTCGATTTCTATAAACCAAAATTTATTTTGCCTTAAAATACAATTTTGGTTTTTAGAAACCGAATTTTTTCTGAAATTTGAACTAAAATAATTTCAATTTCTGCGAACCGAGTTTTTTATCAAGGGTAAAATTGGATTTTTGAAGGGTATAAAAGAAATGCTGGACCGGAAGAGAAATATTAATGAGAAGAGAAACGTAGGCAACCCCAAATTTAAAGCGACCTGGCACTATGAAAGCTATTGCTACCGCCAATTAACCGATGAAAATGCTAAACGGATCAATTTCAATGTGCTGCTGGTCCAGATAAGATACTCCCTCCGTCCCAAAATAAGTGACCCAATTTTGACTTTGAATACTATTCATATGACATGCTTTGACTTTATTTTTCTACTAATATATACATAAAAATATTAGCATATGAGATCTTGTTTGATTTGTCTCGACAAGTATTTTCAAAATATATAATTTTTAGAATTTTTAATATTAGGGAATTAAAGATATTGATGATCAAAGTCGTGTATTGGCAAACGTAACTACAGTCAAACAGGTCAGTTATTTTGGGACGGAGGGAGTAACCTCTATCTATCTTAAAAAGGTGTTGACTAAAAAATAATAACAGAGAGGTTGTTTGCAAAGGAAAAGGGTAGATTATTTGAGAATTTTTTTTTTTGGGTACAAGAAGTTATTTTATATTTTAAACACTTAATTTTCTTTTTCTGGATAAAATGTAAGAAGATAATTAAAAAGTCAAATGTGTGTCGTTTATAATTTAGGATCATGCTAACTAGTGCCCCGGGGCACTAGTTAAGAATACAAAAGTAGTAATTTTTACATTGAAAACAACAATTATCTTACTTTTCAAACATTGATTGCACGCACTTTAATGTATTATTACTATTTGAAGTATCCTTAACTAGTGCCCGGGGGCACTAGTTAGCATTTTCCTATAATTTATGTCAAATACATGAGTTTTTTAATTTCAACTCAAATTTATGTGGTTTACAATACATCTGAGTTTTTTAATGTCAACTCAAATACATTTAATTTTTTAATTTCAATTTTTCTTCTTTTTTTTTTTGTATAAAAGAGGGACAAAGGCGTTAGAAGTCCTAGCTCAACAGAAAAATGCCGAAATTGCTAGGTCGGACGTCATGACCCGGGTTCGAACCCGGGACCTCACAGTTGTGTGTGAGTTTAATTTCAGTGGATTACTATTTCATCTAAGACCAAAAAAAAGAGGGACAAAGGCCAATATTGTAAACACCATAATATATTTGCTTGTTGTTTGGTTATTGTCTGTATAGTCGGTCCGTGGTTGATGTTCTTGATCTTTGTTTTTGTTATTATTTTTGGTCCTATTGAGATTTGCAAGTTTCAAGGTTTGAAGTTCAATTCGCCTCCATTATGCCAGTGCTGATTCAATATATGTATTCGTCTTTGCGATTAATTTTAGATTGTTTGCCTCAAAAGAGTCATTATTACCTGTTGCAGAGAAATGATGGTATGTGGACCCATAATTATGTTAACAGTCAATTTGTTCGCCTAACTTTCGTTCAGGATGATTTTTTAAGGGATCATTTAAATTATCTAATTTTTTATTCCCTTGTTTTCTTAATTGAGGGTTAGGTTTGCCCCCCTCCCTCTCGTACATATTTTTCCACTTTTTAAAAATATATATATATATATATTTATGAGTAGAAAAATTCGAAATACAACTTTAGTTTCTAGAAACCGAATTTTTTCTGAAATTTGAACTAGAAAAATTTCGGTTTCTGCGAACTGAATTTTTTATCAAGCGTAAAATCGGATTTTTGGGGGGTGTAAAAAAAATGTGGGGGGCTGGAAGAGAAACCTTACACCCCCTCAAACCATGCAGTCCACTACTCACACACAAACCGGCCCCAATCAAATCTAACCCATACACAATCAAATCACACCCTGCAAAATAATCTTCACCCATCACCAGGAGTTAACATAAAATAAAAAAAATGAAAATATAAAACATTTTTACAATATAACTATATTTTAAAAAATAAAAATAGATAATATTTTTACAAAAGAGCAATATCATAGTAAGCGCAAATGAAGAAAAAAGGAAGAGTTATGTAGCGAAAATGGATGTTGCTAGCAATTCCTTCAAAACAAAGCAACACCAAAGGACCACCCCAATTGAATATAATTAAAGAAAAATGAGTTAATTTTAAAATATTTTTATTTCTCATTAATTTTATTCATGTGCTCATCCAAATATTTTTTTATTTGAAGTTGTGTCGCACTTAATAGAGTTAGTTGTGAAACCGTCAAACTGAAACACTTTGGTAAATTTTGATAAATAAGAGACTATTTTAAATTGGTTAAAAAATTGATTACTTTAAATTATACACAAGAAAAAGATACATCAAAAAATAAACTAAAGATATATACTTTAAAAAATATATACTCTCTTTATTTTAAAATATAAGCAAAAATTAATTAAAATAAAAAAATAGTTAAAAAAGTTTCAATTTGGGTCTAGTATATTTTAATTGAGTCTAACCCATTATACTAGACTCAATTGAGAGAGTTATTTTTATTTTAATATATACTCTCTGTACTTTTGGTCCCTTACGTTTATTTTAGGTTTGAATCAGGTCTCTTACGTTTTAAAAGTTTCAATTTGGTCCCTCACGTTATCAACATTTGCATTAGTTAGTCCTTTCCGTCAAATTTTCCACTAAATCCGTTTGATCCTTACATGTGACTGACCGTTTGGACACATGGACACTATTTTGGACATGTTCGGTGCCATTTGGGATGCTAACTAAGTAAAAAGAAATAATTAAAAATAATATATATTACTTATAATAATGGAATTGGTCCCAAAAAATGTTCAAAATAGTGCCAACGTGTCCAAAATAACGTCCACATGTCCAAACCGTCAGCCACGTGTAAAAATCAAACGAATTTAGTGAAATATTTGACGTAATGGACTAACTAATGCAAAAGTTGATAACGTGAGGGACCAAATTGAAACTTTTAAAACGTAAGGGACCTAATTCAAACCTAAAATAAACGTAAGGGACCAAAAGTACAGTTTAGCCTATAAAATTCAAATATATTAAAATTCAAATATACACTATCTTCTTTCAATACTTACAATTTCAACTGAAAATCAAAATAAATCAAAATAATAATGGTGGCGAAATACGTGTCTAAAAATTCTTGAATGTGATAATGGTGGAATATATTTTCATTTCTCTTGTTCTTATTTTTTCTCTCAAAATGGTAAAGTCAAGCGAAAAATACGGTTGATTAATAACATTATTTGAACTTAATTAATTCGTGCATTCCTACCTCCTTCATTTTGGCATTATGATCTAAAAGTAGTCACCTATACTTCAAACATTTGATCCAATTTAGTCTAAAAAAAAGAAAAAAATTTACCCAATAAATAAATTAAATTCCGGTCACCTCTCTACAAAGTTATACATAAAAACCCGTCATACTCTCATCTACGTGTTTTTGGTTGTCTATGCTTTCCTTTTTTCTCTCAAGTATCATCTACAAACTTCAACCTCGCTCCACACCACGTGTCTTTCTTGGATATCTGTAAAACCATCGTGGTTATAAGTGTTTCGATATGACAACGAACAAAATTATTAATTTTCATCGTGTCTTGTTTGATGAGTCTACTTTCCCTTATGCAAAGCTACACACCTAGGGGTGGGCATGATTTGGTTCTGGAGAAAAACCAAACCGAACTGAACCAAACTGTTTTTAAATTTCATAATAACCGAACTGAACTGTTTGTCTTTTGAACTGAACCAAACTGTTTAAGTTGTTCGGTTTTATGGTTTTAAACCAAATCATAACCAACTTTTCACTAAATTAAACCAAATATTTTTTATGGTTTTAAGGATATGTTTAAATTTATTTCTCTTTAATTTTATTCATCTGCTCATCCAAATATTTTTTATTTGAAATTGTATCGCACTTAATAGAGTTAGTAGCGAAACCGTCAAACTGAATCACTTTGGTGAATTTTTGTAAGATAAGAGACTATTTTAAATTGGTTAAAAAATGACTACATTAAATTAAACACAAGAAAAATATATGTCAAAAAAAAAAACTGAAGATACTTTAAAAAATATACTCTCTTCATTTTCAATTATAAGCAAAAATTGATTAATAAATATTGATGTATTTAATATAAAATTTAAATCAAATATATTAACTCTTGGTGACTCATTTTTTATTATACTTTTTTTTTTGTATTCATTTTTTATTATACTTTAACATAGAAAGAGTATTAACTTATTTTATTTTCAAAAATGTTATTAATTTTTTTTTGTTTTTTTAATATCTTTTATATATCTCAAATTTTGTGTTGTGAGTAATATAAAAACAGTTCTATATGTTGTCGTATTTTATTATTTTGATTTCGTTGCATTTTATTGTATTTTGTCTCTTTCTTTTGAATTATTTGTTGTGATTTTTCTTTGTTTTATTTCATAAATTATAATTATAATTATTATATTTATGGATCTGAGTTGTACCTCTTGTACTTTTGAATTATTGTACCTCTTATCTCTTTTTATGTATTTATCTATACATAGTTTTACTTTTTATTATATGGTCATGTTAATATGTACATTTTTTTTTTTGGTTTTCACCACCAGTTTAATCTGGTTCGGGGGTCAGTTCTGACATCAAGTGGTTCCAGTCCCCTCCCGATCGCAGTTGCGGGGGATCGAACCGTGGTCCTCCCTACCAAGTTCAGCGCCAATCACCACTGAACCAACTAACGATTGGTGTTAATATGTACATTTATCTATACATATTTTACTTTTTATTGTATTTATTTACCATACTAATTGAGCTAAGTTCATAGAACACATTCTTCTTTATTATAACATCTCTTAATGTATTTCCCACTTTCTAATTTCTTTTTACAAATATATTCCTCAAATTTTTAACTTTTTTTTCTTCTTCTCTCAAACGCATCTGAAATGTATCTGTCAAATCATTATCATCGATCCTTTTGAATCAACACATACCACTTTAGAAAACACAATAGACTAATAAGACAATAAATTAATGTCAAACTCAAACTAATAATTGGACTAATATGATTTGTTATTGATTGATAATATAAAATTATTTTACACAGTCGATGTATATTATTTTTTCTCTTAGTTATACGTGAAAATAGTATATACACAGACAGTGTAAACTAATTTTACATTGTTATTCAATAGCAACCGTATATTCCGTCAAATTATCCTATTACATTACAAATTCAATTGCATAACATGGAGAAATACTTTATTTCTATTAGATATTAATGTAAAATTAATTTACATTGATATTAGAAAACGATGATAGTATCAAAGATAGGGTCAAAAGAAGGAACAAGTACGTGGTAGAGTCCAAAATGATACGTCGTAATCTTGGTAAGATGATATAGCTGGCAATGGCATAGTAGTAATATGGTGGCAGTAGTCAACTAGTCAACTATCATTCATGCTTTTGCAATAATTTAATGCTGCATGCATTGCATTCTCTCATTGGAGTTTCAGTCTTTACGTAGTACGTATGAATAGACTCCCATGTTTTTTTTATTCTTTTTCCTACTCAAATAGACTCCCTCCCATATATTCCACGTTAAAAACCATTTTGAATATAGTGTTTTTTGATTGATTAGAAAATGAGAAACTGGATAGGACACTTGTATTGTGTTTGATTTTAAAATTATTTATAAGATTGAATAAATTGAGGATTAAATAATTGGACAAAAATGAAAATTGTTAATTATGCTTTACTAAATCATAGGATAAATTATTTTTTTTATCCGCACAAATTCTTTAAAATACAAAAATAATTTTTTTTCATGATCATCGAAGAAGACAAAAGGTATTCGATGACTTAAACTTTTATTTTGTGTTATTATTTTGTCATGCATTGTTCTGTTCGGTGTATTTATGTTTTGCAAATTAAACAAATTCATAATATTTTACTAAAAAAATTTGAACAAAATTATAATCATGAAGATGGTCTATAAGTATAACTTGCCAAATTTAATGGGAATGAAATGAACGATAAATTTATAAATTTGGAGAGAAGGGTCCATCTTAGAGTGATCTTATTTTCATTTTCTGCCCCACATACTGCATCTAGTCACTTTGCATGTCTGGACTATTTTCGTGTGTCCCCACACGCTCATCTCTTTTTTCTTTTATTACCAAAACAAATTTAACAACACGTTCATTTATAAATCTAAATCATAGATATAATATATGTACAGTATTGATGATGCATCTGTTGGGAGTTATACGTACATGTCTTAATTACTACTACCTTATCAAGATTAGCTAGGTTATGAACACACAAAATGAAGGAATTGAGAAAAAAACAGAAATATATGAAAAGAAATTATATAAATAAAATTAGAGACTATTATAGATAATTTTTCAAAAAAATAAAAGGCTAAACTATATATTTGGTCCTTTATGTTTATTTTAAGTTTCAATTTGGTCCCTTACGTTTAAAAAGTTTTAATTAGTTAGTCTCTTCCGTCAGATTCCACTGTTCCACTATTTCAATTGGACACGTATAAAAGAGAAATATGAAGAAACTCAACCATAGGTTAATTACTCAACTTCCGCCAGAAAACTTCCTACATATAGGATCATAAATAATAAATAAATAATATTAACTATTAAGACATGTTTAACATAACTAAAAAAATATTTATTATTTATTGTTTGTTTTATAAGTACAATTTAGTTGATAGTGGTATGACATTGATTTACGGGTTTATATTCGAATTGAAAAAAAAAAACTCCAAACACAAGATTTGTGATTCAAACATTAGTAAACTACTTGATAAAAATTGTCTATTTTATATATTTACTGTTTGAAAAATTAAGAGAATTGAAAGTGAATTTGCAAGCCTATGGACAAACAATGGAGAAATATTTAGTATACAAGATAATGATGAAGGTAAGACTCTTGTCAACCCTCTAGATGGAATTGGAAATCCAGCTTGAGTCAAATGTTTTATTAGAATGGGTTAATACCTTTTACCCAAAACTAAATTCTTAATATAGGCAGGGGCAGTCTAGATTCGATAAATTGGTGTGGCTAAAAAAATACGTTCATAATTAAATTTTATAGCTGAAAAAAAAAAATTCATGCTTGTAAATTAGTCGAAGAAATAGTTATGTCTCTAGAAAGTACGAGAAAAAATAACAAAGAACAAATAAATTAAATTTGTAGTTGTAGGGTTTAGAGGAGAAAAGAAAGTAGAGGAATCAAACCAATATAGAAAAGAAAAACGAGACTCAGAGAGAGGAGGAGGTGGGAAAAATATAAATTCAATTTGGAAATTGATCATAGATCATTTACATTCAAATAATATTACATTTTCAATAACGTCTAAAATAATTTAATATGTTATCGAGATCCATTAAAATTGACGGTATTCAATAAAAATTTATAAACCTTAATGTTGGTGACTTTCAATAACATATCAAATGATTTTAAATTTTTATAAAATTTTACATAAAATATCTAATATGATATAAATTTAACAGTAAATATTTTACTCGTTAAAATGTGGCCGGTACAATTTAATTTTTATAATATATATGTATGTGTGTGTGTGTTGACCACTCTATTAAAAAAAAATCTGACCAACAACAATTATTTTTTATTTGTCAGCGAGAACCGAACTCATGAGAGCCTTGTAACATGAGCACGCCTTAACCACTGGGGCAGAATCATTTGTGACATAATTTGACGGTTATAAGTATATATATGATATTAAATAACAAAAATATGTATATATATCTATCAAAAATTGAAAATTCTGATGTGACTATAATCACATTGTGCCTCTAAGTAGGTCCACCCTTGAATATAGGTGAAAAGTAATGAGACTAATAAGAAAAACATTTAGTGTTGTTATACAAATCTCGTTGGAATTCATGGATTATTGTTTCACAATGATCGAATGATCAACTAGTTATGAGTTGATCACAAAATTTGTTCCTCCGTGTTGTAGTGGAAATTTTCTCTTCCCATCCCCCGTGACTCTTTTTCTCCCCCGGATTTCCATTTTTGCCCTTAGTTTTAAACTTCGGAATGCGTTTTCCGAAGTTTTTTTTGCCTTGAAAATGAACTTCGGAATGTATTTTCCGAAATTTTGATAAATTTGAACTAGAAAAACTTCGGAAAACACGTTCCGAAGTTTTTGTACAGGGGTAAAATTGGAATATTGGGGGGTTAAAAAGAGTCATGGGGGGTGGGATGAGAAAATTTCGTTGTAGTGCGGAGCACTATAATGCTTATAACTTCAGGGCCGGAGATCCATATGAAATGGGCCAATGTCCAATCTAAATAATATTTATTTTTGTCACCCTACCAATTACTCACGCGTCCTACATCTAATTTCTCATTTTATCCTTTCACTATTTAAGTAGCGGAACTTGTAAGAATAAGTAATTTTTGAAAAAATACTCTACATGAAAATGAGGAAAAAAAACACTCTACATGAAAAATTCTCATTTTTATATCATCTGCTATTTAAGTAGCGGATGTTATAAAAATGAGAATTTTGAAAGAAAAAAAAAACCCTCCTAACATGAAATTTTTAAGATTTTAAACGCAGATTCCGCTACTTAAGTAGTAGACAGGGCTATTTTGAAAATTTTGTAGGGCGCACAAATAAAGGTGCAGAATGGCAAAAGTAATTTTCATCGTGCTGATCTAGAGAATAGATCATTCTCATAGACCAAGTAAGCTATAGTATATCGTCATTTTATCATTTTAAATAATTAAGCATAAAAAAAAAAAAATAAAAGAAAAAGTTAATATTGAGAAGATAAAATTTTACATCTTTACAGTATTGATTGCACAAAATGAAATTTCATATTACTGTAATATGTTTAAGTGGTGTCTCAGAGACATTGCTCAACATTTCTCAAATAAAATATAGTTTGTATTTATTATTTCCTTTTTCCGACCGCTTATCACTTCTTGCATCGTCGTGCAGTGTGAGTTGTGGTAGGCAGGACACACTAATTAAACGAGCCATTTGACTGGTTTACTTTGATCATGTCCAAATGACTGAATTACTGTTGTAAAGTTATCATGAATCAATAAAAAGATTGTCAACCAATATAAAAAAATAAAAACATTTTCAACATCATATGTTTTCTCTTCTCGTAAAAATAAATTGGAATACACTATTAGTTTATTGGTATAAAACATATTGACCCTATTAAAATACAACTCTTATTGTCTGTAAAATTTATTTAAATGAAAATATCAATATCGTTAGATTGAATATTTTTATTCTAATTTGAATTTGATTTAAAATTGATTTGTGAGTTTCAGTATGATTTAAATTCCACCGTTTGTCTATAAGTTCTAGCTCAACTGGCAAAAATGCCGAAATTGTTAGGCCGGACATCGTGACCCGGGTTCGAACTCGGAACCTCACAATTGTATGTGAGTTTAATTTCAGTGGATTACCACTTCATCTAAGATAAAAAAAAAAAATCCACCATTCATATGAATTAGTCCACTAACACCAAAAGAGACCAAACTTGAGATTTTAAGAAAAATACACTCTAATGTCTCAATCAAATACTACTAAGACTCTGTTTGGTAAAAAATAGCGGATAGCTGATAAGCTAGCTTATAGCGGATGAGCTTATAGCGGATAACTTATAAGTTAGCTTTAAGCTTATAGCGGATAAGCTAGCTGATTGAATTTATAGTGTTTGGTAAAATTAGTTGTTGGACTAGCTTATAAGTATGAAATGACATAAAAAAGATATGTTTAATTAATATTTAATTTTTTTCAAGTAAGATGATAGGGGTAAAATTGGAAGAAAAGATAATAAGCTATAAGATCATAAGCTACTTGAAATAGCATTTGAAAAATAAGCTATAAGCTAGTAAAATAAATTATAAGCTCTTTTCTAAAAATTGTTACCAAACAGAGCTTTTAGCTTATAAGCTAATTAAAAACTATAAGTTATAAGCTAGCTTATTTGGTTTACCAAACATAGCGTAAGCATCTAAGCCAACAGAAGTGAATTTCACATTATCACTATGTGTTCCATGGTGTGATTGGGTATCTATCCTTCAAAGATTTTCTATTAAAATATTACGTAACATTTTGATGGAATAATATGAATTACTCTAATGTTTAAACCTGACAAATCCAACCTAAAGTAATAAGTTACCAATAATTATTTAATGAGTTTCCATTCAATCCATCTACAATAATTGATTTGCATTCTCATATAAGAGTTACACAAAAAAATCTACCTACACTACTATTCTGTTTGTTGGTATTAAAAATTTCATCAAACTTATATTAATATAAAATTTTCATAGTAGTTTCATCCGTTGTAGGACATATAAGATAAATCTCTTCTCTCAACTAAAATATTTTTATAAGTTGAAGCCATAAATCAAACTCATGACTATATGTCTAAAAAGTTCAAAATCCTTATAACTTCAATCAATTTTAATCCATATTTTTTTTTCTTTCTATTTTGCATAATTTTTAAAAATATATATATAACATCAATATATGTGTATGCGCGTGAGGCCCACATCTCAAGTTCTACAAATTGACATTTGATTAGAACATTCTTACAAGAATTTTTAAAATGGTGTGATTTATGAAAAAAAAATAAAAATTCTCACAATTCCAACGCGCAAAGGGTACAATCACCATTAATTTCTCTTTTGCAACTTGCAACTTGCAACTTTGCACAATTTTGTAAACTATTTTGTTTTATCATACATTTTTATTTAATTTTTGGCATATGCTCCCAACCATACTATACAGTACTAGGTAGAAATATTAATGTCTTTTATGTAACCCAAAATGGCAAAATCTATCTAGCTATTATCCTCATCTCTATGACATCAAATCAAATATGATGAAATTTCATATATAATACATAGTCTTTCAATCCCTCTCTTTCATCTAATTCAACAGTGACAAAAAACACTTTCATGGAGTTCAATATACTTTTTTTGTTACTTCTCATTGGTTCTACTTCATTGATTTTCATCTCACACTTGGCTTCAGCTGCTACACCAAAGCTCAACACTCTAGAGGGTAACTAAAACTTTCTCAATTTGTTTAAGCTTCAAAAGTGTTTTTTTTTTGTGTGTGTGTGTATGTATGGTTAATTAAGCTAGGCTTATTGAAATCCATTATAAAAAAAAAAAATGAATTTTAAGCTTGGATTAGATTTGTTATTAGAATATCTCATCTGGGTCATTGTTGTATTTATCAATTTCATCATAAGTTTAGTTTAATTAATTAGCAATTGTTAGTTGTTTCTTCATAGCAAGCATCTTTGAACTTCTTCCACTTATCTGTTGCACATACTTGTAATGTTTTAAACTTCGATTGCGCTCACTATTAGATGTAAAAGTTAGTTATAACTAACTAGCGTAACTAACTTTTACATCTAAAATACACGCATCATGTTACTTGATGTCACACAAAACTGCAATCAAATACGGTTGATGCAACTTTGATCAGAGACATAGATACTAAAAAACTTAGATGTCACGACTCAGATTGAATAGACATTTTTATAAAACATGTCAAGACCGTATATAGATTAATTAAATTACTTTGAATTTGTTATTTTTGTGATTGTAGTGAAAGCATTGAAGGAAATAGGGAACAAGATTGGGAAAAAAGATTGGGATTTTGGATTAGATCCTTGCAGTGGAAAAGGAAAATGGAATATTTCTGAATCTCCTAATAGAAAAGGCTTTGAGAGTTCTGTGATTTGTGATTGTTCTTTCAACCAAAATTCTTCTTGCCATGTTGTAAGCATGTACTGTCCTCTCTTCTTTCATATCTTCTCTCTATTTCATATCTTAGATTCTTCAAAACTAAAACATATAGCAGAAAATCACGTGCAATCATGTGCAGTTTGAAAGTTGAAGATGTTTTTCTTCAAGTTTTGATTACCATATTAATTAATCTTTGTGTATTTTTTTGTCACATATTTTATAGTGTAGAAACTTTGATGTTACCATCAAATATTCACGTGCATACAGACAATTTCTTTTTTAACATTTTTTTTTAACTAAAATTTCTTTTTTAACATAAAAAATAGCAAAGTGGAGTTTTCATTTTTTATAAGAATTTTTTTGGTTTTTGGTGGATTCAATGAACATTAATAGAAAATAAAACAATTTTCTAATCCACTTTATTTTTTGTGGCAGGATATTTTCAGTGATTTATGCATATCTATCCATACACATATGTGGCTTAACAAATTGGAACATTGGTATTAGTTAAAAAAAAAATTTGGTCCAAAAAAATTAAAATGGAAAATTGGTCAAAGTGATTTATCAGAAAACTAATTTGTTGGTCTATTTTGTGACAATGAAACTCAATTATTGTTATTTAAAAAAATGAAGTTTGGAATTTTGTGGAATTGGGTCAAACCAACAATCAGTCCAACCAATGCCAATTGCAAAACATTGACTTTGAAAAGGATGTGCTGTCTGTGTCTTTTCATTATTTTAAGGGTAAAATTATTCTCTTTTTTTTTTCTTGTCACAATTTTTTCTGTTAAATTTTCATTTTCTTTTTTACTTTAAAGTTTAAACCATTTGGTATTTTTCTTCAATCAAGCTGCTGTCTTTTTTGGAGTGAAGATTTGCGTTTAGTAATAGCCGATTAGTTACTTTTCAACTATAATAAGAAATATTAATAAGTTAGTTTATATTCAATTCAAAGAGTGTTTAGTGGTTTAGTTAGTAAACACAATTTGTTTTTACTTGAACAAAACACATTTGGATTTCATGCCACAAAAATGTAATTTGAACTAATTCAAATGTCAAAACATATTTAGTCGCATTTGGTAAGACCTAATTCAAATGTCAAAACCGATATTGTTAGGTAGGATAACTTTACTCGAGTTTGAATTCGTTATCTTGCTATTGTGCGTATAAGGTGGTATTTTTTTCACTTCGTCTATAGATAAAAAAAAGATTCTCAATGGAAAAGACAATAAGTCGATAAAACTATATTAAAACTATTTCTATGTAAGCATTTTGTTTATGCAAAAATTCTACTCCTCAATGAAGTGAAAATTTGAGATTCATAACTTTTATTTTCTAATTTTTCATGTGTTTTATATATTTATTGGTTGGATGATTAACTTGCAATAATCATGCCAACCGTCGAATAAATTCTAATTTTCTACTTTATTTAATTTCATATATTCAACAGATTCTTGAAGGCTCAAAATCTATCTGGCACTTTCTCACCAGAGTTTTCAAAGCTTCGTTATCTCAAAATATTGTAACATTACTAAACCTCGTCCTTAAAACTATCATTCTCCGCTCTAAATGATTTTCCATACAATTTATACTCTTACCACTGAACTGACACTTCATGAACAATATTGTCTTTTACGATCAGGGACCTTAGTCGTAACATCATCACCGGTTCTATACCTCCACAATGGGCTACAATGAAGTTGACTGAGTTGTAAGAACTTTCTGCTTTACACATTTTAGTCATAGCCTCTTAAATTTCTTGTTTAACAAGTAAACAAACAAAAAATGACACTAAAGTTTGTTGTGTATTGAATATGCAGATCTTTCATGGGAAACAGATTATCAGGACCATTCCCTAAAGTTCTTACCAATATTACAACTCTAAAAAATGTGTAAGTTAAATCATTTCCTTATTTTCATACAAATTGTGTTAGTTTCTGACCACAAATCTTAATTTACGTTACGGTTTTGTTTAAATAACAGAAATTTGTATGAATGTTACAGGAGTATTGAAGGAAATCAGTTTTCAGGCATCATTCCAACCGAAATCGGGAAGTTGGTCAACTTAGAAAAACTGTAATTCTTCTGAAACTTCTTAATAATTGGAATGAGAATCAATTTTTCTTTCTGTAGTGATTAACATGATTGAATCATTTCTGTTTAGCATTCTGCAATCAAATGGATTCACAGGTGCATTGCCGTTCGCGCTTTCCAAGTTGACCAAGTTGACCAAGTTGACTGATTTGTGAGTATTTTCTTTCTTATCAATTTAATTTATCTATAATCTGCATTAAATCAATTAAAGAATCGATTTACTGACTAATCTTTTGGAAAAATATTTTAGGAGAGTAAGCGACAATAGCTTCTACGGGAAGATACCTGATTTCATCAGTAAATGGACAGTGATCGAAAAGCTGTAAGATTCTTAAACTAGCTTTTTTTCTTAATCTATTTGTTCTATATACTGTATTTTTCGTATAAAAAAATTTATTTCGTGTTTCAGGCACATTCAAGGTTGCTCTCTTGAAGGACCTATACCTTCCAGCATTTCTGCATTGACAAAATTAAGCGATTTGTATGCTTCCAATACTTTTTTATGTATATTTAATTTTTTTTATTGTAGATGAATTTTTCAAGTGATTATTTTTGTTTGTTTTGATACTTAGGAGGATAACTGATTTGAAAGGTAGCAAAAGCTCTAATTTTCCACCACTAAATAATATGAAATCCATGAAGACACTGTGAGTTCAATCAATGACTTAAAAGTGCTTTTAGAAGTTTATTTTGAAGTCTTCGTAAAATGACTTATATTTTAATTTGGACATCATAATGCAGAGTTTTGAGAAAATGCTTCCTTAAAGGAGAGATTCCGGAATATATCGGAGAAATGGAAAAACTGAAAATCTTGTAAGTGATTCTACGAACGACATTCAAGAAATAATTTTCTTTTTATCTGTCCTATAGTTGAAGATAAAATTCTTTTGATTATGCTAAACATGTTCATTTATTTATCTTAATTGATGTAGAGATTTGAGTTTCAATAGCTTGAGTGGAAAGATACCTGAATCCTTTGACGATCTCGACAAAGTGGACTACATGTAAGTGTATGGACTGAACAAAACGTGTTTTCGGAACATCTCATCCAGTCAAGTAAAACTTCTGTTGAATAATGCAGGTATCTTACTTCGAACAACTTATCAGGAACGATACCGAGCTGGGTCCTCGCAAATAACAAAAATATGTATGTTAAATTCCTTTAATAGTTATGTTTCAATCTTCTATCTTAATATTTTCTTATGCTACATCTTAAGTTTATATATGATATAACTGAAATTTAAATATAAGAAACATATTTTTGTGAACAGTGATGTCTCTTACAATAACTTTGAATGGGAAAGCTCGAGTCCAACTGAATGTCAACGAGGGAGCGTGTAAGTTTCATTCAAGTTTTGAGTTCCCCTTGTTCCGAATGAGTGTTAGTTATCAGTTATAAGAGTAACAAGTTTTTGCTATTTTTTGCAGAAACACGGCTGAGAGCTACTCTTTATCGGCGACTAAGAAGTAAGGCGTTGTGCTTGGAACATAATGTGTTCCCACGTTTTTGCTATGTTCTATGAAATAAGGTCTTTGATAATAGCATTAGAATCTAACCTTAATTTTCATTCATTGTGTTGCAGAAGTAATATTCATTCATGCTTAAAAAGAAACTTCCCATGCATGTCGGATAATCCACGTAAGTGTGTGACCATACAAATTACAAAATATACTTGTATTTTATATGCTTCTCTGAATTAACAAAAGAAACTTCAAGTTTTGTTACCAGAAATTGAATGATTTATGCATGGATGAGAAATAATTATGCAGAAATTCTTATCAGAACAGATAGCATGACTTGAAGTGGCATCTTATCGAATAAATTCACGTAAATGAACTAAAATCTTAAAAATTTAAACGCAAACTATGTGAATTTTACCTTTCGTTGCAAGATTTTACATCGAAAAGTATTTTTTTTCTCAATGTTGTTTGCCGTTGTTTCTTCAACAGGACATTACTCCTTGCGCATTAATTGTGGCGGTAATGAAGCAAATGTAAGTGGTACCATCTATAATGCTGACACAGAACGAAAAGGCGCTTCAATGTTCTACACCAGTCAGGATTGGGCTCTTAGCAGCACAGGGGGTTTCATGGATAATGATCTTGACTCTGATCCTTATATTGTGACCAATACTTCTAGACTTCTTAATGTCTCCCGAATCAATTCAAAACTGTACACAACAGCTCGAGTTTCGCCCCTTGCACTCACATACTACGGCCTTTGTATGATAAATGGAAATTACACTGTAAGACTTCACTTTGCAGAGATCATTTTCGTCAATGATAGGTCATTTAACAGTCTTGGGAGACGAATATTTGATGTCTACATCCAGGTAACTATTGATATGTTCATGATGCTAAATATTTGATCTATGCTGAGTTATGAATTGATGTAAATTCAATATGTTGTTATGTTCTATGATTAAGGGGAACTTGGTTCTGAAAGACTTTGATATCGAACGAGAAGCTGGTGGTGCCGAAAAGCCAATCGTGAAGATATTTAATGCTTCTGTCACACAGAATACTTTGAAGATTCAATTCTATTGGGCTGGAAAAGGAACCACCGGTATACCAACAAGAGGAGTTTATGGTCCTTTAATATCTGCTATATCAGTTGATCCTAGTAAGTCACATCTTAGATTCTTAGTGTGGCATGTATTCGATTCTATAGTAATAAATAGTTTGAGACAGATAAATTTTCTGAATGTGACACTTATAATAAGACCGAGCGAATACATGTATTACAGTGATGAAAATTAGTAGGAAAATGAGAGTAATTACCTTTTCTGTTGTTAGTTTTTTATCTTCGTTTCTACGAAAGCTATAAATAGATGCTTTTCCCTTTCACAGATTTTAAACCTCCATCGGATCATGGCAACAGAAACAAGGTCTTAATACTGGCAGTTGGCATAGCCAGTGGTGTTCTAGTTGTTGTTCTTATTATGCTGATTGTCTTGAGGAGGAAGGGATTGTTAGGAGGCAAGGATCCTGTGTATAAAGGTATGGATATATGCCACTAAGTTTCTTCAGTTCTTCATTTTGTTTCTAAGCAGCATTTGCATAAGCTTCTTCCAACAATTGTCATAAAACCTAACTACTGCAATATTAAATACTACTTATATAAATAAGCTTGATGGAAATAACACACACGCGTGCGCACTCACTTATGCGCGCGTGCAGACACACACCATAAATGTCTGATATTGTAGAAAAAAGTTAAGAACTTTCTTATTCAATCCAAATTTCTGTTTTTTTTCTTTTCTCCAGAGCTTAGGGGTATGGATCTGCAAACAGGATTGTTCACTTTAAGACAAATAAAAGAAGCCACCAAAAACTTCGATGTAGCAAATAAACTTGGCGAAGGTGGCTTTGGTTCTGTTTACAAGGTATTTTAATACTCCTCAAGTTTATTTTCTTACTCAATTTGAAATGCATGGCATACTTAATGTTGACCTTGATAAGATGTTATGATATTTCACATTAATTAGAGATATGATGAAATAAGTCCTTATAAGACACAGGCAATGAGCCATTTTTTACGATTGAGTTAAGCCTAATCATAAATTTTAAGATAGTATCCGAGTTAAAATCAATATGGCAGGTTAATGAAATGAAAAAAACTACCTGAATACATGGTGACTAAAGTGTGATGGAGATTCATTACACCTATGATGCTATATACACATTTTAGATATGTCGTAATGCAAGATTAAAAAATATACCTTATTCATGTTGCAGGGGCAACTACCAGATGGTACAGTAATTGCAGTAAAGCAGCTGTCGTCAAAATCAAAACAAGGAAACCGCGAGTTTGTGAATGAGATAGGAATGCTATCTGGACTTCAACATCCAAATCTTGTTAAGCTTCATGGATGTTGTGTGGAAGGGAACCAGCTAATACTGATATATGAGTATATGGAAAATAATTGTCTATCCCGCATTCTTTTCGGTAAGCTTAGCTTTATAACTATATTCATAATAATCAGAATGAATAAACATATCCATACTTAATTACCATTTTAAATAAACATGCAGGGAGGGGATCAGACAGTAAAGCGAAACTGGACTGGCTTACCAGGAAGAAAATTTGCCTCGGCATTGCTAAAGCTTTGGCTTATCTTCATGAAGAGTCAAGAATCAAAATCATACATAGGGATATAAAGGCGAGTAATGTGTTGCTGGACAAGGATTTTAATGCCAAAATCTCAGATTTTGGTTTGGCCAAACTTATTGAAGATGACAAAACACATGTTAGCACCCGGATTGCAGGAACAATGTAAGTTCTTAGTAGTTTGGAGTGAAGCTTTACTACTAGTTTGTCATGAAAAATGAAATCATCAAGTCTGCATGTCATAACATATTTTGTTGTCTTTTTGCAGTGGTTATATGGCTCCTGAGTATGCAATGCGCGGTTACTTAACCGACAAAGCAGATGTTTATAGCTTTGGCGTGGTTGCATTGGAAACTGTCAGTGGAAAGAGCAATACAAATTACAGGCCGGACGATGAATTTTTCTACCTTCTTGATTGGGTAATTAGAATTTATCTCAATTTTTTTCATGTTTCCGCTCCACATTTTCGTGCTAGTTCATATTCTAAGTGCATAATAATTCTATCAGGCCTATGTTTTACAAGAGAGAGGAACTCTTCTGGAGCTAGTTGATCCAGATTTGGGTTCAGAATATTCGACTGAGGAAGCCACAGTAATGCTAAATGTGGCTCTCTTGTGTACTAATGCATCTCCTACACTTAGGCCAACAATGTGCCAAGTTGTAAGCATGCTTGAAGGTTGGACCGACATTCAGGATCTTCTATCGGATCCGGGATATTCAGCTGCTGGTTCAAGTTCCAAACATAAGAGCATAAGAAGTCACTTTTGGGAGAATCCAAGCAGATCACAAAGCATGTCAATACCTACTATTTATACCGATTCCACAAACTCGCATGTTGAAACAGAAGAGAGCCATCATCTTGTAAAAATTAACTCGGTTGGATCGGACAAATGAAGATAGTTTCCTGACATGTATTCATTACAAAATCTTGTAATGAATTTAATACAAAAAATATAAAGAGAAAGAAATTCATGTAAAGAGTTACATTTCATCAGGTGATTGAGTACTTGCAGTCTGGCACCAAAAAATTGGCAAGCCATGATTTGCATCTATAACTAGGTACCTAGCAATAGGGTTGTTAAAAAAGGCATAAAACCAAACCGTACGAGAAAATCGAATTGTGACTGACAGTTTATGAACTGAACCAGTTCGGGTCGGTCGGTTCAGTTTGTGAACTATCCATCACATTCGGTTCTTTTCGGTGCGGTGTGGTTTTATAGCTTGATTCGGTTTTTTTATTCTGTGATTTGGGTTGTAGTTATGAGTTGTTAGAGAAGTTAGTTAGTTTGTTATTTGGATTAGTTAGAGAGTATGTGTATAAATAGGAGAACACAAAGGTTAGAGGATATCTTTCGAAAATTGTAATTGTGAATAGAGTATTCTCTCCTATTCTATCCTATTATCTTTCGTCTTTTCTTCTTTCTCAATCTTTCAATAAAATCACTCCTCAGACCTCAGTTTATTCAAATTTTCCAAGTTTTGGGAATTCTTTCTTATATCAAGGGAAAGGTTCCTAACTCGGTCTTAATAATTGATTTGTTTTTATAGTACTAATTATCAGTTAATAACAGCTATTTGGTACTGTTCGATTATCAAAGAATCAGTTCAGTTCAAAAAAGTAAAGTTCGATTTTTTTTTAAAGGTAGTTCCACTTCAGTTCAGAACCAATGAACCAATGCACTTAACTTTTATGTTTGGTTGGATTCAGTTTTATCGAACTGTTGTAAGTTGTAACAGTTCGGTTTGGTTAACAGAAAATTCTATTTACTGCTTTGACATAAAAATACATCAGAAACTCATTTGCTAATCAATCATACATATTACTACACATGAGATCTTTAAACTATGCTTGTCTATTAATTATTCCCTTTAATAGTTTTAACAAAACAGACTTCACAAAAAGAACTACTGATGACAAATCTCGCCGGCGTCATTCTTCCAATAGGTTATTGAAGGGAATGGAACAGCAGTTGCATTATCTATGTAAAAAGATGTATCTCTTGCATCACCCTGATTATAGAAAAATAAGCTTTAGATAATGAAAAACCATGAACTAAAAAATATTTTCTTCTTGTACATTCTGAAGAATAATAATATTACCTTCTGAGAGGCTATATCCTAGATCCAGCGAGACGTCTCTTTGAGGCATTTGATATGGTTACTTGACCAAGTTTGTCGGCATCACTTGATACAGTCCTTTGCTTGATTGGTGTATAATGCCGCAACCATTCTCCAATATAAACCTGAAACATAATGTACATTCATATTGACTCAATATAGTGAACTATGATTCTGATGTTTTTAACCATAGAAATAATTTAAAGAAAGGAAATAACCTGTTGAGGTCTCATAATCTTTGTATCAGGATCATCCAACGACTCTCTCCAATGTGACAAGTACCCAGCCATTCGAGGGATAGCAAATAGAACTGTGAAATACTCGGGTGGAAAACCCATGGCCCTGATTGTGTAAATGTATTAGCTCAAGCATTGTATGATATTTTGGGAGAAGTAACATATTCTATCTTTCCGAGACACAATAACTAGATGCAATCATAGGTTACCTATAAATTAAACCGGAGTAGAAGTCAACGTTTGGATATAGCTTCCTCTTGATGAAATACTCATCAGATAGTGCGACCTTCTCCAAAGCAACTGCAACCTGAATGATCAAATAATTGTATAAGGAAGTTAAAAATTCTAAATTTCAAACTAATTATACCAAACCATATTGGCATTAAACTACAAAAATAGATAGACACCTCAATAAGAGGATCCCGGCCAACAATGGAAAACACTTCCTCTGTCAAATTTTTTAAGACCTTTGCCCTAGGATCATAGTTTTTGTAAACTCGGTGTCCAAAACCAGAGAGCTTTCGTTTCCTGGAGAAAAATACAGAATCACAAAGACCAATGAATCACTATCCATTCATGGTATAACCCTACCCTACATTAAGCTAACAAATCGAGAAAAAGTATAGCCAAATAAAAAATAAATAAGAAATAGCTACCTGGATTTGACACCTTCAATGAATTCTGGAATGTTTTCAACAGTTCCTATTTCGCTTAGCATTTTGAGGACAGCCTACAGAATCAAAGGTCACATTAAAACAAGCAATTAATAAAAGATCATAATAGCTTTATTAACAACTTATAGTCACCTCATTAGCTCCACCATGAAGTGGTCCATATAAAGCTCCAACAGCCCCAGCAATAGCAGTATATACATCAACGCCGCTGAAATAAGATAATAACAGTTGAGCAGTGTTCGACCAACTTCTTAATGTTGAGTAGTATTGTAGTAAAATGTATACCTTGATGCAAGGTGTCGGACAGCAGATGTAGAGCAGTTCATTTCATGTTCTGCGTGCAGGATGAAGATAATGTCTAGTGCATGAGTTAGTTGAGGATTGGGTTTATATGACCGGTTGCCTCTGAAAGCATACACAGTAGAGATTTTAACATCTAAGATCAAATTATGGTTCCCTTGGGAAAAATGCAAATTTTTTTATATGTGAGCACAAATCAAACCATCATTATGCTATGAAGAAAAAGTAAATTAACAGAAAAAAAGTTTGGCTTATTGAAATAATCAATTAGACATAAAAGTACTATAAGACATACAAAGAATCAAGCATGTATAGGAAGTTCTCCGTGTAAGATAGTTGGTTGGATGGAAGCACAGGTGGCCTTCCTGCCATTCTAAGATAAACTGCAGCAGCAATTGTTGTAATCTGTAGTAAAAAATGATGTTACAATAAAGCAGTGGAACTGAATAATCAGAATTACTTGCATGCAAAGAAACAGAAGGGTGAAAGGAGTCAAAAAAACCGAACCTTTCCAATAATCCGTGCTATTTGTTTGTCTCTCACTTCCTTTGAGTTGTAAATATCGAGACCCTGCATTAAAATATGAGATAATTTAGATGAAAGAAACTCAGAGCTCAATCAAATAATATAAAACAGCATAAATGAACAGAACATGTTCAATCTTTATGACGAAAAGACTACACATTTACATTGTACTAACTGATGGGTAAAATATCAAAGGAAAGCCAACATCATATTTTGAAGAGTTTAATGGAGATATGCACTGTCAGTGTACATTATTTTTACACTAACATCCAATGAGAACTCAACGTATTGCAACATAAACCCACTTTGTCACCGCAATTTTAAGAATGTTGCAAAATACTGGATTCTCATTGGTCGTCAGACTATAACTAGTTTACAGCGTGTGTGCATGCCCTCTTTCTCTATTTTGAGTCAAAACTCATTGCTGTAAATAATCCGAAAATAATTCAAACTATATAAGTAAAATACAGCAACTCAAAAACTAGGAAGACATAGTTCATTACAACAAAAAGTGAGAATATATCCCCCCAGAAAATTAAGATACACAAAGTTTTGCATTATGCCGTTACCATATAATTGCGTGAAGCGGAAACAGTTCAAAGCTGAGTAACTTGATGGAAGCTTTTATATACTTACTCTAAGAGCAGGATTTGCATCAGGATGAAAAACAGAAAGAGCGCTTATTGTATTCACTAGCACACCCATAGGATGTGCATCATGAGGCATTGATTGTATGATATCCTACAAAACAATTATAAGATGAAAATTAACAAGTGATATTCTAAGAAATCTATTATAGCTCTAAACCTAATAAAGATGTTGTTGGATATGACTCATAATAAGTGGACACATAAGTAGGGTGAAATAGGATTTTGCGACCATAAAACCGCAGCAAGAGTTACAAGTTATAGAAAGGAAAAAAAGCTCACCAAAACTCCTTCTGGAACAGCTGAATGCTGAGATATAGCGAAATTCCATTCAGCTAACTGACTTTCAGTAGGTAAACTTCCATACACTTAGAAAAAAGATAAAGGTATAAAGGTTAAGTTATAGACAGTTTAATAAGCTGCTCGACAAACACTTACAGGAAAAAAAAATATTTTAAAAGAATCTTATAATAGCTAATGTGACTTGAGTTTTTTTAACAACTTATTGTACAAGTTGAAATTCGCTTCGCATCTCCGTTTTTCAGAAGGTCCCTCAATTAATTTATCCATAAAACCTATAAGCTTGTAAGGACTTTTTAATAAGTGAAGAACTATAAAATTATTTTAATTTGAAAAGTTCCCATAAGCTATATAGAAAAATCCATGTTATGCCAAATTGAAGCATGTATCTAATAGGATGAACAACTACTCCCAAGATGCATGTGTCTTCACAATTAATAAAAAATTTATGTTTAAGTGAATAATCAGTGTATATGACTTATTCATAAACAAAACCTCATAGACACACTTGCAGTAAAAACAATACTCACTTATGAGATAGGACACTTCCACATAAGTGCTTTTCTCTGCCAACTCCTCAATTGGGTAGCCTCTATATCTAAGAATCCCTTCATCACCATCAATATAACTAATTGTTGATCTAACAGGAGCTGTGTTTAAATAGCCAGGATCATATAGCTTGAGTCCTTTGTCATTTTTCCCGGTCGATATCTACAACAAAAATATTAGAGAACCCCCCGACAAGTCCACAACACAATCAATTATTAAAAGAAGAAAATAGGATATTTTTATTTGCTTAGTTAAGCTTATCTACAAGTATAAACACTTATGTTATGACACTAGTTGGAAGAGTTTATGTAAACAGCTTATGACATGTCCATAAACTGTTTTCAACTTACTTTCATAAGTTCTTTAAGAATGCTTATGAAAAACAGTTTTATTTTATTTTATCTTATGTAATCGAAATAGCTTACACATAAAAGCACTTATATGATAAGCACTTACGCTATAAGTGCTTAATTAAGCTGTTTATCCAAAAACATCTTAGGGCCCGCTTGGATTTGGCTTATTTTTTAGCTTATAAAAATAGCTTACGCAAACAAATAAAGTTTTTTGTTAATTCGTTTTCACCGACAAAAATTGTATCTTTATAAACGGTTTTATCTTAAACTACCTAGACAAGCTTACAATAATACGTAAAAGCTTATTTATTTGCATAAATTGTTTCGCATAAACTCAAAAATAAATCAATCCAAACAGTCCCGTCAACAAGTGTAAACAAATCATACTATAATGAAAAACTACTCCTGCCAATAGTTTCACAAATTTTAACATACTATGATGAACTGAAAGCATTAAAAAAAACAGAAAAGCTGAAAGGAACATAATTATTAAAGACCCATTTTGAAAAATTCAAAATTCTTCACAAAACGGAAATAAAAAATGAAACTTTGATTAGTGATCATGAAGAAACATAACTTAACTATAACTACCTTCTTGAAATCAGTGGCTTTAACAGTGCCATCTTGAGAAACTTCAACTTGATACTTCTTGCCGGTTCTCTCATCGACAATGGTTAACGTGCCATTGAAGTTTGCCACCGGTAACTGAGCGGAGAGACGGTGAGGAAGGAGGTGATCAGCAGGTTCATTGTTGAAGGGGAGGAAGTGAGGTGTGAGGGTAGCTAAACGGGCACGGGCAAGAAGCGTGGCTGATTCTGAATCGGTTGGCATTTTGTGTGTTTTGCAGAAGAAATTGGAATTGAATGAAATTGAGATTTTGAGAAGAATTTTAAAGAGATAGAGATAGAGATAGATATTGGCACGCAAAATTAAGAAAAATATAAACTACTATATTTAGTAGTTCTTACATAAACAACATGTACAAAAGTACATGTACATGCAGGTGCATGTATTTTTTTTTTCGACACATGCAGGTGCATGTATTGTATCATATGTTTTGGGATTAACATTATCCACTGTCCAACTTTCAGATGATTTTATGCAGTAATAATATTTTACTGTTGATTTAAGATTTAGTTGTTGGAAATTCTAATTGTGTAACGCAGTATATTCTCACAAGCTAAAAGGAATGTCATTTTTATACTAGAACATAACCAATTTTTTACTATAACATATCGGAGTATACTTGTGAATTATCTCAAAATATATTTGTAGTTGGATAGTACAGATATAGTTGTTGAACAACTAAATTGGAGTGAAAATAAAATTTCTATTTTCTTTTGTAATTTCAACTTTGTGATACGTAGATTATGTCATTTTAGTCCCTTATTGAACATATTGGCTTATGACCGTTTGAGATAAATAGTGTTTTGTGTCTGTAATGTCAGCGAATTTCGATTTATCCCTCTCGTTAAGCGTGTCGTGTCACCATTTATGTGTCATAAGCGAATATATTCATAAACCAAGAATTCCGGTTTACATAGTTAGAATCACAAAAAATGTATTACAAAAAGTAAACTAAAATTCGATAACATTACAAGATCAAAACACTATTTAACTCAATCAAGACATTTGACTCAAATGGTTAATAAGTTCTCCTACAACGAATCATTCGGGAGAAACCGAATTCGATTTCTGGTGAAAACATTTTTTTATCGTATTTTATTTATCTCGTGATGGAACTCAAGATTGCGACAGATCTATATTTAACCCAACTTAAAATAAATAAAATTGAGTTTATAGTCGATAAACAACTACTATTACAATTACTATAGCGTTTGAAAAATAAGTCATAAACTATAAACTCATTTTTAAAATCTGTTACCAAACAGAGCTTTTAGATTATAAGCTATAAGTTAATTTATTTGCATTCTTAAACTAAAAGTTATAAGATATAAGCGCCTTCCCGAACACCCCCATATATATACTCACTGAACATTAATGCAAACAGATTCTATGCAGAAAAGGGAAAAGATGATGAATGAAGGTGAAGAGGATGAGGAGCAGCAGCAACAGCATCAGACGGCAGTCTTGGAACAAGTCTTCGGACACTTCTCATCCGACGACGACAATCAAGAAGAAGATGTTGATGATCACATGGCGGCAGTCTTGGAACAAGTCTTCGGAAATTCATCCTCCGACGAAGAAGACGATTCCGAGAAGAAGAATTGGGAATGCATCGAAGAAGTAAAAGGTTTATGGATACTAAGAAATTTCCTATCAATCACTCAACAATCTCGTTTACTCACATCAATCAAATCAGAGAAATGGTTCACACAACCATCAATTAACCAAGCAATGCGTTTCGGTTATCAAAATCTACCTAATTGGGCAATCAAACTCTCTAATTCAATCCATCGTTCATGTTCATCCTCTTCTTCGGTTTTCCCATCAAATCTGTTACAGAGAAAACCATTTTTTGATCAAATGATAACAAATTTCTACCAACCTGGTGAAGGTATATGTCCTCATGTTGATTTGTTAAGATTTGAAGATGGAATTGCTATTGTTTCGTTGGAATCTTCTTGTGTTATGGATTTTAGTTTGGAATCTGAAGAAACTGTTCATGTTTTGCTTAATCCTGGTTCTTTGGTTTTTATGTTTGGTGATGCTAGATATGTTTGGAAACATGAGATTAATAGGAAACCTGGGTTTCAATTATGGCAGGGACAATTGTTGGATCAAAGTACAAGAACCTCTGTTACACTTAGGAAACTCTGTTCTTCTCCATCATCATAAATCAACATCAACATATGGAGCACGAAAACATGCATAGATATAGACACATCGATACCTAGGTGTGTGTGCCTGACACCAGGACAAGTCTAACTCGAGGAGTATCCAAGTTTCATAGATATCAACCCTTCATAGGTAGTACCTAGTATTTTAGGTCATCCAAAATCTCAATTTTCAATCAAATTGTTTTTTTAGATGGGAGGAATTTTTTCCACCCCAAAAGTCATTATAGGTAGAAAAATCAGTCTTTGTTTTTTTTTTTATTTAAAAAATCAGTCTTTGTACTTTTGAACAAATCAAGAGTTTTTATGTTGAGGTGATGTATGATTCTTGAAATTATCTGTGATTTTTTTAAAGAATTGTGGAATGTGTAGTTGTTGCCTTTGGGACAAACTATTTTGATTTTTGACCAAATAGCTACTAGGAAATGGATTTCCTACCGCTTTAGACCGTTCAATCTAATTCAATAGACAAGATTATTTTTCGATATGAAATTTATTATGTAATTTGAACCATTTGATCTAAAATCAATGGCAGAGGCGGCAAATTATGGGGTTTTGCTTCATTTCTTTAGCAATGATAACTTGACACAAAATTATACACATGTGTGGTCCTCAGCTCCCGATCTTTCTCAATATCAGATGGTTTAGATTAAGATCAGATTTTAACTATCTCTAAATCCAAAATTCAAGCTAAAAATTTAGATCGCCTAATTTTAATCAAACGGTCGAGATATGACCGACCGACTGCAGTGCAGTCACCTCTCGCCAACTGCACACAATTTAGGTCCCAAGAGGTGTGTGTTTATCATTTATAGTATTTCATTCAACCAAATAATATTGTGCCTTTTGTAATTCTTTATTCAGTGGAGTTTGGCAATGAAGGGAGAAAGGACAAGCGATGGAAAACAAAATATCAGGTTCTCACAAACGAGATCCTTGAAAAATAAATAAAAATGCTATACACTTCAGGAGGATTGTCATGAACCATATAACAAAGTCATCATTGGTAGAACCAAATCAGTTCATGAAATCAGCGTAGGAGTTGCATTCTCTAAGGGTGTGAATCAGCCTAGCCCTCCAGTACAACAGCAGCATATCCTTCATATCTTGAATAATGGTAGCATATTTGTGAAACTCAGAAGTTGCCTTCTTTACAAGATCGACAGACAGAACAGAGGATCAATGTAACAGTAACGCATATTCACCTTTCAGGATGTCGGGTTCCCAGTGTATCTAGAGAAACCAGCAATCCATGATTGAGTTCCCTTCTGTGTTTTGTCTCGAGGAACAGTTTGAATATTCAAACCAAACTCAATTTCTTCCCTTATCTTTTTTTTATAAAAAAATTCAATGGTTGTTTATTCACCATTCAAGACAAATTTAATGTTATTCTTACAAATAAATAAATAGCAAGTTCTAAGTAACTTTTGTGTCTATCCTATTCTATTCAGTTTTGTTTGTTTTGGTGCCCATGGCAATGAAATTGACGCTTATATCGTCTGATACAGACCATCTTCCCGTCACTGGGTTGTATACAAATCCTGCCATCTCCTCCACCTGTGCACAACCAGAAACATGATCAGAACAAAAAGAAATAAAAGGTCTTATTTGTGAATTAATGTGTATTGCTTACACTGATACCGGCGCGTTGCAAAATCAGAACTAGTTCCTCTGGAGTAAGAAATTTGGACCACTCATGTGTGCCCATTGGAAGCTGCAATGTTTCAAATATAATGTGTCACAATGGCCACTTTCTTTATTCTAAATTTGCACCATAACAATTGTATTACTTCCCATGTGTAAACTCTTCCCATCAATATTTTATCAATGTCTAACGGTCTTTGTTATATTGATTACAACCTTAATTTTTTTTTGGTATAACATCGTGCCAAGATAAATACTAAAGAATAATGAAAAGTAGGAAATTTCAGGGACAAGGTAATAAGGTAGAATATAAAACTAAATAGCTTCAGAAAAATAAAATACCCAACGGAGGATGTATTCTGCGGCAACAATGGCAGTTGCATAGGCTCTCATTGAACGATTAATCGTCGATATGACGGTAGCTCCATCTGGAACTGTTAATGCTGATAGAGATTTACAGAATTCTGCAGGTTCTGCAACGTGTTCGATCACCTGGAAAATTTCAAGGCAAACCATGTTGATCGAATTTCCAAACAAAATTCAAAACATTTTTTCTTCACAAAGGGGTGATGATCAATCATTACAAAATATAAACCATATTTAGTAACAGCCTCTATTTGAGTTATTCTTTACGAGGAGTTCAACTCAACATGCATCTCAAGAATGCAGCAGTAACTATCTACATCCATGAACCTGCACATTATGGGTGCGTTTGTTTGGGATTTTTTTAAGAAAAAATCTATTTTTTTCTTAAAAAAATCCATTTTGTAATGTTGATAGTGTTTGTTATAGATTTTTTTAAAAATCATTTTCTTAAAAAAATCATTTTTTGTCCCAAAATGAAAATCTATTTCTAATAGCTTTTCAAGAATCTATTTTTTTAAAACTAAGGAATCTAAGTGTATGAACTTCTTTTTTAAAAAAAATAGATTTTTATGATTGTAAACAAACACAAAATAGTTTTAGATTTTCTTCAAAATCTCTACAAAAAAATCTCTAGATTTTAAAAAAAAAAATCATTTTTTTTAAAGCTTAAACAAACGCACCCTATATCTAGGTTCTTGTGTGCATTATATATTTGTACAGTACCAATACAAGATTCATTTCAAATCCAATACTTGTGAACTGTAGTACTATTTTCTAGAGTAATGAAAACTACTATCTAAGATAAAACCCAGGTTCATGTAACCCAATTTGTGAGCACACAATCAGAGGAAGGGGGCAGAAGGAGTACCTCCAAGGCCATGACTGCATCAAATTTTCTTCCTTCTTCAACAAGCTTCTCTGATTAGTCATTTTCAAAAAATATTAAAAATTGTGAGTTAAAAAATACTATGCATAACACTCAAAAACATAAGGACGCGCTAAATAAACTAGATAAATGTAAGCTATTCCTAACAATGATAGCCAAAGCCATAGCCAGTGTTTAATTTTTTACATGAGGCATGAGTGCTTAATTTTCTACAGGCATGTTGCTTAATTACCAAGAATGAAATTGGATGGACAGCACAAGTGAAAACAAGAAAAGTTCCAAGCATAGAAAGGAAGGAATGAAGGAATAGAGACATGTAAGTGTGTAACTATCTTTTGAATTGGAAATTCATTCTCCCATTTGTGTAATTTCATATGCAGAAGTGTCGCGCATTGTAAGAAGAGAAACATTGAGGGATAGAGAAAGTTATCTCTTCAATATAAGACCCTACTAGGACAAAATAAGATTAAGGCAAAAAAAAAAGGTTTTCCAAAAATTCAACATTCTGTTTTTGATTCTCCACAGCCAAAGATAGATTCTAAGATAAATACCATATGTTGGCTATTAACTGCAAATTGCAACAAGTTAAGAACCAGAATCGCAAAAGTTAATACTAACTACTAAGTGAAAAATAATTTGTAGTATAATACTAGTTGGAGCATTTTCATGCCAAAGCATCCTAACTTCAGAACTTTTTTAAACTCTAAACTAAGAAAATAAGGACTGCAACCCGTGGAAAGGCTACTTCAAAAATTAGGTAAAGAGGAAATTACACCAGCCGGCTTTGTACTTATTATTAAGAGTGTGCACCAAATTGTTAGTGTTTAGTATGAAATGTAGGACATGCAATAATAGTCACAAATGGGAAAGCTTGCAAATGGAAACAGATTTTTAAAGCATGCATACAATTTAGATTTGCATACGTACCGGCTGTTGTGCAACAAAACTCAATAGTTGAAGTTGTTGGATCCAATTCCTGTGGACAGGCAACAGTAAGTGGCCTAGTAGCTAATACTAATGAACTAAGTTTTCTTAATACCAATAGTTAATAATAGTAAAAATTCAAGTATTCAACATCTGCTTCTAGCAATTAACGGCAATATGATCAATTTTGGAAGACTATATAGATAAAATTCTAATTGAAAACAACTGTTGCAAAAAATCAAAAGTCAACTTATACACTAAGCATACAGCATGAAGTCGAGCAATGTTGATGTTCTTTTCCACAGCATCAATACCCGTCACAGTAGCTCCCATCCGAGCCAATGGCTGAAGAACAAAAGAGATATATAAGTAAAAATAACAATAAAAAAATAGTCTTTTTTCTGTTAAACACAATAAACATTCTTAATACTATGGCAAAGATAGACAGGAAAATACACATCAAAGAAAGGATTTAGTTTCCATATGTCTAGCTAACAAATGTAGTCAACTATGAACACATCACATTGCTACAGATTCCCATCATCACGATAAAAATGTTAATCACAGGCTAGTAGATAAAAAGGGAAAACGTCTTTTCTAAACAAGGAAAATGAGAAAATGTATACCTCGGAAAGGATTCCACCTCCACAACCCACGTCAGCAATTTTAAGTCCTTCAAGGGGCTTAACACTGTAAGGGTCCTTCCTGAGACAAGGGTCATTTAATTCTTGTCCAAATAATACCCCAAAGAGACAATATAAATATATAAAGGGTCCATTTACATCGTTATCGGTTGCGGAAGAAGAAAAAAATTATCTTAAGGTGTCATTTCACCCATAAAGTCATGTTATTCGCAAATTGGCCATATAGCTGTTGGAAAAAAAATCTGTTGCAGCTGCTAGTTGATACCACCTATTACTACCAGTAATAACTTTTTTCCTTTTGTTTTTCTTCACGCATTCTCATTCAGTTCAGTTTACATCAAAAAGATACTTCTGTTGACACTTTATGCTAACAAATATTTCACAATAGTCATCTTATATGATTACATTACATCAAAAATATAACACGCACTTACTGTAAGCATCAAACCACATTTCTAGCCTTGTAATTGTAAATTTGAGTTTAAAAAAAAATGTATCACAAATATTAAGTGCAATTGATTGATTAAGTTATAACTGCTGCATAAATGACAATGCTAACTCAGACAGCATAGCAAGTTTGGTGCATAATGGAAACAATTAACATAGTGGCTTAGAATCTAATCCAGAACAGTCAGGTTATATCGTAAACTCACTAAATTCCACAAGTAAAAAAATGTAATCAAAGTGCAGTACACATTCTACCAGACTCAAAATGGAGGCATCAACAAGATAATCAATGAATTGGGGGATCTGGTTGGCAATGCCAAATTTTGAGCTTATAGCTTATAAGCTCATATATGACAAAAAAAGACCCGTTTGGTAACATTTTTTTCTCACGAGCCTATAGCTTATCATCTTTTCTCTCAATTTTACCCCTATCATCCTACTTAAAAAATATTTTTTTATGTCTTTTCATAAATATATATAAGCTAGTTCAACCGCTAATTTTACCAAACACGACAAATTCAATCAACTAGCTTATCCACTATAAGCTATAAACTAGTTTATACGTTACTCGCTATAAGATCATCTGCTATACGCTAACTTATCAACTATCCGCTATTTTTTGTCAAACAAAGCCTTTGTATAATGGGAAACAAAGCATAAAAAAGATTGCTTACTTGAAATGTCGACACAGTGCAGAGCGAATAAAAGCAAGTCTTGTAGGATTCATCACATGCAATGGTTTAAAAGGACCTTCTGAATCCCACCTATTACACATACATCAACAAAAGGGAAAAATATAAACATTATTCATATTTTCTTCTTGCTATAACAAAAACCTAAACCCATAACCTTTCAATTCTTCTAGTTCCAATGCATTATTAAAAAAGATAGTAACTATCTTAATCTCTGATTACAAAAATCAAAACCCAATTCACAATTCTGTAAATGATTTTAGAATTTGATTTATATACAGCAATTTGAATTAGAATCAGAATGAAAGACCGGTAAATTGAATTCTTACCAAGTTTCAGCAATGGCAGCGAACTTGGCGAGTTCATTGCGGTTTAAGGAAGAAGGATGCGAAGGTTGTTTAACATGTGGAGTGGTGGGTTGTTGAGGTAATGAAGAATCGGAGAAGAACTTGGTGTTGTTGAAAAGAGGATGAAATCGATTAGGGAGAATTCGGTGGTTGTGGGTGGTGATGTTGTTTAGGTTACGGAGATGATTGAAGAGTTTCATGGTTCCGAAGGAAAGTGCAATGCTTTTTCTATTTCACAATGGTTTCAGAATTAAGCTTTCTGTGTAAAAATCAGGATTAGGATTCTCTAGAGTGATTTTTCACTCATTTTCCACTGTTTAATAACTCAAACTGCTTAGATGCGGCCGGAGTTGGAAACGGGGCGATGAACGGAGGCGGCAAGGTGACGACGGTCGGAGGAGGTAAGTTGACGAATGCGACAAGGTGAAGGTTAGAAGAAAATTACTGGGTGGGTTGTGTGAACTTGTGCGTATTGACTATTGAGAATGAAATAAAATTTTAGAATTTTTAGGTTTTTTAAAAATTTTATGTTATTTTAAATTTTAGAATGAAATATAATTTTTAAAATAATACTAGCATATTTTATAAAAATAATTAGCAACTTAAAAATAATTACAAGTTGGCGAAATGCTCAAGAGGTTTGCTCATTAGCACATGGCTTGCAAGTTCTTCGTAATCAAATGTTTCAGATCAAACCAAGCCGCATAAGGTATAAGTGTAATATTGATACTTTTTTTTTACATCGCCATGTTCAATTTAAATTATGCACTAAATAAAATTCTTTTATTAAACACGTGTATCTTAAACCCATATATCCACTCATTTTTGTAGCTAACTAGTACCTGTATATATTATGGTATTTTTTGCAGATACATGTCATGGTATCCATTTTCATGGTATACTTTCAATAAGCTCCTCTTGTTATTTATTTTTATTTTTGGAAATGGCTCCTCTAGTTATTGATTTCAAAAATAAAAGACACTCTTATTTAACATTTTTTATACAACAAGGATAATGTATATTAGTACCAACATTAAATCATCTGATCCTTCACTGGAATCATCTGATCCTTCCACTAGTGAGAATTATTTTACAAGGTGAACCATTTTTTGGAGGGTCGCCTACCCAGCAATTATAACTCTTTTTCAGAATTAATACATCATTTACTCACAAGTAAATTCGATACTGGTATTATACCATCTGATAGACAACATCAAGCTAAAGAAGAAAAGTCACTTATATTAACATCAAACTTCAAACACAACATACAATACCCTGGATTATTGATGAAAATATATGCCAGTGCAGTACAAAACAAAAGATAGGCACTGAAATCAAACTGTGAAAGATCTAGATACAAGGCATCTTACTAGTCAATATAAGCATTGTATAATATAGAAACATGCAAATGTAACTAAATATTTGTACATAAGCTTCTATTTGTGCTTAACTGCTTCTCCCCTAATTTGAATCTGTACGTACTAGGTGTGGGTTGCCCGAGAAGTAGAGTAAGATGTGATTGCAGAACCTGTCACACTCAGTGAGTGTTTAGCAAATCCGAAGCTCTTTCTCGTTATCAGCCATACAGTATAGAAGAATCCAATCCACCCTGGTTCACATTGATTTCCATGTCCAAGGAACATTAGTGTTATCCCACAGAACAAAAAATAAATAAAAAGATAAATAGAAACATTATAGAAATTCATCAAGGAAATGTCAAGTTGCAATGAAGTTATAGATGTCACATAACCTCCCCTCTTGAGGCTGTCATCTTTACATAAACAGTCTATGAGTGTTTTATTGAAATTATAAGGAAGGATCCTCATCAGACACAATGCTAGTCTATGGCAACTGTTTTGGACTGGTAAGAGCATAACTGTTTGAGTCAGGGAATACAACATTATAGTTCTCATGTTCATCGGGGGATCAATAGATTTATTTAAGAAAATGTGCAAAAACCGATGCAATTATATGCAAAATTGTAAACATCCATTTCAGGATGTATATGGAAATAGGAAGACAAAAAACTAGCATTAATGGGAGTACACTCCTCACATCACAAGCACTGCCGGAAAGGACAACAAACTACTTAAGTCGTTATTCTCACATAATAATGTCTGTCTAGTTGCCACAAAAGGATGTGGTTTATTTATATGGCTTCAAATCTATGTATATAGTTGTATTTAATCTCTCGATTTCACGTGACTAATAATTTTTTTTGAAGCAACTTACTAGCAAAAGAACATCAAACCTCATAACCAATATCTAGACAATAAAGGAGAAAAGGGTGAGGAAACCAAACAATTTGTTACCTGAGATAATCAGAATAGCCACAATTGTCCAAAATGTAGTAACAGAAATCACAAATATGGCTATTGATAGTGATCCAATGTATATAGCGGTAGAACATACAAAGAAAAGAGCCAAGAACCCTCCAGCTGCAGCCAAAGACATCAGCAGCGATATGACAATGGCATTTATGGTTGCAGCCAGAAAGAAAAGCGTAAATACAAGCAGTCCTGTAAGAGAAACAAAAGATACTGTCCCAACCTGCAGCAAAAAGGAAGAAACAAATCATGTGCATTCCAAACAAATCAATAAACATGATTCATGAATGAATAAAACTTCTTCTATGTACTACTGTACTACTTTTTAGTTCCATACATGAACATAGTTCAATTCAAATGCATCCTTACTTATAGTTTGATTTGTTTCATAATTCCATTATAGATGATACAGTTTAGTCAATCACTACTCAATATTGCATGCCTTATTTACTCTAGTGGCTAAAAATTCGCCCCTTGAGGTGAATAATTGGAGGGTCATGGATTCGAAGTCCGGCCTCTGTATATATAATGCAATGTCCTACCAAGTTATGCTGATAGGACGTACGTCTTATTTACTCTATTGTCTGCTTTTGAAAATTGAAAAATTTTAATTTTGATACAATGTCACTCAATCACAACCAATCATATGTCCGGTTTTAAAAGTAATTATGATTAAACATTAAAGTCAAACGTTTTGAATGATATCACCATTATGATTGATTGATCAACAGTGTAAAGCATCTTTACACTTCCACTTTATATGAATTAAATCCAAGATTGAAATTATTGGTGGAAAAAATCTACATAAAAAAAAAAAAACTAAACAGTGAATCAATCCAAGTTAAAAATCAAATCAAAGACGAAGAACTGAAATTATTCATATCGCGATCTAAACAGTGAGAAAACTCGATTCAATCAACAACGCGAAATTGAATATTCCTTACAGAGATAACGAGGAGAGCACGGAGAGGACTTCCACGGCGAGTCCATCTGATAACATCGTTCGCGGAGTTTTTAGAAGCTTCTGGAAGGAGAGGAACGTTATCGGCGATGGAATTTTTGATCCGGTGAAGTAAGGAATTATCGCCAGCCGGTTCCGGAAAGAGAATGGCGGAAACGAGACGGTTAAGGACTTCAGGCAAGGTTTGTGTTACTGATTGATCTTTTCTATGCTTCTTCTTCAAGTTATCGAGTTCTTCTTCTTCGTCGTCGTGTTGGTGTTCCACGTAGACGGTGTTGCCGTTGGAATTGGAATTCTCCTCCGCCATTTTCAGTTGGAGTGTGATGATGATGTGTCAGCAAGAGAGAGCGAGAGAATGAAGAAAAAGTGTGGTTAAAGAATGAGATTATGTATGTTGATTTTACTTTTGGTGCTAATTACATCAGATCAGTGGGTCCTGGGATTTGGTTTGATTTATAAACTGTCATAATTTTATTTATTTATTTGATGATGACGACATGTAGGATGACTGAATAAAGGAAGAACAACGACAAGTAAGCACGTCGGCAACTCATCTTGTGCCTTTATCTTCCACGTGTACGGTTAGAATTATTAAACTATTTTTTTTATGTAATGTTTTTTTAGTCATTTTTTAATGTAATGTTAAACAATATCCTTACCAAAAAAAAAAAAAAACAATATAGTATAAATATATACTCCCTCCAAAAATAAGTGTTACAATTTGTCTATTGTGAGCCTTACCAAAAATATTTGTCTATTGTGAATCACACATAACCAAGTATTTAAGCATTAAGATGTCTAAATTTAGACCATACATTAAATTTTTTCATATATATATATATATAGAGAGAGAGAAAAAAAAATTGTTAGTATATAAAATGTGGTTGAATTTGTTCTAATGAGTATTTTATAAATATCATTTTTTTATAATTATTAATAATATGTTTATTAATAATATGTGTAATTAAAGTTATTTATAGTTAAAGATATACACTGATATGATTAATTTGTGTGACTGGTCAATTGTAACATTTATTTTAAGATGAAGAGAATACTATCATCGACCTAAATATAAGCCAACTCATTTTAAAATTTAAATAATTTTAAGGCTTTCAGCTAACATATGTGAAAGTGAAAGTTCTATTTCATTTTAAGACTTTGACGCAATGCCCATCTTTAATGGTCTAGACTTAGGAGAAATTGGTTCAAACTAGATAAAATTTTAACAAAATCATTTCAAAAAAAATGTTCCCGATGAAGATTAATCATTGTTAATGGCGGTGAAAACTTCGTACCAATATCATAGTAAAAAAAAAAAAAAACATACAATATTATCACTTGTTGGAACACAAGCGCCAGATTTTACAGCCTAGTCATTATCTGACATCCATCGATCCATAAGGCAGGTGGCCAGAAGAAGATTCTACTCCCTTAACTCTCCTCTATATAAACATGTCTTATGTGCCAAGTCAGATTACATCTTATCTAATCCAAAATATCTTTTACCCCGATTCTCACTGACTTAATCATTTGAGTGTATGCATATATCATCCCTCTTTTACAACGAGTACATCCACCAACTATCCGTAGTTATAATGCATCATCCATATCTCATATCTAAAAAAGCTTTATTTTCCAAATAAAAGCTTATGTAATATGAACACCATCAAAAGTATTTTATTTACCAAAAAATAATACATTCACTTTTTAGATTCATTTAATAATTTATGTATTTGGTCTATATTATAACTTAAATACATTCATTATTGAATGAATCTAAAAAATCAACTGTCTCTTATAAAAAGAAACGGAGGGAGTATTAGCGAACAATAATTTTTAAAGAATAATATACAAAAAATTATTTTTCAAAGAAAAGAAATTAAAAACACACAAAGCTGCAACAGAAAGCCCTGGAGGCTGAAGACGCCGCAACAAGTAAGTGGTGGCGACAACAACCACTATCTCGCTCGTCCCGCACGGGTAAGGGTTATATGATTTCAACACCCTTTTCTTTTTCATTCATTCAATTTTTTAATCTAATTTTTTCATACTCTATACTTTCGATTTCAAACAGGAAAAAAAACACTTGATCCTTTTTCAATCATCAACAATGTCAAGTCCATCATGCATACAAATGGAACAAGAAAATCACGGTATGTTCACAATTCATCAAACATACAACTCAGCCATCTGTTGCGTATGCGCATCTCTAATGAAACCAAATCCTGCCAATATATGCGCTAAATTTTTATGTGCAAAAGAAGACATAACATTAGGGTTATTCAAAAAAGTAACCCTAATGCATTGTCCTGAATGCAAAAGCTATTTTCAACCACCAAACACATGGATCAAATTACAATTTGATTCAAAAGAGCTTCTAGCTTTTTGTTTAAAAAAATTAGAAAAAAATATGAAATCCAAACAAGTTAGATTAGTTAATGCTGTAACTGTTCCGACCGAACCTAATTCGAAGCGGATTAAAGTTAAGGTTTATGTTCAAAAAGAGGTTTTGAATGGATCAATTGTGGAATGTTCTTATGATGTTGAATTTGTTCAACATAATCGTATGTGTGGAGCTTGTACTAAAGTTTTTGCTAATCCTGATCAATGGGTTTCTGTTGTGCAATTACGACAACATGTTTCGCATATGCGGACTTTTTTGAAGTTGGAACAGGCTATTTTGAAACATGGTGTTGCTAGTAATGCTTTGAGGATTAAGCAGATGAAACAAGGGATGGATTTCTTTTTTACTAAAGAAAGTTATGCTAGAAAGTTTTTGGATTTTATAAAAGGACAGGTTCCGGTTAAGATTTGTGATAGTAAGCAACTTGTTTCTCATGATACAAAGAGTAATGATTATAGTTATAGATACACTTTTTCTGTTGAGATTTGTCCTGTTTGCCGTGAGGATTTGGTTTTTCTGCCTCCTAAGGTTTATTCGAGTTTGGGAAATATTGGTCCTATTGTGATTTGTACTAAGGTTACAAATGTCATTGCTTTGTTTGATCCGATTACCTCGACGCGCTTTTTCTTAGCTGGTGATATGTATTGGAGGGCACCCTTTAAGTCTTTACTCACTAGGGAAGAGTTTGTGGAATATATTGTGCTTGATGTTGAGGACGTTTATTCTGAAGTTACTATTGATGGCAAGAAATTTGGTTTGGCTAATGCGGAGGTTGCTCGTGTGAAAGATTGGGGAAAGAATGACACAAGATTAAATATCAAGACTCATCTGGGTTATCTTTTGCAAACTGGTGACTACGCTCTCGGTTATGACTTGTGTGGGGTGAATAATAGTGATAATGAGATTGAATTGGACGAGTACGTAGGAGGTGGTGCAATTTTAATAAAGAAGAAATATGAAGAGAAATGCCAGAAGAGACATAGGAAGCCACCGCCATACTTAAAAGATCTTGAAGAGATGCCTGATATGATGATCGGCTTATCATTAGGCGGTGAAGAGGTGCTTTCTGATCCGTTGTACGAGCAGATGGGTGGTCTTCATCTGAATGATGAGGAATATGAGGCGAAGAGGAGAAGGTGAGCAGGATAACTTGATGGAATAAACAAAACTCACTTCTATCCTTATATAGAAAGTTAGGGAATCTTGATTTATTTATGTCAAGACTTTTTTTTTTTTTTTTTTAGGTTTTAATTTGCCATTTCTCTTGATGTTTTTGTTTATTCCAGAGACGAGAAGATGGTTATTTTTCATAATAGTGTTTATACATATAATTAGTTATGGTGCTGTTATCATGTTAATATTCCTTTTTAATCTTTTAAAGAAACCAGTGATGTTTCACAGTATTCAAAGAATTAGAATCCATAAGGATATTCAACTTTCTCATGTATTGAATGAATGAGGTTATATATTACGGCCTATAAATGCGCTAACTGTGTCACAACTTCTAACGGAAAGCTAGCTAGCTATTTCCCATGCGCTATTTAACCGCAAGATAACTTGGTAATCATTGCACTTTTTGGGTCATTAGCCATGGCAAGGTTGCCTTTCAGTGTTTCTGACATTACAATTGCTAAGGCATAAGGTGAGGTCAATGTCAGTATTCTCAATATCTGTTTTTATACAGTTAAGAATTTCATATAAAAATCTACTAAAACAGTTCATTAAAATATTCATATAAATTTGCACAAAATTCCAAAATTGATAAACATTGGTATCTGATGTCCTAATATTCTAACCATGATCCTAAACCCATTTCTTTTGTGCAAGACTTGTCCATACATATTGTCTTTCTACCAATGTTGCAGAAAATTGCATAGTCATGTCATAATTTGGTACTTGAGTTTGTATCCTCTATAGATAAGCATTATTGAACTCTTTAACACTCTTTGTATCTATCCTTAAGCTGTGTTAAAGGTAATATCCGGCAATCTTGAAATCAGCCGCACCTATTTTTGCAGCAACTAAGTATGAGACATATTTGTTGTAGAATAATACTAGTTTGCATTAGGTGAGCCATAACAGTTCCAATTTCACAAATTCTTTATATTGTTAGAAGCTACCTTCTTCTAATCATATTTGTAGCTAGTTCGGTATAAGGTAAGATACCGATAGTTCACCTTATGCTCCTCTAAGTTGGTTTAACTAGTCAAATTTTAACGGAGGAGTGTGTTGTTCCAAATAGCTCTCACTAGCTCTCACTTCTCTCTCTAACAGCTCCGTTGCCGGTGCGGCGGTCGCCGGAGACAGACGGCAGCGCCGCCGCACCGGAAATCTTAAACACCTTAAACACAAAAACTTTTACACCTCATCCCCTCGTTTTTCAATGCTGATTTCAAATCCTAACTCGAAATCCCCAGAAAACTTACCCAAATGGCTAGATCGGGAAAAAGGGGTGGCGGTTGAAACTTCTCTCTCGCTTCTGATTTTCGCTCCGGCTCTGGTTTTTCTTTCATTCTTTTCTCGTTTCTTTGTTTTTCGTTCTCTTCTGTTCTGACGTCTCCGATTATGGTGGTGACGGATTTCGTTCTCTTCTGTTCTTTGTTTTTCATTCTTTTCTCGTTTCTCTGTTTTTCGTTCCGGTTATGGTGGTGACGGATTTCGTTTCTTCTATCCTGTTCTTGTTGCCTCTTTTTTGTTTTTGTTTTCTGTCCTTACCTCTCCGTGTTCGTTTCTGTTGTGCCGTTTTTAAAACCGGCGGTGGTTCTCCGGTTTTGGCACCGTCGGTGGTGGTGGTGATGTTGGAGGTGCTGAGGTGGTCGGCGGCCATTGTTGGTGGTTGGTGGTGGTGGTTTTCCAGATCTGACCTTTGAAGGATCTCTCTTCCTTCGTCGCTGCCGCGTCTTCGACGGTGTTCTTGCCTTTGCGGTGGTTGTGCTGTTGGTCGTGTGTCGGCCTCTTGGGTTGAGCTTCGTGTTGGTGGTCGGATCTGGTGGTGGGTGGTGATGGTGAGTACTGTTTTCTGGTGTTGGTCGTGGTTGTGGATCTGGGTGATAGGTGTTTGTTGCTCCGACGCGGTTTAGGTGGTGGTTTGTTGCTCTGGTGATGTCAGATGAGGTGTTGGTGGTGAGGCTGCCACATTGGCGTTTGGATCTGTTGATGACGTGTGCGTTTTGGCTTCCTTGATATTAGTTTCTCTGACCTGCTATCAAATCTATTGAGATTTGCAGGGCTTTTTTTGAGTCTCTGGGGTTTACAAATCTTTGAGATTTGCAGGGTTCTTTGGGATATTTAAATCCGGTTCTTTATATCTGGTTGTCATTTATCGCATAGAAGTCGACTGTTTTGGTTTCCTCCTCGATACAGGCGTCTCTGACCGCTTCCGAATCTGTTGAGAGTCGCAGCTTTCTCCTCTGAGTGGCTGATGGTTCCAAATCTGCTGAGATTTGCAGGATGCTTTGTATCTGGATAACCCCGTCCTCGTTGATGTTGATGGTTCCTCGGGTTTGCTGAGATTTGTTCGCCTCAGTTCTCGTTTTACTTTCGGCGGTTAGATCTTCGCCTTAGGAGCTGGTTCTGGATGCTGATGCCCGATGTTTCGAGATCGGGAGTTAAGGTCTAGTTGTGGCAACTGTCTGGGCTGAGTTGGTGACTGCTCGAGTATTCGGAAATCTGAGGGGTGCTTTTCTCTTGGTGGTACATCTGACGTTTGCTGAGTTATGCCTGCCTGGGGGTTTTTGTTCTACTTTTGTCTGGTCAGCGGTTCGTTTGATGAAGCTGGTTCTGGATGCTGATGGGCCGAGCAACTTTGATTCGAGTTCGGGAGTTAGAGTTCAGTTGTGGTAACATTTTTAAGTGGGATTGGTGACTGCTCTGGTAGCCTTGAATCTGTGGGATGCTTGACTGTTTTGGGGATTAGGAGTTGTTTTTTCGATTAGGTGATTGTTTAGGAGTTTTCTTTTTAGGTGTTCCGCTTATATACGGCATCTATGTTCTTGTGTTCCTTTTTTACCGGACTCTGTTCGTCTTGTGCAGAGTCTCGGTTATTAATAAAATTTGCCATTCAAAAAAAAAAACTAGTCAAATTTTCTTTGATTCACTTTCCTATTGCCAAAATTCCTCTTAAAATCATTTGTTAGTATACAATCTTGTCTCAAAGCCTCATATTAAAGTTGAATGTTTGATAGTAGCCATTTTACTATGGGGTGATAAAAAACCACATTACTTCCATTTTAGTTGCAAATAATTTCTAACTTTGGTTTCGCACATTCAACTTTCTTTGGTCTTCACCACTTCTACATCTCTTAAATGGCCGAGTCTTGTAGGCATCTATTTGGCTCCAAGTCATGAATGGCCTAAGCACCAATTTCCCAGCTGAAACAACTTCCCATTTCTCAAGTGCAGCTCAATAACCTTGCTTTTGCATCTGATGCTGTCAAACGTTTTAGCTCGTTTTCTGTTATGTTGTCACAGTAAGGAACTTTTTATCTGATAGCTAAGTTGTTTTGGCATTAACAACTAGTTATATGAAGGATTAAGTGCAAAGATTTGTACCAGTGTTGCTGGTGCTCTTTCCTTATTTGTGAACTCGACGTAGAGCAATTTAAGTTTTTGTGTTTTGAAAAACTTTTTATATTCATAACTTTTATATTAGAAGCTATTAATCCTTAATAGTTGCTTAGTGCATGAGTGAAAAATAGAAGCGTGTTAGTATTAGAAGCTATTGATCCTTAAAGGTCTTCTTGCCGCTCATTATTTGCTGCTGAACTTTTGCATTCATGTTGTATTTTTTTTCTCACTACCATCTGAATTGCAACTACTTTTTTTTTTTTTTTTTGAAATCTTCAAACTTTTATTGAATATTGGCAATTGCACAAGGAGTACAAAGACCAAAAAGAAGGCCAAGAAACAGACCTAAACAGAGCTGGACACAAAATAAATGCTAGAATATTTTGCAACTACTATTGTAATGGGATTCAATATTTTGCGGGACACTTGTTATATACAAGCTGTTCATTCAAACTCTTGGCTAGTTTTCTTCAAAACCTCAATATCATAAGTAACTAAGGCTATTAATCAATAATTAACTTTTGTTAGATATTTCACTTTGCTTGATTTCTGTCTTGGAGATTTACGTGTCTTGGATTACATTGGAAACTGTCATATGTTCATCCAAAGAAAACTGAAAATCACATGATATTTATTAGAGTTTGAACTATGAAAATAATCATATGTTCATCCAAAGCTTTCTATGTTTAACCGTAATAATTCATGTAACAATATAAACCAACCAATAGCAAAAGCATCAGCCAGAAGTTATTGATTGGATTGATTTATTTTTGACTTTATATAAGATTATCAATGTAGTTTATAGAAAAACAGAATATACAATTTTCGTTAGTATAAATTTATGAATTAACATAAAATTTATTTATTTGCATAAATTATTTTTTATAAATTTAAAAATAAGTCTATCTAAACTACCCTTGTTCTTGTGTCAAAAAAAAAAATACTCTTAGGTACCGTTTGACCTAACTTATTTCAAACTTTTTTACTCAAAAAAAGGAAAAGTTCGGTCAAATAAATTTTCAATAAGTTTTTGATAGAATAATGTTGTTTAATTTTTATGAGTAAAATACATAGATAAAAAATTTTAAAGCTAAAAAAATAACAAGTATCAAATAGCTTTAATTTTTTTTTTTCTAAAAACTTTTATTTTCACTTCTATTTTTCAGATAACTTTTAAAAACTTTTAAAATTTGAAACCCTCATTCTTTTAACTTAGGGTTTAATGTTGCATGTGCTTATCTTGTTTGGGTTTTACATGTACATGATATCAAAGTACCATGTGGAATATCCTTTATTGGGATAGATCTGTACTTTTGGAGTGTCCAAAAAGGGTGCTTGAGGACAAAAGAAGTATCTAACACACAATACAGAACCGACCAAGAATCCAATTCCATCCCACCGAGGGAATTTTTAATTTCCAAACATTCTCATTTCTCTCTATTCTTATTCTTATCTCATGTTGTTTGTTAGTTGCATATATCATCACCACATATAATAGTATACTATAGACCACATTCTTCTGCCATTTATATATAGTGTTAAAAAAATACTCTTTAACAAGTCTAGAATGAATCATTTAGAAGAATCCAATTTAAATTTTTGGTTAAAAAAATTCTTAATGAGACTTTAGTTATTTTGCGGCTGAGCTATAAATTATTAGAGCCTCATTCGCCCGAAAACTAGAGATCATTATAAAAAAATAATACTTTATAAAATAAGACTATTGCATAAAATAAAAAGACTATTGATTTTTCTTAAGATATAAACATTTTTTTTTACTCATTATTACTCTCTAATTTGTTTTACTTTTTAAATTTCCATCAATATATCTGATCTATTTTTAGACTAAATCTTATCTGGATATGTATTGATATACCACTAAAACAGATAATTTTAATTTACATATGCATCGATAAATATCCAAATAAAATGTGTATGGAATAAATTATTATAAAATCCACACACATTATTATTAATTATTAATATTTTTTGGTACATAAAAATTATTATCAATAATTTATATAGAGAATATGAAATCCACACAAAGTGTAGTACAATCAGTATCTCTGCGTTTTCGATGGATACCATTAAGCTCCAGTCTCGTTTCTCACTCGGCAGACAATCCTCACTCGCACCGGATCACCAAGATTCTGCCACCGTCAACGACTCGGTAAAGGAGCCGATTGATCCTCCGGTTCGGTTGATGTATTTAGCAAACGAAGGTGACTTAGAAGGAATCAACGAACTTTTAGACGGTGGCAGTGACGTCAATTTCAGAGATATTGACGGCCGCACCGCTCTTCACATCGCCGCATGTCAGGGACGCACCGACGTTGTTCAATTGTTGCTCCGAAGAGGTGCTGAAGTTGATCCTCAAGATCGTTGGTGCAGCACTGTAATGCAATTCAATCTTTTTTGTTTCTTTGATTACGTTTTGGTTTCACTGTTACTGAATCGTATTAGTAATGATAATTAATTGATTAATTACTGGTTTGTTTGTTTAACAGCCTCTTGCTGATGCATTGTATTACAAGAATCATGATGTTGTTAAACTTTTGGAGCAACATGGTGCTAAACCTCCGGTTTGTTATTTTCATCTCATTTCCTTATTGTTGTTAAATCTCTGTTTGAATATAGGTCAAATTTTTAAGCTTATGAAAAACAGTTTATAAAATTTATAAAGATACAATTTTCGTTAGCTTGTCAAGGTAGTTTATAAAAATACAGTTTACTAAGATACAATTTTCGTTAGTGAGAACTTATGAATTAACATAAAAGCTTAATTATTTGCATAAGCTATTTTTCATAAGCTAAAAAATAAGTCAATCCAAACGGGTTCTAAGTAGCTTAATTTAGCGCTTTTAGCTTAAACGTTCATCATATAGAGCCTGTTTGAATTAACTTATTTGAGCTTATCTACTGGTATAAATTTTGTGAGACTGTTTGGGATCACTTTTGAAAACAACTTATGACAATTTACGTAAGTTTTTTATTTTATTTGTGCTTGTGTATAAGCTATTTCTGTAACCAAAGATAAAATATAGCTAGACTGTTTTCCTATAAGTTATAAGATATTTTCATAAGCTATTGAGGGAGCTTTATAAACTGAAAACAACTTGTGGACATGTTATAAGCTGTTTACGTAAGTTCTTTCAAACAATCTCACTAGTACTTATGCGGGTAAATAAGCTTAAATAAGTCAATCCAAACAACTTATTTGAGCTTTTAAATTGTGAGCATTTTTGGGGCTTAGGCCCCCTTAGCTTATCAAAAAGAAAAAACAGAGCTTTTTAGAGTAGTCAATATGAATACCTTTAGCAATGAAAAAATCATTTATTATTATTAAAATAAGAGAAATTATATCATCAAACTCTCCAACACTATTTTCAATTCATGTGATCTCACCAAATTTATGTGGCACCCACGTGATTTAGTGGGAAACGTTTTCAAAATAGTAGAACTATTTTTAATTTCAACTAATGAGGGTGTATATTGGAAAGAATGTGTTGCTAGCAAATCCTCGTAACATAATCTTACAATAACTTAGATTTTCAAAGACCAACATCTGAACATCCTAAATAAGATGAAATTAGCTTCTTTTTATCAATTTTAAGCTTTAATAAGCTCCAAGCTAATCCAATTCATCCTAGGTGTTTTGCTTATTAAAAAAAAAATTCATCCTAGGTGTTCCTTTTTTTCTAATAAAAAGTTGAATTTCAGTTCAGTGTTGGGTAATTGGGTGATTCATTGCCCTTGCCCATAGAAGAGCCCTTTTGGACAAAATTGTAATTTGTGACATCACATTGCAATCTCTTCTCTTACTGTTTGTAGGTGGCTCCTATGCATGTCCAGAATGCCCGGGAAGTCCCAGAATATGAGATTGATCCTTCTGAACTCGATTTTACAAATAGTGTTTGCATAACAAAGGTAATCTTTGAAGTTCCCTTCTAAGAGTATAATCAACTATTGTTTCATTCCTCGATGTCTTGTTTTGTTCTACCTTTTAGCATATTTTTGCAAGTCACTGTAAGTCTGTCTTTCACCCGTGCTGATTTTGCATTGCATATTTATTATATTGGGTATTTTAGGGAACTTTCCGGAGAGCATTATGGCGTGGAATTCAAGTAGCCGTTAAAACTCTTGGGGAGGAAGTGTTCACCGATGACGAGAAAGTGTGGGTTGGTCTAATTAGTAATTATACAATTTGTTGTTTTATTCACATTAATTAGATTACTCAATTCACAACGTGTATTCCCATCTCTCTCAGAAAGGCATTTCACGACGAGCTTACATTACTTCAGAAAGTAAGGCATCCAAATGTTGTCCAATTTTTGGGTGCCGTTACACAAAGTACCCCAATGATGATTGTCACAGAATATCTACCCCAGGTTAGTTTTGATGCTACACTGAGTATAAGGAAGGTTTTGATGATCTTTTATAGTCGCTAATGATATTGATGAACAAATCATGTTGGCTAGTTGATGCTAGTTAGTAGAATGCTATCTGCAGAATAAAATTTGATGAGAATTCATTACTGCCTACTGATAGTCTTTAAAGATAAAGTGACAACTGTTATTTCAATAAGACTACTGGAAATCCAGCATTGGGTAGGAGATCATGTTTAATTAAAAACTTAATATCATAATAATTTATACTTGGAGGCAGAATAATTGTTGAGATGCTATAGTTATTTGGATGGTTCAATCAAAGTTGTCCCTGTTCTATCTAGAAATCGCACCTATCTGTAATCGAGGAATTTAAGTATTGATTACAGATGCTTGTTGCCTAGTAGTTTCTTGAAATATCTGCCCAAAATTGAACTAGGTAGCTTTGTTTCTCCTTATTCAGCATTGCACTTCAGCACTGCATTAATATGGAGACCACACGTGGATACATGTGTATGTAAGGATATGGATATACTGGATAGTGAATATGTAATTAAATATGGATACACTTGTAGAACGTGTACTCTTTCTTTGTATGCATTTCCCCTATTTTCCCACCACTTAGTATCTATTTGAAATACCTTAGATTTTCAAAATCATCTTTTTATCAATTGTTTTCATAAATTGAACTTGCTGGTCCGGTAATTTGGGAGATATATTTACTTCTGTGTGTTATCTACTCTATATTTCACAAATGTAATTTCTAACAATATGAAATGGATCACCTTTTTAAGGGGGATCTTCGTGACTACTTGAAGCGGAAAGGTGCATTAAAACCGACAATAGCTGTGAAGTTTGCACTTGATATTGCTAGGTTAGTCATGAGCTTTCCTATTTTGAGTTTCGGAAGACACAAGTTCCCTAGTTATTTTGTTTCCAGCAAGTTGATTGTGTAATAAAAACTATCATTTCTATAAAGATATAAATTGAAATTGACAAATGTTATATATGCAATATTTTAATGTATGTTTTTCAGGGGGATGGGTTATTTGCATGAACATAAACCTGAAGCCATTATACACCGAGATCTTGAGCCTTCGTATGTTTTTTTCTCTCCTGTCTCATTTATTTGTTTTAAACATTCTTCCGTGCATTTGAAATATCATGGATTATTAGCCGCATGCATCATTTATGTAATTTTGAATGATTGAAACTGTTTAAGTTTTTCTTCATTATAAACGAGTAAGATAACAGAAATATTCTCCGGGATGATTCTGGACATCTGAAAGTTGCAGACTTTGGAGTTAGCAAGTCACTCAAAATCACTAAAACAGTTAAAGAAGACAAACCTGTGACATGCGAGGATACCTCATGTATGTTTTTTTTTTTTTAATGGAGTATTGTAACATTCATAGTTGGTCATGTCATTCTACAAAATAGCAATATTGTAAACCATTATTCCACGAGAACTGTGACCTGCGATATTATTGCATATTCTACAAAAGATAGAAGAAAAAAAATGTTTTACCCAGTGACTAGGCTTCAATTTTTATAATTTAGATTTATCAATTAACTCCAAATCTTGTTATTTCTTATACATATAATTAACTTCATTTTGAATCTTTTGTTTGTAATTGGTTCTATTTTGTGTAGTTCTTATTGATAAAATAGTTGCAATTCAAATGCATTGCAGGGCGGTATGTTGCACCAGAGGTCTACAGAAATGAAGAATATGACACCAAAGCGGATGTGTTTTCCTTTTCTCTGATATTACAAGAGGTAATAATCTATACTGTTTACCAATGTAGTCAGGTTCTCGCACCGGGGCGTAGGTTCTTACGATCCTACGAGCTCATCAAGGTCAAACGAGCTTAGAACCTATTCTGGTTCTTTTTTTGACGTTTCTGTAGTCAGGTTCTCGCACCGGGGCGTAGGTTCTTACGATCCTATGGCGTATGCTTCCACACCTTTAACGACGACGAAAGCTCCTTCCCTTCTAGACGGCGATGTCGCCGTCATGAACATCGCCGGTGGTTAGTGTATGTTTGTCCTCACTCCTCTCTCACTTTCAACCATCTCTCCTTCACTTTCGTTCAAACCTTCTAAACTCATCATTTCACTTTCAAGTTTCAACCCTCTGTTTTCATTCAAACCCTCTGATGTCATTTTTTTAACCCTACTGTTGTTAGAAGAAGCAACAGTAAACCCTAACCCTCTCATTTTTTTAACCCTAACCCTATTATTTTATGAACTTAGTACTTGGTTGTTATGAACTTATGAACATTTGGAATGATAATTATGAAATATTAATTAATTAAGTTAATTTTGTTCATGTATTATATTTTGTATGTGTTGGTGTGTATATGTATATATGCGAAGTTACAATTTCACCCTTGAGTAGGTTCTTACGAATCGAGCTACGAACTCGAGCTTACGATCCTCCACCAGCCTACCGAACCTACGTAGGATCTCGAACCTGACTACATTGCTGTTTACTGCTCACATGTGCATGTTTTAATATTCTGGAGTTTTCTAACAACTTTGAAGCTGATTATTTACCTATAATATCATATTGTAAGTGTTTGTTTCTTCTCTGGTCTTGATATAAAACTCACAAACCCTGACATTTCAAATAAATTAATAAATAGAAAATTAGTTTGATGACTTCATGGTTCTGATGAAGATGATTTTGGTATTTGACAAAATAATACATGCTAATTGAATTTATTTTTTTGTTGTTTACTCCTCTGAACATGGAATTTGAGTATATCCCACAGTAGCAGTTAATTGCATTTACTGTTTTGTCCAAAAAAGGGAATTTACTCAATTTCATTTTCCTTTCTATGATTTATATTTTAAGCATTAAAAGAAGTTATTTTTAAGTATTCCAAAATAATCCGACATCTGTAAGTGTTTACGTGACATTAAAATTTCTTATAACTTGCCCATCCATGTGAGATTAAATGGCCGAGTTATCTCCCCTACGCACATACTTGTATTATGCAAGTAAGAAAGTTTTCATGTTCAGGAAAAGGAATGTGTTGGGTGGTTTGTGTATCTTGTGTTGCTTTCTGCATTCATATCCCTTCAATATTGTCACTGTATACTAAATTAAAGATCTGCGATGGCTTCTTTTATACGTAGGATCTGTTTCACTTATCAAGAATATATATAGTGTGAGTCTATGGAGAGCTTGAACACTCTTGACTTGTTAGCTATGCTCTCTCGTCAGATCATCCTAAAGAACTGTGTAGTGTTTTATTACATATTTAGGTTGATCATTGGAGAAGAAGTAGGGTCCTAAAGCTTTGAGCTTCCCATAGATTCAACGGGAAAAAAAGTATTTATATTCATGATCATTTTTTTAAGATATCGTACTTAAGAGTTTTGTGCTGTATCAAAGTTTGTCTGGTTTTTTTGTCCTTCCTAATTTTATTAACGTAAAGATGGTGTTCATGTTAGCGATTTTGCTGATACTGTTCGTGATATGATAATTTTATTTGTGTAAGATTGGATCCCACTTTTAATGCAGATGCAGATATATATAGACTAAAATTCACATGTTGACAACCATCAGTGGGTTGTTACTTATTCATAGAGATGCTGGCTAAATATTGACTGTTCATATATGGTTTTCTGTTACTCTAGATGATTGAAGGTTGTCCTCCATTTTATAGAAAGCCAGAAAAAGAAGTTCCTAAAGCATATGTGGAAAATGAGCGTCCACCATTCAGGGCTGCACCAAAGCTTTATGCTTATGGATTAAAAGAGTAAGTAATTTAATACGTTTTATTAGCAGTAGATTTGGTTGAATGTTGAGTTTCAAAACATACGAGTACAAGATTAGTTAAAAAAAATAATAAGTTTTCAACATTTATGAAATTGTTTTTTTATCCATAGTTTAATCGAGGAATGTTGGGATGGAGAACCATACCGAAGACCAACATTTAGGGAAATAATTGAGAGGTTGGATAAGATAAACCACCATCTTGCTCAAAAGAGGCGCTGGAAGGTATGGAAAAGTTAAATTTTCATCTTGCTCAAATGCTCAAAAGAGTGAAATTATAGATTCAAAATGTACATTTTATGAATCTCGAATCTCGCCTGTTTGTTCATTTCACAGTAGCATGCTTTTTCCTTGTATGATATACAGGCTCTGGCTCCTTCATGCATCTGGAATCTGGAGGCCTTGTTTAAGGGGTATCCTACAAGTCCTGGTAGCCGATCATCTCGCTCTACGGTTAGATAAACAATTGCCAAGAAACAAGAACACAATTTTGTAGTTTCAAGAAGGAAAAAACTATACACCAGATAGTGGTTTCCATATACATCCATTTGCGATTCATGTGTAGTGTTTTCTGAATAATAACATCCAAATGTGTTTGGATAGCTTTTTTAATTAGGAATTAAGCTTATGAAAAAACATTAAATTGTTATTTCCTGAGTTTCATTCTTCTAGGTTTATATTCTAACTACTACAAATATAGTGTCTAATTAGTTCAACTGTTAATTCTCAAATTTTCAACCGTAACTTATATATTCCTGCTAGCTTTTTAATAATAATCAGCTAGTTGGTTAAAAAAATTGGCTAGTTTATCCTTTACTTAACATATCATAAGTGATTGTTAATATGTATTCCCTCTACAACAAAATATAAGCAAAATGATATAAAAAGTCAATTGTATTTGTTCTAAACTTCCAATTGATTGTTTTTTTAAAAATCATTTTGCGGAGTATTTTGTTATAGATGGAGTACTAGTTTATAAATCACATGTGTCCGAGGAAAACATTACCAAGTTAGGTGCTATTGTTAATGAATGTCGGGTTCATTGTTTATAGTCTAAACTTGAGTATGATGCTTAAAAGAAGACAAGCAAAGTATGATGCTTAGCGTGACCGTGTTTTAAACTACTCGGTATTTTATCATGTTCAAAATCATACTACTACTTCGATACTTTGAAATTGGATCCTCTCCTCTTCATCTTTTTCTTTATTCTCTATCTCTCTTAACCCCGCTCATTCAACTCACTTGATTGTTTTTAAATTTTTTACGGTATTTTATCATGTTCAAAATCATACTACTACTTCGATACTTTGAAATTGGATCCTCTCCTCTTCATCATTTTCTTTATTCTCTATCTCTCTTAACCCCGCTTATTCAACTCACTTGATTGTTTTTAAATTTTTTATTGAAGAGAAATTGAAAGTTAGGAGAGGGACGTAGAAGAATAATGAAGGAGAGGATCGATATTCCAAAACTTTATCTTCATTATATGCCTTGAGCTGTTTTTGTCAAAAGAAAACTCCAATTTGTATCTAAAAATTACTGTGGCAATGCAAGTAAGGCATAACATAATAGTGGAAGGCCAGTGTAAAAAGTGAGGAATACACAGTGAAGAGAATGTGGGAAACAAAAGGGAACCCGTACTCTGTAGGGTAATTTATACAGAATGACTTTTGTTACTTTTTTTTTTTTTATAACTTTTTCCCTTTGAAAATGCAATACAACAATTACTCTTTAAATCTTTTATTTTAATGTTCTTTTTTGCAAAAAAAGAAAAGATTTTTGTCAATGTTGATGATAGATAGAGGTGTCGAGATTTTATTCCATATTTAAAATTATCAAAATTAACAATAATTATTCTATTTAATGGTGTTAAAATCTTGTTTTTACATTAATTCGTTTTGACTAAGTGAAATTGAAACATAGATTCAACTTATAAACTCGTAGAGTTTACCTCATATTAAAATAAACATATAATATATAAATATATATATATATATATATATATATATATATATATATTAACATATTTAATTTTGAACGTAATCTGAAACTAATATTTTTATTTTAAATTTAGAAATTTAAGTGCTATGAATATTAATTAAATAAAATATGACAAAATTAATATATTATTAATTTTAAATTAAAAATAAATTTTAAATATTAGATAATTCACACTTAATTGATTTTCTCTCATTCTTATTAGTTAAATATGACTATAGTCATGCATTTCAATGACAAATAACACAAAAACTATATGCCCATCAATATATCTTGTAAAGAAATAATAGTTTTCTTATTTTTTTTCATATATTAAATATTACTTTTTAAATCATGCATGTCATGTGAAATTGAATATTATATATGATTGAAATACAAAGTGATTTTATATTTTAACACCCATTGTTTTATTTTATTTTTATGAAACCCCTTTTATATTATGTATCTTGTTTTGACAATATTTATCAAATAACTTACTATATTTAAATGATCATAAATCTAGATATAAGAAAAAAATATCCACAAAGCTTAACTCAACTTGCAGAAATATCGAAATTGATAGGTCGGACATCATTTCGTCTATCTACCAAATAAAACTTATTATATTTAAATAATCACATAAATTTTGCTATGAATGTATAGGAAAAAAGTTCTTACCTGGAGGACTTCCTTTCAATGACACTAACTTTGGTATCCTACAATCAATCGGACGGAAATAACTAAAATTAATAAAAATCATAGTCTCTAATTAAAAAAAAAAGAAGGTCTTACAGAAATTGTCTTCGAATTGAAATGACTATTTGCAGTGGCGATTCTAACGCCCAGCATGCTTGGGCACGTGCCCGGGCTGCTGCTCCACTATTTTTTTTTTTAGAGTCCGGAATGTAAGGATAGTCGTTTCAACGGTATTTTATTGAGTCGAAAATAAATGTTTATAATGAGAATTGTTTAAGGCCTAAATTAATTCTGTTTTTAGAACTCATAGTTTACTGCGAAAGTAGAAACACAGAGATACCGGTTTCAATTTGAAAGAATGAAAACTTTATCTGACTGTAGAAAAATTCAGTTTTTGATTCTAAACACTGCGAAAGCAATTTTTTATCAATTAGAAAATATTCAGTTTTCAAAAAGGTAATTTTAAGACTTAATTAGTCTGTAAGTCCCTTAAAGACTTTTTTGGTTTCACTTTGGTCCTAATTGATATCTCCATCAGTCAATATGGTCTTTTCTGTCCATTTTTTTCAAAAACCGTTAACTTCAGTACAGGTGCCATGTAACAACCTATTTTGCTATATGTACAGAAGTTAACAGTTTCTGAGAAAAAATGGACGAAAAGGACCACATTGACTACCGGAGATATCAATAAGGGACTAAAGTGGAACTTATTTTCTTTAAGGGACCAAAGTAAAACAAAAAAAGTCTTTAAGGGACTTACAGACTAATTAAACCTAATTTTAATAGTGTAAACGGACACGCGGGAGCGGACGTTTATACGCTTAAAATTCGGTACCGAACATGCGACAGCTGACGGTACCTTTAAATTAATTTTTCTACCTTAAGCAACTTTTTGAGTAGTTAAAAGTAATTATTTTCATAAATAAGATTTTGTGTCGTAACACGTTGGACACGCGAAAGCGGACAGTTAGATTACGCAGTTAAAATCTATTATAAACTTAACCTTTTATTTACAAATAAATATTTTCTAATTATAAATATAAAAGACCACTCAGTGAATACCAACGGTCGATGAAAGTTTCATTCCGGCCTTTAAAATATCAAAAAGCCTATTAATCCTTTAAAATATTACTGTACTCGGAAGTTGGGTTGATAAAATTCCCTCCAAAATTTTGCCCGGACTCTCTTGCATTGCTAGAGTCCCCACTGACTATTTGTACTAGTTTGTTGTTGTTTGACATATAAATGATTAAATGCATTTATTAAGGCTTTGTAGATTCATATATGTCTTTAAATATCATGTAATGTGTTACCGCACAATTCTCAGCCATTGCAAATAAAGATACATTGCAATGTGTTACTGCACAATTGCAATTTACAACAAAAACGTTATCTCAAATTAATTGATGCTGCTCATGTGCTTGTGCTTAATTTTAATTTAACATTTTAATTTAATATTAAAGTAACATGTGCTATAGGGTATATAAAATAAATAATCAAGATTAAATATTTGTCTAAATGGCATTGTGCTCAAAGAGTACAATTATTATTTATGCAGCAAAACAAATTTGTCTTAAAGGAATTTTGTCATATATGCTTAGGAAAAATTCTAATAGGCATTCCAAGAGGAGGAAATGGTAGAGGATCCATTGTCACTGTTAATTTCATCATGGTGGAGTAAGGACCAATCATATTGTGTCACAACATAATGCACAAGGATAAGGATATTTAGTTTGGCTAATTGGTACCCAGCACACACTCTTGGCCCTCCTCCAAAGGGAACAAATGCATATTGTGGTATTCCTTCCTCAAACCTACTTGGATTGAAAGTTAAAGGATCCTTAAAATAATTTTCATTGTAATGTGTCCCTTATGTTGACCATAGCACCTGAAAATTGTCACAAAACCCAATTTCTAGGTGTTACATTTAAATCACAGAGCCAGAAGAGAATTATAGAAATATATACGGATTAATGTAAGAGAAATGTTATTTGTATAATAAATATAAGAAAGATTATATATACACACAAATCCAAACACCCCACACCGTATTGTACACGATTGGGGGTGCCTTTTGTCTATTTTAATAATATATAAATCAATAGTTTTCGACTAACATAGTGTGGCATAAGTGGTAGATACTTAGATTCCTTAACAATTTGGTTTTGAGTTCGATCTCCGATACGTGCAAGCATTTAGCCTCTATGTATATGTACGGGGTACGCAAAGTATGTGTTAGAATATTAGATTTGATACATTGTGAAAGAGAATTGAAGAAATGAGTGTAATGTTTATTATCACAACTAACTGATTACAATGCTAGCTCTGCTCCATATATAGCTTAGTGAAGGAGCATGGTGTGCTATAACTAACTTTCACACTAGATCACACCACTAGCTTAGGTAGTTATGTACAATTTCTACACTATAATGCAGTAGCTTCCATTACAAGTAACTGAAAATTAACCAAAGTAAAGATGAATTCTAACACCCTCCCTCAAGCTTAGGCTTATATATGTCCTTTAAGCCTAACTTGTGAATGAATCCATTGAGCTTAGGAGCAGGTAATGCCTTGGTCAAACAATCTGCTAGCTGGTCCTCAGTGGCTATAGGCAACAATCTCAGAATTCCTTGTTGTAATTTCTCTCTAACTAAGTGACAGTCAATCTCCAAATGTTTAGTTCTTTCATGAAAAACTGGGTTAGAAGCTATATGGATTGCACTCTGGCTATCACAATACAGCACTGGTAGCTTGCTACATGTGATCTTTAAATCTTTCAAAAGGAACAATAGCCAAATCAGTTCACAGGTAGCACTGGATAATGCTCTGTACTCAGCTTCTGAAGATGATCTTGAGATTGTTATTTGCTTCTTAGCTTTCCAAGATATGAGTGATGTACCAAGGAAGAAACAATGTCCTGATGTAGATCTTCTAGTATCCAAACATCCTGCCCAATCAGCATCAGAGAAACCAAGGATTTGTATGTCACTATGCCTTGAAAATAATAAGCCTCTGCCTGGACTATTTTTCAAATATCTGACGACTCTACATGCAGCATTGTAGTGAGTTACAGTTGGCCAATGGAGAAATTGACTTAATTGTTGAGTGGCATAGGCTATGTCTGGCCTGGTATTAGTAAGATATAATAGCTTCCCAATGAGTCTTCTATATTGTGATGTATCATCAAACAATTTTCCTTCATCATTGTGAAGCTTAACTGCATGGTCTAGTGGCATTGCAGCAGGTTTAGCACCAAGCAGGCCAGAATCTTTGAGTAAGTCAAGGCAGTATTTTCTCTGAGAGATATGTATTCCCTCCCTTGATTGAGCAACCTCAAGCCCTAAGAAGTATTTCAGCACACCAAGATCTTTGATTTTGAACTGAGCATCTAGAATTTTCTTAATTCTATTAAACTCATCAATACTAGTGCCAGCCAAAATAATGTCATCTACATAGACTAACAAAGCAGTGAAATCATCATTGGTAGTCAAAGTGAAAAGAGAATAGTCAGCATTGGATTGAGTATACCCTTGTTGGATAAGCAAGGAAGTAAGTTTTTCATACCACATTCTACTTGCTTACTTAAGTCCATATAAACTTTTCAACAATTTGCAAACCTGACCAGGTTTGGCAGAAGTAACTCCATCTGGTATACCCATGTACACATCTTCCTCTAGATCTCCATGCAAAAATGCATTATTAACATCTAATTGGTGTAAATTCCATTGTTTGATAGAAGCAAGGGCAAGTAAAGTTCTGACAGTTGTGAGTTTTGCCACTGGGGAGAATGTATCAAAATAGTCTAAGCCTTCAATCTGGTTATATCCCTTGGCAACTAGTCTTGCCTTGTATCTTTCTATAGTCCCATCTGCCTTGTATTTAACTCTATATACCCATTTGCTACCAATAGGTTTGGCTTGAGGTGGTAAATCAACCATTATCCAAGTTCCAGTTTTAGTTAATGCCTCTAATTCATCATTCATAGCCTTTTGCCAACATTCAAACTTACAAGCCTCTGTGTAAGACTGTGGTTCAGGTGTGTGTGTGACAGACAGTGTGTATGCATGATGTGTATCTGATAACTGAGATAAAGAATGATATTCAGAGATAGGATATAGACTACCTTTAGAAGAATGATTTGTTGATGAACTTGATTGATTGCACACAAAGTCAGAGAGATAAGAAGGTACATGTTTGGTTCTGACAGGCCTGGTGCTGGTGGAATTTTGAATTGGTTCTGAGGATGTTGAGTCTTGTATAGATGATGATGAAGAATTATCTGGTATGTTTTGTGTGTGTGATGTGTGATCTGATGTAGATAAGGGTTCATTGTCAGAATCACTACAAGTAGGAACTGTTGGTTCATGTGTAGAAGGTGTGTTTGGAGATATAGTGTCAGGTTGACTGGTGGATTCTGGTGTAGTGACACTAAGATGATAATGCCAATTTGGACTAGTAGATGAAGTTGTGTATGGTAAAATATGATCATGGTGTACAACATTGCGTGAGACAAAAGTTTCCTTACTATTGAGATCATAAAGAATGACACCCTTCACCCCTTGCTTGTAACCCAAGAAAATGCAAGTTCTACTTCTAGGTTCCAGTTTGGTTCTATGTGCTTGTAATGTAGATGCATATGTGAGTGAACCAAATACTTTCAAATTTTCTAAATCAGGTAATTTGTTAAAAATCATTTCATAGGGTGACTTGTGTTGCAAGGCAGGTGTTGGAATTCTGTTAATAAAAAAAGTTGCATGTTGAACAGCATAAGACCAGAACATTTTAGGAATTTTAGCTTGAAAAAGGAGAGATCTACCAACATTTAACAAATGTTGATGCTTTCTTTCAACTCTCCCATTTTGTTCTGGTGACTCTACACAACTAGTTTGTTGAATGATTCCTTTTGATGCATAAAACTGAGGCATGATAAATTCTATCCCATTATCAGATCTTATTACTTTAACTTTTGTGTCATGTTGAGTTTCAATTAATTGAATAAAATCTTTTATATGTTGCCTGGTCTCAGATTTATTTTTCATAAGAATGACCCAAGTAAATCTGCTAAAATCATCTACAGCAGTTAGAAAGTAACAATGACCATGCAAAGATTTTGTGCTAATGGGGCCCCAAATATCAAAATGTATCATTTCAAAAGGAAAAGTAGCTTTATTACAACTAGTATTGTAAGATAGTTTTTTGTGTTTTGCTAGATGACATACATCACAAACACCATTATGATCTACAATTATGTAAGGAAACTGTTTGTGCAATGATTGCATTCTGTTTATTGATAGATGCCCTAATCTGAAATGCCAAATGGCTTGTTCAGGGATAGTAGTTGTGTGATTTCCATCTGTGGTGTTTACATGCACTTTCTTATCTTCTAATCTGAGGTAATACAGTCCTTCAAGTGCATCAGCAAAACCAATCATCCTCTTGGTTATCTTGTCCTGGATTGAGCATTGAATATCATTAAACAGAAGCACATATTTTGAAGCTTTGCATATTTGAGAGACAGACACAAGATTAACTGAAAAATTAGGGACACATAGCACTTCAGTGAGTAGGAAACTATTTGAGAATTTGACTATGCCTGAGTGCTTAGCAAACACATGATTTCCATTTGGCAATTTTACCTTAATTGGAGTGATTTCATTGTAAGAATGAAACCATTGAATTGTATTGCATATATGGTGACTTGCACCAGAATCCAAAATCCAATTACCTAGACTACATGAATTTGAGAATTTAGAAACATTGCCTTGATTCACTGATGTGTGACCAGTGAATTCAGCTGAACCAACCTTACTAGAGGATGCAGTGTTAGATGCTTGACTAGGGAAAGAATTCTGAAGTAGAGTAATTAGCTGAAGAGCTTGATCTTGAGTAATGATGTTGGAGTTAGAATCACTTCCATTGGCTGCAATTGCCTCATCATTCCCTCCCTCAATGGAAGCATTGTGAGAGCTAGAAGATTTTCTGAGATGTGGTGGCAAACCATGCTTCTTGAAGCATGTTTCCACAGTGTGATTGTCACGACCACAGTAGGTGCAAATCTTGGAGGAATTCTTAGAAGCACTGGCAAATCGTGACTTGGCAGCATTGATCAAAGCATCAGAATCCTTGGAAGAAGGAAAATTGCTCTGCCTTTCATGTTGCAGAACTAAGGAAAACACTTTGTTAAGAGGTGGAAGTGGCTCCATTAAGAGAATTTGTGACTTCACTGTAGCAAAATTCTCATTTAAGCCAGTTAAGAAACGAATTGTGTGAAGAAGAAGATGATTGTTACGAGCCGTGCGCATAGCTTCACAGACACAACGATTACGACACGTGCAAGTAGGAATGGGAAGATAGAGTTCAAGTTCTTCCCATAACACCTTCAAATCAGAGTAAAAATCTGTAACAGATCGAGAATCTTGCTTCAAAGCATAGATCTCTTGTTGAAGTTCAGAGATACGTACCAAATCACCTTGTGAAAAACGTTCGCGCAATTCATTCCAAATATCAATCGCATTTTCAAGAAACACAACGGATTGAGCAATGGAAGGAGAAACTGAGTTGAGAATCCATGACGAGACGAGTTGATTACAACGATTCCAAGCACGGAAACTAGGATCAAATGCATTGGCAGGGATCGGAATGCTACCGTCGATGAAATCGAGTTTCATTTTGGCGCCAAGAGCACGCTTCATTGCGCGCGACCATGCGTGATAATTGGAACCATTGAGGAGAGGAGAAACCGTGACGGTGGACGGACCATCACCGGGATGAACAAAGAAAGGAGAAGAGTGATCGGAAGTAGGTTTTAGTGGAGCAACTCGTGGAGGCATGATGATCGGAGAAGTTAGTTACGGTGACCGGAAAAGTTTGTTATGGAAGCGGGAAAGGATCTAGAAGGCTTGTGATACCATGTTAGAATATTAGATTTGATACATTGTGAAAGAGAATTGAAGAAATGAGTGTAATGTTTATTATCACAACTAACTGATTACAATGCTAGCTCTGCTCCATATATAGCTTAGTGAAGGAGCATGGTGTGCTATAACTAACTTTCACACTAGATCACACCACTAGCTTAGGTAGTTATGTACAATTTCTACACTATAATGCAGTAGCTTCCATTACAAGTAACTGAAAATTAACCAAAGTAAAGATGAATTCTAACAGTATGTGTTCTTATAGCATGCCACATAAATATATTGTCAACACTGTGTTATATATGGTTTGAATACAATTTTTTTTTAAGGAAATGACTTGTCCACACAAAAATTGACACTTGACATCAACACTATATATAAATATGCTTTTCATTTTTATATTAATTTTTTTTCGTGAATTATTTTCTCTCCTTGTATTATACACACTCATGCTTAGTGTATTTATACTTTTTAGTGCCGGAAAAACACTTATTCATTTATTATCCTTTTTTTCTATCTCCCTCCTGCTCGCATTAACAATTGAAAGAAGTGTATTTTTATATAGTGATAATATAATGTGTCAATTTTTTTATGTTCAAATAAAATTACTCTTAATTTAACTTGTGTAACAAGAAAGATAGAAACTAAAAATTCACCTTCCATCCTTTAGATAGAAACTAAAAATATCAGTAATTGCCTTCCTGAAAGAACCAAATATTGATTGTCATTGCAACAGCAAAAGAAGTAGTATCATGAGCTGCAAAAACTAGCAAAACCACATTATCTATAATCTCTTTTTCAGTAATCTCTTCTTGGATCATTCCATATACCAATTTAGACATTAGCATTCTATCATCCTCACTTTTCAACCTTCCTTCTTCAATTTCTTTTCTCTCTTCTCTCTCACGACTTTCATTATCATCTTTTCTATCTCCTTTCTAGCTTTCATTGCTCTCCAAAATTTAGAACCTGGAAACTTAATTGCTGGAGAGAAAACTCCTTCCAAAACTCTCTCAAATGTATCTACCATACCCGGTTCGACTTTGATACCTAACAAACACTCGAAAACTATGCTAAATGTAATCATGTCAACTGACATTAAATATTATTATAATACTAATGTTAATCATCATTCTTCAAGTCAATTTTGAGCTAATAAATTAATTTATTTGAAGGCTTGTGGTTTTGTCAAATTTACAATAAAAAAAAATATAAATGGATTCATATCAGAATACCACATGATTTGACGCACCAGTCAATCTCGATTGTTCGTTAATTTGAAATCAAAATTTCTAAATTATATATTTACTAAATCTAGTTTTAATGCTCTCGGTCTTTAAGTTTGATTATTTGGTTGAGATTAATAACTGTGTCACACCGTTACCGAAGAGAAATATGTTTCCATTAAAATTAAAACTATATCATAAGATATTATGATCCTAGAGGTCCAAATCATGTCAAACCCAAAAGTGAAAGGAAGTGATAACTCATCAACAATATAGAATAAATTTGTTAGCATTTTATTATTATTTGGTTATTAGTTTTGTTATGAAAATTCCTATATGAACTTGTATTAGCTTATTCAATTATCATAAAAACTTCTTATAATTAACACGTAAGTATATCAAACAAGATAGGAATGTTTGGTTGTAGATTTGACTAAAGATATAAAAAGTTAGTATTAGACACATTTATACACAAAATAAAATTTACACATTGTTACACAACTTTTATTTTTCTTCTAATGTAGACTACTATATGAAAAATGTCAAAAGGGGATTATAAATAGGGAATATTAGTTGAGTAAGATGAATTTCTTAATCCATTTTGGCTCCAAGTAAACATTCCTACTTAAACAACCCGGCTAATGTTTCTTTCACATAATTAGAAATTTATGCTTTAATTTGTAGTTTCAAAACTTATGACGAACATTATTTGGATTAGGCATTTCTCGGTGTCAGATACGTATTAGTGTTAGACATCGATACGACACCGACATTTATAATTACATTGAATTGAATTATTTTTTCAAATTATTATCAGTGTTTGTATCGTGTTCGTAACTATGTTCGTGTTTCATAGTTCAAAATCATGCCATACAATAGAAACAACAAAAATAAAAAAAAAATAAAAAAATTCATTTTCTATATAAAAAAACAACAAAGTTCATTTAATTATATTGAACTCCTCCAACAAATTACGTGTCATGAAAAATCACTACACTAGTTGTGGAGAATTATTATTTGTTCCTAGAAACTCAAACACATAATATTCCCAACTTACCATCTAGTAGTATATACTAATACTATAGTATCTTCCTTCAAGTCTCTCAAATGATGATTGTGATTTGAAAGCAACATCTAAAATCAAGGTGGAATTCCACCTTATTGGTCACCCAAGACACAAGTATTAATTTTGAATTTGTTCATCTTATACATTTCAAAGTATTTCTAAATGTTTTGCAATCATGTATCAAGCATTTAGTAAAAACTTTGGTTTGGATATTTTCATAAAAAACAACAACTTAAGTTTGGATGTCTTATGTACTATATGAAGCTAGAAGCTAGCCCTTAACCATACATTTTGAATATTGACTTTTCTTTTCATACATTTGATCTGGACAACATAAAACATTGGACAAATTAGTACTGCTGTAAAGGTGTATCCAATCCCATAATACTTTCAAATTTTGTCCCTATTGTCAAGTTCTCAAATTTTACTAATTAATTTTATCCCTCTTGTTAGTAGGAGTTTGACAATTTTACAAGCCTCTTGTGGTAGGTCTGCCTATATGTGAAATGTGCCTGCAAGATATATATATATATATATATATATATATATATATATACACTATATAATTTAGAATTTTCACCAAGGTCTAACAATAATGTGCATGCAGGAAGCAAATAATTATAAGAGATATCATTATGATAAAATCAAATTCACTATATAGTTTTGTTGAAACTCTAAAGTGTGTTTAGCCTTTTCAAAATTATAATAATTTATTGTGATTTTATCAAAATCACTGCAAAATTATTAATTATTAGACATGTGCTATAAACATGATAATTGGCTCCAATTGGGTTGTGGACCGTAATTTGATGCATTAGTAGCATTAATTGTTCACTACCAAGTTGCTACTCTGACCCCCTCTCATTGCTAGGAACGGATCTTCTCTATTTTCTCCATTATTGTAGTGTTGGAAATATAAACATGATGTGTGGTATAAATTCCAATATCATCTATACATCCCAAATCCCTTCAAAACTTAAATAATGGTTAGAATTTAATTGTGATTGATTGTCTCACATCGACCGAGAATGAAGGAAATGTTAGATATATAAAATATATGACTCTACTTGATGTATTAAAGTATTGGGTAGAGATATGACGTCAAAGATCCTGATGGCTGATGCCAAGTCTAGTGATGCAAGTTGCATCACTAGACTGACACTTACACATAAAGAATTTTTTTTAGATGTATACGAGAGATAATTCACATTTAATTAATGTCTTAAGATTTTAGGTAGATATGGTGTCAAGGTTTTTTAGGGTCATAGACATTTAGTACATTGCTACTTTCGATTTTTCCAGACTCTCTAATATATGATACTCCCTCGGTTCCTTTTTATAAGAAACAAAAGTGAAATTTTTTTTGTTCCTTTTTATAAGAAACTTTGACTAATTTTCAAATGTTTTAAATGTTGAATTTCACTTATGCCCTTATTTATTATGAAAGAGAATATTAAAAATAAGTAAGTTAATTGAATTTAGAGTAATTAAATATGGGTATAGATGGAATAAGTTTAAATTTATAAGAGTATTAGATGCAAAGAACTATTTACAATGTGTATCCTTGATATGTGTAATTTTTTTAAACTGTTTCTTATAAAAAGGAACAGATGAAGTATTAGAGTCATAATTCAACTCGGTAGAAGAGCGAGAACAACTCATATGATGTTGGATTAAATAATGGGAAAAAAATGGAGAGTGCTCCTTGCTCATCTATTTTGATTGAAAGTGTGATTTTATATAGACGAACTATGATCCTTAAGACACTAAAAAAAATAAATTCAAACTCTTGCATTGAATTAATAAATGCCAATCACAATAATTTATTCTTCCTGTCAGAAGCATACCTCACTCTCAAAGCAATTGCATTTATGATTTGTTGTTGGTTTCTTTTAGCATTCTTTTGGAAGCTGCTTCAACTGCTGATTCTGCTTCATGAATCATCAAAGACAGTAAATATCAAGCATCCTAGTAAACTTTTTCATATAAAATAAATAAATAAATTGCCTTCCATTTGACTCCTCAGTATATTTCAATAAGTTTGTTTCAAAAACAAAATATTTCAATAGGTAAAAAAAACTCAATATCCAAAACCAGGTTGAAATTTTAATAAATAATAATAAAATTAAACATAATCGACTGCATGCACTTGGTCATTTAGGAATGACAGTATTACCAAAAAAATATAAATTACAACAATTTTTGAAATTCAGCTGAAATTGCAAATCCATATTTTTAGCACAAAGAAATAAAATATCATTAAGCTAAAGAAGTAACATATTGGTTTAGACTTTAGAGGGTGGAAAATGAAACATTTTGCAAACTCATTATATATAGTTACTATTGAGAAAATGATACAAATTACATAGTTATTAATTATTATTGGCACACATGCACCTGTTGATCACAAAGGTGAAAACTGCAGTTGTTGGTGGAAGTGGAAGCAAGCAAGATAAAAATTCAAAATGGGAAGTGGGAGATTTTTAATTATAGGAGAAAAATATATATTTTTTTGACATGAAATAAGAGAGAAAGAATAAATGTTACATTTCACAACTCAAAGAGGGACACCGATTACCATTAGTGGGTAGGTCCTACCTTCTTGTTGTTTTCTTTGACCCCATGCTTGATGCTTTTTTGTTCTTTCTTTTGAATCACTTCTTGGTATCAAATGGAAGATGATTTCCTGCCGTCAAAAACCAGTACAGTTTGGTGCTGTAAACAATTATAATTATTAATTCTTTATTAAACGGTTTAGATTACATACAGTAAAATTAAATAAAAATATTATCAACCGTCTATTTAAATTGGAGGGTCGTGATCCGTTACAACGGCCTGCTATAACAGTGGATAATCCATTTCCATATCAAATTGATAAAAACATATTATTTTAATATAAATCAATTATTCAAGCCATATAAATATATAAAATGTTTGGTTATACTAATTTAACTATCTTTTCACATCATGTAGTACTTCTTTAAAATTAGTATGTGTTCGAACTCACTTTTCAAAACTATTCTAGAGATACCAAATCGATGTATTTTTTTTTTTTTGACAAACCAAACTGATGTTAAATACTATATAATATTGATTCAACTAAAATAAAAATGAATTTTTAATTAAATAATTGTACATAAACTATAAATTTGATTAAAATATTAAATATTTATTGTTATTTAAGTTGGGGAGTTGAATTCATGATTTTTTTATCGAGAAATACTTACTTAGCCACAATTATAAATTTGAGGTGTTACACACATAAATAAAAAAAAATTAAAGAAAAAATAATTAAAATTATATTAATTGATGTGACTATAATATTTTTTTTATTGATGTATTATGTATGTCTACCTAAATATTGTGTCTATGACTATATATATATCTTTGTACTTAGGTAAGAATGCGTCTTCTTTACACTCAAGCATTTTAAAATTTGTTATTCAACACACTCTTATGGTCTTACTTGAATATATATCTAAATGTACTTACATTCAACACATTTTTAATTAGGATGGTTTTGCAAAATCAATACACTCAAATTATTTTTCATCACTACAAACTAATTAGACTTTTCTATTGTGGTTTGACAATGAAATGTTTTATTTTGTCTCCCAGTGATAACACAATAGTGCATGTTTGGTAGAAACGTGATTTAATGTGTTGAAGTTGTGAATTTTAACTTTCTTAAAAACTTACAAAAAAGGTTAGACTAGAAGATAAAGATAAATAATTATCATTCCATGAGAGGAATATATAATAAGATTCAAAGGTGATCGACATAAGAAATTTGAAAAGACTCTTAATCCATAAGTGATTCTACCAAGAACCTTCGTAGAGAATCTTCTACCTCATACAAATATGAAAATTTGTCAAATTATATATATTATCATCAAAACTATTTTAAAAAGTGTGTGAACGCCTATTTAAGAGATGCACGACGAAGGCTAGACACACCTATAATACAAAATGAGGAGAATTGATTTTCTCAATTTAAAAAAAAATGAGGAAATAATATGGGTAAAATTGTAAATAAGTCATTAGATTATAAATATAAAATAATATTTAAATATAAAAGAAATTGAGAATGTTGGATATTTGGTGTTGGCTGCATTTTGGTAAAACAATTATTTAAGCAGAATGTGGTATGAAATGTTACAACATTGGAACATGCTGTGTGCGCGCGAGCTGGCATATCTTTTATGCGCGTTTTTATTTTAAGAGAAGATCTTTTCTCTTTTGAATCTTTGCGTGAGAATTTATGTGGAGATTATTTCCTGAAGATATTTTATTATTTTAAGGAAGATTGCCTTAGAAATTATTGTGATGACATATTTCCAAAACATATCTAATATTTTAAGATATAATTTATTTTTACAATTGTAAGCTGGATATATTCTTGGAATGAATCTCTTAGAGCCCACGTTACCAGCTATATAAGGAAGACTCAAGACATAGTTTTCTACACCGAAACCAATATACCAAAATGTAGACTTTTAGGGTTTCGTGTCTTTGTAAGCCTTGTGCTTTATTTGTGAGCCTCTCTAGTATCATCTTGATACTTTTGTAGGACTGTTTTATTGAGTTGTAACTCTGTATGTTCTCCAAAGCTTTTAAGCATGGAGTATGATTGTTTCTTGTGTATCACTCAAAGCCTTTAGGTAAGAGTGGTCTAGTGTTTAGGAGAGTGTATCCACCATAGTGTTTGTCTTAACAACAGTGCTGGTTGTACTGTTGAAATTAAGGAGTGAGTTGGGAACTCATACGTAAGAGTTCCTAGGTAGAAGTGCATAAGGATAGTTGCTAGGTGATAAGTTGTAAACGAGGAGTTTGCTGTAAGACTTTGAACTAGGGCTATTAGTGGATTTCCTCCTGGATTGGTATCCCCCAGATGTAGGTTGCGGTTGGCGCCGAACTGGGTTATCAAATACTATGTGTTGTTTACCTTCCTGCTTTTTATTGTTTATACTGTGTCCATTATGTTTTACGTTGGTACGATGTTGGAACATCGTATACCACATCTGTTACCAGCGCGCCAGAATTTCAATTGGTATCAGAGTAGACATCCTGTTCTGTTTCTGGGTGAGATGCAGGGAAGATACTTTCTGGCTCTATGGACAAGGAAGAAGAAGATGTGTTTGTTGCTCCAATACTGTTATTGTGGTATGCATATTCCAAGGGGAGTAATATGTGTGCTAGTTTGTGCATGATCTCTGTTTGTTGGTAAGTAGTCATGATCATAGAAATATGGATGACTTTTTGCTTAGAATCGCTTTCATAGAAATATGGTGATTTGGGTCTCTTTCATAGCAATATGGTGACCTGGTTAGTTACATTCATAGAAATATGGGTAACACGTTGAATGCACAAATGATGTTGCATGCTGAAGTTGAGGGGAGCAAACGTTTTGATATTGAGGGGGAGTATTGTGTGAGGCTGAGTATGTCAAATTTCGTTGTTGCATGCCTCTGGTGTTTTTGAAGGAAGTTTGTTTTTGTATCCCTCGTATTCTTATTGGCTGGTCAAGGATTGTTTCAGCCAAAATTTGCCAAAGGGGGAGATTGTTGGATATTTGGTGTTGGCTGCATTTTGGTAAACCAATTATTTAAGCAGGATGTGGTATGAAATGTTACAACATTGGTACATGCTGTGTGCGCGCGAGCTGGTGCGAGCTGGCATATCTTTTATGCGCGTTTTTATTTTAAGAGAAGATCTTTTCTCTTTTGAATCTTTGCGTGATCATTTATGTGGAGATTATTTCCTGAAGATATTTTATTATTTTAAGGAAGATTGCCTTAGGAATTATTGTGATGACATATTTCCAAAACATATCTAATATTTTAAGATATGATTTATTTTTACAATTGTAAGCTGGATATATTCTTGGAATGAATCTCTTGGAGCCCACGTTACCAGCTATATAAGGAAGACTCAAGACCTAGTTTTCTACACTGAAACCAATATACCAAAATGTAGACTTTTAGGGTTTCGTGTCTTTGTAAGCCTTGTGCTTTATTTGTGAGCCTCTCTAGTGTCATCTTGATACTTTTGTAGGAATGTTTTATTGAGTTGTAACTCTGTATGTTCTCCAAAGCTTTTAAGCATGGAGTATGATTGTTTCTTGTGTATCACTCAAAGCCTTTAGGTAAGAGTGGTCTAGTGTTTAGGAGAGTGTCTCCACCATAGTGTTTGTCTTAACAACAGTGCTGGTTGTACTGTTGAAATTAAGGAGTGAGTTGGGAACTCATACGTAAGAGTTCCTAGGTAGAAGTGCATAAGGATAGTTGCTAGGTGATAAGTTGTAAAAGAGGAGTTTGCTGTAAGACTTTGAACTAGGGCTATTAGTGGATTTCCTCCTGGATTGGTATCCCCCAGATGTAGGTTGCGGTTGGCGCCGAACTGGGTTATCAAATACTATGTGTTGTTTACCTTCCTGCTTTTTATTGTTTATAATGTGTCCATTATGTTTTACGTTGGTACGATGTTGGAACATCGTATACCACATCTGTTACCAGCGCGCCAGAATTTCAATTGGTATCAGAGCAGACATCCTGTTCTGTTTCTGGGTGAGATGCAGGGAAGATACTTTCTGGCTCTATGGACAAGGAAGAAGAAGATGTGTTTGTTGCTCCAATACTGTTATTGTGGTATGCATATTCCAAGGGGAGTAATATGTGTGCTAGTTTGTGCATGATCTCTGTTTGTTGGTAAGTAGTCATGATCATAGAAATATGGATGACTTTTTGCTTAGAATCGCTTTCATAGAAATATGGTGATTTGGGTCTCTTTCATAGCAATATGGTGACCTGGTTAGTTACATTCATAGAAATATGGGTAACACGTTGAATGCACAAATGATGTTGCATGCTGAAGTTGAGGGGAGCAAACGTTTTGATATTGAGGGGGAGTATTGTGTGAGGCTGAGTATGTCAAATTTCGTTGTTGCATGCCTCTGGTGTTTTTGAAGGAAGTTTGTTTTTGTATCCCTCGTATTCTTATTGGCTGGTCAAGGATTGTTTCAGCCAAAATTTGCCAAAGGGGGAGATTGTTGGATATTTGGTGTTGGCTGCATTTTGGTAAACCAATTATTTAAGCAGGATGTGGTATGAAATGTTACAACATTGGTACATGCTGTGTGCGCGCGAGCTGGTGCGAGCTGGCATATCTTTTATGCGCGTTTTTATTTTAAGAGAAGATCTTTTCTCTTTTGAATCTTTGCGTGATCATTTATGTGGAGATTATTTCCTGAAGATATTTTATTATTTTAAGGAAGATTGCCTTAGGAATTATTGTGATGACATATTTCCAAAACATATCTAATATTTTAAGATATGATTTATTTTTACAATTGTAAGCTGGATATATTCTTGGAATGAATCTCTTGGAGCCCACGTTACCAGCTATATAAGGAAGACTCAAGACCTAGTTTTCTACACTGAAACCAATATACCAAAATGTAGACTTTTAGGGTTTCGTGTCTTTGTAAGCCTTGTGCTTTATTTGTGAGCCTCTCTAGTATCATCTTGATACTTTTGTAGGAATGTTTTATTGAGTTGTAACTCTGTATGTTCTCCAAAGCTTTTAAGCATGGAGTATGATTGTTTCTTGTGTATCACTCAAAGCCTTTAGGTAAGAGTGGTCTAGTGTTTAGGAGAGTGTCTCCACCATAGTGTTTGTCTTAACAACAGTGCTGGTTGTACTGTTGAAATTAAGGAGTGAGTTGGGAACTCATACGTAGGAGTTCCTAGGTAGAAGTGCATAAGGATAGTTGTTAGGTGATAAGTTGTAAACGAGGAGTTTGCTGTAAGACTTTGAACTAGGGCTATTAGTGGATTTCCTCCTGGATTGGTATCCCCCAGATGTAGGTTGCGGTTGGCGCCGAACTGGGTTATCAAATACTATGTGTTGTTTACCTTCCTGCTTTTTATTGTTTATACTGTGTCCATTATGTTTTACGTTGGTACGATGTTGGAACATCGTATACCACATCTGTTACCAGCGCGCCAGAATTTCAATTGGTATCAGAGCAGACATCCTGTTCTGTTTCTGGGTGAGATGCAGGGAAGATACTTTCTGACTCTATGGACAAGGAAGAAGAACATGTGTTTGTTTCTCCAATACTGTTATTGTGGTATGCATATTCCAGGGGGAGTAATATGTGTGCTAGTTTGTGCATGATCTCTGTTTGTTGGTAAGTAGTCATGATCATAGAAATATGGATGACTTTTTGCTTAGAATCACTTTCATAGAAATATGGTGATTTGGGTCTCTTTCATAGCAATATGGTGACCTGATTAGTTACATTCATAGAAATATGGGTAACTTGTTGAATGCACAAATGATGTTGCATGCTGAAGTTGAGGGGAGCAAACGTTTTGATATTGAGGGGGAGTATTGTGTGAGGCTGAGTATGTCAAATTTCGTTGTTGCATGCCTCTGGTGTTTTTGAAGGAAGTTTGTTTTTGTATCCCTCGTATTCTTATTGGCTGGTCAAGGATTGTTTCAGCCAAAATTTGTCAAAGGGGGAGATTGTTGGATATTTGGTGTTGGCTGCATTTTGGTAAAACAATTATTTAAGCAGGATGTGGTATGAAATGTTACAACATTGGAACCTGCTGTGTGCGCGCGAGCTGGTGCGAGCTGGCATATCTTTTATGCGCGTTTTTATTTTAAGAGAAGATCTTTTCTCTTTTGAATCTTTGCGTGAGCATTTATGTGGAGATTATTTCCTGAAGATATTTTATTATTTTAAGAAAGATTGCCTTAGGAATTATTGTGATGACATATTTTCAAAACATATCTAATATTTTAAGATATGATTTATTTTTACAATTGTAAGCTGGATATATTCTTGGAATGAATCTCTTGGAGCCCACGTTACCAGCTATATAAGGAAGACTCAAGACCTAGTTTTCTACACCGAAACCAATATACCAAAATGTAGACTTTTAGGGTTTCGTGTCTTTGTAAGCCTTGTGCTTTATTTGTGAGCCTCTCTAGTATCATCTTGATACTTTTGTAGGACTGTTTTATTGAGTTGTAACTCTGTATGTTCTCCAAAGCTTTTAAGCATGGAGTATGATTGTTTCTTGTGTATCACTCAAAACCTTTAGGTAAGAGTGGTCTAGTGTTTAGGAGAGTGTCTCCACCATAGTGTTTGTCTTAACAACAGTGCTGGTTGTACTGTTGAAATTAAGGAGTGAGTTGGGAACTCATACGTAGGAGTTCCTAGGTAGAAGTGCATAAGGATAGTTGCTAGGTGATAAGTTGTAAACGAGGAGTTTGCTGTAAGACTTTGAACTAGGGCTATTAGTTGATTTCCTCCTGGATTGGTATCCCCCAGATGTAGGTTGCGGTTGGCGCCGAACTAGGTTATCAAATACTATGTGTTGTTTACCTTCCTGCTTTTTATTGTTTATACTGTGTCCATTATGTTTTACGTTGGTACGATGTTGGAACATCGTATACCACATCTGTTACCAGCGCACCAGAATTTCAGAGATAATTAAGTTGATTATTAGTTAAGATATGAAAATTGAAAAAACTGAAGAATTTTTTTTTAAAGGATTCATTCTCCAAAATGAGTCAAAAGAGTCGATTAACTTATTGTGCAAATCAATTGTTTTGAAGAAAACTTGTGAATAATGCACACAAAGTGTTTGACAAAAGTTCACAATTGAACTTTTGATATTTTTCACTAAATTGGAAATAAGTAATTGAGAGCTTTTAATTGAAAAACCTTTTAACTATGTCCAATTGATTAACGAGTTGATAATTTTACGTTTTTTCAAATTATCCTTCTCTCAAAGGATTGAATAATATATCACATAGTTGCTTATTTTTATTGCCAATCCATTGTTCGGTTTACTCGTATTCAATCCGTTTTCGATAGCGTTCAGGATAGACGCGAAGTTGATCTGAAAACGCTTCCATGCCAAAAAGATTTTAAAATTTGGCATTTAATATCAACGATCAATTCACCCTCATCTCTAAGTCGTTGGCCATATGTCTAACAATAGAGAGTATAATTAAGCTTGTTTTTCGTATGAGTTGGCTCAATTATATACGGAGTTTATAACTTTAATTTATGCAATTAAATATTTAAAGAAAATATCTTAATTAATGTTTTACTTATTTCTTTTAAGCTTACAGACTTCTCATTTATTGACTTGTTGCTTCTAAACACATCAAAAACCTAAAAATCGACTTTGAGTAAATGAGTTGAATCTAATGAATTGAATACAGTTGTTCGTGAAATTTAAACGAGTAAAATCCGAGCTAAAAAAAGTTTGTTTTAAATTCAAGTTAAGTTTCAAATTGTACCAATTTTTCTATCTAGTTGAGGCAACTCAATTCATTTTCAATGTTAATATACAACCCTTACAATATATTCTAGTTTTAGGGGTGGAATGAGTAACTCAACTGGTTTGAACTAAGAGCGAAAGGAGTTAAGGAGTAAAGATTCAAGGTTCAATTGTCGTCGAAGGTGAAAAATACTAACTAACACTAACAACTAATTACTAAATTTTCATAACAAGGACACTCTTATTATTTTTCTTCCAAAAAACTATGGATAGATGATACTCCTTTTGGTGATCATTTTATATGAAACAACTTACTTTTTTAAATTCATTAAATAATTAATATATTTAATTTATAATACTATCCCGTCCTTAATTATAAGACCCTTTGAATTTTGTTTTTTGTCCTTATACGATCCTCTTTGAACTTTCAACCATATTAATTATTTTTTACCAAACATATACCCCTATAATTATTCTACATCTTTTTTTACACTTTACAATAAATATCTTGACAAAACATAAATAATTTCTCTTCCATAAAGGATAAAATTGTAAAGACAACATCTATGATCAATAAATTTATTATCAGTACCAACTTTCTGAAAACTCGTGATTCAATGAAGGAAATCCTATATGTTTAGAGACAGATGTAATATAAATCCAATACATTAATTATTCTATAAATCTAAAAAGTTAATTATTTTTTATAAAAATGACCAGAAATTGTACAATCTAAAAAAAAATTATATTTATATTCTTAACAAGACGTTTCCTTGGTATTTTATTCCGAAAAACTATGGATATATAGATAGATCATAATACAAGAAAAAGAATGAAGGAAGGAAGTGGATAGCGCGTGATTGCACGTATTGATGGATCTCTATTCTTCTTCTTCTTCATTTTTATTTTAACAATGGATCTATAGTGTCTTAAATATCTACTATACGGCAGAATCTTTGTTTTGTATGAGTACACGAGCGTGGACATAACACAAGATAATACTTCAAATCTAACATTTTTAATTTTAACATTTAACAATGTTGTTGTCAAAACAAAACAAAATTAATAATGCAATGTAACATGTTATACATCCCCCCTTAATATGTGTTTACCATTAAAATATGTTTGGCGCAGCAAGCGAACACACAACTAACAAAGTGACAGTAAACATAAATTAAATAATACAAAAAGAAATTATAGAATACACGAGAACAAAAGTTGATTACCAAACAAGTTATATTTTGTAAATAAAAAAGACATTGTAATATAGTGGCCATTAAGTATATTTTAAGTATACCTGAAAAAAAAAGAGTCTATGTTATAAGTATCACTATTGCATGTTATAAGTATATTGAACACTTTTAGTTAAAAGACTTTGATTTATGATATACTAGCTGTAATACATATATTTGGTATTGTGGTGGAGTTGTTAAAATCTTGGTGATTTATTGTAATTTCGACAAATTCATCGTAATACCAAACATGTACACATATATATAAAATTACATAACATGGGTTGAAATATATACTTTCTCATCTCAAATTGTAAATCACTTGAGAAAATATTATCTTAAATTATATAAGTCGTTTTGTAATATCAATAAAATTTAAGTGTTTTTTATTTATCATTAGTATTATTATTATTGTTACTGCCATTTCTTTTTTCAATTATTTTATTTTATTTTTTGAAACTATTAGTAATAAAGAGTAGTTTTATAAAGGGAAAAAGATAAATAGTGCGAACGCGCCTTCGACGAATTTTACTGAACATTTTTTACCATTAGATCACGCTTGAGTTTTAATCTATATATTTATTTATTTTTAAAATAAAAAAATCAATAACATCTCGCATCACCATATATTGTCATGCATTCACGCTTTTTATATTCTAACCATATAGCATGGCTCTTTATAATGTTAGTCATAATTTTTTTTACATACAATATTAACTATGTGAAATTCGCATAGTAACCTATGATTTGGAACAAAGCAACACTAACCTATGATGTGAAGAACATCCATAAACTTAAATTCACTTCCTTCAAGATGTTTGGACTAAGATTTTAAGCTGCGTGTTAATTTTACAGTCGTGAATATACATCCAAGAAATATCTATCGAGTCGAAGAAAAAGAAATCTTGCAAAGAAGTTTGGTAATCTTGTATCATTTTGAAGAGTTCATTTTCATTTTTTAAAATTTGTCTATTAGATAACACATCTACGTGCACTCAAAGGATAAACATGTATCGGATGTTTTTACTCGAATGATGTACATTTTTTTTAGTGAAATAGTTTGGTAACAAAAATAAAACTTTTAAAGTATACTATAATTTGTCCCTTGAATATTATAATTCGATTGATAAGAACATTACATGTAATACTTAAGGATTGTTATTCGAATTTCATTGCATCGGTCCGCTTATTTACTTCAAAAGATAAAATTCTACCCACTAAACCAAAAAAATAAAATAATATCCCTAACTCAAACTCTCTCATATCTCTCTTTTAATTTAACTTTCTCACTCCTTCAAATAATCTATTTTAGGTCGTGCTATCAAATAATCTATTTTTGGCATCTAAATATAAAAAATTTGTATTTAATAAATAAAAAAATTGAATATTTAAAATGATAAATGCATAAATTTTAATAGAATATTTCTACATTTATCTTTCAATGTGTATATTTTAAATTTCGATCCTCTTCACTACTCTATTTCATACTCCCTCCGTTCCTTTTTGTTTGTTGTTTTAGAAAAGAAAATTTGTTTCAAATTGTTTGTTGTTTTGATAATTTAAGGTTATATTTTGTCTATTATACCCTCATTCCTAATTTTTTATATTGACTAAATTTTATTTAATCTTTTAATTGTATCTTTTTATTTCACTAAACTTCTTAATATAATCTTTTTATTGTATTTTTTTTTATTAAACTTCTTCATATAAAATGTGTGCAAAAAAATAGAAATTTTTTGTTGGATTAAAATTAGAGTATAATATATTCCAAAAAAATGATATAATAAGAGATAAAGTGCAAAAATACACTTTCTTACTTTGACTTAGTACTTTCTCTTGCGAGTTATTTTTTAAAACTTCACTATTAGACATTAGTGATTATTATCATTAGTTTTTACACCATCAATCTTTTTATCGCTCTACTGTATTATATAATTTATCAACTTTAACCACTAAAACATCCTTATAACATCAAACCGGTTTAACCATCCTTATAACATCAAATCTTATGACTGAGGTGCTCCATTGTGGATGCTATAAATCATCATTCTTATAACATCAAACCGGTTTAACCGGTTGTTTCCGTTCTTATTGTGCTTGTGTCGTGACTCAAGAACCCTCTTTCTCTCTCTCATACGTCGCTTTCAGTCATAAATTAGGGAAAAGCAATTAGACAGCTACACCCACACTCTCTCTCTCTCTCTCTCCCTTTCTTCTCTTCTCAGTTCGGTTCTCACCACCCAGCCCAAAAACGTTACCCTCTCTCTCTCTATCTCATGTTTCTCTTTCCTCTTCCTTCTTCTTAACCAGTTTCTCTGTGCGTGTTACCTCCAACACTGATCATGGGAGCTAACTTTGATGGATTCTCAATAAGGTAAAGTACTACCTTATTATCATAATCATAATAATGATATCATTTCATCTTTGTATTTTATTATCTTATGTTCATTTCATTTCATAATCGATCTTAAACTTTATAATAACTCATTTTCATTCCAGAGAATACACTTCTAAGATGAGGTCCATCGATGTTTTCAAATGCTGGCCATTCCCTTCCACCACTAACCGTCAACTCACGCGCGACGAACTTCACTCTTGCCTTCCTCCTATGTCTCCCTGCCCTAAGGGCAGATCCAATCCCCAGGAACCTTCTAGAACCGATCATAACAGTTATTATTCCACTGAACAAGAAGAAGAATCTGAATCTTCCAAATCAGATAAACCCGCTTCTCCTTCTTCTCCTCCTCGTGCTCCTCCTTCTGATGTGGTTGCTGATGATGATGAAAAATTGGAGATGATTTGTCCGGTATGTCGCGAATTCAACGCAGCTACTCTCACGGCGGTGAACGCACACATCGACGGTTGTCTTGCAGAGTCAGTTAGAGAAGAGCGTCGTCATATGAAGATGATGAATTCCAAAGCAACTAAATCGATTAAATCGAAGTCGCCGAAAAAGCGTTCTATCGCTGAGATTTTCAAGGATAAAGATAAGGATCAGGTTCAGGTAGAAGAAGAAGATAGAGCGATGAAATTGTGGCCGTTACCTGAGGATGTAGTTGACGACGAGGTTTCGATTACCGTTAGGAAGTTCAGGTGGCTTTCTCAACGGCTTGAGGCGTTGAGATCTAAACCTGGAGGTGTTGAATCTGTGAAATCTTCTGTGGATGAGGAGAAATTGGAGATGATTTGTCCGGTTTGTCGAGATTTCAACGCTGCTACTGTGACGGCGGTGAACGCTCACATCGATAGTTGTTTAGCTCAGGCGGTTAGGGATGAACGGCGTCAAACGATAAAGACCAGTTTCAACTTCAAGTCAAAACCTAAAGCGCCTAAGAAACGTTCGATTGCTGAGATTCTTAATGTAGCGCCACCGATCCAAGTCATTAACAGTAAAACTAAAGCGATTGAGGTTGAAGAAGATGAAGATAAATTCTCCGATTATTCCGGCGACGATTCTAGTGCTTCTGATGCTGCTGCTACTTTCGTTTCGATAAGGAAGAGCAAGAAGAGTTTGAATAAAAACAGCAAAAAGAAAAAGACGAAGAATAGTAAGAGTAAGAAGAAGAAGATGATGATGAAAAGGAAGTTGGGAAAGGACTTTGACAGTGGTGTGTTGCTGAACAATGAGAAGAAGACTGATGTGAACATGAAAAAGAAGAAGAAAAAGAAGAACATCTTCAACAGTGAGGTCAATGGGAAGAAGGTATGTTATTTATGTCTCATGAAATATAAGTTACTATTTTACTTATATGATTTATTTTTCAATTATCTGAAGCTAATTCATGGTTACTGAGGTTAAAATTAATGGAATTTATACATAAAATATCACTTGATACTGTATATGTAGTGTTTGTGTTGATGTATTTGCTTATGATGTGTGATTAATTTATAGATTAATTTCTTAATTCTATGTTTTGCTTTTTCTGCATAAAATTACTGCTGAAAAAGCTGATTAGTGAGACAGCTGCATATATATATTTGTGGATGAAAGTGAGTGGTTTTTGTTTAATATATTGCTAATTGAGCTTAATACACGGTAATTAAAAGTTGGGAAAGGGAAGTGAAAAATTAAGATAACAATTTCCTTCTTGTGTGGAAGGAAATTCACAAGGCAGTGTGAAGATGTTGCTCCAGCTGTAGGGTGTGTGTATGATCAGTAGAGATTCAGTAAGAGTACCCTAGCTATGAGGGGCCACTCTTGGATAACGAGGTGAAAGAGCTGAGCCTAATCATAAGGGTTCTTTTTCTCTGCATTATCACTATTAACTAATAATTTAGGGAGAATTATCATATGGGCCATGGGTAGATTGGCATGTTCTCATCTCCTTTGCTTAGTTTTTCAAACGTAGGAGATGAGGTTTATGAACTTCTGCATATATATATTTTGGTTAGTATGGAGTGGAGTGGGAGAGATATCTGTAAGTGGAGTTCCAGAATTTGATATAGATCATTTATTGGTCTGTCAGAAGTGTATATAAGTGAGTTGGAATTTGGATTGTTGAATGTTTGCATATGCATTTGTAGATGTACATATATAGTATCACACACAAAAAAAAAAAAAAAAAAACTCTGACTTGGGATGATATAGATCATTATCGCATGGGAGTATCTGCTGAGTGCTGACTTGTTTTATGCTGTATTCATCGTGGCACATGAATGAAGTAGTGAGTGGTAAGTTATAGCATATTTGTATGATGGTTTTGGTCCCTCTGTTGTGTGATATATGATCATATTATGTGTTGGCCTGTGGTGTGGGGAGAATTGCTAGATATGAATTGGTCAAGAATTAAAGGGTTTTTATTTTGCCAAAAGAATTAAATCATAATCTTTTCAAAAAAGTATATCTATCATAAGACAACCTGAAATATGCTTTGGTGAAATTTGGAAGTGGAGTTTGTTAAATATATACTCCCTTTAAAGGGCCAGCCATGGTTGAACAATGATATGACATATACAAGTAATCTTACTGCTAATTATCTCTTAGATATGGAAATTAAAATCTTGACTGGCCTTACTATTTGAAGCAACAACTATTATTTCAAGTCAAAGTTTATATAATACTAATCTAGTAAATTCATTTTCAGACACTGATTCTATAATCCTAATATTGATTTTTTTTCATTGATAAAAACACATTAGTATTTTTTACCTTGCCTGTCAAGCTTTTTTTTTTTTTGACTGTTGCCTGTCAAGCTTTTATTAAGCTGAAGTACACTGAAATTTTGGACATTGAGAATCAACAGAAGGCACATCATTTTGAATGGGATATAGTAGTATGAAACATGAAATACAATTGTTACAGAGGTTAATTAATAGTATTATTTTTCCTTTATAAAAAAAGTTATTATTTGTCAATTTCAGAACTGCGCATTACATGCATAGAATTGTCAAAATTTATTAAGATAAAACATTTCAAGTATTGATTTAAAATAAAAAGCTTTGAAGATTATTTTAACCTCCCTTTATAATTAGAAACAATTTTGCTTATAGAAAAAAAGATTCACTATTTTTTCTTGATTTTCCTTTCTTAAAAAGAAATACTAATATACTTAACAATGATTATAACAACATAGTGAAAGTATTTTATTTTATTTTCTATAATATATTCATTGTTTTCTTAAAAACTCTTTTCGTAACAATTACTATTTTCCATTTTTTTATAGTATAATGTTTAATAGGAGAGTATATTATAAGAAAAAAAGGGATTAATTTTTTGGTTTACAATAGAGCTGAGGATCCAACCCAAGATCTCTAGCATACTCCCCAAGTACCTCACCACGACCAAACCTATGGATTGAAAAAAAAGGGATTATTAATTTAAGTAAGAATCACTTATGATTTCTTTAAACAAAAATTTATTTAAATCAATTATTCTTAATGAATATTTTTTGGTCAAATTTTTTTTTTTTTTTTACAATAGATCAAAATTATTCTTAAAAAATATATATGGTAGTCTTTAGAAGTTTTGATTATTTTACCATTATTATAAAGTGTAACTAGGAGAACCAAATGAAGTAAAATTCGCTGGTTATTATTATTACTATAGCGTAGAAGGTGATGAACTGAAAACATTTTCTCGTGCAAGTGTGTCTACTCACGGTTTCTTTTTTTTTTGTTCAATACTTGCAGTTTCTTTAATATAGCTTGCAGTTGTTTTTTTTTTTTTTTTACAAAACTCGCAGTGCGTTCGTGCATAGTTATTTTATGCTTAAGATTATTTTACTCTCTTGTATAGCTTAAAATCAAATTTTGATTTCTATTGATATATAAAGTTTTAATGGATTTTTTTTTTTGGTAGGGAAGTTTTAATGGATTTTATTATGTGCTATAAATAAGTTTTTGAATTTTCTTGACAAAAAAAAAAGATTTTGAATTTTTATAAATAATATTTTTTTAGTTGAAGCTCTCAGTCCGCTTTCTGGTATGTATGCATTTAGTAAATTTGATATTTATAAATAGGGATGAAGTACAGATTATTATTTATTTTAGTAAAAAAAATATTTCAAAATGATTTGGACGAAATTGTACTTTTTTTTTTGACAAAAATATTCATAAGAGAATATTTAAGTTCATATGAACCTTATGAACTAAAAACACTTTTTGGTATACATCAATAAAATACTATTATTAGCTTTTATGGTTAAGTGTGTTTTTCGTTGATGTAAGCATATGATCCGTGCATTTAATATAGATTTTTATGTTCCCCTCTTCTGAATATAAAAATTCTACTAAAATGGCCAAATTCGAGAGTTTTGTTTTTGAAGGACGTACGTAATTTAGTTCTTTATTCAGCATGTGTTGGTGAGTTCAAGAAGCAAGGTATTGCTGCACGTTTCACAAACTCTCAAATTAGTAACTTCAAGAAACCCACGATGAAAATATATGGAAGTGAAAAAACCCAATGAAACGTTCATCCAAAATCAGGCTTGGTCGTTTCAATATTGAAGTAAACTTTATTTTGAGGTTTTCTGAAGCATAGAAGATAGTTTATAATTGATGTTAATATTAATAGCGTATTTTAATTGGATAAGTTTTCACATTTTTTTTTAGGTATGGATGATGGGGTACTTAAACACCAATTAATTTTTAATAAAATGTCACTAAAAGTCTTTTCCACATTTTACTGTTTGAAATGAATAAAAAAAATAACAGCAATAAATAATTAAAGAATTTGTTTATGTAGAAGATACATGCATGGATGTAGTTGCCTTAATAATTTGCAGTGAGCTTTTTTATGAAGGAAAAAAATAAGAATTATAATGATTAATGTTTTAAGGAAACTTCTAAGCACATTCAGCAATTCGGACGTCAAGTTAACTGGAAACTATATATTGTGTAGAAGAAGTTACATAATTGTCGGGCTATATGCAGTCTGGAATTGTTGAAAGAACATAAGATTTGTTCCTGCTTCTCATGGACAGTTTGTGGAACCAATTTTCGGCGTCACAGTATACCTCTTGCATTAACTTTTGGGATTTCTAGTCCCCTTTTTTTATTGTCAAAAAGCTCTCCAGAAAAGAGACTGGTATAAAAATTACTGGTGTTGTTACATTTATTAATTTTTTTGGAATATATGTTTTGTTACATGTATGTTATATATAATATGTGACTTACCGAAAAAATATATATTATGTGATTGGAGATGATATATTGGAATGCCTTTCTTTATAGATTAAACATGAGTATGGTGTATAGCCTAGTGCTTATTCAACTTATATATAAAATGAAGAATTATTTAACTTACTGAGATTATGTTATTTATGTTATAAATAGGAACATCCATAATGAAGAATTATTTTGTTAATTTTGTTATCTCAGGAAAGTGCTTACAACCGCGAGGTGCAAACCACAGCAAATAGTTGCAGAAAACTAAGAGGTACATTTGGTAATGAAATGGTTGCACTGCAAGACATTGAACCTTCTGTCCATAGAAAGAAATTGGGTTTAAATGGCTTACCAGTTGAAAAAAAGCCACAATTTACAAACTGTGACTCAGTTGGAAAGCGGCAAAAAGCAGATTCTCCTGCTCGGGGCATTCTTAAGAACAACTTAAAACATGTTTCTGGGAAGTTATCAGATGGTTGTAAAATTCGAGACGGTACTGAAGACAGTGATGAGAATGATCATGTGCTAACCTCCGACAGACATGTCAAATTCTCTTATAGAGATAAAATAGTTGGTCCGAAAAAGACAAATTCATTTGATGAAACCATGTTTGGCATATCTTCAGATGCACTGGCTACTTCATTTGTAAAGGAGCAGTCGTCTGGAAGTGATGAAGAAAGTTCAAGTTATGAGGCAGACAGAAATTATGACCACATTTCCCTTAAGATAGACAAGGACAAGAAGAGGGAGGAGGTTTGCCCAATAACTGAAAGCAAACAGTTTTCTAGTACTTTGGTACACGTCACTGGACCAAATTTCTTGAAGCCCTGTATCAATGAAGAGAAATCAAATCAGTTCGAACAGAAGTCTGAAATATTAACCAAGGTGGCCGTTTATGAAGATAATAGTTCACAACTTTTTGATGGAGGCAACACAACTGCAGTGCATTTTTCTCCAAATGCTGGCATTTCTAAACCTCTTTCGGAAGTCCAAGAAGGGCAATTGTGTGGTAAAAATGCAGAAGTGCGTGAATCTGGAGTTTTCAGTTTCAGTGGAAAGTTCATTGACTATTCCCAGGATCCTACTTTTCAGGTTGACGTGAACCAAAATGCTAGTACAAACACATTCCTGGAGCCTTCATCATCTTATTCTGCTCCATATGACAAAGTAAATGAAAAACCAGAATCTCCATCGCCTTCATCATCTTATTATGGAGATAATGGTAATAGTGACCAGGCCTTGGGTGATAGACAGTTGTCTAATATATTTTCAGCAGATATGATTGATAAGTCATACCCTTTTTCAAGCTGGGGCCAAGGATGCATAAGAAACAGCTGTATGGATCCCAACTTTTTCGGTTTGCCACTCAATTCTCATGGTGAGCTGATCAATTTCAATTCAAGTGGAAATGTAGGGACGAACCAGCTGGAGACATCAAGTCCATTAGGAGGTTCTGCAAGTGGCTTGCCTAGTAATAATATTCTCTGTCAAAGTAGCCAGGAGAATTTACCCATTAATGAGAGGCAGTTTGTTCAGAAGACATTACAGAAAGATGGTCTAAGTTCATTACCTCATTATCCGCCCAAGTTAGATGTGACCGAGTTAACCAGTCATAGAGAAGATATCCATCCACCCAATTCTGAAATGTGTTCCAGTCACATTGTACAGCCACTTCATCCAGAGTTCCTTAAACATAACTCGTGTGTTGAACAGAACCAAAGAGTGCAGAACCACAACAGAAACGGTATGGTTTCTCTGAACGAAGGTTCAGATCATATCTCAGAAAGTTCCTGCCAGCCAACAGTGAGGTTGATGGGTAAAGATGTTCCTATTGCTAGAAACAGCCAAGGTACACAACAATTTATGGGAGATGTTTGGACTGATGAGGAATCCAGAAGAAGACATTATGCTGAATATACTGCTTTAGAAACTTCTTTACTGGGAAGATGTTCCAAGCAGGACTGGGTATCTGGTTCCCCTTTGCAAATATCAACTGATAGTGTATTGCAGTTGGAAAAAAGTCAAAGCACCCATGGATTACAAAGCACTCGAGGATTTCCTCAACAATTTATTGATCTGCATAGTGATCATGTTTCTCAAAATGGAAGTCTTGGAGTCTGCAGAAATGCCGGTTCTTATTTTAATCCTATTGCTCAGGAATCTACCTCATATGCAGTATTTAATGGGACACCCAGTGACTTTTCAAAGCAGTTTATAGCCGGTTCTAAACCATCAGGACTGAGCTCTCGGCCACATGTATTACCCGCTCCTTGCAATTTTAATCAGCCGACGTGTTCAAGAAATGGTGAGCTTAATGGCAGGAACATAAATCCTAATGTTACAAAATCAGCTTTTGGATTGCCTTTCTTGCAGCCTGTTGTCGATGAACCGGCCAAGACACATTGGAGTCAAGGGCCTTACAGAAGTTCACCATCTTGGTTGTCTAGCTCAACAGATGACAGGTTAACCGGGACTTATTCTCAGCAACTTTCTGGCGTAGGTAATCAAAGTTTTCCTCAAAATCGATGGGGAAATAATTTCATTACGCCATCTCTTAATCATACAGAAGTTCTCTACCCTTCTAATCCTTTGACTTCTCAAGGTCCCATAAAGACGACACCTCTTTGTCCAGCACCTATTGTTCAACCTCCAAAAGTTTCAATTACATCCTCTTCCATGAATAGTGGTTGTAGAAACATAAACAAGGTCGTTGACAGAGTAAAGTTGGATGATATGGCTGTCAAAGACCATCATCCATGCACAAATATCAAGAAGAGACCTGCAGCTAATCTTGATGATTTCAGAAAACCTATCAAGGTATCCAATATAGAAGTGAGAGAAAACATGAGTCGTACGACAAAGTTGACCCGAGAAAACTCAAATGTAGAATTGCAATGTAACAAAAGAGCAATGGTACACGATCCACAAGTGGAGATTGCTAGAAGTATGTGTTGCCAGAATGTGGCACAAAATCTAAATCCTACAAGTTATCCTGCCATTGATTCTTTTAAACCAAATGGCGCGATAAGATCTAGTCCTGTCCGACTTGGTCCTAAAAGAGCTAAGCACATCCTAAAATCCTCTTGAAATATGGATCAGGATAGAAAAAGCGCGATCCATTTTGCCATACTCTTATTTGTGAGTACTGACTGTGATACGGATGTAGAAATTCAGAGTAAATTGACTAAAGTATACTGATTTTAGGTGTAAGTCAATCATTTTATCATATTGCTTTTTTTCCCCTTTATATATACTAGCCGACAAAGTGCCCGTTTGTGGGATCGATGTTCTTTTTTTTTTTTCTTTTTTTTTATGATCGATATTCTCTATTATGCAAATATAAATATCTACTTAATTTCCTTTTTTATTGGACTTAGCAAATTGATAACTACGTAACCTCCTTTTTTGTTGTGGCTAGTTATTAAGAAGAAAAAAATATTTTTTTTTACTATAAAAAACTGAAAACCTACTTTTACGTGGAAGTTGTGCTTAGTTATTAAGAAGAAAAAAAAAATATTTAGTAAAAAAAACTGAAAATCTATTTTTATGTGGAAGTTATTTTTTAAGGGTAAAATAGAAATAAAGGAAAAATCATCCCAAAAATTTGTATCCTCTTTATATATATAGTGACTCTATATATATATATAGGAATAGATTATATATCCATTTGTGAACATAATAAGATTGTCCATATATCAATATTGCCAGGTTGCGGAAACCGTGGAAAATTGATGTAATTCCATCCAATCTTTTCATCATCCAGCTTTGAAGTTTTTTGCTTTTTACAGAATTTAATCACCTTTAAGGTGATGCTTTCAATATCTATTTTCGAGTCAGGTATTCTTGGCAAAGCTTATGATTATTTTCTCAATTAAAATTAGGATACAAAGCTCTCAAAAAGAATTTGATCATAAGCTGTTATGAGAACAAAATATGCTATGATAGATACACACTTTTGCTGGCAAAAAAAAGATCGAAATTTGCTTCCCCTCTAATTAATTTTATATTGTTAACATCCCCTCTAATTAATTAAGCTGTGATATTAGTTTGAATTAAGTTTTTTAAATTGTTTATTAAATGTATAAAAATAACCCGATCTGCTACTAAAAAAAAGTTGAAAACAAACCATATTTGAAACTTTAATTCATTCTTAATTAATCCACAGCATGTACATAAAAAAACAAAGTGTTGATCATAGAAAATAATATTCCTCTCGTTTAAGTTTAATTAACTATAACAATTCGAGTTTCATACATGCTAGGAATATATACATACAGAAAGAAGTGCTGGTTACAACATGTTTACATTCTATATTCCCATATATATGCATGCATTCCAACTTGGTTAAATTGACACTCACTCAATGCTTCTTTGCTTCTTTCTCAGCCTGCAATATAAAGTGTGACAAATTATTATTATAAAATAAATAGTATATATGAGATATTATATAATAATAATTAAGAAATATAGTTGTTTATAACATACTGCTCTGATCACTCTCTCAAATGAATCTGGTCCAAATCTATCGATATAACGTTCAACTGCTTTTCTTGCGTCGAAAGTCATCATATGAAGGATCTTCTTGTATTCCTCAGGATAATTTGATCCTCCATAGTTACCAAATTTCTTGACGTATTTTCTTGCATAATTTTCATATATGTAAGCTGCTCCATTGAACATTGGCAGTACCAACCATACGCAGAACACAAGCTTCATGTATGGCCAAATGGGAATCCTAAATTTTTTATTAAGTCAAAGAAATATCATCAAATTGTTGTGTGTGTCTATATATAGATGAATTATTTGTCATGAAAATTGCTACGTACCAATATAGGATCCTATAAGTTGAAAGCTCAAAGAGTGTTATGAAAGAGTATAAAACCCAATAAGTTAGCCACTGTTGGTCATCTAAGGTTGAAGGACTTTCAATTGCCCTCATTGATGCATATCTATGATATTTAGTATATATATTATTTACACAAAAATCAAACAATTAATAATTAGTCATTGTATATATATTAGTTATAATAAAATGATACTATATATGACCATTACTTACAAAGGATAAAGAAGCATTATTCCCGGCCTGGTGTACAAAAAAAAAATGATGTTATTAAGAGGAAACTTATAAAATATCAATAGCATATAAATTTAGAGTACGTGTGTTCCATATATGTGTTCTTAGAAAACCTATATTTTTGTAAAAGGAATTTAGTACATGGGATTTTGAAGGAATATTAAAATTCTCCTTCACGTAGATAATATATTATAGCACGTGGAAGAAAATGAAAATAATTTGCACACGATATTTCATGAATATATATAACTTTTAAGATATTTTTAAAATAAATTTGCAACTAGAGAGATAATTAATTTACCCTATTGTTGTGTCCAAATGCCTTATTATTGCTCCAAGGACACCCATGATGATTTTTCCAGGTGGTGAGATTAATAAAATTTCAGAAATATTTGGAGCAAAGAGATGATAGAATCTGAGTTGTATTGCGGATGCATATATGGTGGATAGATATAGATAACCCTACTTTATATTAAGGTAAATGAACCAAGCAAGGAAAGAATGTTTAATTTGAGGGAAGACCTAAAAGTTTTCTTTTCTCTAAGGTTGATAACAAAGATTCCAAAAGTTAGGAATTTTCACGTGGTTATCAACTCGTGCATATACATAAGAGGTAAAAAATATCATAATATGCCTTGCCTTTTTAATTTGGTTAAGTTTTCGTAGCATAAATGTTAAGCATGCATGTAACCAAGTATATGGAACCTACTTATTGTTTAGTACGAAAAAATGTTTGTTACATATTCCATTTCTAAATTATTTCCTCAAAGATTCGATCCTTTTTTTCTTCTTATAAAACTCCCTTTCTATAGATTAACAAACATTATATATATGAACACCACACGAGCAAAGAAATATTGAATGGATAACTTTGATTAATTATAATTTATAAGAAATATTGATCAATTTCAAAACGGGTGTAAAGTAAAAGACATATTTGCCCTCACCTCACACGTACAATATGTATGCAATATGCCCCGCCAAAGTAAGAATATATAAATTATGACTCACCACCACATGCCCAAATACTTTGCATGGTCCCAACAGCCTGGCCTTGTTTTTTCTACAAGCACCATTAATATTTACGTTATTATCATCAAAACAAATTTGACCTTACTTCCATTCCATCACATCTGCCTCTTTTTTTCCCATGCTATTATTAATTCATGTGTGTCACCTAACACTTATAAAGCTTGAATGGACTTCACATTTTTAGTTCACAATAACTAACTAAATATGTTTAGTAAAAAAAAAAAACTATATATATTGCCAAGGTAAGAAATAAGAAAAGTATGATTGAAAATATCACTAAATAAATAGGTAATTGTTCTTCCCTTGTTTAGACGACATACAAACTAAACTACACTAAATAAGACTCCCTTTCTAGAGATTTGAAATATTATTAAAATTGATGATGACAAATTAGGGTTTTTAATAGTAGTTCATTTTAATATATATTGTGTGGAGGGAGAAATTGGAGTGAATAAGAAGATGACAAATGTTTTGTTCACAAATATTTTCGCTGCTTTCCTTGTTCTTGCAGTGATCTTGGGCCATATGATGTTAGGCGAATATATGAGTCAGGATTCATTGACACTAATTAGTTTGACATCAAGTATTACATCTCTTAATAACATTTTAACCGATATTTTAACGGATCCCAACTAATTAATAATTTTATTTTTAATTTGGAAATTTAAGTGTTATGAATACTAATTCAACGAAAATATAAAAAAATTAATATATTATTATTTTAAATTAAAAATATAATATAAAAATTAGATTATTCACGCTTAATTTATATTCTCTCACTCTAATTAGTTTTTTTTTTTTTTTTTGAATAAATCACTCTAATTAGTTAAATATGACTACAAACATGTTTTTTTTTGTAACAAATAACACAACAACTATATGCTCATTAATATATCTTGTAAAAAAATAATAACTCTCTCATTTTTTTCACGTATTAAATATGACTCTTTAAATCATACATATTATGTGAAATTGAGTATTATATATGATTGAAATACAAATGTGATTATATACTTTAATCCCTATTGAAATTTGTTCAACATGTAAAATGACATATAAAAAACTCTTCTTTTTTTACTGATTTGTTCAAGCCACAAAATTAAGAACTAACATATATTTCAATAAAAGCTAACATATATAAATGATGTTTTTGGTACTTATTTGTCAATAATTGTAAAATACATTTTTTTCACACACATATATATATATATTTAGTCTCTATGAATATCTCAAATTTATCTTTTGGTCTTTATAAAAAAGTTCAATAAGTTTCAATCATTCAAATGTTTTTCTTCACAACTTTTAGTCTCTGCTAACTTTTAAATCAACTCATGTGTATCAATTGAAGTTTAGATTTTTTTTCTACAATACTATTGTAATAGACTATATTGGTCATTAATATAAAATTAATTATACGGGATATAATGAGAATTACAAACAAACACATTTTTTTTAATAATACGCATGGATACAATAGATGTTTGACCTTGATACATACAAAAGAAAATGACAAAAATATTTTAATCCTTGATAATTATAAACTAAAGACACAAGATAAATATTTCCCATTAATACACAAAATATAACACTAAGTAAATATTTCTTATTTGATGAATGAGAAGAAAAAAGTTGAACAAACATTTGTTGTTAATATATAAATAAAAAAAGTACTAACAATGAATTGGTCTAAGTGGTAAGGGACTTGTCCCCCTTAAGCATGTGGTCAGGGATTCGATTCCTAGCTCATGCATATGTCAAAAATTCGATTGGGAGAGGAGAACCCACAAAGATTAATCATTACTAACGGTGGTGGAAACTTCGTACCTATATCAAACTAGACACGACAACAATCACAGCAGAAGAGACTTTTGTTTCTTTTGCTAAGTTATTGGCTCTCATTAAAAATCATGCCATCGTTAAATGTGCCAGATTTCATAGTATCCTCCATATTATTAATAAAATGATTATTCTTGAAACGAAATTCTGAGTAAAAGTATTGAGTAAAGTGTCTTGTATCTTACTCAAATACTCCTATTTATAATTTTGAAACCGTAATTACGATGACATCAACAATTGAACTATGAAAATTCATCTTACACACATTCTGAAATATTTATTCAAAGGCAAAAATAGAAATCCGGTGGATAGAAAAGAAACACGGGGGGTGGGAAGAGAAAATTTCGGTTGGTTAAAGTCATCAAATTGAACAAGCTACCAGATCCATGAACACCTATAGGACAGTTTCTCTTCCCATCCCCATGTTTCTTTTTCACCCTTCTAGCACGCAAAAAATTTCGAGAAACGTTTTCCGAATTTTTTTAGTGTTAATTTTTTACTAAAATTTACACTAGAAAAAAAACTTCGAAATATATTTTCCGAAATTTTTTGCGTGCTAGAGGGGTGAAAAAGAAATGTGGGGGTGAGAAGAGAAACTTTCCTATAGAGAGGATGCAAAATCTGATAGGCTTAATTCTGGCTCACAATGTAGTTAATTGATCCTGAAAATTTCTCTTTAGGCCCCCACCTTTCTCTATGACCTCCCAAAAACCATTTTTGCCCTTTGAGTATGGTTTTGGTTCTATTTTTCAAACCAAATTTTAGTTCGATAAATAGAATCCGAACCAGTTTGAAAAAATAGAATCCGAACCAGACTTATATTAATATTCAAAATCTACATTTTTCTGCAGGTTTTGAATTTAGAATGCGAACTCAATTCGCCATATAGCCGGTGAACTATTATTTTAACATTTTTTGTTATTTTACGCACTCGCAACTTAGACTGGGATTTTCCCTTGGCTAAGATAAAGGGCTTAGAAAGCTATAGAAATGACGAAATGACAAAATTGAATGTGTGGCCCAATTAGCAATCAGGCCTTTACTAAGACCATGATAAGCCCACCCAAAACTTCCATTGAAACAACTCAACACAACAAACATATTAATTTCTTCGAAACACATGACATCAAATGCTTCCAGTAACCGCAAACATTATTATATTTCCATTGCAGCACAGTTTCGGTGAGTGATTAATCCAATCCAATCTATTTGTTTATCATTTCCCATTGAGATTCTAACATATACAATTAAGCATCAAATTTAGAGTTTCAACACATGATTCCATGTGAGTATAGTGTATATGTTTTTGAACATTAGTTGTAGCTAATCTTCCTTTCATTTCAATGATTCATTTGATTATGTGCCATCAACCCTTTATAGTTTATTAATCTTCTTTCAAGAAATTTTGATAAAAATTTCATCTTTTCCCCTCCTGCTATAACCCCTTTATAGTTTACTGATCTTGTTTCAAGAAATTCTGATAAAAATTTGATCTTTTTCCCTCCTGCTATAAACCCTTTTTTCACCATGTTGAATCATGGATTCAAATCAAAGCAACGGAGTAGTGTTCACAATTGTCGAATCCAAGTACTTGTCATGTCTTTTACATTGATTGTAATGCTTGTGATTCTCTTTTTAGTATCTGATAATACTCATGATAATGACAATGATGGGGTTAAAGTAAAAGTAAAACCAAGTTTAGGTTATGAATCTCATAAACAAAAGTGGAATAGTTTTCATTCTTTGGTGAAATTGCATCCAACAAGAGAGTTTAGGAATGGAACTGATTTGATATGGCAAGTACCTGAATCACCTAAAGGTGTTCTTTTTCTTGCTCATGGATGTAATGGAAAAGCCATTAACTTTTGGGACAAATCCCTTGAATGTCCCGATTGTGTTGGTTTGCCGGAAGAACGGTTACTTGTACTTCATGGTCTTGCTCAAGGTTTTGCTGTTATTACAATTTCAAGTGCACATAGATGTTGGAGTTATGGTAAAGAAGTGTTGGTTGTTAAAGATATTCTAGAATGGTGGATTGGTAAGAGGAAGCTTGAAAAACTTCCTCTTGTGGCTTTAGGTGCTTCATCCGGAGGGTATTTTGTATCGGTGCTTGCCATTGCTAAGAAGTTTAATAGTATTGTGCTTATGATTGCTGAAGGGATGTTTGAGGAATTCGATATTAAAGAGGACTACCCTCCTACCCTTTTTGTTCACATGCCTAAAGATCTTTATAGACAGCAGAAAATTGATGAATATGTTGAGGTTTTGAAAGTTAAAGGTATTGATGTTGGTATTGTTGAATGTATGGAGTTTCCATTGTCGCCGGATACTTTAACCGATAGGATTCCTGGTATTGATCAAACTCTTTCTAGAAATTTATTTGAAATATTTAAGGAAAAGGGCTTTATTGATCAAAATGGATATATGAAGAAAGACGGTCGGAAAACAAAATGGCAAAATGTTCTCGAGGAAAGGAAAAATCTCTTAATTGATAAGCATTTGGTTCCTCACATACAGGAAGAGTTAAACCTTGCATTTGCTTACCATGAGATGACAAGTGTGCATTCCGACCAAATTTTTAAATGGTTCGAGTCTCATATATGAGCTTATTAGAACTTGCAATGCTGTCTAGTGTTTATGTTTCTCTCTGATTTTAAAAAATCTATAGCCAATGGGACATGTATTCCATTGAAAGTCGAAATCACTTGTATTCAAAGGGAATGAGGACATATCCTTTTGAAGGGCTATAATTTCTCAACTATGTAATACTGCCAGAAGTTATTATCAATGGAAAAAGGTATGCCTCTGACCTTTTGTCTCAAAACCATTTGTGCTTTAGCAAGTGGCCTTCTGTATGTTAGCCTAGATTTTGTTAAAATTGAGATGCTTTTCTGCCATTTTTCTTTCTTTTGAGGTTTGAAGCAATAATACTAGGACTTAGTAAATCTTTTAAATTTGGATACACTGGTTGACTTGTGTTTCAAAATACTCTTTTGTAATATGACTGTGAAATTATTAGCCTAACTCACTATTGAATATGCTAGGCATGCTTAACCTCTTGATTAGTATTCTTATGGGAACAATAAACTTGCAATTCTTGTAATTCCATTTACTTCCACTAACAATGAATGGAAATTTCTTTAAGCTTCTTTCTTTCTATCATTAAACATCCAAACAATGATATGAGAACTTTATTCCAATTAATTCATTCATTATATACCGTTCATTATAAAAACATCCAAACTCAGCCTTTAAGCTTCCATAACATGAAATAATGTGTCAATGACTGCTTCTATTGGTCACCTGCTTTAAATTTTCCATCCGAAATTGATCCATTACTTATTTTCATAATGAGTTCATTTTTATGAAATAAAATTCTTTACATATAGTCATGCTGCATGAACTTGGAGTATATGTCTGTGTGTGTGTTAAAAGTGGGAGCAACTTTTCCGAACCTCCACATGTACTTTCGAACGAGATATTTTGTGAAGTGTAATTTTGGATGACACAAAGTACATGCTTTATCTAGATGTATGCATCCAAAGAATGGAGGGTGTGGAAAGTTCTTCCCTTAAAAGTTTAGGAGTAAGTCTTCAAATTTATTGTTCCAATTTTTTTAGGCCCACATATGGATGACTTTATGTTTCACGTTTGTCATCAAGCATTTAAAAACATTTTGAAATTCACAATTATGTGCAAATTTCAATGCTGAGTAAAATTAATGTTTCAAGTCAATTTGAAATAAGTTTTATGAGAAAAGCATTAAAATAGGTGTTTTCTTCTAGTATTTTTTTTTTAATTTAATCGTTTAATTATCAAGGTTTTTTTCTGCACATTTTATAATTTAAAACCGAAATCTTTACACACTGTTTGTTATATTCAATCCATTCAACTGCACCAGTGAATATATAATGCAGCAATATAACACACTTCTTGTGATCTAAACTAGCAGTAGTAGAGGTCCCTTATTTTCAGTTAATATGTTATATTTGGAAAATTTTCTGAGTTGAAGACATATAACTTGTTTATATCTTGCAAAAATAAAGCTCAATGATTCCTAAATTGCATTACTTGTGAAATCTACTACCCTCTTTTTATAGGGATACCTACCATTATAACTGTTCTGAACCAAAGGACAGCCTTATACACTTCCTGTTAAGGCACTTAAAATATCATTCATTGTGCATCACATGGCCCTTCAACCCCTTCATATAAGGGCACCCTTGGCAGCATCTTGGATGGTCCATCTGTTCTGTTGTCTTTCTGTACACATACACACCCCAATAAACAATTGCCTTGCATTTTAGAAGGAAACAAACAATACTGAATACCTTTACAATAAATTTAGACTCTCAACATATTTGCATGACTTCCTCCAATCATGCATATATATAACTTGAATGCAGTTCATGTTGCATGAACAATCAACATTTCTAGACTAGGGCTACTTTTCTGGGTTGCTCTTTATAGATAACCAATTTATTTTGAAAGATTATGTCGACTTTCATTCAACGAGAAAGTGATGGCACACCTTTAGTAGTGCTGAAAATTTTGCTATATTTGACTAATCATATCAGTTTCTGTTAGATGAATTATATTTTTGTTCTTGATATTTTTTAACATAAAGAAGGTTTTCTTAATAAGAGTTTAACTTTGTTGTACTTGAATCTTCTGAATGGAGATCTTGAACTATCATAGCAACAAAATATTAACTTTATTCAAAACTTAGAAACCATATATATATAGCTAATTAACATGAAGTTGTAAAAAGTTACACTGGATCCACCATAGGGTAAATTAACACATGATAAGTACATAATGAAACACTCTTAGCAGAAGTCTTAAATATAATATACTAATTAAACTGAACTCAATAAACTGACACATAAACCAAATTAATTAGATCATGCTCTAGGCTTGATTTTCCCCTCGTTCGCCATCCGGAAGAGATGAGCTTGTGTTGCTGCAGCCTTATTTGAGCTGAGTGATGCTACAAATCTTTCTCTGACTTGCTCAGTTGTGTAAGGGAACTTGTTGTTCACCAAGGAGTTAAGGAAGGAAGCTGCACCTTCTCTGTATAGTGCTCCTATCCCATCAGTTCTTGTGTTGGAAAGTGCTTCTGGAATGCTGAGGCTTGCACCTAACCCTGGCATATTAGACATCTTGAATGCATTGCCTAAGGTTCCCCACCAGCCAAGTAATCCCCAGATGATTTGTGGGTGAGTATTCCAGTAGCTGCAGATTTGAGGGAATAATGTCCAAAATTGTTATTTAATAATTAAAAGCTAGCAGTATATTGTATTTGGTAGTATACATTAGGTTTAAATAAGTTTTTAGTCCATGCAAATACTGCTTTTGGTCTTTAGTCCTAATAATATTTTTCAGTATTGCAAAATATATCTCCTTTTGCAAAAAAAAAGGATCTTTAAAAGAATTAAAAACAAAAAAAAATTGTTTACATGGACTAAAAGAAAAAAAGTTGTATATTTGTATGGACCAAAATCATATCTAAGCCTTTACATTACGGTGCATTATAGTGGAAGGAACTTACTTGCATGTACCGGTGAAGGGAGATGGTGCAGGAAGGAAAGGTGTGGGGAAAGTGGGGGTAAACGGGGTTCCAGCTCCAGGATCGACTGGGGGGCTACTGCCTCCATAAGTTGGTGGTGAGTTGTAGTACCCTCCTGATGGTGTTGTCGGGGTTAAGGGTGTTGCCGGGCTTAAAGGGTCTGATGGTGGTGAGTCCTGTGGTGGTGAGTTGTAGTATCCTCCTGATGGTGTTGTTGGGGTTGAGGGTGTTATTGGTGTTGAGGGTGTTATTGGTGTTGTTGGAGTTAAAGGGTCTGATGGTGGTGATGAGTCTTGTGGTGGTGAGTTGTAGTAACCTCCTGATGGTGTTGTTGGGGTTGTTGGTGTTGTTGGGGTTAAAGGGTCTGATGGTGGTGAGGAGTCTTGCGGTGGTGAGTACCCTCCTGATGGTGTTGTTGGGGTTAAGGGTGTTGCTGGGGTTAAAGGGTCTGATGGTGGTGATGAGTCTTGAGGTGGTGAGTACCCTCCTGATGGTGTTGTTGGGGTTGAGGGTGTTGTCGGGGTTAAAGGGTCTGATGGTGGCGATGAGTCTTGTGGCGGTGAGTTGTAGTACCCTCCTGATGGTGTTGTTGGGGTTGAGGGTGTTGTTGGGGAAGGGTCTGATGGTGGTGACGAGTCTTGAGGTGGTGAGTACCCTCCTGATGGTGTTGTTGGGGTTGAGGGTGTTGTTGGGGAAGGGTCTGATGGTGGTGATGAGTCTTGCGGTGGTGAGTTGTAGTACCCTCCTGATGGTGTTGTTGGGGTTGAGGGTGTTGTCGGGGTTGAGGGTGTTGCTGGGGTTGTGGGGTCTGATGGTGGTGAGTCTTGTGATGGTGGTGTACAGTCGCTGGATGGGGGTGTTGATGGAGTTGGATTATAACTTCCATCACCCGAGGGTGGAGATGGTGTTGGGTCATAACTTCCTGGAGGACTTCCACCGCTATCTGATGGCGGTGATGATGGGGTTGGATCATAACTTCCACCACTCGGGGGACTTGATGGGGTTGGATTATAACTTCCATCACCTGAGGGTGGTGTCGGGGTAGGATCATAACTTCCACCGCCTGGAGGAGTCGATGGTGTTGGATTGTAACTTCCACCACCATCTGATGGTGGTGAGGGGTTGGGAGTTGACGGGGTTGATGGGGTTGGAGTGTAACTTCCATCACCACCCGGTGATGGGGTTGGATCACAATTTGGTGGAGTTGATGGGGTCGGATCCGTGGGTGTTGATGGGGTGGGAGTTGATGGAGTCGGAGTGTAACTTCCACTACCCGACGGTGGTGACGGTGTTGGATTGTAACTTCCACTGCCTGAGGGTGGTGAATGTGATGATGGTGTTCCATGACCATGACTACCATGACCATGGTGACCATGATGACCATGAGAGGGTGAGCTGCCACTAGAGGGTGGACCATGAGAGGGTGAGCTGCCACTATAGGGTGGGGTGCCGCCGCTACCACAACCACCTCCAGAGTGATGAGATGGTGGACTATGTGAGCCTTCAACAATTCAAAAACAATGCATTATAATAAAATCAAGTAAATTCAAAATAGCTTCTTTATTATGAGATGTTGATTTTAATCCTTAACTTATGAAAAATAAATGACCTATATTATGTAGCTTTCACTAAAAGTTCAAAACCATACCATTAATAAATATATCCATAAATAAAAAAAAATATAATATATATAGCAAAGTTAGAGACTTACATAGTTCTGTAGATAAATCTGATGGAGAACTTCCTTGATAGTTTTTATGATCCTTAATAGTGTTAGCTATTACAGGAACAATAACAAGGTTTTGAGAAACCAATGCAACCAGCATTATGAACATGCTAAGAGAAGCATTGTTGGTTCTTTTCTTCTCCATTTTCACTAACTAGGTACTACTTAGAACAACACTCTTAGAAGAAAGGGAGAAAATATGGTTTTTAGAAATGCATTGGAAAGGTGCTTATAAAATGGTTCAGTGAGTGAAGTAAATATAAGCAGGTGGAAGAGTGTGTGGGTTAGTTGATATTTTGCAGGGTGCATTTACTCCCTTCTATTTACATTTACTTTCTTCAATAATGTTATCAGTTTTCAAAAATTGCTTAAAAAAACAGTAGACATGAAATTTAGTTGATTATGTGTCAGTACCACTTTCTCTAAAATCAAACCTTGTTTTTTGTTGAAATCATATAAGCATTATTATTTGAGTGCATGTTCCATTTGTTAGATATAGTATTATTAGTATGGTGCTAATTAATTACAGCTATGCTTGCTTACTCTTAATTAAGGAGTTTTAATTAATTCTTGGAAATGAGTTACTATACTATATAGTATGCATTACTTTCTCCTCCAATAAAATGTTGGATCCCACGTGAAGAAAAATTGAAGGACTTGACTGTGAAATTAATCTACTGTACCCCAACATTTATGGTGAGTGATGGAGACATACTCCATGCAAGATCTCTCCAATTTTTATATCTATAATAATTCAAAAATTCTTGTTAATCAATCAATATGTAGTGTTATATATTCGGCTCAATTGAATAATGAGTTCCATCAAAGAATGAATTATCGGAAAGAATCCGAGTTTAATTTTCGAGTGGAATAATTTTTGGCTAAATTTTACGTACTTTTTGGCTGAACTTCAGATTATTAGTGCTCGTTTATATGAAACCTGGAGAGTTAAAGACATACATTTTTTATTAATAAATAGTCATATGAAAGCTTGTATAGTATAATATGAAACCTTCAAGTTTGGTAAAATGCAAGAGTTATTTAAGGATATTCCATGTTATATTAATATGAAAGCTTTGTTTTATTTATCTTATTCTCATTTTGTTGCACTTAAGATTCCATTGACCATTAGAAAGAATGGAAGTATTTATAATGGTCCCAATGTTGGTTGTTAAATGTAGCATTGCTAGTAGTAGACACGCAAATAGTCCTGTTATTTATAAGGGTCATGCTAACTAGTAGTAGACACGCAAATAATAGCATTTTCCTATTTATAATGATGTATATGTATGTTTGAATTTTAATAAAGCATAGAAAGGAAAAAGAAAATACTACTCATATAATGGTTAGATATATAATTCTATAGAACTTGGTTGGTTATATGCAGATCTAATTTTGGTACATTTTTGGGCAAAAGATAATGAATTGAAAATGGGGAAAAAAAAGGGTACTAAAGTCTCATTGATTAGAGAAATTAGAGAGATCAGAGATGAGATTTGGATGTGTGAAAACAAAGCCCCACACCTTTGAATGCAAGGAGATGTATCGAGAAATTTGTTAACAATATATTTTCTCTCCTTATTTTTTTTTTGTACACAATTTTCTCTCTTCTTAGATATAATTATATAAACATATATTATTTTTTTTCATTTATTATTAAAAAAAGTTGGTAATTTTATTTTTGTTGTTGATGAAGTATCAAACACTATTGGATCCAAACACAGGTGAAGACATTTAACAACTTAATAATATGGACATTGTTTGTTGTGTCTATTTTATAAGATGTAGTGAAAATACATTTCATGATATATGTATAATTAATCTTGATTTTTTTATATTCCAAAATAATTAGTGATATTAATTAGGGTTAAATACTTAAATGAGTGTTTATATATTTAAATGAGTATCTATCTATTCATGCCTCTATTACTCTTTTGCTTAATTCTAACCCAATGTCTCCAAAGTTTATATACGGTTAAGACATAGTAGGTCTATTATGAGACTAATAGACATTAAGCAAAAGAGTAAGACATCTTAAACTTTTTTATAATTATTCTTCTTTTTGTATTGCTTAGAATTTTTCATTCCATAAAAAAATATCTTATAGTCATGTATATTTTATGGGAAGATATCTTTCAAGTTCAATTGTGTATTTTACTTGTTTGAGCAACATATATAAAAGAAAAATAATCACTTTTTTGTTTACTACAGTTGGACTACACAAATGATTTATTCTAAGAATTGAATCCATTTTCTTTTCTTTTTAAAAGAGAGTCATGTCGTTAAAAAAAAAAAAAAAAGAGAACCATGCCGTCAATTCTTTCAACACTATGTTGATAACTGATTTAAAGGTATTTACTTGTACCAAGTAAACAATACATTTGATTGTTTTTTTGTATAATATATCATTTTATTTTTCTATATACTTTAACTATTTATTATATTCTTTATAAAAAAACTATTTATTATATTCAACTTATTTTTTAATGTAATAAATATTTTTTACAAAACAATAGATGAATAATAACAAATAAAAAATGACTAAAAAAGGAAGGAGAAGTAGTATCTTATAAGTTACACATATTTTCACCTTGTGGTTTTGTGATTTCCCAACACAACAAGCAATTTGTTTCCCTTCACTTTCCTACTCAAGCTTTTTTTTTAGTACAAAACCGTGTTTGTACAAGTGTGAGTGTGTTACTTCAAACTCGTGACACATTTACAGAGAGTAGGTAAGGTTACACAAAAATGTTGGGAGAGTAATCAATATTGTTAGCGATTTTTTTTACTCTAAAACTTGCATTTTTGTGATTAATTAACCATTGGTTTGGTCCTAATTACTATAAACATTTTTATGTGCATTTTGTATATATAGTCTCGTCTCACTTTATTGAGTAATAATTTATGACATGGTAGCTCCCATATAATAAATTATTTCTTTGGTTCCAAAAGAAATGTTGCAGTTGAAGCACCATTTCACACAAATTAAAAAATATATAAATGAGTGAAAATAGAATGATGATTGGGGGAGAATAATCACGCAAAAGAAGTCATTTTAGTGTATTTCCAATTATTAATATAAAGTGGAGAATAATTATTTTGAGAGTGATATACATAACACTAATTAGATGATACAATTTGAAAATAAGCAATTAAAGATATATTAGAAACTTAAAGTGACCCACTTTTTAGATTTATTGCATATATTTAACATTTATTATAAACCAAACATATTAATTATCCAATAAATCTAAAAAATTAACGTTATTTTATAAAAAATTTGAAAGTAATACATATGACTTTTGTGAGAAAATATGACACTTATTATGAAATAGAGTAATTTGTTTTAATTCACTATGACACTTATTATGAAATAGAGTAATTTGTTTTAATTCACTATAACAAATTAAAATTGGAAAGCGGCGTCGGTTGGATTAAGTATGCAGCAGCGGTCCGCATACTCAATTTAATCGCCAATGCTTTTCAATTTTTTTATAGTGATCGTACTTCTAATTAATGCCACATTCAACACTTCTAATTCAATATTCACAAGTTATAATTTAATATTATCTTTGTTTTATCTATTATTTTTTTCTTAATATGTGTAAAATAATTAAATAAACCACTCATTGTAGAATGAGAGAGTATTATTAGAATCACAAATAGAAAAGAACAATATTTGTAAAAATTCATTACGATAAAATAGATTAAGTATAAAAACTTCATTTTGTAAGTATAGATTTTAAAATAAAGAGATTAATTTTTCAATCTACTGTATAATCTTAAAATTCTAGCGAACATTAAAATTCATAAATTAAATTTTTATCGTCTATTATAATCCTATATTTAACTTAAGGGATTAATTTCTATTGTACTGTAATTTGTAAAGATGCCTAGTTCACATAAAAAAGTGACAAATATTATTTCAGGCATAGATATTCGAAATACATGCTAGCAATGCATTACTCACACTCATGCCCACATGGAATGTCTTGGTGGTTAGCACTTACCATAATCTAATGGAGAATGGGTGTTGATATAGAGTGGAGGAGTTGTTCATTTTCTTTTACTATTACTATTTATTTACGAAAATGAAAAGTTGTCAAAATGTCAAGAATGAAATTCTACTCGTGTTATTTACATATTCTCTAATATTATTTATTTAATATTTTTCTTTCTATTGAGTAAAATGGTACGGACTTGCTTAATTTCATTCATTAATGTTATAAATTTTAAGTCATTTGGTTTGATCTAGTGGTAATTAAGAGATTTAGATAGTATTATGCTAGAGGTTTTGAATTCAATCTTTAGTTTCATTATAAACAAAAAAAAAAGTTATGAATTTGGATTCCTATTATAGTTAATTTTAGTTATGAATATATTCACCTCTCTCTATTTTTTTTTCTAATTTGTATATTTTTAAAAGAAAATATTAACATATGCCTCAAAAAAACATGTTAAGAATACAAATATAGTTATATTATTTTGGAACGTAAATTCTTTAATATTATTAAATACAAATTTTTAATTTTAGAAAATATGTTAACATGACATTTTTTAAACTAAAATAAATCAAGGGCCAAGTAGTAAAGAAAGAAAAGTCAATCCAATAGCTCATAGCTCATACACGGTGGTGTGATTGCAGCAGCCAGCAGTGAGCCAGTGACTACACCAAATGTTATTAGTACTCTTTTTTTTTTTTTTTTGAATAATGTAGTACTCCTCATTTTTATGATTGGTTCAGAGTTTCTACTGACCAACTCATTTTGTCATACACTTTTGCAGGGTACCTTACTACTGTTAATTTTAGTGAAATCACATGAAAAACAATCAGATGCATATATTTTTTTAAAAAATATTATATAAATTCTGAGGTATTTGATTCATATATTCACCAAAAAAAATTTACCAACTTTTATATATATTTTAGATCAGAAGAAATATTTTTTACTGTTCTATTTCATTTTTTCTTTTACAATAGTCATTTTTATTGTTTTTCTTACAATAATTTTTTATTGTTTAAATATATACATAATTTGAAATATCAACAATTGTTTTAGACACTCGTTCAACGCTTTATTTTATCTTTATCTCTGTTTTCTCGTCATATTATCAATATATCACATGTAAATTTGTATGGAGAAAATGGAATAGAGTAGTCCACTCGACCAATTATATCTTATCTGAAACGAATACCGAGTGTGGATTGGACCAATAATATCTCTATTTTTCCAAAGAAAAAAAACAACTCTATTTCTTTCTTTCTCAATGTGTATAGTGGATTATGTATGAATGTTAAAATAACTTTTTCTAATGATTGTAAATGAATTATAACTTATAAGTCAATCTTTTAAAACTAAGGCTTAGATTAGTAGTATAGCATCAAAGATAAGAGCAAATACTAATCTTATAGTTAATTTATTTACACATAATGTTTCTTGCAAAACAACAATTCTATCCATCCACAACTTACTTTGAATTTTGTATACTACATGATAATAATGAACTTTGTAACGACCCAATTTTATTAATTGTTTATTTATACGTGATTATTATATTTATTTATTTATGTGTGTTTATTAATTTGTGTTGAATTGTATTATTATTATTATTTAGTTAAGTTACTAGATATAATTATGCATGTTATTTAGTCATAGGAGTTAATTGGTTTGAATAGAGTTATTGGGCTTTGGTATTGGGCCTAGGTTAAGTTAGTAAGGGTGTTTTGGTAATTGATGAGTGGTAACCTAGTTATAAAAGGGGAAAGTTAGAGAGAGAAACTCATTGGTCACAAATTTTGGTGGAGGAAGAAAGATAAATGAGAGAAAGGGAGGTAGAGAGAAAGTGTAGAAGAACCAAGCTTCAAGATGTAGAAGGGAGTCAAAGTGTAGAGCTTAGAGATTTAAAGCTTCGATCTCAGGTATGAGGTTTAGATAATATAATTAGAGTGAGCATAGAGAGGGGAGAATGTCTATTTCTCCATTCCCAAACTCTCTACACTCTTTTCTTTTGGGTGGGTGTTTTCATTGAATAAAAATGATATCTTTGCATGATTTAATGATTATTGAGTTTATTGCAATATGAAATATGAATTTTGGGAGAATAAATGGGAATGTGTAGATGTTTGTAAGGAATTTATGTGTTGATATGAGTTTGTGAAATGTTATGCAAAAATCTATGGATTCTCATCTTTTGATGTTTGATCATGTTTTGGTCTGTACTTCTATGTTGTATTTGGTTATAAACACTTAAAGTTGGAACCTTTAATCTTTGAAAGTAAGAAAAATGATGTTTTTATGAGTTGTGGCATGAAAATCACGAACAGGGGTGAATTCTGGGCAATTTCGCGCACGCGAGAACCCTGTCTCGCGCACGCGAAATTGGCAGAGAACACATCTCTTTTCAGTCGTGTTCTTCGCGCACGCGACTTGAGTTTTCGCGCACGCGAGACACTGTAGCGCACGCGAGTCATGATTTCGCCTGCGCGAAAGTCAATACTTCCAACCCATATGTTTTGACTTTTCTCTCCTTTTTGACCTTGGCTTGTAACATGTCTTAATTATGGTCTTTTGATTATAGAATGGCATGATAGCTTATATACGAATGACTTATTGAAGATAACATGATTGAGTGCTTAAGCTAGTATTGAATCATGAATGAGTAATTGTGATAATGTTTTTATTGAATATGTATGCTTGATTACTTTTGAGATTTATTGAATATGATTTAATCAATGGGATGATATATCTTCAATTAAGTTATTGAGATATGTTTGTGTGTGATATCCTTATAGGATGAGATGATTAAATTATATGATTGGTAATCTAGCATACATGCATCATTTGGTATGATGAGCAGATACTTTAGAGGGGATCCTAAAGTATGGCAGATATCTTAGTAGCTGCGGGACTAAGATATATTTGGAATAAGTTTTCCAATAACTATGAGGTACCACATGCACTTAGTAATATTACTAGGACGCATTGCATGAATGTGGCATTAGATTGCATTAGGAGATGAAGGTGAATAATTATATGGTAATTGTCATTATTGTGCATCCTTGATCTTTTGTGATTAAATGTGATACTTGGCATTGACTGTTAATCTTTAACAATCGATTATGTGTATTATGAGATGTGTAATAATGATTGATAATTGACGATGATGTATATGTATTTGTCAATTGATTTGAGAATGTAATATTGTTATAATGCAATGTATTTTATGATTATAAAATATGAATGATATGAGATTGATATTTGTTTATGGACTGAGTTGTTAGACATGAGCATGTCATGTCCTAAGTATTAAGTGTCCTTGTACTTAGATTCTTTTTACGGTTATATTATCTAACCCTCTGTTTTGTGTATGTGCTGGATTTGGGATCCAGGTTCTCAGGTTATGTTTGTGACCGAGTCGACGGTGAAGCTCCGCTCTGATCATGACACGGGGTTGGGATCATTTCCATATTGTGTATTCAGAGTCTTGTTTCTTATTTCTAATGTATATAAAGTTGTATTTTCCTAGAAATTTATCTTGTACAATAATTGTTTTACTAATTAAGTTATTAGTAAGCTTTTATGTGTACGATGTAATACTCGAACCAAACCTTTTATAAATTAAATTTTATTTCCGTTGCATATTCTCGAGTAATATTTTATAAATGCATATTTTATATAATTATGGGTTTGGGTGTTACAATTTGGTATCAGAGCCTGGTTATCTTCGGACCGTATGAGCTATGTGTCGATCAGAGCAGGTCTATACATTCAGACTAAGTGGGCATAGAGTCACTCGTGTGTTTATGCGTTTGTTATATCTTTTGTGATTTAATTGTTGTAGTGTAGTTACACTTGCACCTTAGTCACTATTAAACTATTTTGCAAATGTATGACTAGTTTCATAAATTTTATTGACATGTTGTTTTACTTAATTCTTGAGACTAGTGTTTAATTGGTGTTGACTTATGAATCTATTGTTTCATAAATATTGATAAGTTGTGATGTGTTTATTTTATGAATGTACCTTGTGATTGTTTATTCATGAACTATGAATGATGTGAAATGGATTATGTTATCTATTCTTTTGATGAGTACTTGATGAGATTGAATATTATCTTAGTTGTAAGTTATCTAGTCAAGTAATGAGTATGTGTTCTTTGATTTTGATTCATGATGAATGTTATGCTTTATGATTATAATGTTTGTATGTGCTTAAAGTTTTCTTCGTATAGTTTTGACTTGCTTGTATTTGTTTATGAGTTCTATGATAAGTGAGTGATAATAACATGATATAATTGTGCGTAATTGATAATGAATATGCATTCATCATTGTTGTTTTGATTTCAAGATAATGACTTACATGATAATGTCTTCTTGTTATTGATCTATTTAAAATGATTATGTTCGCATATTAGTATAAATTCATTTGTTGATGAAAATCTATGATTATATGAAATTAAGTATGATTGTGTATGCATGTGTCGTAGATAAATGTTGTAATAATTTATTTATGATGATTGCTTGTGTAGTATGATTGAATTAATTAAATGATGATATGATGATATGTATGTATTTGTGGAATTAATTGAGAATTTATATGCATGAATGAAATAGTGGAATTACTTGAATATTTTAACATGACTATGATTGATGAATATTCATGAAATCTTTGTGATATAGGAAGATAAGAATGTATTGATGAATTCTATGTATTCCAATAACTTTTTGATAATGTGTGATATTAATTTCATGAATTTTATTGCTAGTTCCTCGTTAATATATTGTCTTCTTGATTCTTGAAAACTTGTGTTTTAATTGGCAATGACTTTAGCATTTATAATTCTCGCTTCATGTTTGATTGCTAATGTAATGATGATTTAAAGTTCTAGTTTGTTAATGCTTGAATTGTTATGAGCAAAATATGATGATTATATAATTTCACATGTTTTGATGTTGATTCATGATTATTATTATGCCTCTATGTTAATTATAACTATGTATGCTTAAGGTCACGACTCTTGTATTTTAATCAACCATAATTAGAGATTTTGTGAATTGTGTGATTCTAACATGATTCAATTATATTTGTTGATTGATGATGGATGATGTTTTGCTCTAGTTGCTCAAATACGAGACTTGTTGTTTCCTTTGTATTTTAGCATGAGTAGATTAAATGCCAAGATAGTAATGGTTTGATTATTAGAACTAGTATAGGATAATGAAATTTATTTTATGCAACATAGACTCAATATGACCTAGATATGATAATTGAATTGATAGTTTAATGTTATTATTTGTAATAGAGTTTATATGTATTATTATGCATGTCCTTATGTGTGATTTGTGTGACGTTCTATATGGCATGATAATTTTAGAACTAGTGTATTAAATTCCAAATGATATGAATCTTGTTGAAGTTGAATTATTCTCCTTTGAGTAAATGAAACTAATTTTTGTAGAAATAAGAAGAGTCTTAATTGGTAATGAGGTCGATTGAATTTTAGGATATGTTTGACCTATATCTTGTTTGTAACATGCACTAGATTATCGTCATGAAACTTGATTCATTCTTTTTATCATTCACGAATTATACTATGTGACTTTGTCATTTTCTCTAAGATAAATTTGATAGATATGAAGCACATGTTTTGATTATTCTATCCTACCATGTTAATTACCTTGCTAAGTTGATTGTTTTCTCGAATGATATGCTTACATAAATATGAATTGTTGACCTAATTGAAAATTTGCTACCATGGTAAATGCATCGTTTCCTTCTTGTAATGTGATCCTTAATTCTTGGAAAATATATGCTATGTTTATGTCAATATAAATTGTTGAGTTCTTAGGATTTATTGTTGTGGAATATCGATCTCTCTTGTTTTAATTTGATTCTTAACTTTTAAAGTTTTGAGACAATGTATGCTAATTAATGTTTATGTGAGATGTTGAGATATGCTTTTGTATAATCATGCGTAAATGCTTTATATGTCTATTCATTTGTGTTACTTCAATATTATGTTTATTTATTGATGTTAATAAATGCTTAAGTGTTATATTGCATGTTTCGTAGTTCACCCTTGTATGTGGCATGTGTGTGGACACTGTCGATACTAGTTTCCTTTTGGGAGGAATAAGTTTAGAACCGTAGAACCTACAGTTAGGCGTGAGAATCGGTAAGTTTTAGATGAAGTTGCGAATGAGTTGAGATAAGTTGGGGAGAAAGTTATATTCCTTGGATATGTTTGAGTATAGGAGAATGAGATAGATAGAGATGAATAAGTGGTATGAGGGAATAGCTAAAATTTCTAAGGATTCATATTTTGGGTTGAGTTGTCACCCGAGTTAAGTTGAGGACGAAGTGATTATTAATGGGAGATATGGATAAGTAAGTTAACTATCGAAAAGACGTGTTGAGAAGGAGTTAAGTGATTGTCTATCGGAAAATGATTGAGTATAGAAACGATGATGGGGAATAAAAGATTTAAAGTGGTGTTTAGTATATTGAAGATAGCTATGGCCTATGGCATAAGTGTGTGATTTAAGGATGGACTTAAGCTATATTTAGATATAAGAATCTCAATAAGAGAAGTGATGTTGGGCAACTAAGGAGTAGTGAAAGAGATGAGAGTGGATATGTGACGGCAATAATAGTCTAAGAAGGTAAATGTTTTTGGTTAAGAAAGCACAAAAGTTAGGCAAGGGATAATTTGGAGATGACGTAGTTGCGTTGGGGCATGATGTTTTAAAAAGGATGTATTCTCCGGAACAAGTTGGTTAGTCATTCCTTTTATAAATAGTATTGTTGAGATTATGATGAAGAATGAGTGTGAAGCGATGAATTGAGAGATTAGAGATTGTGTTGGAATTTGACATAAGCATGAGGACTAGTGTGAAAGGAAGAATTGTGTCATTAAGGAAGTAGTTTCATGATTATTAAGAGGATTTGGAGAACCTTCTTGGCAAATGGATATGGAATGATAAAATTTAGAACGCGGTTTGGATAAGAATTGGACATGAAATATACGGATTAAGGAGAATCGTGTGATCGAAGTTGAAAATAAGGATTTATGGAACATCGAGAAGTTGTGGATATCCTTTTGGAGATGAGGATTATTTAGAGTGTAGTATTATGAAGGGTACTTATGATGGTGGAAAGTTTATGTTAAGAGAACATGTTTGAAGTTTGGTAAAGATGGTTTATGCTACCATCATGGTTATCGGCTACTTATTGACAAATTAAGGAATTGATCAACCTTAATCTCTTGTTGATGGTAAACGAAAATTGTGTGGATTGGAATAAACTAGTTTTGTCAAATTTGAATAATGTGTGGAGTTTGGAATTTTGTGGAAAATTGGATGATGTGACCTTAATCGATTTGTTTTATTCGCGCAATTTTCGAGGGCGAAAATTCTTTTAGTGGGGGAGAGTTGTAACGACCCAATTTTATTAATTGTTTATTTATACGTGATTATTATATTTATTTATGTGTGTTTATTAATTTGTGTTGAATTGTATTATTATTATTATTTAGTTAAGTTACTAGATATAATTATGCATGTTATTTAGTCATAGGAGTTAATTGGTTTGAATAGAGTTATTGGGCTTTGGTATTGGGCCTAGGTTAAGTTAGTAAGGGTGTTTTGGTAATTGATGAGTGGTAACCTAGTTATAAAAGGGGAAAGTTAGAGAGAGAAACTCATTGGTCACAAATTTTGGTGGAGGAAGAAAGAGAAATGAGAGAAAGGGAGGTAGAGAGAAAGTGTAGAAGAACCAAGCTTGAAGATGTAGAAGGGAGTCAAAGTGTAGAGCTTAGAGATTTAAAGCTTCGATCTCAGGTATGAGGTTTAGATAATATAATTAGAGTGAGCATAGAGAGGGGAGAATGTCTATTTCTCCATTCCCAAACTCTCTACACTCTTTTCTTTTGGGTGGGTGTTTTCATTGAATAAAAATGATATCTTTGCATGATTTAATGATTATTGAGTTTATTGCAATATGAAATATGAATTTTGGGAGAATAAATGGGAATGTGTAGATGTTTGTAAGGAATTTATGTGTTGATATGAGTTTGTGAAATGTTATGCAAAAATCTATGGATTCTCATCTTTTGATGTTTGATCATGTTTTGGTCTGTACTTCTATGTTGTATTTGGTTATAAACACTTAAAGTTGGAACCTTTAATCTTTGAAAGTAAGAAAAATGATGTTTTTATGAGTTGTGGCATGAAAATCACGAACAGGGGTGAATTCTGGGCAATTTCGCGCACGTGAGAACCCTGTCTCGCGCACGCGAAATTGGCAGAGAACACATCTCTTTTCAGTCGTGTTCTTCGCGCACGCGACTTGAGTTTTCGCGCACGCGAGACACTGTAGCGCACGCGAGTCATGATTTCGCCTGCGCGAAAGTCAATACTTCCAACCCATATGTTTTGACTTTTCTCTCCTTTTTGACCTTGGCTTGTAACATGTCTTAATTATGGTCTTTTGATTATAGAATGGCATGATAGCTTATATACGAATGACTTATTGAAGATAACATGATTGAGTGCTTAAGCTAGTATTGAATCATGAATGAGTAATTGTGATAATGTTTTTATTGAATATGTATGCTTGATTACTTTTGAGATTTATTGAATATGATTTAATCAATGGGATGATATATCTTCAATTAAGTTATTGAGATATGTTTGTGTGTGATATCCTTATAGGATGAGATGATTAAATTATATGATTGGTAATCTAGCATACATGCATCATTTGGTATGATGAGCAGATACTTTAGAGGGGATCCTAAAGTATGGCAGATATCTTAGTAGCTGCGGGACTAAGATATATTTGGAATAAGTTTTCCAATAACTATGAGGTACTACATGCACTTAGTAATATTACTAGGACGCATTGCATGAATGTGGCATTAGATTGCATTAGGAGATGAAGGTGAATAATTATATGGTAATTGTCATTATTGTGCATCCTTGATCTTTTGTGATTAAATGTGATACTTGGCATTGACTGTTAATCTTTAACAATCGATTATGTGTATTATGAGATGTGTAATAATGATTGATAATTGACGATGATGTATATGTATTTGTCAATTGATTTGAGAATGTAATATTGTTATAATGCAATGTATTTTATGATTATAAAATATGAATGATATGAGATTGATATTTGTTTATGGACTGAGTTGTTAGACATGAGCATGTCATGTCCTAAGTATTAAGTGTCCTTGTACTTAGATTCTTTTTACGGTTATATTATCTAACCCTCTGTTTTGTGTATGTGCTGGATTTGGGATCCAGGTTCTCAGGTTATGTTTGTGACCGAGTCGACGGTGAAGCTCCGCTCTGATCATGACACGGGGTTGGGATCATTTCCATATTGTGTATTCAGAGTCTTGTTTCTTATTTCTAATGTATATAAAGTTGTATTTTCCTAGAAATTTATCTTGTACAATAATTGTTTTACTAATTAAGTTATTAGTAAGCTTTTATGTGTACGATGTAATACTCGAACCAAACCTTTTATAAATTAAATTTTATTTCCGTTGCATATTCTCGAGTAATATTTTATAAATGCATATTTTATATAATTATGGGTTTGGGTGTTACAAACTTTACAGCTATAAGATCTAACTCAACTGATAAATCTTCGTTCGTATTCGAATCTGAAACTTTACAATTGTGTTGTGTGTATATCTTTGGTAACAATTGTCATTTTGTCTATCGACCTAAAAATTAAAATAATGAACCTTGCATGCTAAACATTCTCTCCAACTAGAAATGAATCCACAAAAATACAGCTTGCTATAACATGACAATAGTACCATTCTTTGTAAACAAACAACTTGTTCAAATTGATTAAATTTTAGGCGGTTTCAAAAAACATTATCTCCAACATGTTCACATTAGTGTTCAGCCAACCCTCCTAATTACTTTACAAAGATATTGTAAAGTTTAGATTCAAAGACGGTGTGAGTGATTCTATACCAATATTTACTCATATTGCTGCAATTATGAGCAAAATCATCATGGCTGTATAATGTAACATGTCACACACAATAATTATACTTCACCAGATTTTTAGGGATTTTTTTGTGACTACAAACAGCTTCCAACGTTGACCATTAAGAATTTCAATATTATTTTTCTCATGAATTTCTCATGTACTATACACTTTGATGATTACGTGTCATTCTTTTTAGACAATGAATCTATAACTGTGAAGAATATCCAACTTTGTATTCTTTTCACAACCTCTTATGATTTTTAATTTTAATGGAAACATATCCTCTTCGCGGTAATGGTGTGACGCATTGTCTCGACAAATGATCTAACTTAATGATCGAAATTGTTAAAAGTAGATTTAATAAGGAGATATAAAATTTAGAAATTTTGATTTCAAATTCACGAATGATCAAGATTGACTGACGCGTCAAATCATGCGGTATTATAATATGATTTAAATCCATTTATATATATATATATATTTATTGTAAATTTGACAAAACCATAGGCCTTCAAATAAAATAATTTATTAGCTAAAGATTGACTTGAAGAATGATGATTAACATTAGTATTATAATAATATATTTAAGGTCAGTTGACATGATTCATTTTCATCCAAAGACCAAAGGGTCCTATAAATATGTGAACCAACATTTAAGAACCTTAAAACAAATCTTATCTTATATACACAATACAAAAAAGTTTCTAAATTTTCTAAACCCTTTATCCTAAAAACTTCACCAATGACTATAAATATTATCTATTTTCTATCATGTGCTCTGTTTCCTCTGTTTGTTCTGTTCTCATTCAATTTCTTGAGGCACAAGCAACAAAGTAAAAAACATAAAACAAAGCTTCCACCAGGTGAAATGGGGTTTCCATTCATAGGAGAGACCATGGAATTCTTCAATGCTCAAAGGAGAAACAAATTGTATGAAGAATTTGTTCATCCTCGAATTTCGAAACACGGAAAAATCTTCAAAACAAGGATCATAGGTTCACCAACTGTGATTGTAAATGGAGCTGAAGCCAATAAATTTATTCTATCTAATGAATTTAAGTTGGTAAAAAGTTCTTGGCCTTCTTCCTCAGTTCATCTCATGGGAAAAGACTCAATCATGGAGAAAGATGGCGAAAGACACCGTTTTCTTCGCGGTGTTATCGGCACTAGTCTTGGCTATGCTGGACTTGAAACATTAGTTCCAAAATTATGCAACTTTGTTCAATTATATTTATCTAAAAACTGGCGTGGTCGAGAAGAGATTAGTCTCTACCGTTCAACGAAAGTTCTTACATTTAGCATAGTTTTCGAGTGTTTGTTAGGTATCAAAGTCGAACCGGGTATGGTAGATACATTTGAGAGAGTTTTGGAAGGAGTTTTCTCTCCAGCAATTAAGTTTCCAGGTTCTAAATTTTGGAGAGCAATGAAAGCTAGAAAGGAGATAGAAAAGGTGATAATGAAAGTGGTGAGAAAAAAGAGAAAGGAAATAGAAGAAGGAAGGTTCAAAAGAGAGGAAGATACAATGCTAATGTCTAAATTGGTATATGGAATGATCCAAGGAGAGATTACTGAAAAAGAGATTATAGATAATGTGGTTTTGCTAGTTTTTGCAGCTCATGATACTACTTCTTTTGCTGTTGCAATGACTTTCAAGATGCTTGCTCAACATCCTGATTGCTATGGCAAAGTTCTACAAGGTAATATCATATCGAATTTAATTGATATACACTGACGGTGTAAATATTTTTTACACTTTCGATCAATCATAATCGTTGGATTAATGACATGTGGTTGGTTGACAATGTCAAAAGTTTTGCACTTACTGTGTATCAAAATTAATCTTTATCATAATTATTGATTTATAAGAAAAATGAATATGCACTGACAGTGTAAAACTAGTTTTATACTGTCAATCAATCACAACCATGTTTTATGCCACGTCACCCCACTTAACTTCACTTTTTTAATGTGACATGAAAGATTCAACCATTTTTATTGGTTATCAGTGTAAAAAGTGTAAAATTATTTTACACTGACGGTGTGTCCTCTAAACTCTTGATTTATCTTTCATATAATGTAGTTTAAAATCATCATATTTAAATTATTCAAATAAGTAAAAGGCGATAATGTGAAAGTGCTTAATTTTATGCAGAACATGTTAATATAATGAGAAACAAAGGAAGGGGTGAGAGTCTCAATGTAGAAGATATAAAGAAGATGAAATATACATGGCAAGTTGCTAGAGAAAGCATGAGATTGTTCCCTCCAATATTTGGTTCTTTCAGGAAGGCAATCACTGATATTGAATATGAAGGATTCACTATACCTAAAGGATGGAAGGTGAATTTTTAGTTTCTACCTTTCTTGTTACACAAGTTAAATTAAGAGTAATGTTATTTGATTATAAAAAAAATTGACACATTATATTATCACCATATAGAAATATACTCCTTTCAATTGTTAATGCGACCAAAAAGGAGATAGAAAAAAAAAAGTAATAAATGAACGAGTGTTTTTCGGGCACTAAAAAATATAAAATAAACTAAATATTTTTTATATTTATGTGTGCACGTGACATTTCTTATATTTATTGTATAAATAATATTTCTCTTAGATTTCTAAGATTCTTTTCTCGTTTTGTGACTTAAATCTTATGCCTAGAAATTGGGTTTTGTGACAATTTTCAGGTGCTATGGACAACATATGGGACACATTACAATGAAAATTATTTTAAAGATCCTTTAACTTTCAATCCAAGTAGGTTTGAAGAAGGAATAGCACAATATACATTTGTTCCCTTTGGAGGAGGGCCAAGAGTGTGTGCAGGGTTAGAGCTGTCAATTTAAGGGGCCAATCAAAATTAGGCCCAGCCCCAATATAAAGGGGGCCTAAATATGTAAACATAAATAGGCCCCCTATTATATAGGCCCCAAATATACCAAGCCCCCTAAATAAAACATAGGCCCCCAAGGCCCCAAAGCCCTAATTTTGTTGGAAACGAGAGTTTTAAGATAAATTTTTTTAGAATTCACACATAAGTTACTAAAAATAAAAGAAACAATTCGAGAATTATCGGAATCGAGAATTCCAAAAAATTCGAAAATGAGAGTTTTTTGATAAAAATACCTAGAATTCACACATAAGTTATTAAAAACAAAAGAAACAATTTGAGAATTCTCGGAATATTTTCGAAGAAAAATACTCGACATGTTTTCGAGAAAAAAGTTCCGAAAAAAGTTTCGGAGAAATTCTTTTTGAAAAGTTCTCGAGAAAAAATACTCGAAAAGTTTCGAGATAAAATACTCGAATGGTTTTCGAGAAAAAAGTTCCGGAAAACTTTCCGAGAAAAAATTCTGAAAAAATTCTCGAGAAAAAAATACTTGAAAAGTTTACAAGAAAAATACTCGAAATGTTTTCGAGAAAAAAAGTTCCGAAAAATTTCAGAAAAGTTTCGGAGAAAAAATACTCGAAAAGTTTTCGAGAAAAAATACTTGAATGGTTTTCGAGAAAAAAGTTCCGGAAAAGTTTCCGAGAAAAAATACTGAAAAATTTCTCGAGAAAAAAATACTCGAAATTTTTTCGAGAAAAAATACTCGTAATGTGTTCGGGAAAAAAGTTCTGAAAAAGTTTCGGAGAAAAAATTCTCGAAAAGTTCTTGAGAAAAAAATACTCGAAAAGTTTTCGAGAAAAAATACTCGAAAAGTTTTCTAGAAAAATATACTCGAAATGTTTTCGAGAAAAAAGTTCCGAAAAAGTTTCGGAGAAAAAATTCTCGAGAAAAAAATACTCGAAAAGTGTTCGAGAAAATTACTCGAAATGTTTTCGAGAAAAAAGTTCCGAAAAAGTTTCCGAGAAAAAATTCTCGAAAAAAAATACTCGAAAAGTTTTTCAGAAAAATACTCCAAAAGTTTACGAGAAATTTTTTTTAAAATTTATTTGATATTTTTTGTGGGCCAATATTAGGCCCCATAGAAGGGCCAAGTGTAAAATTTAAGAATAGGGGGCTGGGCCTAAAAATAAACAAAAACAAATCTACTCAAGTGGGACTTAGTATTTTGAGGCCTAACATGGGGCCTAAAAATAGGGCCTTCCAATATGGGGCTTTTTTGACACCTCTATGCAGGGTACCAATTAGCCAAGCTAAATATCCTTATCCTTGTGCATTATGTTGTGACACAATATGATTGGTCCTTACTCCATCATGATGAAACAGTGACAATGGATCCTCTACCATTTCCTTCTCTTGGAATGCCTATTAGAAATTCTCCTAAGCATATATGACAAAATTCCTTTAAGACAAATTTGTTTTACTGCATAAATAATAATTGTACTCTTTGAGCACATTGCCATTTAGACAAATATTTAATCTTGATTATTTATTTTATATACCCTATAGCACATGTTACTTTAATATTAAATTAAAATTAAGCACCAGCACATGATGAGCAGCATCAATTAATTTGAGATAACGTTTTTGTTGGATTGCAAAACATAATATTGGGGGAAAAAAAGGATATTATTGGAATAATACCCATTGAAGTCACAAAAACAGAAGAAAAAAATGTCGGTATTAACATTTTCAAGAAAATGCTCAAAAACATAAGAAAAAAATGTCAGGTATTAACATTTTCAAGAAAATGCTCAATAAAATTAACTCCGTGGGCATAATTCAATTAGTAGAGTTCGTAGAGAAATTGCATATAATATGTTGAAACTGTGATTCAAATATACTTATTTATTTCTTAAAAAGTAAAATTCAAATTATTAAACTATTGGACAAACTGCGTCAAAAATCAAACTTTGTATTCCTCTATTTTCATATTTGTTACAATTTAGAGAAATAACAAGGTAAAAATAGTTAAAAAGAAAAATCAAAATCATAAAAACTAACATTACATCTCTATTTAACATCCTAAAACATTATCTCTAGGGAGTCACATGTCATATTTCAATTTTTTAAGAAGCCTAAATAATATATTAATAAACAAGAAATCTCAATTAAACACAAGATGATGTGTCTAACAGGTTAGAATTGAAGCACAATCATGGGGCCACTACACGTCCATCCAGAAATACAATAACAACACAAAATTAACGGAATATGATTTCATACGTTTTTTTTTTTTTAAAAATTATGCCTTGATAATTTGTGAACTACTATTTTTTAATATATAGTTCTTTGATTGATTAAAAAATATATTTGATAAATCAAAGTTATTTTTTAGGAGAAAATTTCTCTTAACAAATACTTTTCATATGTACAATTGTAGAAATCAAACTCGTCTATCTAACAGTTAAGAATACTTATCTCACAATATTTTAGTAAATAAGCTGCATATAACTTATCACAAATTACTTTGATAAATTGTTCCAAATCCTTATGAAAGTACTTATTTATATTCTCCTATAATAAGTCAAATAATTAAATTCTAAATGGTAATAAATGTGTTAGTGCTGTCATTTTCGTTCCTCTGCAATACGTGTTGTACACATGACATGGGGTCCGAGGAGGAAGAAAGAATTGAGTTGGCTATATACAGTGCACACATCACAGCTTAGGCTACTAAATTTCTGATACGGTTTTTTTGACTATATAATATTAATTAAATATATGCAGTACTTGAAGAAATTGGCAGAGTATTAAATCTTGTGTCTTGCATTAAAAAAAATTGTGTCGGTTGCAGAGGAAGTTAAGATGGTCTGATGTGCCAGCAACTGGCAGCTAGGCAGCTTAAGTGCACAATAACTACTTTTGTTTTTGTATAAAAGAACTAAGAGGTAACTAGGCATGGCAAGTTGGCAACGGGACGGGTAGGGTTTCACCAACCCTGCCTCCGCCCCGCCTCCTTGAACAGTCATGTCTCTGCCCTAAACCCGGTCGGGCCTAACAATTGCCACCCATCCTACTCTCTGTGGGAAACGGGTCTCCGTTCCTTAAAACAAATTTGTTTTGCTGCATAAATAATAATTGTACTCTTTGAGCACATTGCCATTTAGACAAATATTTAATCTTGATTATTTGTATTATATACCCTATACGCTATAGCACATGTTACTTTAATATTAAATTAAAATTAAGCACCACCACCAAAAAAAAAATATTAAAATTAAGCACAAGCACATGAGCAGCATCAATTAATTTGAGATAACGTTTTTGTTGTAAAATTGTATAATGAAACCATTTTTTGTTGGAATAAAAATTCTTGCAAAACATAATATTGGGAGAAAAAGATTATTACTGGAATAATAACCATTAAAGTCACAAAAACAGAAGAAAAATAATGTCGGTATTAACATTTTCAAGAAAATGCTCAATAAAATTGACTTCATGAGCATAACTCCGTTAATAAAGTTTGTAGGAAAATTGTCTATAATATGCTGAAACTGTGACTCGAATATACTTATTTATTTATCTGAAAAGGTAAAATTTCAACTATTAAGCTATTTGACAAAAAAAGAATGATTGAAATTTTATAAAATAAAAAAGAAAAGAATGATTGAAATAAAAAGACTTAGTTGCACTTTTAGTCCTCCTATTTTATCAAACACACAAAAGTAATGATCCTATTTTAAAATAAAACTTTATATACCACTATTTTCATATTCGTTGCAATTTTAAGAAGCAACAAAGTAACACTAGTTAAAAAGAAAATTCAAAATCATAAAAACTAACCTTACATCTCTATTTAAAATCCTAAAACATTATTTGTTGGAGTCAAAAAGAAGCCTAAATAATATATTGATTATGTTAAACAGTGTAGCCGGTGCACTTATTAAACATATCAAAAATAGAAATAAATTAAACATAAATTTAATGCTGATAAAGACAATTTTTTACATTTTCAATGTATTGAATACACAAATTTCAAAACAAAATTTCTTTATATATATACTTAACTAGTGCACCGAATATACTATTTAGCATTTTCCATAACATGTTAATAAACAAAAAATCCAATTAAACACAAGATGATGTGTCTAACCTGTTAGAATTGAAGCACAGTCATGGGGCCACTACACACCCATATCTACAAATCTTTTTTATTTAGGCACACGAACATGATCTCAAAAAATTAAATAATTAATAGTAATTCTTTTTTGAATGAATAATTAATAGTAATTAATGTGATTATTTATTTATTTAATTTTTATTTTATTTCATTTATGTATGTGTGTTCAAATATATTTATTTTGACTTACCAAAAAAATATATTTATTTATTTTGATTTGTGCCTATCTAAAAATTGTTTGATCTAAAAATAGTGAAATACAGTAACAACACAAAATTAAATAGAACTTTTTTTTTTTGTACAATTTCATGATTTTTTTAAAACTACCTCTTGATAATTTGTGAATATTTATTTATTAATCATTGAGAACAAATTATAACTATGCGAAATAAAAGTTTATTACAAATTAGTTGTGATTGTGAGTATCACATGCAAATCTATTTATGTGATTTATTTTTATCGGTTGTTAGGTAAGTGCCTTCAAATTATTAATGGATAGAGTAGGTCTCACCGTTAAATATTTATGCAGTTTTCACGGTATCTAATCAGAATTATCTGATCTAGTATTAAAGGTCAAGATTGGCTTGCACTTATTTTATTAAGATGCAATACTCATTTGAAATGCACAGTTGTGATCTATTATTGAATGTAAATGTGTGAATGTTCAAAAAAAAAAATGTAAATGTGTGATTTAATTACTTCAATGTATCGCGATCCAAATTAAACCATAAAAAGATAGATACTCAAAATTGAAGATAATGAGTATGGGCATCATTCGAAAAAGCCCTTGCAACACCTATAACTATTTATATTTAAGAATCTCACACAAAAGATTACCAAAAAAATCGCATTAAAAAAACAGATGCTTATCATTTTCATCTTTGCCACATCTACCTAAACAAAACATAGATCCTAATTGAACCATGCCCCGTGAACTAAGTTATCTTTTGCCAGGATAGTATTCAAAAACAATTTTCATACAAATAAAGACACTTTGAATAATTTACCGTTTTCACTTGTTGATCATGCAATAAAAAAAGATAAACTTCCTTGAAAGTGTAGCCTCATATTTAGTTATATGAAACAACTTATGAAAATAATATTTAATATTAGATAAAAAAAAATATCATATATGGTGGTGGGTGATCGTTTAAAGTGAAGTTCAAAGATTTTTATCGTATGCTTAGCTTTTGTTATAAGTTATATCTTTGTTTGAATTTATTTGTTTTGTAACTTTTATTTTATATATCTTTAGCTTTATTATTTTTTTTTGAGTAAATTACATTTCTCTTCCTTGAGAGATACTTAAATTACACTACTCTCTCCTCTTATGTTAAAATATACACTCCACTCTTCTCTTATGTTAAAATATACACTCCCCTCCCCTCTTATACAAATTATAATCACACTATCTTCCCTTGAAAGAAGTTTGTTTTTCAATCGACTTTAATAATTTATCTAAGATTTGTATTTTATTTTGTACAGTTTCATAATTATAACAACATTTAACATTATATGTTAATGATGTGAGCAAAAAATAATAATTAAAATATATGAATTAGAAGTTTGATTACATTAAAATGAAGTTTTATTAAATGATAAATAATGTAGGTTTTATTATATAAGGAGAGATGAATGAAATTCAAGCATCTTTTAAGGGAGAGAAGTGTGATTTTAATTTGTATAACAGGGGAGGGGATTGTATATTTTAACATAAGAAATGAGGGTAGAGTAATTTAAACAACTTTCAAGAGAGAAAACTGAAATTCTAATTTGCATAAGAGGGGATGAGAGTATATATTTTAACATAAGAAGATAGGGTAGTGTAATTTAAATATTTTTCAAAAGGGTGAAAGCGGAGAAATGTAATTTACTCTTTTTGTATATATATCTTGACATTTATTTATTTAGCAACTAAATTGTGCACACCTTATATTAGTTTATAATGCTATTTTTTAATATATAGTTTTTTGATTGATTAAAAAATATATTTGATAAATCAAAGTTATTTTTTAGGATGAAATTTCTCCTAGCAAATACTTTTCATACACAATTGTAGAAATCAAACTCGCCTATCTAACAATTAAGAATACTTATATCACAATATATTAGTAAATAAGCTTAATATACTTATCACAAATTACTTTTATAAATTGTTCCAAATCCTTATGAAAGTACTTATTTATATTCTCCTATAATAAGTCAAATAATTAAATTCTAAATGGTAATAAATGTGTTAGTGCTTATTACCAAATGTTGTTAGTGCTGCTATTCAAAAAAAAAAATGTGTTAGTGCTGTCATTTTCGTTCCTCTGCAATACGTGTTGTACACATGACATGGGGTCCGAGGAGGAAGAAAGAATTGAGTTGGCTATATACAGTGCACACATCACAGCTTAGGCTACTAAATTTCTGATACGGTTTTTTTGACTATATAATATTAATTAAATATATGCAGTACTTGAAGAAATTGGCAGAGTATTAAATCTTGTGTCTTGCATTAAAAAAAAATGTGTCGGTTGCAGAGGAAGTTAAGATGGTCTGATGTGCCAGCAACTGGCAGCTTAAGTGCACAATAACTACTTTTGTTTTGTATAAAAGAACTAAAAGGTAATTTCGGAGGCAGTCGATCGTATCTGAAGTAGGGTGTAGAGGACGATCGTCTTAGATTCTTAAAAGTTAAAAATAAGTTTGAAATTTAGGTTTTTAAATTGAGCACAACAAAGAAATATATACTAAAATTCTTAATTTTATCCTTTGCTTATTATTCTCTCTCGGTGTTCGTATCATTATATCAAGAATCGAATAAAATGTTGGTAGAATAATACTTGATATAATTGATGAGTTGATACAATAATGTATAAGCTATGAAGCACGAACTCTGACACAGACACCACGACACGACTTGTAAAAAAGAACTAAAAGGTAACTACTTGGATCATACTTTTGATGCAGTCGGCCGTATTTGAGGTAAGGTGAAGAGGACGATCATCTTATATTCTGAAAAATAAGTCTAAAACTTAGGTTTCCAAATTGAGCACAAGAAAAAAATATACCAAAATTCTTAATTTTGTCCTTCTCTTTTTATTCTCTCTCGGCGTTCGTATCATTGTATCAAGTATCAAATAAAATGTTGGTACAATAATACTTGATATGATTGATAATTGATGAGTTGATACAATGATGTATAAATATCAATGATCAAATTCTCTCTTCTATGTATGTATGCCTCAGTCACATCAAGTATCGAATTCTCTACCAAACAGCCTTCTATTTCCCCCTCATAGTTGCATGCCTGCACTTCTCTTTTTCTCGCAATCTCGATCGTATCAACACATACACATCATCTTCCTCTAGTTTTCAATCTCCAAGTCTTCAACTCATCAATTATCCATAGTTTTCTCTTATTTTATTCTTTTGTATATCAATTTCAATCTGTTTTATTCTTTTTTAAGGTGTGCGATTTTCTGATTTAAAAATATTGTAAATGTATTCGTCAAATGTGTTTGAAATTATTAAGTTTGTCAAAACCGCATATTGTCAGTGGCGGATTCACTTGGAGGTGAAGGTGTGTAGTTGGTGTGCAACTGCACACCCTGAAATTTTGCTATTTGCACCTGAAGTCTTATATTACATGCTATTTGAACCCCTGAAATTTTTTGTTTGCACCTAGCCCAAAGATTTCCCCTCTCATTGCACAGGCGGCCCAAAATGAAGCTTTTCGGCTACTTTAGTGATACAGGCCCAACAATTACCTTTTATGTGACTTTCTTCTTGTTATTATTAAATTATTTCATTTAATTTTCTATTTTGTTATTATTTCTACTTTTCTGATTGTTTTCACTACTACTTTTAACATTTAAATTCTCGCCTAAAGTTCAAAAACAAGGAAGTAGTGGTTCGAAATTATGATTGCACTTTTCTTGCCTAAAACATTATACAACTAGACCATTTAGGGTCCGTTTGGTTCGAAGTTTTTGGAGGGGAGGGGAGGGGAGGTGAGGGAATATTTTAAATTTTTATGTTTGGTTCAATTTTTTAACGAGGGGAGGGGAGGGAAGGGGAGAAGTAATTTACTTTTTTACTCTTAACCTTATAAACTCAAAATAAGGATTAAATTATAATGGATATATTACGTCAAAAATTTTTTTTTAATGGATATATAAACTCAAAATAAGGATTAAATTATAATGGATATATTACGTCAAAATTTTTTTTTTAATGGATATATAACAAAAAAAATCTAATGAGTAGAAAACCTAAACTTTTTTTGTTGTAAAAAAATATAAAACCTAGAATTTTAATATTCCAACAAGGATAATTTTGAATTTTAATAAAAAAATGAGGGTGATTTTGTCAACATAATAAATTATGTTTTACCTCGCCTCCCCTCCTTAAAAATCCCTCCCCTCACCTCCCCTCCCCTCCCCTCATTCTCAATTGAACCAAACAGACCCTTAAATATTATTGTCTCATTGTTTCAAATACAATATATATATATATATATAATTATTGTAATATTTATTAATGAAATAAAAAAGTTTGCACCTCTGACTCAGGGTCCTAGCTCCTCCGCCACTGCATATTGTTATCCAAATGTTTCAATTAATTATCGACTTCTCTTAACAACGTTGATGATTGTTGCATCTGCAAAAAAAAAAGCTTTTCAAAATTAAAATTATTGAAAAACTACTCGATATCATCAATATCACAAGAAATATTGAATGATCTAGTCATTTTATGTATTGAGATAAATATGATTGAATATATTAATGTAAACACAATTATCATGACTTTATTGCATCAAGAAATGCTCCTAGAAATTATTTTGTATGGGTATTTAGATATTAACAAAATTGATACTACTATTTATTAACCAGGGATGAAATTGAATGTTCACCCATAGACTGTAACGCCCCGATTTTTAGAATATTTAATTATTTGGAATTTTGCTAGTTTCTAATTTATTTCACTAGGAATTTATTTGTGTTGATGTGTTTGCGTGATCATTTAATTATTATTTATCATGATTGATGATTGATTTTTGGGTTATTTAGATAAGTATGAAGAATAATGAAAATAAATAATTTAGTTATGATCAGTAAATTAATTAAGTAAAGAAAACTAGAGAAAATGAGAGATTAGGAAGAAAATGAGAAGGGAGGTGCAATTTGAGTAATAATAGAAAGAGAGGTGTGAACTAGTAAATTGGAGGTGAAAATAGACTTTTAGTAGAGAAATAAGAATTAGAAAAAAAAAGGCGCCTTTTTTTTTGTAACAGCCCGGGCCTTCGGCGTTCCCGGCATTGCTACCTCACGATCTTCTCCAACCCCCTTCACTATTGGAGTTTTTTGCCTTCCGTGGGAATCGAACCCATGTACCTAGGGATAAGTACATGTCCAATACATTCCCACTACCAATTGGGCCCAATTGGTAGTGGGAATGTATTGGACATGTACTTATCCCCAGGTACATGGGTTCGATTCCCACGGAAGGCAAAAAACTCCAATAGTGAAGGGGGTTGGAGAAGATCGTGAGGTAGCAGTGCCGGGCCGAAGGCCCGGGCTGTTACAAAAAAAAAATGGTGGAACAGCAGCCACCAGGGGTCGAACCCACGACCTCTCTCCCTCACCAATATTCGCCTCTCAGCCAACTGGGTTAGGAGTGCGCAGCTCAGGCCCAATTGGTAGTGGGAATGGATTGGACATGTACTTATCCCCAGGTACATGGGTTCGATTCCCACGGAAGGCAAAATCTCCAATAGAGAAGGGGGTTGGAGAAGATCGTGATGTACAGCGCCGGGGTGGCCTACTATATACGTAGAAAAGGGCCCGGGCTGTTACAAAAAAAAAGGCGCCTTTTTTTTGTAACAGCCCGGGCCCTTTTCTACGTATATAGTAGGTCACCCCGACGCTGTACATCACGATCTTCTCCAACCCCCTCCTCTATTGGAGTTTTTTGCCTTCCGTGGGAATCGAACCCATGTACCTGGGGATAAGTACATGTTCAATCCATTCCCACTACCAATTGGGCTACCCTCCCCAGGTACATGGGTTCGATTCCCACGGAAGGCAAAAAACTCCAATAGAGAAGGGGGTTGGAGAAGATCGTGATGTACAGCGCCGGGGTGGCCTACTATATACGTAGAAAAGGGCCCGGGCTGTTACATAGACCACCAAAATCACATAAACTACCCCGGCAGTCGACATCCATGATGATATACACTCAAATTAAGTTATCTAATTAAGATTAAAATATTCAAATTTCAAGCTTATGAATTTTTGTAGTAGAAAATTAAAAATTATAGATGCGTTTGATCTGCTAAAAAATAAGAGAATTAGTTATACTATGTTTTATTTTAAAACTGTTCTTGTATGTCTAAAGCTTATCTACATTTCCTCAATAAACCCAAACTAAAAAGCACCTAATTAATTAAATTATACCCAAAATGAAGAGGAAAATACCATAAGGCCCTATTTGGATAGTTTAAAATGAATGTAGCGGAGTAGAACCAAATGGAATAGAGTGGATGGAACGGAATGAAGTACAAATTTTATTTCGTTGTTTGGATATTTTATGATGGATGAAATAATTTTTCCATTCCATGCATTATTTGAAAAATTAGATCGAACCAAAAACACATTATTACTTCTTTATTATAATTTTACCCTTATTTAAAAAAAATTATTTAAATATATGTATTATTAAAATCTTATCTCCTTTAAAAATGAAAAATCACTATTATATACATAGCGAGATTCCCACGGAGCTCTCTCGTGTATTCTCAAGAAAAATTATTTATGTGGGATTCAATTAGAGCTTCTATATTTTTTGTATCTTTTTTGGTATCTACTCTAACTTGTTTTTTTTTAATACTAATAAAAACTGAGAAACTCTAGGAATAACAGAAACATTCCTTTTGATTAATACTCTATTTTTATATTTGCATCACATATACAAGAAACACATTTCAGAGAATGAAACTACAGTATAAGAAACAAACCTTCCTAGAATTTATTTGAAACTTTGAAAGGGAAAGAAAAATTGGAGGGAAAGAAAAATTTAAAAATATGATGGAATGAGTTACATTGTGTTCCATTCCACTATGTTGAGTCTTTGGTATTGGCTGCATTTTTGGTAAAATAAACCTTGAAGCAGGATGCTGGATCCGATGCCTCAAGCATTGCCTCAAGCATCATATCAGTTTCTGGAAGTGTTACTTGTGCGCCAAGCATGCGCGTTTTCCTTTATGCGCGTTTCTCTCTCATGAATCATATCTTGTGCTTTAAGAAAGATTTTATTCTCTAAACATATCTTTTGTTTAAAAGATTGCTTTGGAAATTATTGTGAAGATTGGAAAAAGATTTATTTTCAAAACATATAAAATCTTTTGGAAAAAGATATGATTTGTTTTTATTTTGTGAGTTGGATATTCTCTTGGATCAGATCTTCTAAGCCCATGTCACCAGCTATATATATGGAAGGAGCTAAACCTAAATTATTAGTTGTTCACGCCGTTTTGTGTTTGTGTCCAGAATTAGGTTTTGTGTGTGTTGTGTTACTGTGAGCCTTCCTTGTGTCACCTTGATGCAAGCTTAGGACGTGTTCTTGAGTTGTAAGTGTGTGATCCTTCTCCTAAGCTTTGAAGTACGGAGTTAGGACTTTTGGTGTGTTTAACACTCAAAGCCTTTAGGTACGAGTGTGTAGTATTTTTAGGAGTGTGTCTCCAAATCTTATTTGTTATTGTGTTATTGAAATCCTTGCTGGCTGTAAGGTTGTAAGGGAGTGAGATGGGATCTCATATCTAGGAGTTCCTAGGTAGAAGAGTCATTGGTAGTGCCTAGGTTATAAGTTGTAAACGGGGCGTTTGCTGTAGACTTAGTAACTAGGACTATTATAGTGATATTCCTTCCTGGATTGGTATCCCCCAGACGTAGGTTCGCCGAACTGGGTTAACAAATAACTTGTCTTCTTTATTTGTTTTTATTTATACGCTTTGAACTACTACGCGTTAGACCGAACTCAGTGTTGGAGCATCGGGTGGAGCATCGTGCTCAGCGTGCCAGGAATTTCAATTGGCATCAGAGCAGGCACCCTGCCTATTTTTAGGGTGAGATTCAGGACCTGAATTCTCTGGCATCATGGAAAAAGATGGAGGCTACATGAACAGACCACCATTGCTCAATGGATCCAGCAACTATGACCAGTGGAAATCCAAAATGACGGCCTTTTTGCGGTCAATTGATAGTAAAGTGTGGAAAGTTGTGCTAACTGGATGGGAACATCCTGTCCATACTAGCAAGGAAGGTACCTCAACGGGGGTAAAGAAACCTGAAGTAGAATGGACTCCAGAAGAGGAAACTGCAGCGCATTACAATCACAAAGCCATTTATGCTCTCTTTAATGGAGTAGACGCTAGTGTTTTCAAACTCATCAAAAACTGTGTGTCAGCCAAAGAAGCATGGGAGATACTAGAAAAGTGCTATGAAGGGACTACCAAGGTAAAACAGTCAAAGATTCAACACCTCACATCCAAATTTGAATCCTTGAGAATGAAAGATGATGAGAGCATCCAAGATTTTCATTTGAGTCTTCTTGACATTGCAAATTCTTTTGAAGCCTTAGGAGAAAAAATCTCTGATGAAAAATTATCAAGGAAACTTCTCAGGTCCCTTCCCAAAAGGTTCAATATGAAGGTAACGGCAATTGAGGAAGCACATGATATCTCCACTATGAAGATGGATGAACTTGTTGGATCCCTCCAAACTTTTGAAATTGTTTTGAATGAACGAGGTGACAAGAAGAACAAAAGCATTGCTTTTGTTTCAAACACTGATGAAAGCAATGACCAAAGTGAGGATGAAGAGGAAGATAGCATAGCTGATGCTATTGCCATGCTTGGTAGACAATTCAACAAAGTGCTGAAAAGAGTTGGAGGAAGGAATCGACAGAATGGGCAGAGCATCCGGTTCGACATCAACAAACAGCAGAATAGTCTTAAGAAAACCAAGCCTGAAGATAAAAGCAGTCAAAGCAAGGGTGTTCAGTGTCATGAGTGTGAAGGATATGGACACATAAGGTCAGAATGTGGAACTTATCAGAAAAGACAGAAGAAAGGGTTAACTGTTTCTTGGTCAGAAGAAGACACTGATGAAGAAAGTGAATCAGCTAGACATGTAACAGCCCTCACTGGAACATGTGTTAATGTTGAGGATTGGGAATCTGATGAAGATGGGGATGTGTCTTATGAAGAACTTGCCAGCACCTACAAAGAATTGGTCACTAGATATGAAGAGATGTGTAGGATTCTTGAGAAACAAAAGAAGACCATCAACAAACTTCAAGCTGAAGTGAACATGCAAGTTGAAAAGGCTACACAGGCAGAAGAAAAAGTCATCCAAGTGAATGCTCAAATGGATGATCTAAGGAAACGTGTTAGCCAGCTGAACCCAGGAACAAATCTTCTTGAAGAAATTCTGGATAGTGTACCAAGTGGGAAGTTAAAGTCTGTTGGATACAACTACTCTAATCTCAATCAGTATCAACAGAACTCTGAGACCAAGTTTACATCCAGTGAAGAAGTATTTGACCCCTGTACTGGGAAGACAATGCCGAAGCATCAGACTCAACATTCTAAAGCCTACCCAGTTCCAAAGTTTGCTCTAGATCCAAAATCTTCAGCTCATCAAAGACAAAGACCTTCTGCACATCAAAGGCCTAACAACCAAAGGAGATATCGTAGGTGGGTGTGTCATCATTGTGGAAAAAGAGGACACATTAGACCTTTTTGCTACAAGTTGTATGGATACCCCACCCAGGAACATAAACCAAATATGGTACAGGAAGAAAGTGTTGTGAAGAAGATGTGGAGACCTAAAGAAGAAAATGCTGAGCTTCCTGTGGAAGAAGATGTTGGGTTAATTGCTCACACATCCCTCAGAGCTTCCTCTAGGGAAGATTGGTATTTTGATAGTGGGTGCTCTAGACATATGACTGGTGAAGAAAAGTATCTCAGAAATGTAAGATCCTATAAGGCCAGCTTTGTAACTTTTGGGGATGGCGCAAAAGGAGAAATAGTTGGAATTGGGGATCTGATCAACCAAGGATTGCCCAAACTGGAAAATGTGCTCTTAGTCAAAGGCCTCACAGCAAATCTGATTAGCATCAGCCAGCTGTGTGATCAAGGCATGAAAGTTAACTTCACTAAATCTGAATGTCTTGTTAACAATGAGGAAGGACAACTAATGCTGAGAGGCACTAGATCTAAAGACAACTGTTTCTTAATGGATACCTACAGGAAGAAGTGTATGTTGAGCAACCCAAAGGTTTTGTAGACTCAGAACATCCTAATTATGTCTACAAACTAAAGAAAGTTCTATATGGATTGAAACGGACACCTAGGGCATGGTACGAAAGATTGACTCAGTTCTTGGAAAACCAAGGATACGGGAAGGGAGGATCTGACAAAACCCTATTTGTGAAAGAGGAAAAGGGAAAATTCATAATAGCCCAAATCTATGTTGATGACATAGTGTTTGGTGGGATGTCGAATACGATGGTCCAACATTTTGTCAAGCAGATGCAGTCAGAGTTTGAAATGAGCCTTGTTGGAGAATTGACTTATTTTCTTGGCCTTCAGATTAAGCAAATGGAGGACACTATTTTTATATCTCAAAGCAAGTATGCGAGAAACATAGTCAAGAAATTTGGAATGGAGAATGCTACTCACAAGAGAACACCAGCACCTACTCACCTGAAACTAACCAAGGATGAAAAGGGAATAAGTGTTTATCAAAGTCTCTACAGAAGCATGATTGGGAGCCTACTATATCTGACTGCAAGCAGACCTGACATCACTTATGCTGTTGGAGTGTGTGCTAGATATCAGGCAGACCCTAAGGTAAGTCATTTGACTCAAGTTAAGAGAATCTTGAAGTATGTGAATGGAACCAGTGATTATGGGATAATGTATTCTCATTGTGAAGACTCTACCCTATACGGGTATTGTGATGCTGATTGGGCTGGAAGTGCAGATGATAGAAAAAGCACTTCAGGAGGATGTTTCTTCTTAGGCACTAATTTAATATCTTGGTTTAGTAAAAAGCAAAATTGTGTGGCACTATCTACTGCTGAGGCAGAGTACATAGCAGCTGGGAGTAGCTGCTCACAACTTGTATGGATGAAACAAATGCTGAAAGAATACGATGTTGAACAGGATGCTCTAACATTGTACTGTGACAACATGAGCGCCATAAACATCTCAAAGAAACCAGTTCAACATAGCAAGACAAAACATATTGACATCCGTCATCATTATATAAGAGATTTGGTTGAGAATAAAATTGTGACCCTGGAGCATGTGGGTACAAAAGAGCAAGTGGCAGATATTTTCACTAAGGCTCTTGATGCTGTGCAATTTGAGAAGCTAAAGGGCAAGTTAGGAATTTGCCTCTATGATGAGTTATAGCAGTTAATGAGCTTGAGGGGTGCAACTGTCATTTTTTTTTCTCTAACCTATGCTTGCACGCTATTCTAGGAGAATCAAATCAAATTCTTTCTTCCCATTATATGCGGTATGTGTTATCATATGTCCTAACCTCTGGTGTGTGTTATCTGTATGTTTGCACTTATCTACTGATGCATGATCATTCTGATGCTGGTAGTTGTAGATCAGTTGTAGCATGTTTGCCTATAGAAGCATACGTATGTTATGGTGTTTACACATGGCTTGTCTGGCCTATGTGCATGAGATTGAGTAGTGAAGTAGAGTATGAGTATGGTACTCTGGTAGATGAATGGTACTCTGGTATAATTTTTTTGGTAGATATTCTGTGCTGAACTGTTCTGCTGGTGTGTATGTTCTGCTCCTGTACTTCTTCACCCTCTGTTCTGTTGATTTGTCAAATTTGTGGCAAAAAGGGGGAGTAAAATTTGGTATGTTTTGGTTAAGATTCGATTAGTCTGCTGGTTGATTTATCTGCACTGCTCTGGTTATGATATATCTTGTAGTGTAGTTTGGATGGAGTATGTAGAAGTGTGGTTCTGTGTGCTCTGATATATGCAGGTGTTTAGGGGGAGCTGAGTTGTATTATGCCGGGGGAGATGCTGGATACGATGTTCCAACATCCTATGCATGTGTGCAGGGGGAGTAGTAGTGTAAAATGATGAAGCACTCTGTTCCACATCCTATCAAGTTTATTTTCCTGACCATTTAAGGCGAAGTAGTTATTGTGTTTTCCGCTGTTGCATGCCGCTCTGATAATCTTAAAAAGATACATCTTATTCTTTTCTACTGTTCTCCATGAAGGAGTAGTATGGTAATGGTTTTGAAGGATAGCTGCTACTTAATCTTTATGCTTGTGTGATTATGTTGAGAAAAAGATATGTAGTTGAAGTATCTGTTTAAGTAGTATTTGTATGGTCATAATGTGTTTTAGCCAAAAATTTGCCAAAGGGGGAGTTTGTTGAGTCTTTGGTATTGGCTGCATTTTTGGTAAAATAAACCTTGAAGCAGGATGCTGGATCCGATGCCTCAAGCATTGCCTCAAGCATCATATCAGTTTCTGGAAGTGTTACATGTGCGCCAAGCATGCGCGTTTTCCTTTATGCGCGTTTCTCTCTCATGAATCATATCTTGTGCTTTAAGAAAGATTTTATTCTCTAAACATATCTTTTGTTTAAAAGATTGCTTTGGAAATTATTGTGAAGATTGGAAAAAGATTTATTTTCAAAACATATAAAATCTTTTGGAAAAAGATATGATTTGTTTTTATTTTGTGAGTTGGATATTCTCTTGGATCAGATCTTCTGAAGCCCATGTCACCAGCTATATATATGGAAGGAGCTAAACCTAAATTATTAGTTGTTCACGCCGTTTTGTGTTTGTGTCCAGAATTAGGTTTTGCGTGTGTTGTGTTACTGTGAGCCTTCCTTGTGTCACCTTGATGCAAGCTTAGGACGTGTTCTTGAGTTGTAAGTGTGTGATCCTTCTCCTAAGCTTTGAAGTACGGAGTTAGGACTTTTGGTGTGTTTAACACTCAAAGCCTTTAGGTACGAGTGTGTAGTATTTTTAGGAGTGTGTCTCCAAATCTTATTTGTTATTGTGTTATTGAAATCCTTGCTGGCTGTAAGGTTGTAAGGGAGTGAGATGAGATCTCATATCTAGGAGTTCCTAGGTAGAAGAGTCATTGGTAGTGCCTAGGTTATAAGTTGTAAACGGGGCGTTTGCTGTAGACTTAGTAACTAGGACTATTATAGTGATATTCCTTCCTGGATTGGTATCCCCCAGACGTAGGTTCGCCGAACTGGGTTAACAAATAACTTGTCTTCTTTATTTGTTTTTATTTATACGCTTTGAACTACTACGCGTTAGACCGAACTCAGTGTTGGAGCATCGGGTAGAGCATCGTGCTCAGCGTGCCAGGAATTTCACACTACATTCATATTTTTTAATGATTACCACTTCATTCCATTCCATTTCACTCCATCACATTTCATCAATTCAAATATAGCTTAAGTACAATTATAATTTAAATGGAAAGAACTTCAAAAAAAAACTTAAATGGAAAGAAAACCAACGATGAATTGATTCGAGTAGTAAGGGTATCCACCCTTAAGCATGTGCGGTTAGGGGTTCAATTTCTACATCATACACATAGAGAAAATTTAGGTGGGAGAGGAAAATCCATCTTCATAGCCCCCCACAAATTCTCTGATAGAAATTAGTTATTGTTAACGGCCGTGCAAACTTGATAACAATATCATGAATCATGATAACCAAAAAAAATTAAATGGAGATAGATTAGCCAGTAAAGTTAAAGGATATTGATTTATTGACTTGAAATATATTGCAAGTAGCCGAAAGACTAGAAAATAAAGGAATCACTAATCACACTTTTTAACAAGTCCTAATAACATGGGATTCTGTTAAAACTTGGTATCAACAACATTCAAAGTTTCAACAACACGTCAATAAAATAGATACTACTTCCTAGAACCAGCCACAAAATCGCAATTACGATGACATCAACAATTTGGATCATACGGCCCGAGAGCGGTAACTGTACTTGTCACACCAAAAACAGCAAAAGAAAATACAAGATTCAAAACAACAATCAGCAGCTTCATGAGAGCAAGCAGGAAGTAAGAAACACATCAACATAGATCCTGCAGACAACAACGCAAACGCAATTATGATGGCCTCAACAATCGGACCCTCAGAAATCGGATTAGCTCCTTGATTTCGATCATATATGGCCCAAGAGCGGTAACTGCAATTAATGAACGTGACACAACAAATAATAAGTAATTGAAATTGAATTTATTTATTTATAAAACAAAAGAAAGGATGTAATTAATTAATGACTAGAACCAGAATAAATTGGTAGTGAAAGTAAAAAAAAAAATTAATGACTTACGTTGACAAGGGAGTGATACGGCACAAATAGTAGATAACTTCATTGCCTTTGTTACATCCATTAAAAATTTGTTGTTGTATCTTTCTGTAGTACGTTCCGCGCCCGTTTGTGTGATTCAACTCTTCTATTTTTTTAAATTCTGTAAAAGATTATATTCTAAATTTTTCACATGTATTTTTTTTTATAAATAATTGGCTTTTGCAAACCAAATTTAGTCACATGAAGATGTACTCAATGTGAAAATATATTGATTTTCATTTAAATCATACACATTTTTCTAGACTGATAAGAGACTTAACACATATATTTATTTGATGGTTTGTTAACACATTTTTAAAACGGGGACAAATTAATGTCTCTGATATATCGAATCGGAAACTTATTTGTCCATAGTATAAAAATGTTATGGACTAATATAAATTTAAATTTTGTTAAGAACTGAATTGATCCATAAAAAAATTGTGAGATCAAAATAACTGCGCTTGATTAAAAAAAAGAACAAAAGTAAGTGGTTTATTTGTTGAAATGTCGAACAACGAAAAGGTAAACAAATATAGAGCATGATTCTAATTTTGTCAAAAAAATAATAATGTGATTCTAATGATATAAATTTGGGTATATATGTGATTCTAATGATATAAATTTGGGTATATTTATAAAAGTATACACTTTTATGTACAAAAAAAAATGTGTACACTTTTGATAGAATATAATTATACAACTAATGATCCATTGTGGACAAAAATTTACAACCAATGATCCCATAAATAAATGATATAAATTTAGATATTATTTTTTTCCTTCTCAATGATGTTATACTCACTTTCATCTCCAATGTATTCTTGAATGTGAACTTGTTTGAAGCAATTCTTTCCGGTTCTAGAAATTTCTTTTGGAGTGGTATATTTATGAAACCTGTTTCAATGTAGAAAAGTAGATTGTGAGAAAAATTAGGAAGACATTGCATAAAAAAAAGTAAATATAGTAATGGGAGAAAATGAAGTTTACATAGTTTAAAGACAATATTTAAATTTTGATGATTAATTAGTCATGGTTAGATGACAACATGGGAGAGAGTAATTTTTTTATTTATGAATTTTGAAATAAGTAACAATGTTTTTTTTTTTGAACTAAACAAATTTACAAATCTATACTACATTACTATATTTTGCTATTTAATTTACTAGTATGTTAGCCCGTGCCGTGCACGGGATTATTTTCTTTTTTAGTATTATTTATATGTTTATTTTGATATATTATTTGATTAATTTGATTTAAAATTCTAAGATAAAATTGAGATAGGTTTTGCTTGATATAGATTTAACGATGTTACAGAAAAAAGCAAGATTAAGAGTATTACTTCGCTTCTCATTTTACACTATTATGAGATAAATTCTTTATCTCATCTTCATCTCCGAAACTATATAGTGATCCTATAAATATAAAATAATTATAAACTTCATTCTCAAAGGAAAATATGCTTTGATTTTTCATGGCCTTGGATTTTTTGGGACCATACCCATAAAATTAAAATATACCATGATTTTTTTTATTTTTCATCTCGAACCCACTCTTTATAGAAAATTTACATTAGGTTCATTGTCAAATACGGGATAATTTATTTTTTTTTCAATAATATTTATTTTCATATGTTATTTTTTCTTTTGAAGGTTGTCTATGTCTTTTTTTCATTTTATATTATTTAGAAGGTTATATACATTTTTTAAATTGTCTAAGAAATTGACTTCTTTTAGTTTATTTGAGTATGAAAATACGATATATCTTTAACACAGGACTCTGTAGGACTTCATCAACAAAAAATAATTGTAAATTTTATACTATTTTTTAAATGAATATTAACATACTTTGACCCTGTTTCTATTCTCAAATTTTTTTCTTTTCACCGTACCACAAAGAAACAATCTCCACGTGTTAGCGTCAAATGGGAAAACCTATGTGTGAATCTCTCCACCCACATTAATAAATTAAGATTCTTAAAAAAGTTCGAACGAAAGTTATGGAAAGTTTAAAAAGTTTGAACGAAGGTTATGGAAAGTTTAGAATAACATAAATTATTTTATATTTTCCATAGATTTCATAAGCCATATGTAATCTAATGAAAATGCGATTGACACATAATATGGAAAAACCCCCTTAGTCGAAATTCAAATTTTAATTTGTCAATGTGTATTTTTAATAGTGGGGTCGGAAGTGTTACTTGTTTCCTATTATATACCACTGAGAGATTCTCTATCTCTCCCGTCTCCGTCACAGGACTCTATAGGGGCTCCATCAACAATAAAATAGTTGCTAATTCTATATTATTTTTTTAATGAATATCAATAAAATTCTCGTGTTAAGTTATCACTATCTTCTACATACAGTTTTCATCATGAGGGGTCACTTTTTATCGTGCTAAATAAAATTTTGAATAAATGATCCTCGTGATAAAATATTAAATATGAAAATATGGATAACCCCCACAGTCGGAATTCAAAATTTAATTAGTCAATGTGTATTTTTAATAGTCGGTGGAAAGTGCTCCCCGTTTTTTATTCTACACCACTAAGAGATCTCTTTCTCTCTCTCTCTCTCTCTCTCTCTCTCTCTATTTCTATCTCTCTTCCATCTCCATTACATGATTCTATAGAGGTTTCATCAACAAAAAATAGTTGTTAATTCTATATTTTTTTTAATGAATATCAATTAAACTTTCGTGCTTAGTTCTCACTATGATCTACATACACTTTTCATCACGGGGATCACGTTTCTTCGTGCTAGATAAAATTTTGAATAAGTTTTCCCCATGATAAAATAGAAATATGAAAATAAGGATAATTCTCGCAATTGGAATTCAAATTTTAATTGGTCAATGTGTATTTTTAATAGTGGGGTGAGAATTACTTGTCGTTTCTCATTCTTCAACACCGAGAGTTCTCTCTCTCTCTCTCTCTCAAAATCTTCTATTTTGTTTTTGTCTCTAATGAATAAAATTTTTTCTTCAAAATAAAATAAAATGTTTTTACGTAAAAACAAAAGGTTTACAGATATTTCATGAGCTATTTTTTGGGTTCAAGACTTCAATTCATCGAGTGATCTTATCCATGAAAAAAATAGTGTACTTTCTTATTTTAATTTGTTAATCTAAATATAAGTGTTCATTCATTTTACAAAATTAAAATATTAAAAATGTACCAAGATAGTGTCGCACAAGTGGTAGATATTTGGGTCCCTTAACCATTTGGTCTTGAGATCGATCCTCACCGGTGCATATGGAGAATCATTTCTTAGAAGAGGTCAATCCTTTAAATAGATCTCAGTTAAATCGAGGGGATTAATCTCTGCAGTTGCGCACAGATGATACCTTTGGTTTTCAAAAATTAAAAATTAAAAATGTGTGTGTGTGTATATAAAAAAATATAATATTTGTGAGAGTTTCTAAAGAAAAATATAGTACTCGTATATAATATTTGAGAGAGCTTTCACAGAAAAAAAATTGAGAGTTAAAAAAAATATAATATTTGAAAAAGTTTCTACAAAAAGAAAACAAAAAAAAATATTTGAAAGAGTTTTTACAAAAAAAAATATTATAAAAATTCAATTATTGTTGTCAATGAGATTCGAATAACATACATTTGTTAGTAATCATAAGATAATTTTCTCTACAAAAAGAAAGGTAGTTTTCCATAAAATATTATAAAAATTCAATTTATTGTTGCCAGTGGGATTCGAACAACTCACCTTAAGCTAAAAACTCTGAATGACACCTAAACAAGAAAAGCTCTAATTGAATGCCACATAAGCAATTACTATTGAAAATGCACGAGAAAGTTATGTGGAAATCTCGTAATGTATATAATAGAGATTAGTTTGATTTATATTCGATCATGCATTGAATTTATATGATTGTGAACGGTTAATGAGTGAATGCTCTTCGTGTTTGTTTCAATTTTCTTTTGACTATTTCTGTATCTTTCACCTTTTTTTTTTTTCATTTGTTTTAATCATTTCTTTCACTTTGTTTTTTTATTGTTCTTGATTTTAACTATCTTCCCTTTTTTTTTATATTATCATAGGGAGTGATCATAAGGGTGAAGGGAAGAGACCGCAATGTTGAGGGTGATGACTAACCGACTTATAAGGGTGATTTCTATTTATTGTTCAAACTAATAAATTAAATAGCAAAATATAGTAATGTAGAATAGATACATGTTCATTTGAGTCTTGTTTTTAGTCAATAAATTATGCTTACACTTCCACTTATGTTAATGGTGTTTCAATGTAGATAAATTATGCAAATTAAAAAGAAATTAAAAAGAAACATTCAGAAAAGATACGAAATATGTAGGATGAATGAAGAGTTATGAATTAATGTAAGTGACAAACTTTATTTCATGTTGAAATGTTAGACTCAAGGAAAAAATTGAGATAAGAAAACATGAATTGATATAAATATTGTTGAAGATATGGAGAAGATATGAAACTAAAAGCAAGAAAGAAATGAATAGAAACTTGTAGTGTGGTTGATTTTGAAAGTTATGTATAGTGTAAAAAAAAAAGGTTGGTTTTGGAAGTTTTTTTAGAAAAATGTTAGTTTTGGAAGTTTTTTTAGAAAAATGTTAGTTTTTGGAAGTTAAAAAGAGAATGAAGGGTATTATTGGATTTTCAAAAAAAGACTACACCAAAAACAATGTTTTCCCATTATATATTGTATAGATTACAAATGCAATTGATATTGTTTGCAGCAATAGACTCGAATGCAAAACAACATGAGTGACTTGAGTGTGAGTTACTGTCGATAAAATATGGTAGACACTCTAATACCATAGAATTTATAATTGATCTACAATCATGTTCATGTGTGCTTGTTGCTTCACTCGATAATGGCGATATCAAAGCATTATTACTTTTGAAGAAGATTGTTGCAACAACAAGGAAAGTAGCTAAAATATTTGTGAACAAAACATTTGCCATCTTCTTATTTACTCTAATTTCTCCCTTGACACAATATATATATACAAATATTTAGTTTCTTATCTACTTCTACTACTAAAAACCCTAGTTTGTCTTAATCAATTTTAACAATATTTTAAATTTGTTATCTTCAAACAAAATTTTACCTCTAAAGATAACAAAACATAAAAATAAGAAGAGAAAACAAAAATACAAAACATAAAAATAGGAACAAAAAAAAGTTAGTTAAAAGAAATCTAGCATAAAAATAGGAACAAAAACTAAGATGAAAGATACTATCTAAAATAGTAACTCAATCTTATATATATAACAACTTATATATAACAAAAGTTATAACAACTTAAAAAAAAAATAGAAACTAATATATAAAAGGAAAAATAGATTAAGCAAACTTATATAAAAAAAGATTTCTGCCTCATGCGAAGAAAACCAATAATAATAATAATAATAATAATAATAATAATAATAAATAAATAAATAAATGGGAAGAAAACCAACAATGAATTGGCGAGTGGTAAGGTTTTTGAACTGCTCTTAAGCATGTGATCAGGAGTTCGATTTCTGCCTCATGCGTAGAGTGAAAAATTTGTTAGAAGAGGAGAACTCACCTTGTGTGCTCTACAAATTCTCCGATAGAGATTAGTTATTGTTAACGGCTGTAGAAACTTGGTATCAATGTCATGATAACCAACCAACAAAAATTAAAATGAGAAATTATATGGTTTTTTATAATGCTAGATTAGCCGGTAAAGTTAAAGGATATTGATATATTGACTTGAAACAAGTCCTAATAACATGGGATTCTATTAAAACTTGGTAACAAATAATAACTTCAAAGTGAAATTAACACCAATAGAGAAAACAACTTTCAAAGATTTGAGAAAAGCAACAGGGTCCGATGACATCAACAATTGGACTATAAGAATTTGGAGCAGGGTCCATGAAGTGGCAAATCATTCACGGCAGTCATTTATTCTGGCAGGTAATTAGTCATTTGTAATTATAGCGTTTTTCATTTCAATCTTTGTTATTTTCTAATTTTAACTCCTAAATTCTTTCAAATTTATTGATACTTTCTCCTTTGAAATTTGATCTCTATATATCTTTTGCTTGATTTCAGTGGCACATGATAAAGTTGAAAATTAACATATTCAAATTCATCATAGTAATTTGGTAAATATTCAAAGTCACATTGTTGTGCACTTCTTTATATTTCAGTCCTTACTTCTTGTCTTCTTTAATGAAATTTACAAATGGATAGCTGCATCTTTCTCTTTTCAAAATGTACAATGCCACCATAGAAAACTATGCAAATTTAATTTACCAAGTATGCAGGTCAATAACTAAAAAGATAATACCCAAAAATTCTACCATAAAGCTCCCTTAAATTATATCCAAAATGGAGAGGAAATTACCATAAATACAATTATAATTTAAATAGAAAGAACTTAAAAAAAAAATTAAATGGAAAGAAAGCCAACAATGAATTGGTTCAAGTGGTAAGCTTTTTGATCCGCTCTTAAGCATGTGGTTGGTGGATTGATTCCTGCCTCATGTGCGGGCATAGAAAATTTGATTGGGAGAGGAGAAAAAATTAATGGGAGAAATTGGATGGTTTTTCACAAGGAAAATGCTAACTAGTCTCCTTAGAATACTAGTTAATGATACTTCAAATAGTAAAAATACATTAAAATGTGCGTAATTAATGTTTCAAAAAGTAAAAAAAATGATATTTTCAATATAAAAATTAGTACTTCTTTTGTATCATTAATTAACTAGTGTTTGTGCCTAGTTAGCATGATCCTTTTTATAATATTGATGATGATTAGCATGTAAAGTTAAAGGATATTGATTTATTGACTTGTGAAATATAGTTGAAGTAACTGAAAGAGTAGAAAATAATGGAACCACTAATCACACTTTTAACGAGTCCTTATAACTTGGTAACAAATTCATAGTTGGATCATATGGCCCGATAGCGGTGGTGACTGTACATCTGACACCAAAACCCGCACCACAAATTACAAGATTCCAAACAACAACATGCGAATCCAGGACAGCAACCAGGACTAAAGAAACACAGACATAAAAACACAAGAGACAACGACACAAACGCAAATCCGATGGCAGCAGCAATTGGATTATGAGAAAGTGGATCTGGATAAGGTACATCATTTGGATCATATGGTCCGAGAACGGTAACTGCAATTAATGTCACACAAGAAACATAATAACTCTAATTGAACTTGAAATTTATTTATAAAACAAAACAAAATAAGGGATAAAATTAATTAATGACTTACGTTTACAAGGGAGTGATACGCCACAAATAGTACAGAACTTCATTGCCATTGTCACATCCATTAAAAAATCGTTGTGTTTTTCCATAGTATTAGTAATAGTATCATTACAAATGCAATTGATATTGTTTGCAGCAATAGACTCGAATGCAAAACAACATGAGTGACTTGGATGTGAGTTACCATCAATAAAATATGGTAGACAATCCGATACCATAGAATTTATAATTGATATACAATCATCATGTTCATGTGTGTTTGTTGCTTCAATACTCGATATATTTGAGAATTGCATCGAAGCAGCACTATTAATTTTGAAGAAAATCACTGCAAGAACAAGGAAAGCCACTGAAATATTTGTGAACAAAACATTTGCCATCTTCTTATTCACTCCAATTTCTCCCTCAATCGACACAACTAATATGGAAAGTTTATTTTATATATACACCGTATTAGTTTCTTATTAAGTTAAAGATTTCACCTATTTATATGGAAAGTTTGCGGCAAATTAGGGGCCATGATATATGGCCGAAGTAATGAGCGGTTGAAATAGTAAACTTCTTATATTAATGAGTGGATGAAACAGTCAAAAAGTTTTTGTATTTTTGGACGAGAAAAGAAAGAAAAGAATTCCCTAATTTGATGGTGATTTTACACAAATATATCAGATACTATACCAGTCATTATGTTCAACTATTTATCATAAATTAGTCATAATTAATACCTTTTTTTATCATAGAATTTTTATTAGACTTATTATATTTTCTAAAAGAATCTCATTCTTTCCCACCTTACAGGCTCAAATCAAATCTACAATTTCCTCTAATACACAAGGAGTGCTATTAGTTCATATACAACGAATGAAAAAATTCATTCAAGAGCTGCTCATAAACTCCAACAAAGCCCCAAACTATGCTCTACTTTCACAAAAGCACAACAGTAGCAGAACCCCAAAAACAGAAACAATACAACACAAACAAGGCACAAAAACATTGGCGCTGATGGATATAACCCCTGCACATAAAATAAGATAACAAAAACCAGCAGAACAAGTTACAGAATCCTGGGAAACAGTATCAGATAAAGCACCTATAACGGCTTACATAACCGAGCTACACAAATTTCTCCATCATCAAAAACAAAACTGCATACTCTTTACAGTATTAGCATAACAAAAACATGGATTCTATTGGCCAATACAAATGACTTCTTCAAAGAAGTCAATTGAGTGACTGCATGACAGAATAGTCTTGTGTCCACAGGGAACACTCAGAAAAAACATGGATTCTTTCCAATCTCTAATTCTCTAACTTTTGTTCTTTAAACTGCTCTCGTGCTTTATTACAAAGTTCAAGTGTCTTGGCATGGCCAGGATCAAAAAAAGTGCTGCTTCACAGTCTCGGATGGTAGAAGCGAAATCATTCATTGAATCGTAAAAGGCTGCTCTAAGATGTAACAGTTGCAGATCTGGCTTAAATTCAATGGATCTTGAAAGCTCTTCAATTGCTTCAGCTTCCTTATGATCATCCATTAAAACTGGTAAACAGAATTTCCAAAGTCAGAATATAATAAGCTTGTGTGTGTGCAGAGAAAGATTCAGACAAAACACAGCAACAAAGGACCACTAATAGTTATATTCTGAAATGAAATCTATAAAATTGCACAAGTTCAAGCATGCAATTCAATTGTGAAGAATCATAAACATTGGACGACTCAAACACAACATTTATTCATATGATTGCATATGATTGCATTTTTAGAATCATATGATTGCATTTATTCATACGACATTCGGTGTTTAAAACGCGTTAATATTTGACACTAATACAACACATCGACACATATGATTGCATTTTTAGAAGTGAGTATCAATTTGGCATGAATATACAAAGCAAGGATCAAGTATACAAGCAAAACCACAAGAATCAAGTATGTCTCAAAATCAAATATACAAGAAATTAATCACAAGAATCAAGTATACATATCCTGCAAAGAGTAAAGTGCCAGCCAGTGGATCAATTAATACATGATGATGATGGAGCTAACACAGCAGCATAATCACAATTCTTGTCAACTTTTCCACCATCATCACAATTCATATGGCTATCCACATTTAAAAAGTAAAACATTTTTCTGATTCAATTGGAAACTAGCAAAAGCTTTGTTAGTAACCTAACTACTTATGCACGAACACTATGTGAACTAAAACTAATTTTTCAGACACAATCAATACAATATGTAGAATAATTTGATCGGCAGATTTTTAGTAAACTAATACTAGATATTGGATTACTCAAAGCAAACACAAAGGTTGTTTAATGGCCTATAACATCCACTTCTAAAAAAAAAATTAACAGAAACAAAAGGTGCAAAGGTATCATATGTCAAACCAAGAAAGGTACAAAGCCCTTAGAGAACTAGAGTGCAACCCACAACAAAAACAGCAAGCAAGTTAGGGCCTTTGATAAAAAACAACATTAACAAAATCCGAATTTAGTAAAATTAGACATTATTTCCCTCTGTGTCATCTAGAATGATGTTGCCATTGGCATCCTTGAACATTGAATTGAATTGTTTGCTAATTGCCTCAATTTCTGTCTCAGTAATCTTACTCATTTTCTTAAGCAGCACGTATTTGGCAAACTCGTATTCACTGCACAAAGGAAGGTAAAAAGGTGTTATACAACATAATATATAAATTAGAGACAATGATTCCTTGATTATTGGATCATATCATGACAGCACATCATGTATATGAATAGCATTTATCTATCCATTATTGTTGGAATATTTTGTTACTAGAATTAGTGTATAGCCTTTATGTCTATCATTTTTATAGGAGCGTGTGTGTCATACAATGATGTATATATTTGTATACTGTGATCAACACAAAGCAATACAAGAAATACAAATTATTAGTTTTCTATCTATATACCATTCATGCATGTTAGAACTAGAAGAGTGTGGCACCATAATTAGCAGAAACAATGTTCCAAATTCGAAAACATCTACAATGTTCCAAATCAGTTTATTATGGCTTTCTTTCATTATATATATTAAGAAGTTATTAGTGAATAAAAACTAACACATAATTCACCACTCCACCAAGTCCTTCCTCTGCTAATTCTTCTTTGGTTATTTCATTAAGTATATCGCCGTCGCTTCGTCTTTGGAAATCATATTCGCTGACAAAGGTAAATGCCCTCGCAACTATAACGCTGCTTATTAAAATCCACACACCTCCCCAAAATTTCCCAGCTACAGTTTATACATGAATTTTTTAGGATTTTACACCATCTGCTATTAAGTAGAGAACTGTGTTCACTACTTAACTAGCTAACATATCATATATATAAAATTTTCAAGATTTTACATTGATTTTTTTACGCAGGATTTTACATTGTTCTATACTTAAGTAAGTAGAGAACTATGTTTAATACTTAGCTATCTAACCCCCCTCTTATGCATGAAATTTTCATGATTTTACACACTCACCTTCTTCTATAAGGTACATGAAACTTGTTTTTACTTAGATAATTTTGTATTCTTAATCCTCAGCATTCTTGAGTTGACGGGATGCAATACATTATTCCTCGAGAATCAATTTTTTGTGTGAATGTAGGAATAAATTTTTCACTGTGATAGAATCTCTTAAAATAATCTCTTAATTCTTTGTTAATAAAGCTCCTTTGAAACGAATGAACTTGATATCTAAGAGTATTTAGATGAGATGGTAAAGGATCTCTTCCAAGATGATTAGAGGTCCTGATCCTGAGAATGCAACAGGGTTAAATTCTCTTTAGAGAGAACTTTGCCACCATTTGCAATCCTACCCAGCTCGAAAAATTACTCTTTATAGTTATGCGTAGAGAATATTTTGAGAAAGAGTCCACAGCTGTCCAGTCATAGTCGGTAGGAGCAGCTCCGACTCAGCTCGATAAAATTTCCTTAACTCCGGCCTTGTAGTACCTCGCTATCCTCTGTTGGTAAGTAGCCATTCTGAACTTAGCTTGCTTTCTTAACTCTTAAATTAGTTCATACCCAACACAATTTAATGAACTTGATCATATTAAGTCAAAAATAAAATAATGCATTATGCATACATTTTTTTTATCAAGATTTAATATAGTAGTTTATCACTCACACTGTTTTCAATATGGACCATTAATTGTAGATCAAACGATACATATTAATACATTGATAAAATCTCTTAAAATGATCTCGGCCGTACATTATAGATCAGACGGGCCTGATACAATACTGTGTGGAAATTGTATTAAAATGCACAACAGGTATCTGTTTGACATTTTTTTATTTCCACACTTTCTGTAGATATCTATCTGTAAAGCATCACTTGAGTTCCCTCCACAAGTGTTTGAAATTTAAACCACTTTGTTAATTGTTTATACTTTAAGTACCATATAAACAGGAACATTGAATTATAAAGAGAAACCAACCACAAAACAAAACATAACAATTCTCCTTAATTTTGTATCCACCATTCTCTTCAACAACAATAAAAAATCACCAACCAGTCATCAACCATGCCTATAGCTTCAAGAAGAAAAAGAACAAAACAAGCCAAGAAAAAAACCAAACCTTTGACTCTGCCCAACCAACATTCAACAGCTTCTGTTCAATTCCAAACAAAAGGTGATCATCACTCTCTCTGGCATCTACCTGTCTCACCCTCTTTTTTTGTTGTTTATGTGTTTTGTTTATTACATCCTTTGTTGGGTATCCTATGTTTTTTTGAAACAATTATTACTTTCCCTTCATACCCTCATTTTCTCTTTTCTTTGTGTTTCTTTCAATAACAAATTGGTAAGCAAAAAATAGATCTTTAACACAAATGGTATATAATATATATATCCTTATGTTGTAGTTGAAGAGTTTTTTTTTTTATCTGCAGGTTTATTTGTATCTGAAAATCAAAGCAAAATGGAAGGTAATTTCAATGGAACATTGAAGGAGGCACAAAAGGTGGAAGAAGAATCATTGAATGAAGAAAAAGATGTAGCTGTTGAAGTATCTGCTGATGATGATTTTGAGTCTCAAAGTGATACCAAAGATGATGTTGATGTTGATATTGATGAACAGGTTGAATCAGACAAGGTGGTGAAAGAGACAGAAAATGTTTCAGAAACTGTTGCAGAATCTCTTGAATCTAGTGATGCTATAGAAGCTAATCAAGTTGAGAATTCATTGGATTCAGAAACTGTAGAATTGGAATTGAAGGAAGATAATGATGAAGTGGAGCAAACTGAATTAGCTACTTCAAAGGATAATAATGAAGGATTAAAGGAAGATAATAATGAAGTGGTTGAAACAGTTAAGGACATGACAGTTGCTGAAGAGGAAAATGTTTTGTCTTCAAATGATGTGGTTTCAATTTCAAGAGAAGTTGTTTTGGAGACAAATGATCCAAAATCTGATTATGAGGTTGAAAAAGTTGTTCCTCCAAAAGGAATTGAGGAATCATTGGTGACATCTGCATATGAGAAAGTTAAGGAACAACTAAATGTTCAAGAGTCATCATCTTATGAAAGTGCTAAGGAATCTCTTCAACAATCTTCAAATGCTGTTGATTCTGAAAGCAATAGTGTCACTGAACAAGACAAGATTGAAGAATCTAGGGGAATTGAAAATCAAGGGGTATGGATGTCTTTATCATAATTTTCTATGAACATTTTAGTTATTACTACTTAGTAGTAGTTGTCAAAGTTTTAAGATTTATGTATAATGATTCTTCTCTTTGTTTGTGATAGAGCATTTTTGCTGTGACTCAAAGGCAACAAACCTCTTGGAAGAGTTGTTGTGGACTCTTTGAAATTCTTGGTCATGGTGATAGATAATTTAAGGTAAGAGTCAACTCTAGTTAAATATTTTATTTTCACAAATACACTAACTAATGACCTACAAATCATTTTCATAGTCTTAGGTACGTTGCAGTATGTCTTAACCTATTCACAATAAGCTGTCTGTCTAATCTAATTTATCTTCAAAAATGGGCACTAAACAAAGTTAACATAAGCTCTTGAGTGGTAACTTTGCTTTGGATCTATTTTCTAACTTCTGAATTGTTATTGTAGTTGGGAGCTTCAAAGGAGGTTGGCTCTTGACTGAGCAAAGGTATATTGAGGCATTGCAAGTCACATGCTGTGATGGCACCCTTTTAAAGCAGGCAATCTGTTTTTATATGTATACGTTGATTTTGAGGCTCATATTGTGTGAGGCATGTTGTTTTGCGTTTTCCTGTTGGCTTTACTGCTTGGTTTGGTTTCAGAGTGGTGATATTTTGTCCCTTGTCAAATTTCAGTTGTCATGTTGTAAACTTTCATAAACTACGAGTTATAGTCTGAAATTATTTCAGTTGCCCATCATATATACATATTATACCTAGTAATTAAATTCATGTAATGTTTTATTTTCTTTTAACTATGATATTTATTTATTTTATACCAAGTAATTTATTTTACCAATATCTTGCACAAATGATCGATACTTGAATCCCTTAATCATTTGGTTCAATCACCAACACGTATGAAAAAACAATTGCATAGAGAATACCTTAATTTACCCACACAAAAATTATGATCGTTTTTGGACGTGGCCCGTTTGGCCTAGCTTATTTTTGAGCTTATGCAAACAGCTTATGCATATAAGTTCAAACTAGTGAAAATTGAATTTTTATAAGCTATTTTATCATAAACTACCTTGAAAAACTTATAATAATACATAAAAATTGCACAAGTTATTTGCATAAGCGCAAAAATAAGCTAGGCCAAACAGACACTATTTGTTATGTTCTATCCATGCACTCTCTACCTTTTTCTACACATACATATGGAGATCTAAAATAAGGAGTGGAAAAATGAGTGAGAACCATACATTGTTCTTTCTATGTTTTTGAAGCTTAAAGAGATAGAAATGCTTTCAGTAATTACAACAGTTCAACTTCAACTGGGATTTCATTCGCATGGTTTGGTTTATAACTAGTATACATGTTATGCCATCAATCCAAATTGACTCAACAATGCCTCATTCATTTAATTGAGTTTTCAAAGGAATTTAGAAGACCAAGTGACTTGCAATATGAGGGGGCTCATTTAATTGTGTGAGGCACGTTGATTTACTGCCTGCCCGATAAAAAGACCAAGCGGTTCAAATCAACTTTACAAAACAAATCAAAAAGCCGCATTCATTTAATTGAGTTTTGGCTCAACAAAGTCAACAACTGATCATGGGTTGGACCAACCCAACAGATTTAAAGAAAATTGGTTTACAACACTTGACCTAACCCGCCCCTCTTCCTATACCCAAAAAAAAACACTGGACCTGACCCAATCAAACCCATTGTCGATCGATTTAGATCAGGCCAGATTGTATAAAACGAGTTCAAAACCACTAGCACTCACAACAATTGCTCAAGAGCAACTCTACCAGTAAGCAACCTTAAACCACATGCATAAAACTCATGGGAAAATGTAAGATTACATTGTCTTCCTAAATTGTTATTTTAATACATGTTGAATTTTGTATTAATTGAGACTATTTGAGTGACCCTACTAGAATTGAAATAAAGAGCTAAAACAGAAAACATCAGTCTCTAAGCATATTCCTACCAGTTGCATCAAACACTCAACCAGCACCAAACAAATGAATGAATTAACAAATAATATAAACGACAATAAATAACAGATATCATTTTCTATAACCATCATATACGATCACAAGCCAGGTTCTGTTATGCATTCTACATTCAAACAAACACATGGAGTGACTAATGGCAGAGAAACTGAACTTCACAAGAGGTTGATGCTACTATCATATCAAGTACAACACACAGAATATGATAATGGACATAACTATCGAGTACGCTTCATTGAACAGACAATAGTGCTGTTTTAATCCTCCAAGCAAATAGGGATTAAACTAAACTAAACTAAACAAAGATACCATATCATCAATCTCAATTTTACATTCTATATCTACTATTTATTAAACCCAAACTTCCAAATCAACTATTATAACAAACTTGTAAAGCTGTAATCAGTACAACAAAAACCTAATGACTGAAGTTAATCAGAGCATTGCTCTAAAACACACAATGGTAGCAACCAACAAACCAGTATGCCAAATTCGACATATATCAAAATTAACAGGCTTTAACAACAAAAGCCAAAGAAGCATTATTTATGACCAACAAAATTGAAGCATATTTCTGAGTAAAAAGACTCGGTAAATCTAACCTCTACAACCTCCCATTCAAATTCTTCCCCATCACAGTAAAATCAACTTCGTTTCACACAGTACACGTAGATCAAAGCTGCCACAGCTACCGTAGATCCTGCTCCTGCTGCTACAATCGGCCACTGCAACTTACCTTCATTCCCTCCTTCACGCTGTATCCCATTCTTGTTTATATCTCTATCGACTATCTCAACAGCTTTTTCATTCAGTGATCTGATCATCTTCTCAGCTTCTCCTGCTTCATTGCGCAATTGAATAATATTCGATTCAAAAACCTTTGCTTTCTCCTCAGATTCTCTAAGCGCCTTTTCCAAACTCAGCTTCTCCTTAACCCAATCCCCTAACTCGTTATTCTTCTCACCAGCAACCTTCTCCAATTCCTCAACCTTGTTTCTAAAACCCTCAATTTCCAAATCTTTCTCACCAATCTTATCCCTCAATTCCTCTTCAACCCTAATCCTCTTATTCCTCTCATCAATTTCCTTCATCTCAAGAACACCAATCCTCTTCTCTAAATCCTTTAACCTCGCCTCATTCTCGGCTTTCACCTTCTTCAAAGATTCAACTTCATTCACCAATTCTTCAACCCTAAACTCCTTCTCTTTCAAAGCTTCCTTCAATCCATCAGATTCTTTCTTCAATTCTTCCGAAGCACTCATATCCGATATCATATCATGTTGCATCCTCGAAATTTGTGTCTCAAGATCCGCCGCCCTAGCAGCAATAACCTCCGCAGCCTTCACCGCATCTTGCGACCTTTCCACTTCCGCCATCAACTCTTCAATCTTCTCCCTCTTTTCCTCACTCTTGCTCCTCACTTCCTCGAGTTCCTCAGTCAGTTTCTTGATCTCCTCTTTCTTAGCATTGTTCTCGCTCACCAATTCGTCTCTTTCTCGCTCCAACGCCGAGATCTTCGTAACAGTTTGCTCCTCGTGCTGATCGTCGACGCCGCCGTTGGAAACGCCGTCGTCCGCCATGGTTAATTCTGCGAAAGAAACAAGAATCGCAAAAACAACGAAAACTATTAATCAAGAAATTCAGAAATCGAAATCGGAAAATAATAAGTAAAGAGTGAAATTAAGAGTAGTATAAACCGTGGAGAGTGTGATGCGTTAGAGTGAAGCGAGAAAATGGAAGATGAATTTTCTTGGGAAAATTGGTGGATTTTCCGGGAAAGTGATAGAGAAACGATGGCCTTAGTTTTATGAAAGGTGTAGAAATGATTTAGGGTTTTGGTGTGTGCGCGTGAAAATGTATTTAACTTTTTTTTTCTTTCTTTTTTAATAGAAATGAAAAAATTACCGTTTTTTTATTTATGCTTTTTCAGAAAAAGGTGAAAGAAAGGGAACGAATCAACGAACGGTTCAGATTCGAAATGCTCTTTTATGTGAATGGTGATGTCGTTTTCCATCGGGTATGACTCATACACCGTACCGTTTTATGAACCGTTTAGACTTGCTTTAGAGCAACTCTTTTTTTATTATTTTTAATTTAATGATAATAACCATTTTGAAAATTCTTAAAATGGAACGAATATTTTTTTCTTTAAAAAACAAAAAGAAAGAATATTTTACACCTGAATGAATTTGTATACTCATTTATATTTAAATTACTAATGTATTTACCACATAATAGTATTATAAGTTTGTTTATCCAACTTATTTTGGATTACGATTCTAACTTGTGATTTTTTCATCGGAGGAAGTAATGATAAATCTCAATAAATTAATTATCTTTTTTAATAATTTTGACCTGATTCAATTGACTTATGAGTAATTGAGATTTTTTTTATTGTAGAATATTTTTCCCAATTTTTATTTAAAGTTATTTTATTAAAAGGATTTTGTTGTAACTTACATTTAAATTTTGTAAAACTATATAATTGTGTATGTAATCTCCATTTTGCTCTTACTTTCCTATTGTAATTTTCATTTAAATTTGGTAAGGCTTACTCCAGTTCCTTGATAATTTGGGGTTATATTTACTTAATGGGAAATAGGTTTTTACCCGGTAAAGTATGCGATTTTTGTGTTATCCCTGCAAAATATTTTTTTAAGATTTCTCCCTTGCTAAGTATTTTTTTTTTGGTCCCCCTTGGATGCATATTTTAAATTGGTTATTTTATTCAACCGATTTAAAAAGTACTATTTTTTAAATCGATTATTCTGTTCAACCGATTTAAAAAGTGTCATTTCCTTACACCCAAGGGGGAAAACCAAAAAAATATATTTTATAAGGGGAGAATCCTAAATGAATTTTTTGCAGAGGGTAAAGCAAAACTCGCCTAATTTGCAGGGGTAAAGATCTATTTACCCTTTACTTAATAACTAATGAAAACAAGTCACATAAGTCAATTTATATGTGGTACTCACAACTAATTTGTAACAAACTTTTATATCACATACATATGATTTGTTCTTATTGGTTGTTGAAAAAAACCATAAATTTTGGTATTAAAAAGTAATTTGAAATTCGATCAGAGCCATTTTTACAAAACATTTAACAATATTTGATTTTCTACGGTTTTCAATTTTTTGACGTTCACACATGTTTTTTTTTTATGATTTTTTGCATATACGCAAAAAGAAAGAAATTAACAAAATAAAATTGGTTAATTTTCTATTCCTTTATCTTTTACCTAATATTCGTTTGATCCATTAACAGTTCAATCCTTTATCTTTTACCTAATATTCGTTTGATCCTTTATCTTTTGTCTTTCGCAAAATTATACAAGTCCATTATTTTATTAAGGACTAAAAGTAAAAAATAAACTCTATAAAAAAAAGTAAAAGACAAAAACGAATAAAAAAATATGAAGGACCAAAACGAAATAATAGAAAGAAAAAGACCAAACAAATATTAGGTAATGTCATGAAACAAATCTAAACAAGAGCAAAAATAGAGATGAAGGAGAAAAAGAATATAATTTGTTCTTTGAAAGTGTCATTTACATTATTACAAAAATCCTATTTATAAGAAAATATAACATATCAATGCTAATGGACCTCCTTCTAAATAGTTTATCTAAATTCTTCAAGTGCTTTTCATATGATCCGAATTGGACCTCAATTATCTTGACTGATCTTAATCTTAATTAGTGGTAGATATACCAGCAATCACTTTAACACTTAAGTGAATAAATGAATGAGGAGAGCAAGAGATAGAGGAACAATGCATACCTTTTTTAGAAGGGCATCTCTATGTATATATGATATGATGAGGTGTGAAGTTTTCTGATAGGGATTCCACAATCTTAAATGGAGCCAAAAGTTGGGCTCTCATTTGGGTTAGTCAGATTTTGACCCATGACTTAGTCCAAATTTCCAAAAGACTATTAATTCTCAACAAAAAAAAAAGTTGATGATATAAGAGTCCTTTTACACATGAAACTTAAAGAAAATATAGACTTGTTTAATTTTTACGACTAATTTTTTTTTATTATACAAAGACAAATGAACAATAAATTGCACAGCTAATTCTTTCTAGTTCTGAAAAAATAGAATAGAACTGTTAATGGCTCATTCCGAATCGAACTTGTATAATTTTGTGGACCGTTTACGTGGTTTTGAACTAAGACTACCTTTACAAAAGCTTGAATTGTATTTTTTTGAACTTAACTAGTTCTTTATGAATCAAATTGCACCAAATTACTATCATTATATGATAATTAGGATTGTTGAAAATAAATAAACAATAGAATCAAATTGAATATTAGAAATGCTTAAAAATTAAAAGACCGAACCGTCAAATCAAACCGCATAAAAAAGAATCAAACTGTGAAGAATAATTCACGAACTGAATCGAACCGAACTAGTTCAATTCGTAAACTATTAGTCACAGTTCAGTTATTTTTTATCGGTTCAAGTTCTAGATATTTTTATTTTTTTGTAAGAGTCCTAGTAATGCTTAGTGAGTATTACTACTAACTATTAAGTGAATTTATGAGTTGTGACTAGTGATACTGATGAGGCTGCATCAAACTATATGATGAGATATGATTCTCCAAAATTAATGGAAACTGTGTTACACACTTACTGGCACTGTTCCAGCAGCTAGCTAGAAAAAAAAAGTTTGCAAGCTGTTATGGATATGTTATTCCGCAAAGTGTGCTGAAATTAGATTGCCAGGGTGTTGTATTGGCTATGCTATGCTATATGATATCTCCAATTCTCCATAATAACAGTATTGTGACTGTTGTACTAATACATTGTTCAGACCTACCTAGCTGTGTTCTATCATTCTATTCTATATTTCTATCTTATCTTATAGTACTATCTATTTAATTTCATTCATTCAGAATCAGAAGGATATTATGTTATGTTATGTTATGCTTTAAATTAATTATACTTTCATCTCTTTACTTTTAATTTTATTTATTAGTATTAATTCTTTTTTGTACTACCTCTTTTGCTTTTTTTACAATTTTTGTTAATTCTCCTCGGATAACAAATAAGGTATAGCTTGTTTATAGCTTAATAGGTTCTCTTTGATATTCATATCCTTAGTGTGTGACTGTGTCAGCAGAGAATTTATGCACTGTGTTTTAATGCTCTCTTGTCAAATTTGTGACACTCTTCTCATTTACTATCAATTTTGAATTACACAATACACACACAGTTCACTCAAAATTATTTTGATGAGGGATTTGAAGTTGCAACAGCAACTTCGAGTCGCGGTTACCGATGTAAACAGTCTAATCTTAAGTCAATGATTTTGATTGTTTATAATTAATTTACTAATTGTGTAATTTTAGACGTCTGATTTTGATTAACAACTAAAATGTAAAATTGTGTGTTATCACGTGTGTATTTTACCACAAGCTATTTGGGTCCGTCCCAATGAATTTTTTAAGAAAAAACTTTGCCACTATATAGTTCTACGATTTTTTTACCTAACCGTCCCTTATTTTACCAGAAATTCCCACACTACTCCCCTTTTGAAAAAAATCCCAATTCTGCCCCCCAATACCCCCCAATACCCTCTTTTAGGACAGGCAGCCGGACAGAATGGCCCACACAGCAGGTGGTGCCACTGTCAACGACGCCACTTGACTTGGCATGGTGCCAGTCAAAGTGGCGCCATCTGCCACATGTCAGCATGCGTCAGCTGCTGTCCCCTGCATGCACAGCACAACTTTATTTTCTGTTTTTTTTTTTTCGTTTTTTATATTAAATTTTTTTTAATTCAACTATCATCTCATTCTATAAATACCACACTCTATACTCTCATTTTTCATTCATAAACTTCATATTTTTTCATCTCTCTATTTTTTTCACTCTATTTTTTTTTATCACAAATGACCTCTTCTTCAAATGTCCGTACAACAACCACTCATAATTTTTCTGTGAAATTTAGATTGGCGCGAGGAACATTTTAAATTAGCGATTGGCAAATTGAGTTCTCTTGTTTCTTTGAAGAATAATATTCAAGAAATATTTCTCTTCAAAAATGGCGAACAAATAGAAATTGAGCATATGACATATTTAGATTCAAATACGGACATCACGAGTGACTCTATTGTTGCAACATATAAAAAATATTGGGTCAAGTTGGAGAATGATATGGATGTTCAATCCATGTTTAGGAGTGTCGAATTTGAAAATGAACCACATCGTTTGTACTCGACCTTAAAAAAGAAGAAGTTAAGTTATTGTTAAATGTGGTTTATTTTTTATGTTATGTAATTTTATTATGTTTTATGTTTGTGCATTTTTATTTTATGTTTAGTGTTGTCGAATTTGAAAAATATGAACATTGTTTGTACGCGACTTAAAAAAAAAAATAGTAAGTTGTTGTTGTTTTCTCGTGGTTTATTTTTATGTTATGTAATTTTATTATGATGTATGTTTGTGCAATTTAATTTTTTAATTTCGTATGAATGTAGACACTTATATATTTTGAAGTGAAATTTAAAATTTATTATAAATATATTGATGGCCTTTGTCGTGTGTTTTAATTTTCTGTTATTATAATTTTTTATCATAAATTAAATTTATTTATTGCCATTTGTGATAAAAAAAATAGAGAGTGAAAAAAATAGAGAGATGAAAAAAATATGAAGTTTGTGAATGAAAAATGAGAGTATAGAGTGTGGTATTTATAGAATGAGATGATAGTTGAATTAAAAAAAATTTAATATAAAAAACGAAAAAAAAAAAATAGAAAATAAAGTTGTGTTGTGCATGCAGGGGACAGCAGCTGACGCATGCTGACATGTGGCAGATGGCGCCACTTTGACTGGCACCATGCCAAGTCAAGTGGCGCCGTTGACAGTGGCACCACCTGCTGTGTGGGCCATTCTGTTCGGCTGCCTGTCCTAAAGGGAGGGTATTGGGGGTATTGGGGGGCAGAATTGGGATTTTTTTCAAAAGGAGGGTAGTGTGGGAATTTCTGGTAAAATAAGGGACGGTTAGGTAAAAAAATCATAGTTCTACACTGTTAAAGATATTGCTCTATATGGTCATACCAAAAAGAGAAATACACAAGCAACGTAGGATATTCTATAGTTGCGCACAAAGATTCTATTCATACCGAAATAGAAATACAAATTTGAATTCCCTACGTTTAAATTTTCCTACATTTTGTGTCATAAGATGCTAGGTCAAGTCCCATACGAACACAACCCTCACATAGGAAGATGCTGGGTCAAGACCCATAATGAGCGCAACCCTCATATAGGCAAAAGTTTGTCAAGAGAGAAGATGTTGAATGTGTGTATATTGTAAAGACAAAATTACCTTAAGTTTTATCTAAATAAATGCAATAAATGTAGAAATTTCTAACTTTCGAAAATCCAAATTAGAGAAATACTCAAATTGTAACATACTAGCCATTGATCATCCATAGGTTAGTAAAAAGATCTTGTCATCTTTCCGGTGTATCATAATTCTGACAATTCGTGATAGCAATCATGCACTAAATTATCAAGATAAAAATTTAAAATGCCAATAAATCATTTAAACTTTAACTCTTCAAGATGGTTGCTCTCTCTTCTATGTTTTGTTTTCATAGTATAGAGCATCCCAAGTCCAAGTTATAGTCATAGTAGTGGCTAACAGCCAAAGAGTCAAACAACCCTATTCCAAAATCACCACCAAAACAAAGTTTTCACCAACATAAAAAATAAAGAGAAAGTGACCAATGACAACATGTGTGAGCAATGTATATGCCATGTTACTTTTGAAAATGTCTGATCTCAATCCAGATTTTTGGATCCAATTGGCTGGCCCACCACACCAAAGATGAAAAAACTCCACCAAAGCCCACATACATCAGCAACAACAGAGGACACATCATAATAACACCATATGAACTTTCATCCATTTTAACTTCACTCCAAATATCACAAAATTGATTCTTATAAAAATTTCCTAAATTTCCTAACTACAATTGTATGTTGCAATACCATATTACCAACTCAAACCTCTTTCTGCCTAGACAATAAATATAAATTCACAAAAACATATTAATTAAAATTAAAAACTTGAAAGAAAAAAATTAACCAGAATTTACTTACCTACCGACCGAACTACAAATTATCAGAATCTCTATCTTCGATAACAAGAGAGTTAAAGACCCAAAAGGAAAAATCAAAACTTGAAGGAAAAAAAATCATAAAATAAATAAATAAAAATTATAAATGGGAAATATTTTCCTTGATCCCAATTAACTAAAAGTACAACAACAAAAAAACCCAAATAAAAAAATAAAAAAATTCTAAATAAACTAATGGGTTTGTAGAAAAATAAAATTAAAAACCCAAAAGAACCTCTTCTAACCTAAGGAATTTGATTCCATTATGATGGATTGATGATGAAGATTTTGATTTTGAAATTGATGAAGAAAATGAATCATATCAACCTCCAAGTTTAGTCTTATCTTTCTCCAACTTTTCAAAGAAACCAGTAAGAGCTTTCAAAGCTTTGACTTGATACTGTAAAGCAATAATATAGCCAGCAGTTTCATCAAAAAGTTTGTCCACACCAAAAGACTCACCATTAGGTACAATCTTTTGCAATGCATGAATCTTTCTCTCTATCTCTTCTCTATCATCATCACCACCTTCTTCATTTTCTTCATCTTCTTCTTTCTCCTCAGCATCTTCCTTTATCAACATCATCTCCTTACTACCACTCTCTCTGCACCGTCTTCCGCTTCGTCGGAAGACATGCAGAGACTTTTGAGTGGTAGTAGCAGCAATAGTAGTACTAGTAGTGTTCATATTTTGGATGAGAAATGCTGGTATGGTTCTGTTTCTCACTGTTTCTATGTTTTCTTCTTCCATGGATTGATGTGTATATAATATATAATATAGTATATAGTAGTATATATAATGTAACAAAAAAGAAAGAGAGAGAGATGATAATATTGAGAGTGTTATGTTACTTAATTGTGAATGAATATAGGGAGTTATATGATATGAATGAGGGGTATGTTAAAGGGTGAGGAAGAGGGAGAGAGGGAAGATGTTAAATTATTGTTAAGGTCTAGAAATGTCAATGCCAACGAAGCTGGTCCCACTGGTTTTGGACACATAATATATACAACAATACAAAGAAGAAACCCCAAGTTTTATTTGGATTAATTGGAGTTATGTGTGTTTGTGACTTTATGTGTGTGTGTGTGATATCATATATTTATGGGCTATTACTTTCATGCTCCACAACAAGAGTATCTTCACTTTTTTCACCTTTGTTGCTTTGTAAAAAAAAATTATTTGTAAAAATTATAAGGTCATGCTAAACGATGTTTCTGAAGTACTGATTAATTACACTAAAAAAGTAAAAGATAATTTTTTATATTTTTAAAGTATAAAATGTATAAATTTTAAGATAAAATTTTCATAATGATATACTTAATTGTGAAAATGCAATTGAAGCACATGCTTGGAAAACTAGGTATACTAGGTCTTTGTTTTGTTGACAACAGCTATTTTAGATGCTGTTATATGTATGCTGTCAAAAAAGATGTTACTATAGGTTAACAGTTTCACAATGCATTTATAAATTATAAATGGTGGACTTCTTCATTTTATATATTACAAATAGATTTTGAAGGTTGAGTGGGAAAATTCAAAGTTTACAATGGTATAAGAAGTTCATCTGTTATTGGCATGGGACCCTTATATCATTTACTAGACTAGATATTCAATCTTAAATATGAATAAATGCATAAAGAGTCTCATTTTTATGAAATGGATTGACAATATACTTTAAATTAATGAATTAAACGCGAAAATGCATTTATAGAATGAACAATATTCTCCCATTTAATAAACTAATCTTTTGAATTTGATTCTTCCTTTGAACTTATACTTCGAACAGACTAAATATTTAATCAACTGACTAAAAGTTGAAGTCGGATAATAAATTATAATAATTATCAACCAAATAATGTAATTATAATAATTATATTGAAAAATTATATTGAAATTAAAAGACTTATGTTTCACTATGAGTTTTTAACTTCATATACACTTTGACTGTTAAGATTACTTGATTGTGTCAAATAATACGTGATTTTTCAACAATTTAAGAATCTAAACTCATTGCAATGTACAATTTTTAATCAATATTTTATTTATTATATATATTTCATTAATTTGTTTGTTGATTACATTTCATTTATTCCAGAAACCTAGATAAATTTCAATTTTCTTTATGATACTTATGGTCTTTTTTTTGTGGTGATTGATGTTGAACTTAGTAGAAATGACCACGGTTCGATTCCCGCAGCTGTAATTGGAAGGGAACCGAAACCACTTGATGTCAGAATTGACCTCCAAACTAGATTAAATTGGTGGTGAAAGAAAAAAAAAACATGCATTGGACTAAAACTCAATAAATATCCAGTCATTAGATTGAAAGGAAGGATCCTTAGCTGGTAAGACTAAGATTGAATCAAATGTAGAATCAAAGATATGGAGAGGTAATAAAAGTGAAAGTATACAATAAAGTTTATAAAATCTAACTGGCGTTGTATGGTACATGGTGGTTTTGTTGGTTCCAGTTTTGATCTTGGAGGTTTTCTGTTTTCAGATCTGGTTCTTAATGTTGGCCGCCGATAAAGTTAAGGTTGTTTCCGCCGCGGGTTACTGTTCACGCGTTTTCTGGTTCTGTTGGTCTGGATTTGATTCTCTATGGAGGTGGTTTGCTACTGTTGATTTGGTGGTTGTTGTTTGACAGTTTGTAGGGGGGTTTGGTTCTTGTCAGTGTTCATGTTTCAGGTGGTGGTGGCTTCTGGTGAAGGGGGAATTTTGTTGCTCCGGCAGCGGTTTCGGTGGTGGATTTGCTCCGGCAGCGGTGGTTTGCTACTGTCGATTTGGTGGTTGTTGTTTGACAGTTTGTAGTGGGGGGTTTTGGTTCTTGTCGGTGCTCAGGTTTCAGGTGGTGGTGGCTTCTGGTTATGGGGGATTTTTGTTGCTGCGATTTCAGTGGTGGATTTGCTCCGGCAGTGGTTCCGGCGGTGGTCTGGTTTGTGCATTGCACGCAATGGGTGTTTGGTTTTTAGTAAGTGTGCATTGCGCAAAGACTGTCGGTGTTAAAGATGGGATGGTGGTGATTGTTAGAGGTGATGAGTGTTAAGAGGTGATGAGGTGGTGAGATGCTACCGTGATGTTATTGGATCTGGCGCCGCCGATGTATGGTTAATGCCGTGTGTGATTGGTTTTCTACGATACTGGATTCTCTGACCGTTTTTCAAATCTGTTGAGATTTGCAGAGTTCTTTTTGAGTCTCTGTTGGTGTCCAATCTGTTGGTGATTGTTGAGACTTATCTACCTGGCTTCTCTTGCTACCGTTGTCCCGTCAACTTGACTCATATAGCTGCTTTTGGGATTCTGATGGGCCAAGCACTTTTGATTCAAGTTCAGAAGTTAGTGTCTAATGATGTCTGTATGGGTTGGGTTGATGTCTTTTCTGGTGGTCTAGAAGATGAAGAGTGTCTCTCTAAGAATGAGATTAGTAGTAGACCTCTTTTAGGTGGGGTATGTTTTGGTATTTCATTGGTGTTTCGGTTATATACAGCACCTTTGTTTTGTAGCCACTTATTTACCTGTCTTTGTTCGTCTTGTGCAAAAACCGTTTTTATTAATAATATATTTGCCGTTAAAAAAAAAAAAAACTGAAAAATTGTAACCCCGTTAGTACTAAGTTGTGAGCTGTGGAGAGTTAAGATGTGAGGGCATAAAAAATGGTCCCACAAAACACAAAACAAAAGGGAGAAAGCACATGTGCTCACATGAATTCCTTGAACCTAACACCCACCCATGTGCTCCTCCACTCTCTTCATCTCTTTCATATCTATAAATAAAAATTTAATTAAATTACATAATGTGCTAGCTTAGCTATATGATTTTTGTCATGATTTTTTTTTAAAACAAGTTTAGTTATCACCATCCTTCGCATGAGTGCCACGTGTTGACTTTCTAGTGACCCCACCTTGAGCCCCACAAAACCCTCCCTAACCCTTTTAGGCCAAATTAATCATGCAAACATTGCAACAATCATATCTAACCCTACCCATATCAAATTAACAACTTGGGAGATTAAGGAAATCAAATACCCTTTGCATAAGTAATTTAGGACAAGTTGGTTTTATAAATAAGGAAGTTGCGGTCTCATTTATAAATTCATGTTACTCACATACTTAAAAGTGAAAACCAAAGCATCATGGGTCATGACTTATGACTATGGTAAATTGGTAATGTACATTATTTGTTAGAGGATTCTTTATATTGAATCAATATAAAGAATTCAATTTAATTGAGACATCACAATTATACGTTATTGCCTACTTTTTACAAACTCATAATCATGGTTATACTATACGTATGTGCTAGTAAATTCAAAACACTGCTATTGCTAATAATGAGTGCAAGATCAAGACTAAAATAATGGTTAGAATAAAATTTGTGCAATTGTAAATAAAGTCCACTTATATAACAACATAACCCAATTATTATAATGTTATGGTCCCAAAATTAAAAGTCCCATATTATTTGAAAAAATAAAGTTGAACAATATATAAATAAAAAAAATTATAAATTTAACGTCTTAAAATTTGAGATTAAAATGTAGTATTATTCGCTTGTATGAAATGGTTGTTCTTAACTAAATGTGGATGAGTTTTTAGATTTCTTTTAAACGTTTTATATCGGTTGCGAGATAAGCTGAATATATGTTTATAAGTAAAGATAATTCTTACCTATTTATCAGGTTTTTTAGGATCAAGTTAGATCTTATACTCAATTATAAAATGATATCAAAGCTTCTTCTACTATCTACAAGACTACCGGCTATCAAATTTCTTATCAGATCACCTACCAATTATTCTATATACCAAACTTAGTAGTTGTTAGATTTGTGTGATGATATATATTACTATATATAAAAATGATACAAATTTTTTGGATGACTTTTTCATTATACCTATTTTACCCTTAAAAAAACTACAAAAAAAAAAAGCTAAATATTTGTATATTGTTGAAAAATAACTTTCACATAAAAATAGATTTTCAGTTTTATTTTAGTAAATATTTTTTTTCTCTTAATAACTAAGCACAACTTCCACATAAAAGTATGTTTTCAGTTTTTTTATAGTAATAACTAGCCACAACAAAAAAGGATGTTAAGTAGTTATCAATTAACTAAGTCTAATAAAAAAGAAGATTAAGTAGTTATTTACATTTGCACAATAGAGAATTTTGATCACAGCAAATAAAAAAAAAGAATATCGATCACACAAACCGGCACGTTCCGGCTAGCAAATATAGACTACATATTTATAAATGAAAATAATTCTCTTAATGAACTTAATTTTGTAAAATTGGATTAGGTATAATACAAAGGAAAATGCTAACTAGTGCCCCTGGGGCACTAGTTAAGGAGCTAAATAAGGTATAAATGTGTTAGAACTTGTGTAATATACTTTTTATAAGTATAAAGAATGTTCTTTTCAATGCAAAAATTACTCCTTTTAGTATCCTTAACTAGTGCCCGGGACACTAGTTAGCATGACCATAATACAAAAATCTAAGATACTCAAGTCACTCCACTCCACTACTACTAGTAACTAACTTGGTTCCTAGAGATTGGAGTGAGTGAGCAGCCTAGCTAGCTAGTGATGGTGGCCCTGAGTGAGTGTGGTGGATAATCAGATCGGGAGGTGGTGGTGTTTCCAAGAAGGAAACCAATCGGCGGATTGGGTCATTGGGATTGTATTTCACAGATTTTGTTGTGTTGGGCATATGGGACTCCATGTGCTCAGTCCCACTCCTATCCCTTTCTTTTTGTCACATTCACACACCACATTACATTACACTCCCCCTAACTTTTTACTATTTTTTAATCTAACATGTTATCTAGTATTTTTAGGTCATTAGTTAAAGAAACTAAAAAATGTTTAATGAGATAATGTCGGATACATAAGTATTATTTCTGATTTAAGTATGTAACAATATTAAAATTCTTTAAGAGAGATTGTCGTTTATTTAGATTCTATAAGATTGAAATAGTTTGTCTTTACAATTGCATGTAGAGGATATCTGATTTACTCAAAGAAACCAAAAATAATATAATGATCTTTGAAATTTATGTAATCAATATATTTAAAATATAAAAAATATTATTTTTAATGTAAACTTTTTACTTTTTTATCCCTTAACTAGTGTCACAAGAGTACTAATAAATCTGATATTTTTTTATTTTATTAAACCATTCATTTTACTTCCCAATATTACTCGTTTATTTTATATTTTTAGGTAGTAACTAATTGGGATCCGTACCACCATTTCTTGTACGAAATTGAAACAAATTCTTATATGATATATGGGACTTTTAATTGTATATACTCCTATAATTGAAGAAAGAGCTTATATTAATATTATTATAATATACATATCTAATCTAATTTCGAATGTGTGGACATCCATTCTACCTGAGTGTGTAGTGCATCTTCACATTTTAGACCAAACCTTGTTCTAAATTCTAATCTTCATCTTTTGATCTTTTCTATTGTTTGGACATATCAATATATCATACAAAAAATATTTTGAATTTCTCACATGGTAGGCCTCTAGTGATGCATAATGACATTTTCTATTTTTTTCTCCCCACCACATAAAAAACAAAATTAATACTTCTAATTATGATTTATTAATATTGAATAACTTGCTTAATCACAAAGTAATTGATGACAACTCAACATTGGTTAGAGAAAATTAATTATGTAACTAGTCATGATCTCATGTCACACACTATATACAATATATGTTCAAATATAAGAAAAGGAGGTATTTGTAATTGTCTGAAAACAATATAAAAATTTATGCATTATGATTTATATAAAATAAATAAATTGAAAAACAAAAGCATGCAACTAGCAGGTGAAGAATATTCATATATACTTGTCCGTGTAGATGAAGGAAAGAGTATTTTCTAACCTGTTTAACTTAATGATCAGCACATGAACTGACCAAAAGTCTTTAATCTGTGAGCCCCGATGTCTGCAGTTGGCAGCAGCTATATATGGTGCTTGCATATGCAGTAAATGCCAAAAAATATCAACAAAAAATTAACCTTATTCAAATGCATTATACTATAATATCAATCTCAAATATGTTCCAACATTAATTAACAAAGTTGTTAATTAGACTGAATTTGTTTATAAACTTTAGTTAAGGTTAAATCAATCAGAAATATCTGAATTTGAACTCTGACTAAAACAATCATTTGTCAGTCTTTATATATTTTTCTGATTGAAAGTTTATTTTTTCTCGGAATCGGAGAGTTGACATAAAATAAAATTGTATTTAATTTCAACATTAGTATATACTTCCTTAATTTATATATGTATTACATTAATGCTAATAAGAAAATAATGCATGTTAGAGCTAGCCAAACATCATGTGGCTTTTGAAGCTATATACATTTTTTTTTATCATGTGAGTTGCAATACTAGGCCGGCTTGGGTATACAAAGCATGATTTCCTACCTCATATAATGTGGTAGGAGTAGTGTCTCTTTGCATTATACTTTCTATAGTGATGATGAATTTAGTGCCATTAATATGAGAATCTATTTTAAAAGCTAAATTACTTAATTGTAACCCTTGTGCCATCTTGAAAGCCACCCTCTACATAGATGTTAATCATATATCTAGTACTATGTGACTTGTGACATCAATCCTCCACATGGTAAGGCCAATATAATGTGGTTCAGAGTTGGATTTTGAATATTTCTATATAATCACGCAAATATCAATTTAAACCGTTTGATCAATATTTGTTAACTCATGCTTTGAGTTTTGATTTTGAAATTGAACTTAAGTTTATTAAGAATGTAAATTGTCTAATCTGTAATCAACCGTTCAAACTGTGCGTCTACATAAGATATATGATTTCTTGACATCAGAGAATCTAGATGTGGCTCAATGAGGGACCCTCTTTGAGATTGAAGGTGTACCCATGTTCATTCCCATTTTAAAAATATTGCAAAATTAAGTGATGTCATATTTGATCAAGTGCTATCACTATTATTTGAAGTTAGACTCCACTAAAATAATAGAGCAAAACATCTATTTCTTCAAATATTTATTTTTAGTAGAAGGAAATCATATAAGGATACTCAATATAGATATTGGTTGCAATGAAAATAACCACACTAAACAAATTTTACCTACAATAACAGAATTCTAATCCTGTTAATTCTCCCTCTGTAATACTTTATAGCATTATTGTCAACACCAAAAACCTATTTAAAGGCCAAAATATTATTGTTATGTGGGTGAATACAAAAATTTGTAGAATATACTGAAGAAACAGAATAAGAAAACCATGATTAGTAATTAGTAAACCAAAAACTCTTTTATACATAAAACATAAAAAATATGTATCAATCTGATTTTGCAAAATCGGATGAATATAGGAGTTTTTTTTAAAATATTTAGGTATCACCCTATATAAGCATATAAAATGACTCTTTCTGTTTCTTCTAAATCTAATACCAATGGTTTTAAACTCTTTTGGAGTAGATAGCTGGACTTGATCAGCTACAAAGTTCAAATTATTTGGGAAAAAAACTAAAATTAACATGATTAAATACTACAATCAACCATAAACAATAAACTAATTTACAGTTCTTATATGACAAAAAGTGAATAATCATATCAATGTCAAAGCCAGAGAGATGGAATCTGGGTTGCGTGCAGTCACAGACGCAGTCAACTACATTTGGACTGTCTAATTAGATTTCAAACTCGCATTGTAGATTTGAAAAATATAAAGTCCTGGCATTGAAATATGGACCGCCCTATCTTGATAGATGGTTTAGATGTGGCTGACTGCGTGCGGTGCGCAATCCAAATCCATAGAGAAGAGGTAAAAGAAGACTGTGGATTGAATATAGAACTACAGTTTATTGATAGCTGTAACCAAAACTTTACAGTATATGACAAGAAAAAGCTGGCTCTTTAAGGGGAAGCACTAATCCATGTCATTTTTACACAGATCACCACCAGAGACTAACACCTTGTCCACTATAAACAGCCTTTGTTTTTTTTCCTCCAGAGGAATTTCTCCATCTGGCCAAACTATTCACAAGAAAACCATCTACAACATCCTTGTCATGAACAGGTCCATCCTTCCAATATGAGCATCAAGTTATTGACAATGGCAATTCAATCATCTTGTTCTGTCTTTGTTCGGTCTTTCCTTGTTTCGGTTGGTATCAATACTTATGGTTAAACTTGATGCTACTTCGGCCTTGATTCAACACCGTTGGATATGTTTTGCCTGTAAAGGTACATCCTTGTCAGCTTCTGTTGTTGACCAAGCTAAGAGTTGGATTCTCGCAGTCACAAATTTCAACAATTGGATGAAGATCGGACAGCTCCTATTCTGAGTTGAATTTTAAGGATGTTTTGTTGAAGTCAGAATACGAGTCTTCTGATCTCCTTACTACAGGAAATTCAGATCAACCGAGCTAGATATTGGAAACATAACGTACAACTACCGTAAACTTTATGTTTTTTACCTTCAACTTTCACTTCATCTCAATTAGTAATACCAAAACTCTTACTATTGTTACAATTGATAATTTGTGAAGTGCGATAAAGAAAACAATCTCAGTATTCCACCAGCTTCACTTTGTTGTCTTTGTCCGCATTCATTATCGCTGATCATATACATATAAACTTCTCCACATACAATTCTTGAGCTGAAGTGAAAGTTAAGTGTCTATTTACTAAAAATCATAAAATTTAAGGTAGTTGTATACACTTTTTCCCTAGATATTTGACAATAATATGCGCAGGGGATAGATTAAGAAGGAAGAAAATAACCTCTTATTGATGTTCTGGAATCATATGAATCATTGACAATACTCCCATGCTCATATTTAACAACTGGCCTAACAACTTTACCAGGTGTTTCTGAAAAGAGAAGTGTTAAGAGTATTGATTATTGATAACGCACAAATATCGAACAAACTATGATGAAGATGACGATCACATATTCACATACCCAGTGGAATTATTTGCAGTCCCCGGATGCCGCTGGATTCCGTATATTTAGTATTATATTCCTCAGTTATTTGCCGGTTTTTACTGGAAGCAATATTCGAATGCTCCTTTTGGGGTGTCATATTTGAATGTACGATTGTTGACCTGTCAATATAATTCAAAAAAGAAAAAAGAATCAGTACAATACTAAAACATAATCTAATTATGATCCTTGTGAATTGAAACAGCTGTAACATACATGAAAGCAAATGCAGCCATGTTTTAGTTGATTTCATATCAGTCCATGTCTAAACATTGAGAGAGAAGCTAAACAAAATGGTTGAGAAATAACTTAAACTAATTTACCAATTATGAAGGTATAGACCTCAGCTTTTTAAACATCGATATACTCATGCATGTTATATGTAGATTTATACACACTTCATTTGGCATTTTATATTTTTTTTTTGTAAATTAATAACAGCATTGACGATAGAAACAAACGTTCAAAAGATTAAATCAGAACTAATTTGCATCACAGTAGTCAGATGCATGTACCAGTTCGTTGCTGCATATGCATAATCTTAATGCATCTCAAATCAAATGAATATATTCAGCATTCGTCATTGTTGAAAGTCCCATATTGGATGAGATATGACTTGAAAATGAGTTTATAAGTGGGAGACATCCCTCACCTTATAAGCCGGTTTTGTAAGGGTTGAGTTAGGCTCAATCCAAATTCTAAAACATGATATCACAGCCTATCCAAGATTTGTTGAGCTATCTGCTATCAGATCACTCTACAGATGTCAAATCCTGGACGTGATGAGGGTGTGTTGATTGAGAGTCCCTTATTGGAAGGGATACAACATTTACCTTATAAAGAGGTTTTGTAAAGGTTGAGTTAGGACCAACCCAAATTCTAAGAAGTAATATCATTCCTATGTAAAATATAATTATAATACAACTAAAGTACCAATGACCCTTTTGTCAACCACCATTGATAACAACTAATGACAAGTGAAATCCAATGATTTGACACTTCATTAATAAATTACCTGGGAAGAGATGCATGTTTTCTTTCAAGTGGCACAACAGGATCACTTTTACCACCAGTCTCCTCAAGATGAGTAAACTGCTTGTCAAATTGATCAACAGCACTATAAAGAATATGAGCAACGAGAGTAAGACTGTGAAAACATATGAATAAAAAATATTTAGGGAAAAAAGACAAGTAGTTGAAAATAAACCGAAAAAACCTTGGATAAAGAAAATTAGTTCTCTCTGTTCCATTTAGTTGAGGATGGTACTCTAGAATCTCATGGAAAATCAAGTCTCGGATTTCTCCCTTTGTTACTCTTCTCTTTTCAAATTCAAACTCCATTTGTGTAATGGGCTCGCAGGATGGTTCTCTTTCAATTTTTGCAAGTCCCTTGAAGTAAGGATCAGCTAATGCCTGGCAACACCAAATGAGTTAAAATTATTGAACAAGATGTTAACATATTTGTATATCAAAATACTTTCTCTAGTCTAGGATTTATTATACCTTCTATTGTCCAAAGGAAAAAAGCATAAGCTATTAAGCTCAAGAAGCAGTTAAAGACTAGTGTTGTCAATTGCAAATTGCAAAATATTGCGGTTTGTTCAAATTCCACTAGGCCACAGTGCTATAGCACTGGAATAGCCACTGTTTAACACTACTTTGTACTAAAGTGCTTATGGCGAAACAATAGCAGTTTGTTAAAGTTCCGATATGTTATAGCTGTTAATTATAGAACTAAAACAACTGTTAATACTACACTTAAGGAAAGAGCACAGATAACAAACCTCTTCAGCAGTAGGCCGGTCTTTTGGATCAAATGCGAGCAACCTTTCCAGTAGCCGTAGTGATAAAGGATCTGCATTAGGAAATTTTTGTGCAAATGGTATAGGCTGCTTTTTCCTCATACTAGTTAGGTATCTCCTTGCTTTATCATTGCGTACCTGCATACAATTCGAAGATTGTCACATAACAAAGCATAAGCAATACAGCTAACATTCTCTCTATAAAAGAAAAAAAAAATTACCCGAGATATAGTATCCATTGAGGGGGTTCCAAGCAGATCTGTGATCAGATCCAACTGATGCACAACACTTTTTCCGGGGAAAAGTGGTTTTCCTATCAATACTTCAGCAAAGATGCATCCTATACTCCAAATATCAATTGCCGGCGTATACTACAGTCAACAACATAGTGTTAGCTCATCAGCACAGAAATAAGTATAACTAGTGGAATTTTAGTCAGCAACCCAGGTCATCGTTTAGCAATTGCCAGCGACCAGCGTATTGTGGATTGATATGCAATTCTACACATGAAGCTAATAATCATGTATTAGACGCCAGTTTGAATTGACTTATTTGAGCTTATCTACTGGTAGCTTATAGAATCAACTTATGACATGTTCATAGGTTTTTTCAGCTTATTTCCATAAGTTGTCTAGGATAAAATTTTGAAAATTGTCTATGACTCTATTATAATCATTTATTACAGAAAAATAACTTACACATAAACACTTATATGATAAGTGTCTATGGTATAAACGCTTAATTAAGTTGTTTATCCAAACAGTTCTGTGTGTGGTATGCATATTTAAGTTCCCACCCACTTATGTGATTTCTGAAAGAATCTTAAAGAAGCCTGAAGCCATACCTTTGAGTAAAATGATCCACAGAGCTCGGGTGCTCTATACCACCTTGTAGCAACATAGTCCTGTAGAAGAATAATTGATAAGCAAGAAAACATCAGAACCTACATTACCTAAGCTTTTGCTAGAGTCACACACACAGCCGGGAAAAAAGATAGAATGATAATATTTGAATGGAATACCGTCCAAAATACAGTTGTTGGAGTGTCACTGAAAGCAACTCTAGCTAACCCAAAATCACAGATTTTAAGTTTACAGTTTGCATTGGCCAGTATATTCTTTGGCTTCAAGTCTCGATGATAGACATTTGCTGTAATAAGTATTAGATTAACCATATTGACATCAATGCTAGAAAACTCATGTTGGTAAACATAATGGAATACAAAAGGAAAACTGAACCAGAAAAATGTTTTTGCAAAACCCAAAAAAGTACTACGGAAATTTAAGAAGATCCAGGAACAAAAAAGGGAATGAATGCAATAGTTAAGGCAGATAAAATACAAAATCCTAACATTTTCATGAAGAGAAATGCTGACGAACAATGCAGTTTCAAATTCAACTATGATTTATGAAAGCAACAAACATAGCATACAACCACATTAGCAACACAATGTGGATTCCGATGAAGTGATAAAATGGTTTTGTGGTTTTGGGCAATTAACATAGGAATTTGAGAGATAAGGTGATTTATGTTTGAATCCCCCATAACATTACTAACTAATTAATAATATTTTCCATTAAAAAAGTGCATTCAGATAAAATAATTGTGACTGAGTGGCAATTAGATATTGAAAAATACCGGTGTGAATATACTTCAATGCTCGAAGTAACTGATAAAGAAAAAACTGATAGTGCTCTTTTGTTAAGTCGGCATTGGCTTTAATGACTTGATGCAGATCAGATTCCAAAAGCTCAAAAACAACATAAATATCTTTGAATTCTCTGCTTGAAGGAGGCAACATAATGTGCTTAATTTCAACAATATCAGGATGTCGAAGAAGTCTGAGCAACTTTATCTCACGAAGAATACGTGCAGCGTCGGATATGTGCTCAAAGATACCATGAACCTTTTTAATTGCAACTTTCTCACCAGTATGAGTATCAACAGCTGAACAAACAACGCCATAACTACCTTTCCCAATTACTTCTTGAATTTTATACCGGTTGGCATCACCATAATCCGAGAAAAAGTCCATGTCCAGTGATTTCTGTACGAAAGAAATTAAAGCAATTTTCACAAAGCAAAACCAGGCAAGCCTACATTCGATTCTCTTAGAATGTACATAAATCAAGCTAAACCACTAGAGAATCATAGACTCAAAAGAAAAAGGATGGATTAAAATTTGCAGGAACCAAACCATGTCGTGTCGGCATAGATTGTACTAACACAAGCAAAATATTAAACATAAGAGGCATTGTCACCAAAACATAAAAATTCTTAAGATAAACCAATCTTCATTTCAAGACAAAAAAAAAACCTTTTACCTTCTCTAATTCAAAGTTCCTTCTCATTCACCAACAACTCACAAATATGTTTTTGAAATAGTCAACCATGTAGGATGCATCTAACTAATGCTTGTAAAGTACATCTCAGAAAACGTAACAAAGAAAAGAAAAAGAGAAAAAAAAATACTACTTAAAAGGTAGATTAAGATGAAGATAAACAACCCTAACAAAAAAAATGCCACCTAACAAGTCAAAGGAGGAAGCGTGCAAAATTCATCAAATGATAGTATCAATGACCCCAAAAAAATTGCTGAAAAAAATAAGATCTTGTCAACTATGCTGTTATCATCATTCATAAATACAAAAACGTGTGACAAACAATCATATCACGTGACAAAATAAAAAACCAACTCATTTCATAGAATTGAATGAATGAAAACACTATGAAGCAACCACCAACAAAAAACAGAAATAACATTTTTACAATCACAAAACAATTCAGTTAATTTTACCTTTTTCACAAAAGGGTACCTTGTTAACTTCATAAATTCATAATTCACTCACATAAAAAGGAAAAACAAAGAATGAAGGACTTTTGTCAAACAATTAGAGTGCTTTAAATAGGGTTTGGAAATTAAATTCAGAACAAAAAAATCTACCTTTCCTTTATGCATTTCTTAGGCAACACCTACAACAATAAAATCTTCACACAAAAAAAGTTTTATCAATTTCACAACAAACTCAACCAATCAAAAACTACCAAATTAACCCTTTAAGGAGCAAATGATCCAAAAGAAACCCCACATGCACTTTTCTTAGAATTCCAACACCAACCGCAACAAACTGCAGAAATAGTCACAGCCCACAATTTTGAATGGATAAAGCTCCAATCTTGTGATAAAAGCTCACTCATACTCTTTCTTTCCCAAGTGTACCAACCAAGCTTATGCCAAAAAGCACGTTTGTTTATGTTACAGATTATGAGGCAAAAGAGTACTGATACTGAATTATGAAAAAATTTGAGAGCTTTTTTAAGAATCAGAATGATTGTTTGATAGATACTTATATGGGATTCTTTTTCTTTTGTTTTCTTTTTCTGAAGTTGATATGAGATTCTTAATACCATAGTATATACTATGCTACTAGTAATGTGTTATTTTATTTTGTGAAAGGGTAGGGGTATTTTTGTCAATTCATTTGACGGCACAATTTTTACATTGTTTTAAAGGTCTTGCTAACGAGTGTCCTGACACTCTTTAAGCATTTCATTTAACAAAAAAAATATTTAAAATTTAAACACTACAATTTCTAATGCGTTGACTTTACAAATTTTCATAAAAATTCCATAAATATTTAAGATCTTAAAAAGTGCTTCGGGGACACTCGTTAGCATTTTCCTTCTTTTAAATCATAGAGTCTAATCTAAAACATATTGCCGAGTTTTTTTTATAGCAATTTTATAATTATTTTAATCTCAACTTATTATTAACAACTAAGATTGAAAACTATGAAAAATTATGTGGTTTTCTATGCATAATATTTCTACCTAAAAATGAAGTATTTCTACCTAAAAATGAATATATATGTTCGATCTTCTGCAATTGTAATTAGGAGGTGTTGAAATTAATTGATGTCAGAACTGATTTTTAAACTAGATTAAATTGGTAGTGAAAAAAAAATAAGAAAAATAAAATGGAGATATATATTATTTGTATTGGATACTATACTTTGCAGATATTTAGAGATGTGAATCCTAGAAATATTGAAATTATTTTTTATTTTTTTATTGAAAGATATTTTATGAGATATTTCTAAGATACTTGCATGTATTCGTGTATGTATCTTGAAAAAGATGCAGCATATAAAAAATGTGAAATAAAGTTGTGAGAATCAAGTGGAGAGGTTCATAATCTGATCTCATTCAAGATGGAGGGAGACTTCATGATTTAATTAACTCAGTGAGATGTCTTGTGTTTTATTTATGGATGATAGTAACAAGGGATCGAGAAAGGAATTAATTGGTCGGCAATAAATAAAACTTACTCTTTCCGGTTACAATTATGAACAAAATTATACTTTTTATATTTATTGAATAATTAATGTATATAAACTATAATATAAACTGGATATGTCTGTTATTCAATAAATTTTAAAAGTATATTTTTGGTTATATTTATTGTCAGAGGAAGTATTTTGAGATTCTAGATCAGATATATCACTTTTAATGTATAAAAAAATCAAATTACTTAATTATATGTACCATTTGACCTAGCTTATTCAAACATTTTTACTCAAAAAAAGGAGAGAAGTTAGGCCAATTACGAGTAAAATAAGTTCTTAATAGAAAAAAATTGTTTAATTTTTATGAGTAAAATACAAAGATAAAAGACTTTTAAAGCTAAAAACATAACAATTATCAAACAAACTTTTACCTTTTTATCTAAAAGGTCTTATTTTCACTTTTACTTTTTAGATATATAGTTTCTAAAACGGACCCATAATGGTGACTGAATAAAATATTTGAGCTCTTAAAATTATTCAAAATTTTACACATTGTATTTTTTGTTTGATTAATTATTTAATTAATCAATTGTGGATTTACAATAATCAATTATTAATATAAATTATTAATTATGGTCAATTGTTGTTAAACACTAATTATAGATAAATTACTTGATTGGACTTTTGTTTCAAATAAATTGTGATGAATTGAGTTATTTAATTAAGTCCAATGAAAGATCGTTATTCCCTACCAATTTTACTATATAATTGTCATCCCATAATATAAGGTGAAAACCTCCAAAGCGCTATACAGTGACGAAAGTAGTTCAGTATCTCATACTCGCTTTCTCTTGTTGTCTCTAAAACTCAAAAGATATATGTTGTTCATAATTTATTGATTATTATTGAAGAAATATTGTAACTTGTATCTATCATCCATGGCTTATTAATGTTGAAATTCCAACAAATTTATCGCAAATACTTCCAATGTACATGTTATAAAAGCAAAAGACAATTTTTAGGTTTTTTTTTTTTACAATATTTTTTAGGTTCATTTTAATTATATAATAAACCTAAAAAATATCTTTTGCTTATAATATATAATGGTGAGAGTATTATTTTTTGTAAAGTGTGAATATATATTAATGAAGAATGATTAATGCCTATTTCTTTCAAGTATTTTATTATAAAAAATTTGTTATCTTAGCCCTGTCGTACTCTAAATCTCAAAATATTTGTGTATGTGTGTGTGTATACTCTAAATTTTGAGAATAAAAATAATTTTGCTATAAATGTACCCAATTTTTTTTATCTCATTAACTTATACTAAATATTTTGCTTTGTGCCAAAAAAAATTGCTAACATGTCCTCTAAACTTTAGAGCATATGTTAAAAAATTTAAAAGTGAAAATTTTGCATAAGGAACAATATTTTAACTTTTTAAAAGTACAAATTTATTATTTTTGATACAATATTTTCTTATTAAATTTCTTAACACGTAACGCAATTATTATTCTCCTTAAACTTTAATTAGCTTGCATATAAAAAATAAATGCCATGGAAACAAGCAGTAACATGTGCATGCTTGCACAATAACGCACAAGCAAAGCATGTTTCATGTCGCTATTGGAGGACCGCTCTTGGGTTCATTAAGACAATTATTATAGGGTTTTTATTTAAAAAAAAGTATAACAAATTTTGAGTTTAGTTTTTACAAATAAAAATGGATTTTTGTCTTCAATTTATTTTTTTTTAATTGAGGATCGGACCTTGGAACCCAAGTGGTGTCTCACCACCACTAAACCTAGTAGTTTTTTGTTATTTTTTTATTAAGGTTTAATAGACATAATTTTGACATATTTGATATTTCTTGAATATAATATGGACATATAAATGTTTGAAATAATAAATATTTATAAGATGAACACATCTTAGTTATAAAAGAGTCATAATATTGATATTTAATATAAAAGGAAAAACGAAATAACAATTTAGAATATGAAAAGAAATGAAAGAAGCCTAACGCCACAAAATCAACAAAACTTTTTTAAAGAGTAATAAGTTAATAACCTAAGATACAAATGATGTGAATTTAACAGAATATATAACTATATGGGTTAAACGCAATTGCCAATTGGTTAGAATCAACTAAACTATGCATGTCATGTGTTTTTTTTTTGCATGAAAGGTTGTCTATAATCTCTAATTAATGTAGAAAATCCATCTCAATCAGCAATTAATTTCTCTAGTCGTATATATGTATTTTTTACTTCTTTGTCAATTTTAATGCTTTGAAATAACCAATTTTTTTTAGGTACTCTAGTGGTCAGACTCGCACATTTAAATATGGATAAATATAAAATTCAGAATTAAAACTCCAAATTTCCGACCACTCCAATAATATCTCCAGTAGGAACATTTGATCCTACACTTATGATTAACGTAGTATAACAAACAGTTACAAATTAAATTGATGGCACATATAAATTTAATGTACGTACCAAGATGGGAATAGTTGACAATGTGATTCTCCTTATTATAGTTAGTTAGCAAAATATTTTTTTTAGTCTTTAAAAATATATATAGTAGATTTTAAGAAGCCAAAACAAAATATATTCAAAAGGTAGTTGATATAGCTAACCAAGTGTAAATGGTAGTTGATAGTATATTATGAGTTCATCATTTCTATTAGATAGGAGCCTCCTCTTATAGATATAAATAAAAAATAGTTTCAAATAGAATTGGGAAGCTTCTCTAAAGCATGCCACATAGGCAAAATAGAGGTTTATGAGCTAATGAGGAGCTTCCTTTTATAAGTAAAAGATATTCTTAAGTTTAAAGTAGATGGAGCGCATAGTAAAATGAATGGTTTCTCAACTTGCGGCGTATTGCTTAGCGACTTTTAGGGTTGTCTTATTCATGGTTTTTATTGCAATCTTGGCCGCAATAATTCTTAAGATGTTGAGATGTGGGGTTTAGTTTTTTTTTTTTATAAGCAAAATATGAATTATAAGGAGTACAAGGGGTACTCAACCCTTACAATTCAAGAACAATTCACTTTAGACATGTTGTAAACAATCTAGAGGATTAGTACACCAATAATCGAAAGAGATATCAACATTACTCCTCAAACGGCCACTAAACCAAAACCAAGACATCTTTTACTTATAAAAGGAGAAGCTCCTCATTAGCTCATAAACCTCTATTTTGCCTATGTGGCATGCTTTAGAGAAGCTTCCCAATTCTATTTGAAACTATTTTTTATTTATTTATTTAAACCTCTTTTCCTATCTATTAATAATTATGATATGCCTATTGGTTGCAATATATTAATGCACGGTTTTAATCTCTTTCATTTGAAAAGTCAATTAAGATTAAGCAATTGTTTGGTTTCAAAAGAGTTATAAAAACGTTTCCATATGAAAAGTCAATTAAGATTAAGCAATTGTTTGGCTTCCAAAGAGTTAAAAAAACGTTACTTTTATAACATACACAACCTGATGCAACTTAAGGTTATGTAGGCTTAGCAACATGAATAACGTATCCAGTAATCAATTCCTACCACAGCTAGCAACATGAAAAGGCAATCATACCATATAAATGATGATTATTGTGCTATTGTAATTGTAATAAGCTCCCTCCATAAGGTTGACAATATATATGGAATATATGAAACTGATTTTTTATCTATGATAAATTCTTGCCATGCATGTTTGCCTAGCATGATGATTTTGTTTTTCTTCTTCCTTCTTTTTCATTTTTGTTCATATATTTAATTTTTTGGTCCACTATTATTAATTCATGTATCTCTAAAGAGCTCATTATTTTATTAGATTGATACTTTTTTTGTTGCAATTTTGCTTTCAAGTTTCTGCATAAGAAATAAATATAAAAGAATTTTATCAAATTTTAGTGTCTTTGCAGATCACAAAGTCATCTGTATATCTTAGTCAACATAAAAGAATAAATCATGAAGAGGTAATTGAGCAATGGCTTTCCCTCCTTTATTTCCTATGTTGATGACTCTATTTTTAGGTTTTGGATTTATTTTTGTTTTGAGAGATTTAATGTGATAAGTTTTTTCTATGCCGTCCACTAATCTCAAATATCTCCATGTGATGTGTGCTTATGGTGTAATTGTTTTTTATGTGAGCCACACTACTTTGTGCCTTATGAGTAAAGATTATAAGAAAAGTTATAGCAAAAATATTACAAATATTTGAATTTTAATAAAATTTCTTATTACTCTTTTTTTAAAGCAAAAACATGTAACCTAAAAAAATATAATCATCTCAATTAGATTGATGCTACTAAACCAAACTGAAGAGCTAAATGTAATTATTTTATTATTTTTTTAAAGGAACTACAGGTAATTATTATTAAATGAAAAACCTAAAAATAAAAAGAAGATTTAAGTAAATAAAAAGAAGGTAAACCAAACATCAAACTAAAAAATTTGGACCAATGTATAACTTAGGATAAAATTCCACAAAGTGACAGTTTGAGAGGAAACTTCAAAAGAAGTCTTACACCACAAAATTTGAAAGTAACCAATTATACAATTTAGGGTGTATTGCTCTGATCACTATAAAACCATTTTTTAGTTTCATTGAAAAACAAATGTATCTGCTCCATTAATGAATGTGATCAAAGGATGAATGAATAAAAAAACAAAACCATCAAATATGATTCACATGCTCATTATTAAAAGTTCTTAAACCTAACTAATAAAAGTACAAGTAAATATTATTAAATAATTAAGAGAGACAAAATGAAAAAAAATATATAAAATGGGGGATATAGACTTCACAAAGGAAAAAACCCAAACAAAAGAATAAAGAATTAAGCAAATTAAAGAAATGTAAACCAGTTAACAACAAAATAAAAAATTCCGACTAACAAAAGTTTGAGAGAATACTGTAAAAGAAGTCAATATATCAGCACAATAATTGCATTTTAGTTAAATATAAAAGACCTTAAATTGCACAGACGAGAATAAGTAACTTTGCTATTTGATATGTAATTTCAACGAAAGTAACCAAAAGATAAAAATGATAAAACTACCATATATGAATCACATACTAACCGGAACTTAGTGGCTAGAAAAGAAAAAAAAGTCAAAAGATATTCATTTGTTTGATTGATGTATTTCCTCTTATATATTTTAACACATTCGATCATTTAAGCAACTATAAAAAGAATTTTGTTAACAATAAAAATTGTCAGAACAATACTCAAAATATATTTTATTTTATTTATTTAGATTGGGCTCACTCATTAAAAAATATCTATCTTTAGCTATGTTAAAAACTATATTAAATGTTTTACTATAAATTAACATAAATCTCATTTTTTTTAAAACAATTGTCTTATTTTTTATGCAAATTATTATTTTTATGTCGATATATTTAAAAATTATAATTATTATTTTTTATTTATAAAAATATTTAAAGTGTGTATTTTAATCAATTAAAATAATATCATATTTCCAAAATAATAATATTTAAAAAATAATAATATATTATAAATAAATTAAAATGTCATATTTCTAAACAATCTTTTATTTTTAACATACTATGATATTATATTAAATTTAATCATGTTTTAAAATAATATTCCCAAATCATTTAACTATATATAATTATACTTATCATAATTATTATTTTCATTTGTGAAAAAAATTTAAATATATATTTTAATCGAACCCGTGCAACGCACGGGTTTATCTCTAGTATAAATAATTTGGTTAACTACAGAAAAAATAGTAGCCCGATCTTCTCTAAAAACTAAATTATTTCGCAACCTCCAAATGCACCACGTCGTTGCTAACCAAATAATATGCCGATGCTTTTTATTAGCCTTGCTCTTAATCAAATCTCCAAATAAAAGGAAGTGCTCTTGAATTGAATTAGAGTTGATAAGGTTCAGCCCCATCCATGACAGAACCTTGCGCCACACAGTAGAGGAAAAGCTACAATGAATAAAAACATGAGAAATAGATTCATCATGGGTGGAACAAAACACACACCTTTTCTCAATATTGGTAGTGATAATGCCTTTATTAAACAAAGCATCCCTTGTCGGTAATTTCTCGAGCAACAAACGCCAACCAAAAATGCTAATTTTAGACGGAACATTATTCTTCCACATTAACTCCAAAGAATGTACCTTGATGTCATCTAAATTAGCCATAACTGATCTATTTAGCAATTCTATGTAAGCACACTTAACCGAAAAAATCTCGGTCGAGGAAGGTATCCACCTACGTCTGTCCTCCATGTCTCTATGAGGTTGGAACGGAAATAGCAAGTTCAGCAGCTCATGTTCAGAGGCTGCTTCATCAACCGAGAGCGTCTCATTCCAATCAAACCTCCACTCCCAACCATTATGATTCAACGACCCCATCATCGACACCGTACCATTTTGCAAGGAAGCTTTGTTATAGAGATCCGGATATAAAGATTTCAACGTGGCCGTTCCAATCCACTTTTCTTTCCAAAAACCAAGCTCTTCACCATTGCCCAAAACACTACTAATTTTAGCACCAAACCACCCACCGTCATTCTCCCCTCCTAAACTCCAAAGATCACGCCACCAAATTGAAGAATTTTTAAGTCTCTCCCTACCTTCCCCATACAGAAAGTTTTCCGCAAAACCACCGTATCTATAATTCAATAACTCACGCCACGGTGCCTCTTTGTCAATAAGACAACGCCACTTCCATTTACACAACAAAGAAGAATTAAAAAGCTCCAAATTTTTTATTCCAAGGCCTCCCCTTTTTTTCGGTTGACAAATGCGATCCCAACTAACCCAACACATCTTTTTATCCGCCGCACCTCCTCCCCATAAAAAATTCCTTTGAATAGTAACCAACTCCTTTAGCACGCAAGATGGGGCCTTAAAGAAAGAGAAAAAATAAAGCGGTAAACTAGAAAGGACCGAATTAATAAGGGTAACTCTTCCCCCAATTGATAGAATCCGACCATTCCAAGTACTAAGACGCTTTTTCATAGACTCAATAATTGGCACCCATGTGGCTTTTCTACGAGGATTAGCCCCTACCGGTATCCCAAGGAAGCGAAAAGGAATAGACTCAACAGCGCAATGCAAAAAAGAAGACGAAGCTCTCAACAAACTATCTTCAATATTGATGCCATAAAGTTTACTTTTGTAAAAATTAACTTTCAATCCCGACACGATCTCAAAACTCCGCAAGATAGTTTTTATGGTCCACAAATTATCCCAATTTCCCTCTCCCACTAGAATAGTATCATCTGCAAATTGAAGGGAATGGAACATAATGTTTTCACTAACCTTGTAACCATGAAATAAGTTGTTTTCCACCGCTTTACGCATAAGTCCCGAAAGGCCTTCAACAACAATCAAGAAAAGAAAGGGAGAAAGAGGATCTCCCTGCCTCAAACCTTTACCGACATTAAAATCTGCTGTAGGACTTCCATTTACCAACACTGACATTGAGCTGTGAAACACGCAAGCCTGAATCCACTGTCGCCATCAATCCGCAAAACCCATACGACCCAACATGTAGTCCAAGAACTGCCAATTAACTGTATCATACGCCCTTTCGAAATCAACTTTAAACATCAAGCATTTATCTTTTCTTCTCTTTGCCAAGTCTAAAAGCTCATTGATCACCAACACCCCATCTAAAATCTGTCTATTGGGTACAAATGCTGATTGAACCTTTGAAATCAACTTACCAATCACATGCTTCAACCTTCCCGCCAGAATCTTAGACAACAGTTTATACATGCTTGTCTATTGGTGTTTAGTTCATGCTATGTGTATTGCTCGAAATCTTCATCTTCATCACGTCGTTTTTAAAACAGACTCTACCCTTATTGCATCTGATGTTCTCAATTGTTCTACCATCATTTCTTATCTCAAACTTCTTCTAGAAGAGAGTTTTTAATTTACTAAATCTTCCAGATTAGTTTGTCACTATTTCAACATTGCTTCAGAGAGGCCAACTCATATGCAAATTTACTTAACAAAAAAGAATTTGAACAAATTATCAATTACAACATATAGATTAATCACTTGGAATTAAAACATGTAATTTATCCGGTATGCACTACATGCACATCATTAGCCTCTTTACACACATGAGAAGTAACTTCTGATCTCCTTGCTGCACCAATGATGTGGAGGGAATGAATTTCTAGTTTCTAGATTATGTATATGATGATAAGTAATTATTTTTTGACGACGAATTAAGTTTGGTGTACTTTGGAGTGCATATTCTTAATGGGCCGCTTTGGGCCATGCTTATGTTTCATTTCTAGGCTACAGAGCTGAAGGCAGGAAGCTAACAGATTTACTTTTGCCATCCTACTATTTTACTCACGTGTCCTCTACAAAATTATTAAAATATTTCTATCCATTATTTAAGTAGCAGATTTTCCGTTTAAAGTTTTAAAAATTTATGGTAAAGAGAGTTTTTTTTCTTTCAAAACTCTCATTTTAATAACATCTGCGATTTAAAGTGTGCACGAGAAGATTTGATTTTTGTTTTGGTGAACTTCATATTCATTCTTAGTTACTAAAATGCTAAGAGATAAGAACAAAGTCACATTATCGTGTCAGAATTTATTTTACTTTTTGTATTTTATTTACTTTCATCATCAATTTAATCTGATTTGAGGTTAGTTTTGACATCAAGTGGTTTCAGTCTTCTCTCAATCGCAGTTGCAAAAAATCGAACCATAATCATTCCTATTAAATTCAGCGTCAATTATCATTAAACCAACTAACGAGTCAAACTGACGTCTTATTCAGCAAGATTGAGAAGTCATGATTCAATACTCATATCATGAAACTAATAAATGTTCGGATATATTAACAAATTTTGAATGTGATTTGGGTATCACTTTAATTTTTTGAGCATTGTCCGACACACATTAGTACTTTATTAGAAGGTGATATGTTTTGGGTCTCTACCGCTTGTTTAATCTCTTTGTAGTTTAATTTTTTGTTCCTTTAAACTGTCAATAATAATAATAATAATGTGTATCATAATTTTGAAAATTGTAATTGATTAAGGTAAAATTAAATGGACAATTGGTAATGGAATCATGAGAAAAAATATCAATCTTAAAAATGGTATAGATGACATATACTAGAAAGTTAAACAACCATGAGATAAATTGAACGTATCAATTTTGGTATCAAATAATTTCAACTTCTTTCTGATTGCAGTTATAGGGAATGGAAACGTGATTCTCTCCACTAAGTTCAACGTCAATTGTCACTAAACCAACTATTTTAATCAATAAAAAACAAACTCTATATTAGTTTACCAACACTCATTAATCTTGTATTAGCTTGTATACCAACCGCTTGCTCATAAGATTAATGGATCTTGAACTACTGGCCAACCCAAAGTCCCCAGCAATTACATATGATCTACCGTTATTTGACTATTAAATTCTTAATCTAACGAAAATTGAATATTATTTATCTACTCATGCGTGAGAAACGTAAGAGAGGAAAACAAAATCGTAGATTCATGAATCTTCTTAAAAAGTGTCCATGCAAACATTGTGCTTTTGAACAACCATATCAAATGATTAAGGCTTCACCAAATAAATGAAGATGACATGATCACATGAAATGTTTTAATTAATATTAGAAAAATGCTAATCAACAGTGCTTCTAATGCACTAATTAAGAAATTAATTGAATAAGATAAAAAAATAATTAAACTTCATATAATCTATTTTTTAAAAGTATAAAAATTAATTTTTTCAATATAAAATTATTATTTTTTTAATTTCTTAAATAACATTTCAGTGTTACAATAGAAAGTTATATCACCCACATCGTTGGATAAATTGACTTTTGACTTAACCATTTTTATTAACCTTCTTTAGTCAAATGTTCCTTCCAGAAGTACCTTTTGTTCCAGAAGTGAATCGGTTAATAGTTACGGTACTTCTTTTGATCATACTACAATATTAAAGCCAAGTCCGAGTATTTACAAAATTAATCATCCTTATAACAAAAAATATTCATATTCTAATCAATAATAATAAAATAATAATATTTTTTATAAGGAAAATCATGAACTATGTGTTCATATTATTAATTTTTTTTTATATTGAAGTTTTCATATTATCTATTTCCTAGGTCTGAGTATCGGTCGGTTTCGGGCCGAAAATCACAAAGTCGATAAAAACCGCAATCATTTAATTTGGACCCAATTTCGACCGAATACATCTCTTGTTTGTTTGGGTTGGCGGTTGTACGGGTAGAACGGTTTTGTTATTACGGATTTGATTGAAGTTTTGTTTATATCTAAAACTCCATTATCCAAAAATTTATATTTTTCCAAAAGTTCAATATCTTGTGCACAATGTAAAAAATTATAGAAGAACTAATTGAAAAACAAAGAGGGTGAGATGTTGTCACTTTGTTTCAAATTTATAAATCTAATGACAATAATAAATCTAATAGAAGAGAACTATAAATATATATTTCGCACCTCATTCGTCAACATATTATAAGCTTATAAAATATAACATTTCGCTCATATATCAAAGATGGATAAAAACAATAAAACGAATAGTATATAAGATTTGGAGAGAAAGAGGGACATAAGTAAAAAATTAATTTACATCTTAATGGTTGTTCAGTCGATTTCGGTTGTGAAGAGATGGATTTTAGAGACCCGCATCCGCCCATACGAAACTATTCATACCCAACTTTTCCGTAATTGTTGACGCGAGACCCATACCCAACCGAATGCTTCAATGTATTATCAGTTATATCGGTTTCGAGCCGGATCGCGGGTACGTGCTCAGCCCTACTATTTCCTACTCCCAAATAATATAAATTAATCCGTTAAATCTTTTTATACATACTCCAAATTTATTAATATTACTAATTTATTTATAATAATATTTATTTAAGGCCCCAAATTTTTAAGAGAGTCTGTACCCATGTGACACGTGGATAGATAGGAGCACCCACTATACAGTACCTTTTATTTTTGGAGCAGTTTGATTTTAATTGCTTAATGTGTGAGGAGGTAACTTGTCATGTGTTGAGATTCTTTAATGTTTAATTCTCATTGAATAAAACCCCTCTAATAGCCGTATAATGCAGCAATTATTGAAACCTAGTCGTATAATGCAGCAATAATTCTGAATCTAAAGACATTCACAATTGTTACACATTTAATTAGTAACTTTTTGTTTTTGAGTCTAGATTTACTATAACTTTTAAATTATTCAAATTTAAAATAAGTATATATCTATTTCAATTTCTTTTTTGGTACAATATATCTATTTCAATTTAGTAGCTACTATATATGTGTGATCTTAAAAAAAAACATGGTCGGCGATACATATGATAAAAACTTCTATATGATTTATTATTTAACCCACTTTTATATAAATGCATTAAAACTCAATTTTATTCAAATGAGAAAGGTTTTTTTTTTTTTTTGCTGGTAGCAGTGAAAGGTGTGAAGTTAATGCCAATTGGGTGTGGTTAACCAAATGCTACAGTAATTCCTTTAATGACTCAAAATATTACTATTTGTACACTTCACTTTTCACCTATAATAATACACACATTTTCAATTCCTATCCTTACTCTTTGAATTCCATACTTTTTGCTTTTTTTTCATCCTAAAATATAATAAAAAAAGTTTTTAATTTTTATTTTTTTGAACTATCATGAAGATTTTCTAAGGCTTGTAGATTTGGTTTTGTACCAGCTACTTGCTAATTCATATTATAGAGCTGCAAGAAAAATGAAAAGTTATGGTTTTAATTTAGCTTATCTTTCATCTAAACCACCTCATCAACCTTGTTCATTTCCTAGTATAACAAAATGTGATTTACAAGGTAGAATGTCACAAACACTTGTTTGTGACATTCATAGAGTCATATTGAAATCTCATTCTTTTTTTCCATTTTTCATGCTTGTTGCTTTTGAAGGTGGCAGCATTTTTAGAGCATTTTTCTTGCTTATATCTTGTCCTTTACTTATGATTTGTGATTATGAGTTAAAGCTAAAGATTATGACTTTTATCACCTTTTGTGGTTTAAAAATAAAAGACATGGAAAATGTTTCAAGGGTTGTTTTACCAAAGTTTTATTTAGAGAATCTTAATGTTAAAGTTTATGAGGTTTTGGCTTCAACAGGGTCAAAGGTTGTTATTACAAGTGTCCCTAGAGTTATGGTTGAAGGATTCTTGAAAGAATATTTGTGTGTCGGTGATGTTATTGGGACAGAGTTGCACACTGTTGGTAGCTACTTCACTGGTTTTGTCACTAGCTCTGGCTTAGTGGTTAAACATAGTGCACTTAAGGATTATTTTGGTGATAGAAAACCTGATATTGGAATTGGAACTTCAAGTTTATATGATCATCTTTTCATTTCATCTTGCAAGGTAAGTTTGAATTTAGATTATAAAAAAACATAAAATTTTAAAATTATTATTGAAAAAGATTAGTTTTCTTAGTCCGTGTGATTTTTTAAATAAGTTTTTTATGAAAAAGATTAGAAAGAATATTTATTTTTGCAAAAAAATTTGCTATTTTGGTAATTCTTTATGTGACCCTTAACTAAAAATATAAATAATACTATATATCAGCAATATCGGTGTAGTACGTAATTTTTTGTTCTTATTTAATTGTTTAATGAAATTAAGAAATTATAGTTTTGGCATTTTTACATAAACAAATAACTATTTTTTTTTTAAATAAGCACGTAAAATTTTTAATCTTCATGATTTTTGACATATATAATAAATTATAATTTTATTTTAAAATCACATCTATGTCAAAAAAAATATTTTAATTAACTTCCGATCTTATATATATATGATGAATTTAAAAAGAATTTTTTTTTCTTATACATATGATGAGAAGAGTATAATATAGGTATAAAAGTTACCATCTATTAAGTCCCGATATTCTAAAAATGGTGAAGTATCGTGTCCGATACGTATTCAATATCGATATTCTTCCGATACGTCTTGATACTCGTATCGGAAGAGTATCGGTTAAATCTTTATTTTTAAATAAAAAAATAATACCTGATATTCTTCCGATATGTCCCGATATTCGTATCGGAAGAGTATCGGTTAAATCTTTATTTTTAAATAAAAAAATAATACCCGATACGCGTCCGATACTTCCCGATACGAATATCGAAAAAATATTGGTTAAATCTTTATTTTTAAATAATAAAATAATATCTGATAAAATAATCTTTATTGGTTTGTTTGTACTCCTTGTACAATGTACTCCTTGTATAAAATAATAAAATAATATCATTATTAATATTATTGATTTTAGTCATGTTTATATATTGTGCATTTATATATTTAATTTTAAAATTAATTTTAAAATAACGTATCGCGCCAGTATTGAATATGAATTTTTTAAAATTTTTACGTATCGGTATCGTATCCGTATCGTGTCGCGTATCGGGGCTTCGTAGGTTACCAGATGCATCTAGTAGAGTGATTAATCTCTGTCAACAAATTTGAATACATAAAGTGATTTTTTGAAAAAATAAATGAATTTGGTGTAGGATATATTACATACATACATTAAACCAAGGGGAAAAAGACTGGGCAACGTCAAAAAAGGTGACATATCACTGGCTCTAGACCTCTAGTGTAAGACCAATATATATAATAAGGAGAAATAATCCTTCTATTCCTTTGTAAAAAAAAAAAAAAAAAAAAAAAATCTTCTATTCCAAATTGAGTGATACAATTGACTATTATTCACTATTTATATATATTGCTTTGATTATATTTTTTTACTAATAAACAAAACTAAATATTAGTTTATAAAATGTTGTTGGATTTATTTCGATTATAACAAAAAAAAAATTACTGTTATATAATTAAAAATAAAGAGAAAATGATTAAAATTATATTAATTGATGATGTGACTATTTTATTATTTTCTAAATTTTATTTATTTATTTAAGTGTTCTAAATATTGTGTCTATATCTTTGTGTCTAGAGGTAAAAATGTCTCTATAATAAGGTTTGTTGGTATAAATTTCAAGATACATGTAGGCAGGACTGCTAAGTCGGCTAAACGATAGCCTGAGTTCAAAAAACATTTGTATAGAAATGAGCTAGTTTGGATAGTGTCATGGTACCCAGAGCCGCATTAATATAAAAAGACGTTATTTTCATTTTTAAATATAAGATTTCATCAAACTAAATTATGGGTATTAAAAAAGTCGATAGTAAGTAATGTTTTTACAATTTTACCATTTAAGAGAGGGTTTTATTTATGTTTTATCAAGGTTATTATTGTAAGATATAGAAAAAGAGATAAAATAATAATTAATATGGTTGCAAATTCAAAAAGATCTTAAGAGATAAAAAAATTCTTTAAAGGAGTCTTATAATTAGGAACGTAAAAATTTATGATTGATAAGAATAAGATGATTCAATTGCTCAAAAAAAAAATGATCCAAGGTTTAAGTTGTACATATTACTAATGATTTATTTTTTCAAATATGCATTTTTTTCGACACATCATATATGCATTTTTTATATTTTGTTTCCATAATTATTTATTATGTATTACGGCGAAACAATATTTTAATTCAAGCATAATTTATAATTTTTTTTTGGTATAATTAGTACGATGGTGCAACGGACTATAGTATTTTTTTTAATAACATTTGAAACAGGACCAAAAAAAAAGTACTTTAATATATTATCAAGTTTATTATATAGTATATCGAATTGATTTTCAAATATATTATTATAATAAGTACTTTCTCTCAATACATCTACTTTTATATTTAAAAAAAGATTTTTAACTTGATGTTTTTATTTTCTATTTTTTATACTAATTTTTAAATATTTTTCTATTAATTTATTCTATCCCAATCGGTAATATAAGAAAATGTTTTCTTCTTAAATACATTCAATTTTCAATATATCTAAATAATAAATATTTTCTTATATTTAGTACCAGAAGGAGTAGTATATGAAAAAAAAGAATCGGCCCGCTCAGGAGCGGGTAGCATTTTTCTAATTCCAGCTCTATATGATATGACAGGAAATTTATGTGGTGAACAATGAAGAAAACAAGAACAGTACTCAAAACTCAATCATGCCAAAGGACAAATATCCAAAGCCAATAATTTTTCATGATGGAAGATTAGCATTCTTGCCAACACCTTCAGCAACACTGTACATGTTCATGTGGCTACCATTTGGATTTTTTTTAGCAATTTATAGAATGCTTATTGGTAGATTCTTGCCAATCAAATTATCACTTCCATTAGGATGTTGGAGTGGATTAGACCTAAACATCAAAGGCACTGACCCTAAAAAAACAGAACAAAACAGAGGTGTTCTGTTTGTATGCACACATAGGACACTATTAGATCCTGTTTTCCTAAGTGCGTTATTATTAAGACCTTTAACAACGGTAACATATAGTTTAAGCAAAGTTTCGGAGTTCATAGCGCCGATGAAGACAGTGAGATTAACACGAAAAAGAGAACAAGACGGCGAAACAATGCATAAATTACTAAGAGAAGGTGATATAGTTGTTTGTCCTGAAGGAACAACTTGTAGGGAACCATATTTGTTAAGGTTTAGTTCATTGTTTGCTGAGTTAACTGATGAGATAGTGCCTGTGGCAGTGTATACTCATGTCAGCATGTTTTATGGTACAACAGCAAGTGGATTGAAGTGTTTGGATCCAATATTTTTCTTGATGAATCCTAAACCTAGTTATCATATTCAAATTCTTGGGAAGGTACCAAAAGAACTTACATGTGGTGGTGGAAAGTCAAGTGTTGAAGTGGCTAATTATATTCAGAAACAGTTGGGTGATGCTTTGGGATTTCAGTGTACAAATTTAACTAGGAGGGATAAGTACATGATGCTTGCAGGGAATGAAGGAATTGTTCAACAAGTTAATTGCAAAAAATGCTCTTGATGATCATATAAGAAAAAAAAATTAGTCCATGTTTTTTTTATACCATTTTATTTTTCTTTTGGTTCCTAAATTAATTTGTGGTTTTGTTTGTAAAAATTGATTATGGCATTTATGAATTGTGATTTTAAGGAAATTAAAGTGTACTTCTAGTCCTCACATGAATTTTTCTTGTTTTAAAAGTTAAACTAAACCAAATGGTTTACCCGGGCAATCTGTGAATTGACATTGTCAGTGGTTTGATTGTGTGATTAGTTCAATTGCAATTTGGTGGCAGTTTAAAGATGTTGAATTTGAAGCAAAAATAATGTGGAAGTGGTCACAAGAGGGGGTTTGAATTTCGACATTTTTAAAAATTGTTTCTCAAACATAGGGATTGATATCTTGAGTGATATAATTTTGATATATGTGTGACTATGCACATTAGTAAATACGACTTTAGAATTATTCTGATGTGCTGATATAATTCTGATGTATGTGTGACTATGGACTGAAGTGTGTATGACTTCATAATCAATATGATTATGATGCATGTAACCTATCTAAATAAAGAGAAGAGATGAAATATTTAGACACACTAGATTTATATCAGCTCACTCAAAGTGGACTACTCTAGTCCTTACAACTGTATTAATTCACTATTTGTCTGAGAGAACCTCTTAAATTCTGCACAATTTCTTTTCTGACCTAGACTAACATTACAAGTATAAGTCTGGGATAACCACTGAAATTCGGCATCATACCTTTTATGACCTAGACAAACATTACAACAATGTGCTTGGGATAACCTCCCAAATTATGCACAATACATTTCTTGATCTAGAAAGACATTACAAATTTATATTATGCCACACTTGACATAATTAAACAATGAATTTCTCACAGCCTCTCCACAATATGTCAAGTCCCGTACATATAATAAAATTTAGTTTAACCTCTGTAAAAATAATATTGATTTCTATCGTATTTATCAATCTCTTTAGGTTTTTGACATTAATTTTCACATTAAAAAAAATTGATGTGGCATAGAAAGATAAACTTCATCCTTTTTATGTACGATGACACTGCAATATGACTACATTGCATGGGATATTTCTCATCTTTCACCAATAACAAATGATAAGAGTCTAGGTAGGATACTAAAATAGAGTCAAGTATAAAAATTTGGGACCAACTTGAACATTAGTTAGGAGATCTTTAGATATACTTGGAGAAGTTTAACTAAAGAGATGAGATGTAGTATAGTTAGACCTCAATGCTTATGAGATTGCACAAAATTAGCCTATCAAAACATTTTAAGAGCAAACAGAACACATTCTTAGTACACATACAACTTTCTAGGTAAAACCAAAACATGTCACACTGGTGACTTCATTGCCCAACATTAATTCACACAACTTTATTTTTATAATAATGTTACATGTTTTGTTAGAAAAAAAATAAAACAATCTTGATTCAACTTCAATTTTTTTTGGGAAAATCATAATTCACCTTAAAAATATAACTATCAAATTTGGAGAAGGATGACCAACATTTTGCCAACTTAATAACATCATTGTGGGAAATAAGTTAAAATTCAAATGTGACCGAAATATGGAGTACAACAATATGCTTATTACAACTCGGCAAATGTTAAATAGTGCTCTCGGGACACTCTTTAAGTCTTTAAATAGACTACCTCCGTCTCAAAATGTAAGCAAAAGTGAGTCAAAAAATTTTGATGTATTTGGTTCAAAATTTGTACCAAATACATTCACTTTCGTTGACCAATTTTTGCTTGTATTCTGGGACGAAGGGAGTAAGATTTTACAAAAAAAAAAATATGAAAATGTGTGAAGTCAACGCATTAGAAATTAAAATGTTCAATTTTTTGAATAAAATATTTTCTTAAATTGAATCCTTAAAGAGTTCCCCGAAGACACCGTTTAGCAAGACCCTTATAACTCTTATATAACCGGATAATAGACTTCAACACTTTTTAAAATCTTCTATGGATTGTGCTTTTATTGTGTTTATTGTATTCTATGTATCGATTTTCTTTTAATCATTTTGTAAGCTTTTTAAACTTCTATTTCACATACAATGAATCTGTAATTCATTAAATAATGATTTCATTAACATTAATCCTTACTTGAGCAAAAAATAATTTCAAGAAATTTTATACCTAAATTTCAACTAATACACAAATGTTAACTTATCGCACGGGTCTGTTACTAGTTTTGTTAAAAAAAATAAAACAATCGTGATTCAACTTCAATTTTCTTGGTAAAATCATAATTCAACGCGAGAAAATCACCATCGGTGAACGAGAAGATTCTACTGGACAAACTTCAGCGCGGACGAACTGACAGTAAACAATGGTGGTGCAAGCGGCGAGTGATGGATAATCTGAAACTCTGCAAGATTCACTGCCTTCAAGGGAAGCATAGTCAATATAGAAAAAAAGTTCCTAAGTCTCTGAAGCTTCAGAGAAAGCGAAAGAACAATGACGAAGTTATAGAAACCATTGTTATCGACAATGCAAAAATTAACTACGGCACCGAAAGAGTTGAAAATGGAGTTGAGGAAGAAGGCGAAACTCACAGAGAGTTTAGAATCGGTTACTTTAACTGATTTTGCTTCTGGTTATGTTCCAAACAATATGATTCACGAGATATTATAAGAATGATTTTGGAGGGCAAAGTAGAGAAGAGAAAAAAGAACAACAATGAGGGTCTGTTTGGAATAGCTTATTTTTAAGCTTATGCAAAACAGCTTATACAAAAAAAAACAATTTTTTACATATTATTATAAGTTTGTTAAGAAGGTAGTTTATGAAAAAATAGCTTATAAAAATACAGTTTTTGTTAGTGAAAATTTATAAATTAACATAAAATCTCATATACTTGCATAAATTGTTTTACATAAGCTCAAAAATAAGCTATTTCAAACGGGCCCTAAAAAAAATAAGAAAAAGAAGAAAAAAGAGGTTAAAGTAGAAGTTGAATACATTGAACTATTGAAGGAGAGTTAAGAAGAGAGTTTAACTAAAGTTGGCTAGAAACACCACCGAAAATGCTTTGAATTTTGTTTGAGGAATGAATGTGTGGAAGGAAGAGAGATGAAAAACGAGAGTTGAATCAAGTAGAGAATAAATGAAATAGAAACAATATATATATATATATATATATATATATATATAAAATTTTGTTTTCACTACTAATATTTTTTAAAGATAACCACGAACTATTTTTAAAAATACATGTGAAATATGTGATGTGTGTTTATAAAATTTCGCAATAAAAATTTTGTTTTCTCTAATTTACAACTAGCTTTTGAGACCAATCTTCTACCCCATAATTGAAGATAATTTGGTCTTTTTTTTTGGTAAAAAAGGGAACCGAAGTCTAATAATTCGGTCTTTTTCTTTGATTCTTCTCGAAAGATTATCTTCGGTCAATTACAGATTCAATCAATGATTTGGGCATCAACGTTGCAGATCCGGAAGCATTGATATTCCGGTGATTTTAATTTTATCACATTATTTGTTGTAGGCATTATGCCGTTGTATGCTATTAACTCGGATGTTGTGAGTTTGTTCGCAGATTCATCCTTTACGTTTTTAACGAAGTTGAATATGTGGTTGTATTTGATGTATCTGTCGATTTGAATGAATGAATATCATGTTGTTTGTGTAAAAAAAAAAAAACCATACTTAAAATGGAGACTATAATTAAAAAATAATCTTGAATCAAGTAGATTTTTTTTTGAAGTATTGAATCAAGTAGATTTTCTTTAACGAAAATGTTGTGTATCTTGAAATATACTTTCGCAAAACTACCAAAATACTTCAACACCCCCAAATTTCATCAGCACGGCCAAATTTCCGCTATTCAATGAAATTTTGACCAACCTTTAGAAATGAAACACATATGTTGTAGTTTTTTGGGACATTTACATGTGACCTATAGTTTTTTGTCTATTAAATTTTAATTTAATAAAAAATGTATTTTTATTTACTCATGCAAGAGAAACGTAAGAGTGGAAAAGAGAACCATAGATTTGTGAATGTTCTTAAAAAGTGTCCATGCCAACATTGTGCCTTTGAACAGCCATATCAAATGATTAAGAGCTCACCAAATCACTAAATGAAGATGACATGAATTGTTCTACTAGCTGTCACACAAAAAAACAGAACATAGAAAGAAGAAAAAAAAAGCTTCTAATTAAAATTAGGGAAATGTTAACGAATGTCTTTGGAGTACTATTTAAACATCTTAAATAATAAATTTTTGTAAAAATTTTATGAAAATATGTGAAATCAACATATTAAGAATTGAAATATTTCACTTTTTAAATAAATAATTTCTTTAAATAGAAAGTTTAAAGAGTACTTCAGAGAGACTCGTTAACGAAACCCTTAAGATTATTGAAAATTTTAAATAAGGTGAATTGTGATAGGTTTATAAATAGTGCTTGTCAATTTAGCTATATTAAATACTATCTATCTATAGATCTATTAAAATTATATACATTAATAATATACCGGTACATGTCCAAATAACATGTGTACCGAAATATTTACATCGAACAGATAGCTGCGTAGCATTGAAAATTGATTCCTATAAGATTAACCACTTAGACGGAGAGTTCCCCCTGTATGTAATACTACCAAAGCCATTTCATTAAATTTTGGTCAAGTTTTCTCCACCTTAAACCTACCAGTCCTACCTTGACTTAAAATGGCATAAACCATTAATAGTACTTGTACTACATATGCTTCTCATTTCTCAAACACAATTTTGGCAAATTTTTTTTTTGAGAAGCAGTTTTGGCAATATTAATGTAATAAATTGATATGGTTTCAGCTACTTTAAATAGAAGTGACATCAATATGACTATCTTCTTAAAAAAAAATCATAAAAACTAGTTTTTCGGGCACTAGTTAAGAATACAAAAGAAGTAATTTTTATATTGAAAATAACACTTTTTCTACTTTTCAAACATTGACTGCACGCATTTTAATGTATTTTTACTATTTAAAGTATCTTTAACTAGTGCCCCTGTATTTTCCAAAAATTATGACTATCTTGTTTTGTTTAATATCAAATACTATGAGTTTTCTTTCTGGCTCTCATGAGCGTAATTCAATTGATAGAGATATTATAGGTTCAAACCTGGATTACGATGTTTGACCTAACAATTTCGATATTTTTTACTAGTCGAACTAGAACTTATAAGACACATTCTAATTTTAATACACTCACTTATTTCATTTTAAAAGATAAAATTCTAACCACTAAACTATTTGACAAAAATAAAAATTCTTATCATGTGTATTGTGTAGCAGAATAAAGAATAAGGTTAATTGGTGTTTAACCCTGTAATGTGAGTGAGTTTTGGTTTGCCCCCGTAATATTATTTTTCAATTACCCCATGTAATGTGAAGATTCAATCGTATACCCCCTGATAAAATACGTTGACTTAAGATTCCGTCATTTAGCTCTCTATAATGTTAGTGAATTTTGATTTATCCCTTCATTAGTCATGTCACGTCATTACTTATTTGAAATCTTAATTCAATATATTCGATTAGAGGGTAAATAACAAAATTTTTATATTACAAAAAATAATTAAAAAAATATTAGAGGAATTAAATCAAAACTCACCTGCATTATATGAGATTAATAAACACGAACTATTAACACTAAAGAATATAAACATGACAAGTGTGATTAAGTATTTAAGTACCTCCGAGCTCACACATTTAATTAAGCAATTAAAATCATAACTATTAACCGATCCACTTGAATCAAGTATGATCAATAACAGCCTTGGGAATGTGTGAACAAAAGTCAAACTATGACAGTCTACAATGTAGTACAGTACTAGTAGTATAAAAGTAGCTACAGTACTCCGTGTCAAGAACAAAAGATAGTTTCCAGGAAGGAGCATTTTGACCAAAGAAGATTATAGAAATGGTTAATTCAAAAGTCAAATTACCCAATGATGTGGGTGATCTAACTTTCTATTGGCTCATATGGACATAGAAGAACGGCAAAAGAAAAATGGAATGAGAATTTGTTTCATGAAACAATCCTTTCAAAAACAGTATATACAGACATACCTAAGCACAAGTTAATAGAGAATAATAGATATTCTCCGCGTACAATTGTAAATACTAATCTCTTCAATTGAATAAAAACAACTATAAACGATAAAAAATTTCCTAACAATTTTTTAAATTGAAATATTCTAAGGGTTAAATTCAAACTCAAAACTTAACATAAAATTGAAAAAAAATTATATCATCACATCTAAATGCCATTGAAATTTGACATTTGAATATTGTACTTACACTACTATAGGACGAAATTCTCTGCTATAGTATTTCACACAGTAACAACATGCTGTTTTAAATTTCAGTCATTAATTTTTAAATTAACATCTAAACTACAGACATACAAAATTAACTATAAGCAATCTGAGACACTAATTAAAAATCGGATAGTCAAAATGAATAATTGTGTGACACAATTATAATATGTCATTTAAAATTGGTAGTACAGTGTGTGTGCTTGGTCTAACTTTGTTCAAAAAATATTAGTACCAAAATTCTCAAAGGCGGTCACCAACATTTTAACCTACCAACTCTATTAAACATTATTACTATCTGGCAACATGTTGTAAGCACTAGCATGAAAATAAAATTTTATCAAAATGTAAAAGGAATTCAAAATGAAAATGTGAAAGGTGAAGTTAATGCCAACTGTGTGGTTAACCAAATGCTACAATCACTCCTTTAATGACTCTATAAATATTACTATCTGTACACTTTGCTCTTCACCACATATACACACATTTCCAATTCCTATCCTTAATCCTTAAATTCCATTTACTTTTTGCTTTCTCAAAAATCATCAACAAAGTAAAAAAGAAATATTTATTTTTTTTATTTTTTGAAATAGCATGATGTTTCCAATGGTTCTTCTAAGGCTTGTAGATTTGGTTTTGTACCAGCTACTTGCTAATTCATATTATAGAGCTGCAAGAAAAATGAAAAGTTATGGTTTTAATTTAGCTTATCTTTCATCTAAACCACCTCATCAACCTTGTTCATTTCCTAGTATAACAAAATGTGATTTACAAGGTAGAATGTCACAAACACTTGTTTGTGACATTCATAGAGTCATATTGAAATCTCATTCTTTTTTTCCATTTTTCATGCTTGTTGCCTTTGAAGGTGGCAGCATTTTTAGAGCATTTTTCTTGCTTATGTCTTGTCCTTTACTTATGATATGTGATTATGAGTTAAAGCTAAAGATTATGACATTTATCACTTTTTGTGGTTTAAAAATAAAGGACATGGAAAATGTTTCAAGGGCTGTTTTACCAAAGTTTTATTTAGAGAATCTTAATGTTAAAGTTTATGAGGTTTTGGCTTCAACAGGGTCAAAGGTTGTTATTACAAGTGTTCCTAGAGTTATGGTGGAAGGATTCTTGAAGGAATATTTGTGTGTCGGTGATGTTATAGGGACAGAGTTGCATACTGTTGGTAGCTACTTCACTGGTTTTCTTACTAGCTCTGGCTTAGTTATGAAACATAGAGCACTTAAAGGTTATTTTGGTGATAGAAAACCTAATATTGGAATTGGAACTTCAAGTTTACATGATCATCTTTTCATTTCATCTTGCAAGGTAAGTTTGAATTTAGTTTCAATCGCTTGAAGGTTTAATACTATGTCTTAAACTCCACCAGAGACCATTTTCTCTGAAAACTAGAGGGTTAAAACAAAAAAAATAAAAACTCCCTATATACTAGTAACTTATGTGTCAATGTTCTTGACCTTAGTGGTACTACTGCCAAGGACTTGAAATCGTTGATTACAAGTCCTCCTAAAAAAAGGAAAACCATTTAAACAAAAAAATTAAATAAATTAAAGGTTGGCAAAGCCAACTATAAAATTTTGTGTGTATTTTCTGATATTTATCATATTATCATTTTCTGACTACGAGGTCTAACGCAAGTAGTTGATGCGTAGAATGTGCGAGTGTTGTAAATTAGGATACTGAGATCAATGTCTAGGAATAAAAAAACATTATTATTTCCTTATTCGGAATGTTAATATTAAATTTGTACAATGTTTTTGTTGTACTAAATTAGTAACACAAAAACATTGTACAAATTTAATTGTACTTAGATCATAATTAATTTTGTGTACATGTTTTAATTATGTTGATATGTTATGTCTAATTCCAGCTCAACATGATTATGACAGGAAGCTTATGTGGTGAACTATGAAGATAACAAGAATAGTACTCAAAATTCTATCATGCCAAGGGAGAAATATCCAAAACCAATAATTTTTCATGATGGAAGATTAGCATTCTTGCCAACACCTTCAGCAACACTTTACATGTTCATGTGGCTACCATTTGGAATTTTTTTAGCAATTTATAGAATCCTTCTTGGTATTTTTCTTCCTTACAAATTAGCACTTGAATTAGGAGTTTTGAGTGGAATAGATCTAAACATCAAAGGCACTATCCCTAAAAAAGCAGAACAAAACAGAGGTGTTCTGTTTGTATGCACACATAGGACATTATTAGATCCTGTTTTCTTAAGCACAACATTATCAAAACCTTTAACCGCGGTAACATATAGTTTAAGCAAAGTTTCGGAGTTTATAGCGCCGATTAAGACAGTAAGATTAACACGAAACAGAAAACAAGACGGCGAAACAATGCAAAAGTTACTAAGAGAAGGTGATTTAGTTGTATGTCCTGAAGGAACAACTTGTAGGGAACCATATTTATTAAGGTTTAGTTCATTGTTTGCTGAATTAGCTGATGAGATAGTGCCTGTGGCAATGAATACTCAAGTCAGCATGTTTTATGGTACAACAGCAAGTGGATTAAAGTGTTTGGATCCTATATTTTTCTTGATGAATCCTAAACCTAGTTATCATATTCAAATTATTGGGAAGGTACCAAAAGAACTTACATGTGGTGGTGGAAAGTCAAGTGTTGAAGTGGCTAATTATATTCAGAAACAGTTGGGTGATGCTTTGGGATTTCAGTGTACAAATTTAACTAGGAGGGATAAGTACATGATGCTTGCAGGGAATGAAGGGATTGTTCAACAAGTTAATTGCAAAAAATGTTCTTGATGATGAAATATATATACTTTATTTTATTTTGGTTTCAAAATTAATTTGTGGTCTTGTTTGTTAATGATGACATTTATAAATTGTGATATTAAGGAAATGAAAGTGATTTGCATAATGTACTTTTAGTTCTCACATGAATGTTTTCTTGTTTTAAAAACTAAACTAACCCAAGATAGTCTAATCGGTTGAGAATGAATGGCGGAGCCATAAATATTAGTGTCTGAGCAAAATTTCACATGTGACATAATATATAAATAGTTGGATAAAGAATCACAGTTTTGAACAAAAAATTTTAATTTTGTCCTAAATTAATAAAAAAAATCAATTTTATCCTAAACTAACCCATAAATATATCAACTTTTTTTTTGCCAGAGTCGGACAATTGCCCAGACTTGTTGCACCTTGGCTCTGCCCATGTTGCAATTTAAAGATGTTGAATCAAGTAAAAAATCTCTTACCGGTTCAATATTTGGTTTGGTTTTAAAAAATCTTAAAAATAAAAAATATGCCCTTAAATAGGGGTGTATATAGATTGGAATATCCATTTTACAATATTCCAATAAAAGAAACTAAAGTTTTTTTAATTCTTAAATATACACTTAAAAAGTTATAAAGGTTTTATACATTTAAAAGTATATCCACTTTTTAGGAAACTTTCATTTTTTATGTGTAAACATTTTAAAATTTAACTTTTTTGTATGCATTTATTTATTAAAAGGTGGTAGTTGTACACATTTTCATACATTTTCTCAAGTCTTTTTTCTAGTAAGAGTCATAGTATTTCATCTAAGTGATAAATGAAAATGAATAATCTACTCCACATAATGTTATACTCCCTCCGTTTCTTTTTAATTGTCTTTTTAGAAAGATAACACCAAATTAAGGAAGTGTATTTTTGCACGTTATCTTCCTGTTATACCCTCGTTTTAATCCCCCAATAAATTCCTATTTTTTTGCCCACACTTTCTCTTTCCAATAGATTTAATATATTATATAAAAAAAAACAAAATTTAATATGTTATGTAACAACAAAAAAAAAATTAAAAAAAAATTTAGTTTTCCAAATATATAGCATTAATTGGTTTTATGGAAAAAGATAAGAGCAATTGACAAAGGGTATAATTGACAAATCATACCCATAAAATATAAAAAGGACAATTAAATAGAAACGCTAAATATGATAATAAAAGACAATTAAAAAGAAACGGAGGGAGTATTTGTGTGTCTGATGTTGATAGGTAGGTAGACACATTAATCTTATTCAAGGAATACTGAGTTCATGGGTTTGCAAATAACCTTGACTGCTTCGATATGAGGGAGTCCTACTATTTAGTTAGGAAGGTATATAATAAATAACTTCCATATAATTAACATTAACTTTTTGAAAACAAATGGATTAATATAACTCAAATAAAAAAAAAATTATGGGATATTTTTAAAAATTTTAAATATATGTTTAGTTTTTTACTTATAATATTTCGATTTTAATCTTCATAAAAATAATATTGGCATCGAATATCATATGTTTTTTTTTTGTGGCTTTTGATGACATAAAATTTCCCATTAAAAAATAAAATAAGATAAATTAAGTTTTCAAATTTCCTTCATGACTCATCAAAAACTCCATCGATAAAGTGTTGTAGCACTTTTTTGTGCTATTGCGTATTAATTTTGTAATATGTGCGATTTTAATTTTTGTAAATATTTAAGTGATATATATTGTTTTCCCAACTCAAAAAATTTAGATAACTACGAATTATTTTTAAAAGTATATGTGAAATATGTAATATGTGTACTTATAAAAAGAGATAGAAAGTATTATTAACAAAAATAAGTTAAAGAAAGAATAGTGAACATCTCCTATATTCCATCCTTGTCTCATTTATGATGCAAGTTTTCTGTTAGTCGCTGGTTAATGGAACAACTAATGAAACGTATCCTTTTAACGGTTTGTTTGTTGTGCTACTTGTTGTAGTTGAGGAAATTAAATAATATTGAATTTATGCTGAGTTTAATTTGCAAAAATAAGAAATTAAAAAGTGCAACTTTAGTTGTATTATTAAAAAAATGAAATTTTTGTCTCTAAATTATATGATAAATTTTTGTTTAAACTTTAAAGTACAAATTGTCTAAAATATATAAATAATCTTTTATTGATTAAATATCATACAGGACAAATGATTGTTAAATACCTTAATTTTTTTTTCATTTGCTAATATTATGTTTTATCTAATATTTATCTTTTGCATAAAAAACAATCAATAATCTATTATAATGATTTTGCACACTTTTTTTTCTGTTCAAAATTTTATACTATATTGATTTTAATTATAAAAATAGACTTAGTCTAATATTACAAGTGAAATAAGTATTTCAACATACATACGTTTGGAGAATGGATCCTCCTAATATTTTTTTTCTCAATTTTTCTCAATTTTTACATTTTAACCATCAATCAATTTCTCTCAATTTCTTTTAGATTTAAATATTATTTTATATTTATGATCCAATGGTCTATATTCCACATTATTTCCTCAATTTTTTTTCCACTTGAGAGAATCCATTCTCATAAGTTTGTTCTTAGTATTAGATAATATTAGTGTAACAGTCGTGAACATTATATTTCATTTGATTCAATGATGAGATTTATTAATTCAATTATGGAAATAAATTTGTGTAAGATAAAAAAACTTATCACACTTTTTTTTATCAAATAACCTGATGGTTAAAAATTTCACTCTTAAAGTGAATCCAAGGATGACCGGGGTTCGAATTTTGGTCTCCTACATACATGGGCGGTTCTTCTCATGGGCAAACCTGGCCGTTGCTCAGGCTCTCGTCAATATTTTTGGTATTTTTAGGAGTTTTTGTTTATGGTAAAATAAAAAAATTTAAAGATTAATTTAGAGCAAAATTGAGATTTTTTGTTAAACACTAAAATAATTTGAAATTTTTAGATGTTAATTAAATTAAGTTTTTTTCATTCCAAAAAAACTTATTTGTGTCCTAAAATATAAGCAAAAAGTAGTAAAAAATGAATGTATTTGATACAAATTTTTAACCAAATACATCAAATGTTTTTAACTTATTTTTATTTATATTTTAACGGATGGAATACATCATAAACTTTGCTATTAATTAAAATTAGATTAGATAAATATGAAAAAATTTATATGATAAGATTGAATATTTTTTTTACGGGATGATAAGATTGAATATGGTTCACATATATTTATTTATTCCTAATTCCTATGTGAAATTGAATGGTTGCTCATCAGTCATCACTTGACTTGTACGGACAGCGGTTGAATATGTTGACGGTTTTTTGACCTACATTAAATTTTAGATGCCATGCCATACATTGTGGACCATTGACATGAAGTTACGTATTTTTTGGTAGATTAATAAATTTACTTGCCTATGTGTCATTTTTTGGTGTGGAAATACAGCTGGTCTATACTAGTAGTATTTTTTTTTTGACTAAAACTATACTAGTAGTATTATTACAGAGGGAGTAGGTATTACTCCCTTTCCTTCGGTCACTATAATAATCAAACTGAAGTATTAGACCAGGAATATAATTATGCATTAAAAATTAACAATCAAACAATATTTACATGATAACTTTGCTGACTACTCCCTCGGTCCCAAAATGTAAGCACATTTATTTGGTTAAAGATTTGAATAAAATACATTCATTTCTTTTGACTAACTTTTACTTATATTTTGGGACGGAGGGAGTAATTGTTTAAGAACTAATATTATAATTTAACAAGATGATGAAATATAATTGAAATATTTATATCAATATTTTTTTTTATCGTACTGTATGTATAAAATTTCCACCATCCATTTAACAGTGACTAATCTTATGTTGGACAGAAGGTCTCTCTTTTCAACTAAATTTTTGTATACATGTCAAAATTAGTGATCAAGCACATGACTATTTGTTTAACCAGCTCAATAATCTACTTATTCGGAGATCAATTTTATCTTCCCTGAGCGGTAAATCCAATTAAAATCAAAATAAAACTCTAAATGAATTGACACAACACATAAATGAGCACGATTACCGTTTCTGATATTCTGATGGCCTAAGAGTGAACCTACAATTTGGTGGCCTAACTATTAAGTAGTCTAGAAATTTGAATTTCCAAAAAACATTGATTTTCTTTTTTATTTATTTAATTTCCAAATACTCGTATAAAATTCATATGAGCATTTTTAGAAACGAACTTGCTAATAATTATGTTCACATCAACGGTCCAACAAATAGTAGCAGCATGTATAAGATCATAAATAATAGTCGATCTTGCATAGCATCTGGCAAGCATACAACTCGAAAATTTATTTGTATGCATATCTATTTGATACGAGTGTTACATACACATAGAGAGTCTAATAATTTGTACTTACGTATTTTTATATCAACTTATCAATTATCAACTATATCAATATCATTGTATTAAAATTCTTATTTGATACAATAATATGTGTACCAAGAGAACAAAAAGCGAATGATAAAAATAATTTATTTATTTTTGTTAAACTTACTAGATCCTAAACTTACTACCCTTCCATCTGGCGACCGCCGCTGTTCCACCGTGATTAACTCTCCTCCGCCGTCGTATCTTTTGGATCTACTTCGTTTCTTGGGTCACGTTGGTAGTGGTGGTTCCGGCCTGTTTTCAGGTCGGTAGTGGCGTTTTTGGGTTGTCCTCTGTGGGTTTCTTAACTCTCTGAAGTCTCGACTTAGTTTCACCACCGCGCCGGAGTTCTGTTTGTTGTTAGTGTTCTGGTTTGTTCGTGTTTTTGTTCTTTTGCTTCTGTGCTAGTCGTATTGTTCGTACTGTTTTTGTTTTGTGTGGACGGGTTCTTGTCCTCTGCTTTTGTTTTCTGCAGGTTCAGATTTGGTTGTTTTAGCTTTTGTTCTATGTATTGTTTGCTTTTATTTTGTTCTTATCAGAGATTGGGTGGTTGCATTTGGTTTCGCTAACCCGCTTGGGTTTGGATCTATTTTATCCCGAAAGGGTTGTTTTCTAACGTGTTCGGCTCATTCCTCGTTCTGAGTTCGATTACGTCTGTGCTTGGTTCCGATTGGTGTTGGTACTTCTGTGCCCTTTGTTTCTCTGTTTCTTCCAGGTCTGTTGAGATCTGCAGGTCTCAAGGGGTCTGATCTTCCTTCACAGTTTGCTCGAAAGAGCTTTGACGCCTGCTGCTTGTTCAGGGGGTTGTTGGCACGTGGGTCTGATTTCGTGTTGGCGGTTGACCCATTCGCTAAGATTTGAACTCTTGTTGATCTTGTCGTTGCTCTCGCTCTTCACATTTTTTTGTAACTTGGTTTCGCGCCCGTACGCGGGTTCGCTGGGTTGCGCTCGTGATGAGTGTTTGTACTGTTAGATTAATTAGAGCTGTTGTACCCGGTTTGCTTAATCACGTTGTATTTCCCTCTTGGATTTTAGTCGGGTCAGGTTTTAATGCCCCCCGGTCTTTGTATCGTTTTACTTTTATTTAATATATTTGTTTCTTTTGCCTAAAAAAAAAAAAAAAACTTATTTTTTAGAACTTAAGAGGGTTGCCCTCTTAATTATGCCTCGGTTGCGGCTCTGATGAGCGCTAAACTAATCTGAACCGACTTTGAGAAGAGTAAAGTTCCATAAGGTTAAGGAAACCTTTGTCTTTTATGGCTTTATGGTTTTAATTAATTAGCATGTGAAAGTAGGACTTATTTGTCTCTATAGTTTTAAGACAATTTGAATCTCAGCCATATAAAATTATTCTATCTATTCATAGTAAAATATAAAATAAATTCAGAATTTGAAAAAGAAGTAGAAGATCAGTTATTTCTATACATAAACTGCTGTGAAAATCTGTAAGACTGTAACTTAGGACAGAAGAATATAGTATATATTTTGTATATAGTATAGTATATATGTACAGTGACTGAATAAATACGTGACAAGTTCTGAGTGCTGAAGTTGGTAATTGTTAATGTTGGCGTCACTCACCAAGATAAGCTCTTTATATATATGACCCACTAATAGGACCCAAAAAAAGTACATATGACCCAATAATAATAAATAGGACCATGTCTTGGCATGTCACACAGGTTTTTCTCCAAACACTTGGTTTTTCCCCAGCTCATCTTGGCCATTACATTCATTTCAATCTTCATATTTGATCGTACTAGTCTTTAGATTTATCAAAATTGTCTTTGTCGTTATTCTCTTGTAAGAGTGAACTCCATTTTATTGCACCAAACTTATTCTAAAAAAGAATGCAATATGTTTCAAAAAATGAAAATAAAATTTTAAAGTTTAGGTTGATATTTGTGTTTAGATTTGAAAAGTAACACCTTAATTAAAAGGTACAATTATGATGAAATTTACTTTTACCACCCTACCAGTTACTCGCGCACATCTTTCTCGTTTTATCCTTTCATCGCTTAAGTAGCGGATGTTATAAAAACGAGAAATTTAAAAAATGGCGTCCGCTACTTAAGTAGCAGATGTTATAATGGTAGTGTTATAAACTGTATCTGCTACTTAAGTAGCGGATAGAGGTATTTAGGTAAAATTATAGGGCACGCGAAAAAATACATAGATGGTAAAATCAGATTTCAATTATGATTGAGTACTTCTGTTGGTAGTTGAAATAATGAGGCCCAGTTGAGTGTCCCATGCTAGGCCCATTCTACTTTGAAAAGAAAAGACTACAATACAGCACCAAGCGAAAGTGAGTTTACATAGAAGAACACCCGACAATTGAACTTATATTTAATGAATACTTGAAAGAAAGAAAAAATAGCCATAATGGATAGAATAAAATCCACATTTTGAATATAGACACGAGAATGAATAATTATCAACAAAAATGAGCGGGAACGGATATTTTAGTACTCATTGTTCCTATACTGATATGATATATATTTTATATATATTGTTATAAAATATGTATAAAAAATATTTTATAAAATACAACACTATATTAAACTATTATACATTTTTAAGAAAACTATTTATTTATAATATAATGAATAAACAATGTGAATATGTCAATAAAAAGATAAACTTTAGCATGAGAATAAGGTCAACATTAAAATCTTTAAAAAATATTAATTATATTAATACGATATGATATCTTATAACTAATCATTTATTTTTAACAAAAATACGGATAATGAGTACGGATATGAATATTAAGTACCCACAAGGTATGAACACGAGTGCAAAGGTTATTATCTACGTGGATATAGATATGGATACATTTATTTGTTTTTCAAATTGTCGACTTGAGAATGAATATTATACTATCCTATTTATACCCTACGTACCCATTATCATCTTCTTCTTTTTAATAAAATAAAAATTTGTATAAATAATGTTTTTATTAGTGAACTCCAAAAATTTGTTGAGATGAATGTTTTTAGTAGGAAACTGAATGAAGGTGTGTGTTTTTTGTTTTTGATATAAGAATGAAGGTGTGTGTTAAATGGGAAAAGTAGTTCCAATTCGACTACGCAAGGTATAAAGTGGCCAATTTAGAGATTAAAAACGACAAATTGGTGATTTTATTTAAATAAGTGATTTTCACAAATATTTAGTTTTTCTTTTTCTGATTTCGTCATCTTAGTGTGACGTTGTGTTGGTCGTCGTCTTGTTACGGCGTTAGTTTGTTGTTCCGTCTTGGTGCGGTGTTTGTTCGATTAAATTGACAGATTAGATTCGACTCGGTGCATATTCAACGATCAATAACTTTGGCGCCATCAACGTTGCAGACTCGGAGACATAGGTATTCCGAGCACTTCAAGTTCGTCATATTTGTAGGCTTTGTCACATTTGTAGGCATTTTGCCGTTATATGCTATTAACGTGGATGCTGTGAGTTTGTTCGCAGTTTCATCCTTTTCAGTTTTTAGCGATCTTGAATTGTATTGTTCGATGTATTCTATCAATTTGAATGAATGAATGTCGTTTTTAGTATAAAAAAAAAAACGACAAATTGGTCAATAAAACGACTAGTGATTTAACAACATTTTGCAAATTGATTACTAATTCATCTATATATTGATTGAAATAATTTGATTTTTCAATCACTAAATCGTTTACTAAACATTGAAATTATATGGTGCTTTGAGGGTTTGATTTAGAGGTAGTGGTGGCCGGTGGGGTTTAACAAATAATGTCACTAAGCATAATTGTGTTGAAAAGTACTCCCTCCGTTCCATTTTAAATGACATTTTGTTGACTTAGTGTACTATTCATTTGACCTTATTTTTCTACTAATATATACATGCAAATATTAATATATGAGATGTTGTTTGATTTGTCTCGATGAGTACTTTCAAAATATACCATTTTTATAATTTTTAATAATAGATAATTAGAGATATTAACGATTAAAATTGTGCATTGGCAAATGTGTCAGTGGTCAAACAGGTCATTTATTTTGGGAGAAAGGGAGTATAGGTTTGATTTAGAGGTAGTGTTGAAAATTTGTGAGGCCTCACATTAAGCAGACAATATGTCTAAGCATAATTGTCTCCTAGCCAAAGAACACATAATTAATGTCACTAACCATAATTGTCTCTTAGCCAAAAACATACTATAATTGTCTCATAAATTTGTTCATTTTAGTCCCCAACATCATAAGTATGTGCGGAGTATAATGTCATGTGGCTAAATAAGTTTAGGCAAATGCTAATTAGTGCTTCGGGGCACTAGTTAAGGTAATCAAATATAGTAATATTATCTTGAAACTTGTGAAGTCAACATCTTAAAGGTTTAAGTTTTTGTTTTTTCAATGCATACTTTTTCTTTTCTTTCCCTTTTTAGTTTCTTAACTAGTGCATCGGGAGGACTAGTTAGCAAGACCCATAAGTTTATATTACTGATTTAAAGTAACGGTGATTTTTAAATTTGTGAAGAGTAAATTAAAAAGGATATGCTAATTAGTATCTTTGAGACACCAGTTAAAGAATAAAAAAAGAAAATTTTACATTGAAAATTATATTTATTACTCCCTCTGGTCTCATATATAAGCAACAAAATAAAAAAATTGAAAGTCTCAAATATAAGCAAAAGTAACCTCTAATCGTTACAATAAATGTCACTTTTCCAAATATATCCCTACTTTTTTCACATTCTCATGTTTTCAACGGTTTCAAAGTTAAAAGAAAGAGGTAAAATTAGAAAAATGTATGACTTAAATACATTTAGACACTCTTTTTAAAGGAATAACTTTTTTGTAAATTTGCTTATATATGAGACCGCATGAAATACACTTCAATAGTATTAACTACACAAATTCCATGATAATTTTATCATATTGGATATCTTTAACTAGTGCGCCGGAGACACTAGTTACCATTTTCCAATTAAAAAAAAAAACTTAACAAGAATTAATTAAAAAAAAACACTATGATTATATAATAATGAATAAGTCATATTTAAACCTAAACAAAATTACACATCTTTACCGAAATTAAAAAGTTAATTAGGTTTTTTTTTTCAAAATAAATTAAGTTGTTTTTTTTGAAAAACTAAGTTAGTTGAATAAGTACTAATTTTACTAAGAACACAAAATCTTTAATAGTTTAGCTTAAAAGAGCTACACTTTCAAACACTATTAAAATTTTGTTTAATTACAGTTTAATCTCCTATTTTTACGTAGTATTTTATCGAGTTGATTTTTCTATTTTAAAACTTAACAATTTTGGTTCATTCACTAAATAATCGGTCTTAGTTAAAAAAAAAACAAATAATTGGTCTATAATATAATGATATGACGTGTTTAAAATGAAGTTTGTAAAGAACTTTTTATAATTTATTCAATGTTGGTTTTCCCAATTATATACTACAACATGTAAAATATATTATATTATCAAAAAAAAAAATTAATTTAAAAATATGATAATGATACAAAATTATCACATTTAAAAATAAAGGACCAAATCTACAAAATAACAAAAATATGAGACCAAACCGCAATTAAGTCTTAGAGTTTCTACATCCTATTTGTACTTTGTATCTATATGTTTCTCACTCTCTCTCCCAAAATATCCATTAAATCAGTAAAATGTAGCTCTCATATCCATATTTTTCAAAATTGATGATTATGGAAAAATAATTTTCCAGAAATGATATTATCCATAGAATAATACAAAAATGTGCAAAGGTAGTAAATGTGTGAGGGGCCGCAGAAGGAGAGGGATTGGTGGGCACTGGAACTGAACCAAAGACATTTGCTCCAATTGAGTTTGTCGTGTTCAAGATTGATGAACTTGTACTGCAATTGCAATTTTAATTAAATTAATTAAAAACCAGTAATTAAAATTTATAATAATTGTGACAAAAAAATAATTATAATTAATGATATAGGTCTTGAAGATATTCACCTTGTGGGTGGATATTGACATGTTCCTGTGCCTACAAATTAATACAAGTAAATAAATAAGATCATCAAAGTTTTCAACAACCAAAAGTAGAATGAATTTTTAAAGTTTATATTTACCAAAAGTTAATAACTGCAAAAATGTTGATATATAGCGGTATGAATTCGGATCTAGAATTATCTACTTATGTTATATATATTTAAAATGTATGAGTCTAACTACTAAGTTACTACTTGATAAAAAAGAAATGAATCTATTTTTCTATAAAAATAGTCAAATAAAAATAGTCAATTTAATAGTTTCATCCATGTATAAAACCATATTAATAAAATAAAATAGTGATTAAAAAAACTATAAACTATTTACACCTAACTTAAATATGTATGTTGAAAACATAAAATATATTTAGTAAAGAAAAAGCACTAACATATTAACCTGAGACTAAGACTAAGACTAAGACTAAGTTAAACAATAGGGATGGGAGCCTAATGAGAGAAAGAGAAAGTGACTTTTTGAATTGGTGATTAATCTCATAATGGATCAAAATTGTGGAGATGCTTTGTACTCTTGTAGTGAAGCTAGAGTTTAAAAGGCTTGATTTGCTGATTTACCAATTTTTTTTCTTCAGAAAATTATTAAAAAACTAACACATGCAAATAAATAGATCATTTAAAAATTTAAAATAAGTAAATCAAGATATATAATTAAAGTTAAAGGACTGATTTATCAATAAAACTTTTAAGTAATACTAGTTTATCATTTCTCCTTAAAGATGATTTTGATATCAAAACTTTTTACTTAAAAGAGAGAAAACTTTGATGTGTGTCCCACATCAATTTTCATTTCCTTCCTATCTATTTTCAACTTTATCCTCCACAATAAAACAAGAGAAAATGATTGGACTTTGCCCTCTTTTTGCACTAAGGAAAAAAAAATAAAAAATAATAACATATTCACCTAACATTTTCATTCCCATGCATTTTTGTGCAACCAAAATAGGTGTTACTATGTCACTCCATTTTAATTTCAAGTGACATTATTTAAATATTATATTATTTCCTCTCTTCCCATCACCTGTATTCATATTAGTTAATTATTTATGCATGATTTATTTATGAGAGAAAAATTGATGATCAGCAATACTTCCAAACATTGGTGACAAAGAAAGGAGACTTTTTAGACACTGCTTGAAACATAAGAGAAAAACAAAAGAAAAAGTTTGACTTTTGTATTAGGTAGCAACTTTAGTAGCTTCATACAAAGATGCAACAAAAAAGTTTATTTTCTATTTAGTCTAGTATTAAATATGGAAACCAACAATCACATGTCAAGTTTTATGTTTTTGTTTTGTTTACATCACATGTCAAGTTATTACCAACCAAAGGTTGTGCATCAATTTGATACACATTAAAGTTCTACTACTTTTCATGCCTCATTTTTTTATACTACATATATACATGGATAACTCGGTCATTAGTCAGGATACCGAGTTTTCAAAACAAAACAAAAAATCAATCCAAACAAATCCCATGTCAAACTTAAACTTATAATCTATATATCATTCTAAATCTAATTATCATGTTACATGTCCATACTTTTGAATTAACTATAAGGTTGCAATAAGCATTATTGAAAAAGTTGCAATGAGAATTATAATAAGAAAAGGCTTACTTGGATTAGTGCTAGTGATGACAGCAGTTCCACCAAAATTGCAGCTATTTGGAACAGGATTCTTATGATAATACTTATTGAAAGCATAAGAAGCATGATCATGTATAAAATTTGGAATGTAACAGCTTCCATCAGGTTGAATTGCTGAACAATCAATACCACCATATCCACAAGCATAATCCAATGCAACTTGTAAACCAATTTGTGAAGCACTTGGACTTGCAACACACCAACTTGAACCAGAAGATATTGGAGGAGAAGTATTCAATGTGTTTGGATTTGTATATGGAAGTATTGAAGTTGGAGAAACTGTATCTGGATTTGAATTAGGATTGTAAAATGGTTCAGGTGTTGAAATTGTTGGTATGATAGTAATTGGAGTTGTAATATCCTTTTGGATAGTTTTAGATTCTTGTTTCACTTCATATCTTAGTAGTACATTAACATGTCTTGGTGCTTCCTTTTCTGTCCTACTTGAACCTGAATTTGAAATCATAACAAATTATACAATTAACGATGATTTTGAATGTCATTAACCAACCACGATTGTCAAGTGTATATTTGGACACAAATCGCAGTTAATGAATTATCATATATATATTTGAACACCTAAAAATTATGTAAATTTGAACATAATTTGGATGGTTAATGTATACATGTATATAATATAATACGACCCAATTCGAATAGGGTCACATTCCAAAATTTAGAGAGAGAAGCTAGAACTAAAAGAAAGGAAATTGGTTATATTTTTTCATTCATTCTAATGATGAGACACTACAATACTTATATAAATTGGCATATAACTGTTTTTTTAACGGTAAATATATTATTATCAGGTCTCTGCTCAAGACGAACATAAAATTGACGTATAACTAAATTATAGAATATGCTTAAAAGATTTTCTTCTAGAATAAAATTGACACTTTGTTATATTCATTAACCATTGTTGAACCTAATTAACCACACATTGTTAATCATCTACTGTAAATTGTTGTCAAAGATGTCAAAGTGGTATGTCAAAAAATGGTTTAACTATTCACTAGAAAAGTTGGAGAAATTGGCATTTAAAATTCAACTAATTAGAGTAGATTATAAACCTCTATTATCTCTATTGTATTAAATGTGAACAGTTTTCTATAGAGCATCTTTTAGATTATTGGAAACTAGAGACATCAGACATGTAGGGTATCCTCTTTACTGAAACCCTATATAAGAGTCAAAAGCAGTTGGTCCCTTTTATGTTTTCAAGAAACTGCATGTGGAAGTACTACTGAAGAAAAGGTTGGAAGCAACTGCTCAATGTGAAACTCTAAGAAACATGATAATGAAAATGACTTGTTCAAATCTTATTGTTTGGAGGATCTAACAAAAATAGTTATGTTACTTTGTACCAAAAAAATAGTAGATGAGACAACAATTGTAAGTAGATTTATTTGTTTAATTTTCCATAAAAAGAATAAATTCTTAATTAATGAACTAAATTCCAAGAGAAAGATTCCAAAAAGTGGATTGCATCCAATTAGTCCTATATGTATATATATAACCATGTTAGTTGAACTAAAAAACTTAGTATAAGTTTGATATCAAAGTATGTATGAAGAATCACGATGATACATCGTAATTTTTTAAAAATTATAGAGTGTAACTTCTGTGAAATTACGGTGGATCACCGTGATTTCAGTGTCTCCATCGTGATACTAAACATAAGTTAAGTGAATAATGCAATTGAATCCTATAAGGAAAACCATATTCAAAAGGGTCCAAATTCAAGATTAATATTAGCTATAAGAAATTAAAACCAAAAGTTAATTTGCATCAATAGATAAAAGGAAGCGATTTTTTATTAATTCGAGTGACACTAATGACCATTTTACAGCCATTTTTAACAAATTTTGTACTTGTCAGATTAAGGTTATAAAGATAAACTTTTATCACTAAGCTATCACCTCAAGTGTAATACAAAGAAGCAATTGAAACACAAAATGTGAGAGTTAAGAAATAATATATTAAACAAGAAGCAACTTTGTAACTCATATCAGAACAGAAGTGAAGGAGAAAAATCAAGAAAAGAGTGAAGACAGAAAAAGCATAGAAGAAATGAAGAAAGAAAATCACCTGAAAATAGGATTTGATTAAGCAGGAGAAAAATTGCATAGTAACATAAACTCCTTTGCATCTTTAATCTTATTGTTTGTTCTTATTTCTTTTGTGACACTTTCTCCTTCTCTTTTCTTACTTTTTGTTGAATGGTTTGGTAAGATAATAATGATTCAAGTTCAACTAAAAGTATATATATTGGTAGTGGTAGAGTGTGTGTGGGCCTTATAGACAAAGATGAGGTGGTGGTGCAGAAAAAAGTTGGAGGGTGAAGGAGCAAAAAGGAAGGAAAAAGTGGGGAAGAAGGTTGAGAAGAAAGTAAAGAAAGAATAGTGATGATTGTAATGATGGTGCTGCTGATGCATACATTTTTCCTTTCTCTTTTTCTAGTCTTCCCTTTTTTACTCTTTTAATTTTATGTGACTTCTTCTCGGCTGATTCTAGGGTGGGAGACCTCACCGGTGCACCAGATGTTTTATACATTTGATTAAATATGACACATGATATTATGGTATACCGTCAGTATTATATAATTTATTTTGTTTTTTTAACTCTTTTCTTTATAGCAATACATTTTTTAATCCTTTAATTTTTAGCAAAGGGTATTTAATAATTTAGAGTTCGACTACGAGAAAATAAAGTTTGGCCAAAAATTACTTTTATCCTTATTTTTTAATATAATTTTTTTCAAGAATTACTTATATCCTATTTTTTATATCATTTAGAAAAAAAGTCAGGATAGAAGTAATTGTTGACCAAACTTTACTTTTTTTTACTTGAATTTTGAATTATAAGGGACTAAAAAGTTAAAAAAAAATGTTAATTTTTTTGTAGCTAATTCTGATAAATTTATAAATAGTGTTTATTAATTTTTGAACGTATATTATTTACCTCAGCGAAGTATCAGTACATATCTAAATAATATAGAAATCGAAATATTCACCTAAAAAAATATTGCTGATATAAAAGAGAGTGAAAAAAATGTACCCAAAAAAAGAAAAAAATAGAAAAAAAAGGAAATGATATAATGTTGACAATACACTATAATATTATGTACTATATTTAATCTAAGAGATAAAATATGTGGTGCACTGGTGAGAGACCTATTAAGGTCTCCCACCCTAGAATTCGCCCTTCTTCTCTTCTTTTTCTTTTCTTATTCTTCTTTACTCTTATCGAGGTAGTGTTATTTTATACGCAAATATTAGTCGCTAGTAGTAATATATATGTTAATAGTCGGGATTTAGTAGTTACTAAATTTGAACTTAGGATTTCTTTCCGTCCAAAACTCTTTCAAATATCGTATTGAACCACTTGATTTAAGTTTTGAAGACCCTTAGAAGAATTCAAATTTCAATATATTATTTGTCGCAATATATTACTCTCAAATTTAATAGTATCATATAATTAACCAACAAAATTATTTGTGTCGAGAGTCGATATGATAAATAATATGGTTAAAATTTATCAAAAATTATTTCATTTAAAAATTAAACTCGAATTCATTTAAATAATTCGTCACGAAGATAACATATTAACTTAAGTTAAATTACTCGTTTATCATGGGACTCTCATGGCAGATGTTTTTAATCAAGGCGTGATATGGGTTGTTACTTGACTGTGACTTGTGTGGCAAAAGTGCCATTACATTTACTTACTTACTACTGTTATTTGATTGGGTTGTACTATCAAAATTTTCACTTTACCTGATTCAATGTCTGAACGGTGCACATGATGTTGTATACCAGCTCATGTCTAGCTTATGTCACTGTTTGTTCATAACTAAATAAGTCAAACTTTCTTCAACTAATTAAACTACTAATTGTATGCAACAAAATCATTGAATTCCCACCACAACTTACTTTGGATCATGTCATTGAAAGTAGAACACACCCATATGAGTATTATGTATTTTCACACTGCTTTAATTATCTATGTTAATCAATTAGAACTTCTCATTTTCAGCAGAAGATTTTGATATCCCAAAAATTAGGTTATTTAAGCATGTTTAGGTTAAGAGAATTTGAAAAAGACGCTAATACTATCTTAAAATTAGAAGTTGAGCTTAACTCAATCCTAAATAAGATGAGAGATCTTCGTTTGATAAATTTCTTTGACGGAATAACCAACATCATGACCATATCTTCTTATAATCATTGATATCATAAAATAAAAAATAAATAAGTTTATGTTTTTCAATAGTAAATTAATATAAACATTTTTTTTTGTATCGACCCTCTGGTTCTTAAGGAAAGATGGCTCCGGTAATTCAGAGTTCGACTGCAAGGTTACGAAAATATGGTCAAGATCGAACTGTTCTCATTAGGAATCAAACTCAGATTCCCTTGATATATATAAAAATAAAAATAAATTCAGATTCTCTTGAATGATTTATCTTAGGGAGAATTCATTAACTACTTGAGCCCAATATATCAGTTAGTATAACCATTTTGTAAGCAAATCATTACAATCCATATAAATTAAGAGTTTCATATTATTATTAAGGGACAAATTAATAGATCTAAATTTTTTTTATAATCGATTAAAAATAAAAATAACAAAGGGAGTATAAAATTATAGGATATTGTTTTTTTTTTTTTTGTTAATCTTTTGATTTTTAGGAGAAGGAGTCTGATAATCGAGTTTGACTGTGATGGTAAATAAAATCTAATTAAGAATTGTTCCTAATATGAATTAAATTCGGATTTTTCCGAACAATCCGTCATAAAAGGAGCTCATTAACCACCCTAGTCTAATATCTTAATTCAATTATAGGAAATTCAAATGTAACTTGAATCAATGCTTGAAAATGTTCAAAACTCCAACGACGATGGACGTCCTCTCTCAAAAGTAGAAGTTAATGATAATCCTCGTTCGGACAATTGAGATAATCATTTAATCAATATTATTAGTTTAATTAAAAGAACATACACAAATATGTGAACAAACATTAATTACATCATTGTATTAGTCATAAAAATGACAAGAGTCACCAATTTTTACCTTAAAAATATCATGAATCAACATTAGAAATTCTGATGAATTTTAAGTATATAATGTTGGTGTAAGCCCTAGAGGCCAATAAATTATGGTGCTTGTATCAATATATTATTAAATAAAAGGCATTTCTTTATTATGTTTGTATGTCCAAAATGATAAAGTCCCTAGAATAGTTAAATTCATTTTAATGAAATATTAAGTATGACTTAATCATGAGATTCATTAAATACAAGGATACTATTCTTAAAGCATCCATAGTCGAGTTTTATTATGAATTGGGATAATGATAAAACATAGAGACTATTATGAAGATAGACTGATGATCGCATCTCATGGATCATAGGATAAGGAGTTATCAAGTCTTGACATAGGTATAAATATTAGGAGTAATATTTATACTGGATTGACCCGCTGTGAGAGTGCTACATATAACGTTATGCAAGATGTCATAAGTTACTCTCATAGTGATAATGGTGTATACCATCCTTCGACCTGAAACCACTATGTACCCTAGATGTAGAGTCAAGTACTTTGTCACTGATCAAACGTCGTCCGTAATAGGATGATCATAAAGGCAGTTGATGGGTGCTTCACAAAGCATGCTGAGGGACATGAGTGACCTAGATGGAATTTGCCCATCCTGCATAACAGGATAAATGTCTAAGGGCCCAATATTGAACCGACCAAGGGTGACACAGTGTATGCCTTGTGTTCAATATAGACATGGGGGCAAAAGGGTAATTATACACATAAGCATTATCACGGATAAAGGTTTGTCACATCACATGACATTTCCGTAACTTGGGTAGCAATGATGTGTTGCTAGATACCGCTCATTGTTTATTATATTAAATAGAGGATTTAATATAATTGCCAACGTTATGGAAACCTACAAGGGTCACACACATAAGAACAGACTAGTGTGAAATTGGAACACCGTAAGGTACGGTGCACCTCAGAAAATTAAGGAAATATGATAAGGGTATCATGGTAATTAAATGAGCGTATCATAATTAGTTATGAAAAAGAAAGCACTCATGTGTACATGACACATGGGGGTGCGTTTCTTAAAAGATTTATTTAATTAAAAGGTTTTAGTATAATTGTGGCCCAATGACAAATAGTTTGTCTTGGTGCACAAGACAAGTGGTTCTATAAATAGAACACTTGTGAGAAAGAAAAGCTTTGCTGAAAATCAATTGCTAAAACCTAAATCCTAATTTTCCCACCTCTCACTAGAAACCTTCATTCTTGGAGCTAGCACTCTTTCGGAGGGATCTGTTCGTGTGGACTAACTAGAGGCGTTATACTATTAACGCTTGTGATAAACGTGGTGGTGACTCGTTCGTGATCTTGCTCGTGAATCAAAGCACTAATCACCAACTATTCGTGAAAGAAGGGATTTTCGTTAAGAGGTAAAATCCTAAATACGATTCATGATCATTCGTAAGGATCAATTGGAAGGAAAAATTTTATATTCCGCTGCTTTATCTCTTGATAGTTCCTTCAATTGGTATCAGAGCCACTTACGAATCCATGAATTGATAATTGTTTATTTCATGAATTCAGTTTTAATTTGATTAAAACACCTTATAAAGATTAAAATCGAGTAATTAAAATTTGGCATCTATTTGTGTAAAAATTGATGGTTGACATTGAAACGGCTTCGGAATCCGACAATTGTATGGTGAAGCAGCGATATGTTAATCGTCATAAGTTTATACAAATAAGAATGATCAAGACTTATATGTGATATAAGTGATCGTGATGCAAAGCGGTGTATTTGATACATCGTTCATAATTTCGTTCATTAAAACATAATTATGAAAGTTATTTGATATTGAATTGATTCATGTTCAATTGCTTTGGAATCCGACATTAGTATGGTGAAGCAATGACATGTTAATCAATAATATTGAATTTCGGTCATGATAAGTTTTGACGGCATGAAATTGTTGCATTAGGATTCGCGACAACGCAAGAGTTGTGCTGTCAAAAAGGCGAAAAACCAAGGGCTGGTTGCGTGCCTGCGCAATGGCGCAGGGTAAGCTGCGCTATGGCGCACAGACCCGAGAGACCTGCGCTATGGCGCGAGGCAAGCTGCGCTATGGCGCAGAGACCCGAGAGACATGCGCTGTGGCGCGAGGCAGGCTGCGCTATGGCGCGGCTAGCATCGTTAAATTTTGATCGTTCGCCAAAATTTTAATTTTAAATAATCTACGCGACTTAAATTGATAATGATAATAAATATGTTTATTGTTATGTTTTGTGATGATTGATTATGGCCTTAGTTTACTCCTTTGTTTTAATTTGGGATTTTTAAATACGGCCTGCGTGTCGTGCCTCTCCCTAAAATTCTTGATGTAACTTCTCTTCTCATCTTACTCCCTCGTATGTAAAACGAGTATTCTTTGATGTAATATTATGATAGAATTACAATAGGAACAAAGGAGGACAGCCATGAAGATGATGCTTGGAGAAGTAGATCATCGTTAGGCTAGTTTAGGGTTCTCTCATTGGCTTGAGAGAACACTTGCGATAGGAGGCCATAATCATATCATTTTATTTTATTGTATGTTGATGCATGTGAGAACGTTTAATATGTTAAACAAGCCGGTGAGATCAAATTAATTAAAATCCCTCAAAGTTAATATTAAGTTTATGCTTTCCGTATTTTAGAACTCGTCAAGACTAATGTCAAACATTGTGCGTTCGTCCAACGCGAAGTGCATGTTTTACATTGGTAAGGCGCGACGGGATAATTGTAATATCCGAATTTCTAAAATGATGGGTCAAACTTAACTAAACTAAAATATAATGAGATTATATATGTTTAGAAGCAAGCATTGGGAATGGTCCATAAGATGGATTAGAATAAGGAGTTATTCACCCAATGGATATATTCGAGAATTGTATGAGATACAATTGGAAGGAGTTCCTACCTAAACAACTATATTTTGGGGGATTAGCCAACGCTAACTCAAAATGTGGTGAAATATGGATCTCGATCCACTAGAAGATCTTCCAACGGGGTCTTCCGAATCAAATGATGAGGGTCATTTGTTTTGAATAAAATAGTGGGAGCGTATTTAATTAAAGACCTAATTGAATATGTTAATGATACTCATATTTTCACTTCTTCAAATGTAGATTACCATGACAACAAACACCTCTAACAACATTTTGCGATCAATCCTTGATAAGGAAAAATTGTCTGGGACAAATTTCCTTGATTGGCACCGAAACTTGAGGATAGTCCTCAAACATGATAACAAGCTGTATGTCTTGGAGGAACCTCTGCCTGCAGAGGAACCTGCTAGTAATGCTCCAAAGGCTGAAAGAGATGCTTACAAGAAGCATGTCGAAGATGACAATGAAACTGCTTGTCTCATGCTGGCTACCATGAATTCTGAGTTGCAGAAACAACATGAAAACATGGCGGCGTTCGATATGATCGAACACCTAAAGATGCTCTACCAAGAGCAAGCTAGGCATGAGAGGTTTGAAGTTTCAAAGGCTCTGTTTCAAAGCAAGTTGTCTGAAGGAACACCAGTAGGTCCCCATGTGCTCAAAATGATTGGGTATGTGGAAAACCTTGATAGGCTGGGTTTTCCTCTCGACAAGGAACTTGCAACTGATGTGATCTTGCAATCGTTGCCTGATAGCTTCAGTCAATTTATCCTCAATTTCAATATGAATAATATGGATAAATCTCTTCCTGAACTGCTAAGCATGTTGAGAACTGCTGAACAAAACTTGAAGACTAAAGGGAAGTCCATTCTGATGGTCAGTAATGGAAAGAAACAGAACAAGCGGCCTAATAAGCAAGGTGGTAAATGGAAGGGTAAGGAAGTTGCCAAACCCAAGCCAACCACCCCTGCTTTAAAACCAAATGGAGGTATAGCAAAGGAGGGAACCTGTTTCCACTGTGGTAAGACCGGACATTGGAAACGAAACTGCCCCAAGTACCTGGAAGATAAGAAGAATGGATTGGCTCCATCGGCTTCAGGTATTTTTGTTATAGAAATAAACTTATCTACTTCTTCATCATGGGTATTAGATACTGGATGTGGTTCTCACATTTGTACTAATGTGCAGGGACTAAAAAGGAGTAGAGCTTTGGCAAAAGGAGAAGTTGACTTACGAGTTGGCAATGGAGCAAAGGTTGCTGCTTTAGCCATAGGAACTTATATGTTAACTTTACCTAGTGGTTTAATAATTAAGTTGGAGAACTGCTATTATGTACCTGCAATTAGCAGGAATATTATTTCCGTTTCTTGTTTGAACAAGTTTGGTTTTGCATTCATATTTAAGAACAATTGTTGCTCAATTTATTTGAATGATATATTCTATGCTACTGCTCAAATAAATAATGGATTGTATGTCCTTGATTTTGATTTGCCAATTTATAACATTAATACTAAGAGGTTGAAACCCAACTAGTTAAATCCAACTTACCTTTGGCATTGTCGCTTAGGCCATATAAATGAGAAACGCATCTCCAAGCTCCATAAAGATGGATTCTTGGAATATTTTGATTACGAATCATATGATACATGTAGATCTTGTTTAATTGGAAAGATGACAAAAACCCCATTCACAGGAAAAGGTGAAAGGGCTAATGATCTATTGGCACTCATATATACTGATGTGTGTGGACCATTGAACATACCTGCTAGAGGTGGTTTTTCATACTTCATAACATTTACCGATGATTTTAGTAGATATGGATATGTGTATCTAATGAAACACAAATCTGAATCCTTTGAAAAGTTCAAAGAATTTAAAAATGAAGTACAAAACCAATTAGGCAAGAATATTAAAATCCTTCGATCAGATCGAGGAGGTGAATATTTAAGCCAAGAATTTAATGATCATCTAAGAGAGTGTGGGATTCTATCCCAATTGACTCCTCCTGGAACGCCACAATGGAATGATGTATCTGAGAGAAGAAATCGAACCTTGTTAGACATGGTCCGATCAATGATGAGTCATGCCGATCTTCCAAACTCCTTTTGGGGACATGCACTATTGACAGCAGCTTACACACTTAACCGTGTTCCATCCAAAAAGGTTGATAAGACACCATATGAGATATGGAGTGGTAAACGACCACATATGTCTTATATGAAGATTTGGGGTTGTGAAGTTTATGTGAAACGACAACTCTCAACTAAGCTTGAGCCCAGATCTGACAAATGCCTATTTATGGGGTATCCTAAAGAAACAAAAGGATACTACTTCTACAATCCTACCGAGGGCAAAGTGTTTGTCGCTCGAACTGGAGTCTTCTTGGAAAAGGAGTTCATTTCCAAAGAAATCAGTGGGAGGAAGGTAGATCTTGAAGAAATTCAAGAATCACAAAGCATTGATGAACCTGTGGAGGAACATGAGCAGGAAACACAAGTAATTGTGGAAGAGCAACCTGCTCAAGTAGAACAAGACCAGCGGAGGTCAAGCAGGATACGTAACCAACCAGAGAGATATGGGTATCTCATAACTGATCAAGGTGACGTATTGCTCATGGATCAAGATGAGCCTGTGACCTACCAAGAGGCCATAACTGGGCCTGAATCTGATAAGTGGCTAGAAGCCATGAAATCTGAAATGGACTCCATGTACACAAACCAGGTTTGGACCTTGGTAGATCCTCCTATAGGAGTCAAACCTATAGGATGCAAGTGGGTCTTTAAGAAGAAGACTGACATGGATGGTAAGGTAAATACCTATAAGGCAAGACTAGTGGCTAAAGGTTACAAACAAATTCAAGGAGTTGACTATGATGAAACCTTTTCACCAGTTGCCATGATTAAGTCCGTTCGGATTTTACTTGTTATCGCTGCATATCATGATTACGAAATATGGCAGATGGATGTCAAAACAGCTTTCCTTAATGGAAACCTCCTTGAGGACGTGTATATGACACAACCTGAAGGATTTGGCATACCAAAGGAAAACCATAAGATATGCAAGTTGCAACGATCCATCTATGGATTGAAGCAAGCTTCCAGAAGCTGGAATCTTCGTTTTGATGAAACTGTAAAACAGTATGGATTCATTAAGAATGAAGATGAACCTTGTGTCTACAAGAAGGTTAGTGGGAGCATGATCGTTTTCTTGGTATTATATGTAGATGACATACTACTCATTGGAAACGATGTCCCTACCTTGCAACAAGTTAAAACTTGGTTGGGGAAATGCTTTTCTATGAAGGACCTTGGTGAAGCAGCCTACATATTGGGAATAAGAATCTATAGAGATAGATCACAAAGACTGCTTGGCCTAAGTCAGAGTACATACATAGATAAAGTGCTAAGGCGCTTTAATATGCATGATTCCAAGAAAGGATTCATACCTATGCAACATGGGCTATGTCTTTCGAAGACATAATCCCCTTCATCTAAAAAGGAAAGGGAACGCATGAATGAGATACCGTATGCATCAGCAATCGGATCCATTATGTATGCCATGTTGTGTACTCGTCCAGATGTCTCGTATGCTTTGAGTGCAACGAGCAGGTACCAATCTGATCCCGGTGAGAGTCACTGGATAGCTGTCAAGAATATCCTTAAGTACTTGAGAAGGACTAAAGATTCATTCTTGATATATGGAAACATGGAAGAGCTTGCAGTAGTTGGATATACTGATGCTAGTTTCCAGACAGATAAGGATGATTTCAGATCGCAATCTGGTTATGTGTTCTGCCTGAATGGTGGCGCTGTAAGCTGGAAAAGTTCGAAGCAAGAAACAGTTGCTGATTCTACAACTGAGGCCGAGTACATTGCCGCATCGAATGCAGCAAAGGAAGCTGTTTGGATCAAGAAGTTCATAAGTGAACTTGGCATAGTCCCTAGCATTGTGGATCCCATTGATCTCTATTGTGATAACAATGGAGCTATCGCACAAGCTAAGGAGCCTAGATCTCACCAACGATCCAAACACATACTTAGGCGTTTTCATCTCATCCGAGAGATCGTTGAACGGGGAGATGTGAAAATATGCAAAGTACCAACACTTGACAATGTAGCTGACCCACTGACAAAGCCTCTTGCACAACAGAAGCATGATGGACACACTAGATCCATGGGTATTAGAGGAATGCCTAATTGGCTCTAGTGCTAGTGGGAGATTGTTGGTGTAAGCCCTAGAGGCCAATAAATTATGGTGCTTGTATCAATATATTATTAAATAAAAGGCATTTCTTTATTATGTTTGTATGTCCAAAATGATAAAGTCCCTAGAATAGTTAAATCCATTTTAATGAAATATTAAGTATGACTTAATCATGAGATTCATTAAATACAAGGATACTATTCTTAAAGCATCCATAGTCGAGTTTTATTATGAATTGGGATAATGATAAAACATAGAGACTATTATGAAGATAGACTGATGGTCGCATCTCATGGATCATAGGATAAGGAGTTATCAAGTCTTGACATAAGTATAAATATTAGGAGTAATATTTATACTGGATTGACCCGCTGTGAGAGTGCTACATATAACGTTATGCAAGATGTCATAAGTTACTCTCATAGTGATAATGGTGTATACCATCCTTCGACCTGAAACCACTATGTACCCTAGATGTAGAGTCAAGTACTTTGTCACTGATCAAACGTCGTCCGTAATAGGATGATCATAAAAGCAGTTGATGGGTGCTTCACAAAGCATGCTGAGGGACATGAGTGACCTAGATGGAATTTGCCCATCCTGCATAACAGGATAAATGTCTAAGGGCCCAATATTGAACCGAACAAGGGTGACACAGTGTATGCCTTGTGTTCAATATAGACATGGGGGCAAAAGGGTAATTATACACATAAGCATTATCACGGATAAAGGTTTGTCACATCACATGACATTTCCGTAACTTGGGTAGCAATGATGTGTTGCTAGATACCGCTCATTGTTTATTATATTAAATAGAGGATTTAATATAATTGCCAACGTTATGGAAACCTACAAGGGTCACACACATAAGAACAGGCTAGTGTGAAATTGGAACACCGTAAGGTACGGTGCACCTCAGAAAATTAAGGAAATATGATAAGGGTATCATGGTAATTAAATGAGCGTATCATAATTAGTTATGAAAAAGAAAGCACTCATGTGTACATGACACATGGGGGTGCGTTTCTTAAAAGATTTATTTAATTAAAAGGTTTTAGTATAATTGTGGCCCAATGACAAATAGTTTGTCTTGGTGCACAAGACAAGTGGTTCTATAAATAGAACACTTGTGAGAAAGAAAAGCTTTGCTGAAAATCAATTGCTAAAACCTAAATCCTAATTTTCCCACCTCTCACTAGAAACCTTCATTCTTGGAGCTAGCACTCTTTTGGAGGGATCTGTTCGTGTGGACTAACTAGAGGCGTTATACTATTGACGCTTGTGATAAACGTGGTGGTGACTCGTTCGTGATCTTGCTCGTGAATCAAAGCACTAATCACCAACTATTCGTGAAAGAAGGGATTTTCGTTAAGAGGTAAAATCCTAAACACGATTCATGATCATTCGTAAGGATCAATTGGAAGGAAAAATTTTATATTCCGCTGCTTTATCTCTTGATAGTTCCTTCATATAACCCACACCCCAAACAAACAAACAAAAGAAGCTATGATGACCAAGACAATTTCCATTATCCAGCAAAGAAAGTGGGATTGTAGAGTCCACACACATCATGATGAAATTAGCCAGTGACTCTTTCAGTTACAGATTCCTCATTATCTGTTTCCCAACACCAACTACCACAAACAATGTTAACTCATTGTTCATCATTTTCTCAATCACCACCACCACTACCACCTTCCATATCCAAATTCATCTCCACCCACCCATGTCTCACCATGCTCCAAAATCACTGCACAACCATCAAACACTTCCACCAAATTTACCCTCACATCATCAAAACTGGCCTTATTCATCACCCAATTGCTGCCACACGTGTCCTCACTTTCTGTGCCTCACCATTTGGCAACATTAACTATGCACACAAAGTGTTCACTAGAATGCCTAACCCAAATCTTTATTCTTGGAACACAATTATAAGATCTTTTTCTAGAACCTCAACACCACAATTTGCTATATCACTTTTTGTTGACATGTTGTATTCTGAAATTCAACCTCAATATTTGACTTATCCTTCTGTTTTCAAAGCCTATGCTCAATTGGGTGATGCTCATAATGGTGCTCAGCTTCATGGTATGGTTTTGAAATTGGGTCTTCAAAAGGATCAATTTATTCATAATACTATTATATATATGTATGCTAATAGTGGGCTAATGAGTGAAGCTAGAAGAGTTTTTGATGAAAAAATTGAACTTGATGATGTTGTAGCTTATAATTCAATGATTATGGGTTTTGCTAAGTGTGGTGAGATTGATGAATCTAGGAAGCTTTTTGATAATATGCCTACAAGAAGAACTTCAGTTACTTGGAATTCTATGATTAGTGGATATGTTAGGAATGGGAAACTAATGGAGGCATTGGAACTTTTTCACAAGATGCAAGAGGAAGGTGTTGAAGCAAGTGAGTTTACAATGGTGAGCTTGTTAAATGCTTGTGCTCATTTAGGAGCACTTCAACATGGGAAATGGGTTCATGATTATATAAAAAGGAATAATTTTGAGTTGAATGTTATTGTTGTTACAGCAATAATTGACATGTATTGCAAGTGTGGGGACGTTGAAAATGCTATTGAGGTGTTTGTGACATACCCTAGAAGAGGATTATCATGTTGGAATTCAATTATAATTGGGTTAGCCATGAATGGTCATGAAAGTGAAGCAATTGAGTTATTCTCTAAGCTTGAATCTTCAAAATCTTTAAAGCCGGATTCTGTGAGTTTCATCGGTGTTTTAACTGCATCTAAACATTTAGGAGCAGTTGATAAAGCAAGGGACTATTTTTCCGTTATGATGAATAAGTATAAGATTGAACCATCAATAAAACATTACACATGCATGGTTGATGTGCTAGGTCAAGTTGGACTCCTAGAAGAGGCTGAAGAACTCATAGAGGGTATGCCTTTAAAGCCAGATGCCATTATATGGGGATCTTTGCTTTCATCTTGTACGAAGCATGGGAATGTACAGATTGCGAAACGGGCTGCACAAAGAGTTTATGAGTTAAATCCAAGTGATGCAAGTGGTTATGTACTTATGTCTAATGTCCATGCTGCATCCAACAAATTTGATGAGGCAATGGAGCAAAGGCTTTTGATGAAGGAAAACTCAACAGAAAAAGAACCGGGTTGCAGTTCAATCGAATTATACGGAGAGGTTCACGAGTTTCTAGCTGGGGGAAGGCTGCACCCTATGACTCAAGAGATTTACCATTTATTGAATGACTCCAGTTTTGCACTTCAAGATTGATCTTATATGAAATTATGAACTTGTTGAGTTTTAACATCAATATGTATATAGAAGTAACAGCTTTAATATAGAGAAGATTTACAATAGATTAGAATCACACAATCTAAATATCCAATTTGCTTGTTAATAAAGTTACTTAGATGCATTTGGATTTACTGGAATTTATAGATTCACCAAGTAAAAAGAAAGTTCATCTTGTAGTTTGGATTTGATGCCATTTACACTGATGACTGAAATAAATAATTCCATTTCATTATTATCTTGTTATTGGCTTATTGTCATAGAATGTGTTCCTGAATCATTCCAATTATCTTGGTAATTTTATTAGAAGACAAATCGCGAAAACTTGAATGTAGGTTTTTCTTACTTATATATGATGTTTTATATTTTACTAAATGCTCTATGATATGGATGCTTACCAATAGGCCTAGTGAAGGAATCTCAGATTCTGTGTTGCATGCATGTTTTGCTTTGTCATCATAACACTAAATGCTCCATATATCATATATCCAACTAAGCCAAATAGAGATCTTAAGGTTCTTAACATCATAGCAATTATTAATTTGTTAAATCAATTGATTGATAATACTAGTAATACAACAGAATAAGCATTTGATCTTGTTTAGCAATGTCAGTCTTTTCATACTCTTGCTTGTACAAGAATCTGGTGACATTATAGCTACTATCCTATAGTGTATTTTTGTGAATGTGAGACAACTACTAACAAATAGTATACTAAGTTTCAGGTTTTTGACAAGTTTCTCCCTGGTGCCCAAGAGTATATCTCGGGAGGCATTGCACCATTCATGAGGAGGTTCTGTGGCATTGCATATAAGTCAGAGATATCAAGATGATGTTGCGTGCGTCCATTTTGGTAATGCTGATTCTGCATAGCAGCAGCAAGTTCATCGTCTTCAAGTGGCAGACGATCGAAAGTAGCGTGCATGAATGATGCAGCCATGATCACAACAGGTCCTGAAGCAATCAAAGCGCCAACTACAGCACCTCCCACAACTTGTCCTTGAGCACCTGCTAAATAAATTGTTAGACCAGTGATTCCTGGTGGTGCTGGTGGGGGAAGAATCGACCCCAACAACGAGAGAATCTCAAATCGACCATGAAGGGTAACAATTGCACCAGATGAAGCCGGTTGTCGCAGCGTTACATTTGTTACACAACCAGTGCCATTAAGTATACAAAGACCACGTTGCTTTCTCCTTGCAAAGTTCAACAAACTCTCGTTCACATCACAGCCAGAGCTCACTTCCATAGCATGAGCTTTAAGTGCATTTGCACTATCTCTAGTGACAATGATTGGTGGCTTAGGCTTGTTTTTCGATCCGGCCGGTCGACCGCGAGGCCGCTTTAAAGTCTCTCCCTCAGCTGCAGAAGAAACTGGTGAAACTGATTTCGGAACTTTAGCAGATATTAGAGTAACATCAATACCAGACATATTATTATTCTGATTACCATTGTCTTGTTCTTGTTTGTGTTCCATTTCACCAAACATAAGATAGTTTTGGTGATAAAGGAGGAGTAACAAAGAGTAAATCGCTCTTTCCTCCTGTTACAATATTGAAGGTTTAAGTAGTTGCATTATGAGAATAAATATTATAGGAGCCCAAAAGAATGATCACAATTTTAGGATGGAATTAAGTTATACCAACCACTGTTTTTTGCATTAATCTTCCTAACTCTTACTAACTTTGTCTCATATCAATTACCTTCCCCAGCAAATATCACATGGTGTATATAATTATTACTATTTTTCATTCCATTGTTACCTACCTACCTACACTATCTTCCTCATATTATACAGATACTTGTTCCAACTTCATAGTTCCATTTCTATGTTAACACAATGTAGTAAGTTATATAAAATGTTGGGACAGTACTAAGGAATGTATATAGACGAGACAGAGGATAGAGTTAAGGGATATTTGGATTCAAATGATCAATTGTTATACATGATTTATGGTAGGACATTAATGATTTGCATCCTACATTGGAATTCAACATGAGATGGTTATGTTGATGTATAGTTGGGTCTCATGAAATTGAAAATAATAAGTATGATCTAATAAAATATCTCAGGCAATAAAACATTTATGCCCCAAATAAAAAAAAACATTATTATTCAAAGTTCGGTTACGAGATAAATAAAATTTAATAAAAATTATTTTTACAAGAAATCAAACTTTAGTTCTCCAAAACAATTCGGTTTAAAAAAAGTTTATTAACTATTTGATCTGAATGTCTCAATTAAATATAAAATAATTTACTAACATTATTTAATTATTTTTTCTACTAATTATTATATATATATAATTTTATTTTCTGCCCCTGAATATTTTTCTAAGATTGTGTCCTACTGTATATTAGTACTTTTAAGATTTTGTGTTTATGCGGCAATTAAGTTTGGCATGACGTAGATAAAAAGAGGAATCACGTGCGCGGCACCGTATAGTTCCTTTTCGGTTCTCTTCGTCTTTTTCGCTCCATCTCATTCTCATACAAACAAACTGCAACATTCGTTTCTCATTTGATTTTCATGTCAATTGCATCTTTCTCCGTTCCAAATTCAAAGGTAACCTTCAACATTATGATTCATTGTTTCATATTCGTTATTTTTGAATAAATCATTTCATGGAGTGCTTAATTTTCTTCAAATTTATCATGTGTTGAAATTGAAACTTGTTAATCATCAATGTAAATGCATTAATCATGAATTTGGACACATGATCAATCATAATTCTTCTTGATTAGGTTTGTTCTGTTGTGTGTGTAATGAAATACTCAGCATACTTTTTTTTTTGTTTCTTGTTATGTTTTAGTGATTTTCTGGAGTTTGTGTTATTAATACGAAGTACGGACACTCCTCAGATTAGGGAGATTAGGCGTGTCCCAGTGTCGGATACACGGCACTTATGGTTACACTGAATTATGTTATTTTTTCAAATAATTATTTGTGTGATGTGTCATGTCTATGTCGTGTTTGATATATGTGTCAGTGTCGGTGCTTCGTATTACTCCTTCGTTCCTTTTTGTTTGCTGTTTTAGAATAGTAAAATCAAATTAAGAAAGTGTAATCTTAAATCATCCAAATATATAGGCATCAAATTAAAAAATAAGTAACATCAAAAAATAATTTTTTTTAAAAAATTAGTTTTCCTAATATATAGCATTAATTAGTTTGATTTAAAAAGATAAGAGTTATTGACAATGAGTATAATCGACAAAATATAATCTTAAATTATCAAAATGACAAATAATTTGAAACAATTTTTTTTCTAAAACGAAAAATAAAAAGTAACGGAGGGAGTATTATTATTATTATAATAATAAGTATCTGAGTGTATCTGTCTCATTTCTGTACAGTGATATCAGACACATTTTTTTCAACGATTTGTGACTGTCGCCGCTTCAATGGTAGTTGAGGCTTTGGTTCCTCTGCTTGAGTGTGATAGGGAAGGTGTGAATGAAGATTATTTGCCTTCATTTGGCAATGAAACCAAGGAGAAGGTGTATCATCATAAAGTTCATTGCTCCACCAAGGATAACTTGCAGACTAGGGAACTTTGGACTGATGGACTTATTTGTGCTTTTGAGTTCATCCGCAGCTCTCGGAAGACTCATCATCCCGTAGAAGCAGTTAAAGAAGTGGCCACGAAGAAGGATTTTCAAGGCAATGAAATTAATCCATTGAAAAAAAGTCCTAGTAGAGATGGCTTTCATGAATCACCTTTGCCGGTCGACGAATCTGGAGGGTTGGATCTTCATGATTTCAATAATAATAACTGTTCTGGCAAAGAGGGTCTTCCAAGAACTTACTGGAAACCAATTGGCTGGACTAGAGTTTCTCAACTTGTTCAGGCTGTGCATAGTGATACTAGCTGGGCATCTCAACCGCATGATTTCACAGATGATGAAAGTGATATTCCTGTTGCAGATGTAGCAACTCCTTACTGGGAAAGGCCAGTGGGTCCAACATGGTGGTGTCATTTAGATGCTGCTGATCCATATGTTACTACATGGCTTGCTAGTTCTCAATGGTTACATCCTGCTATTAGCATTGCTTTGCACGATGAAAGCAGGTTAATAAGTGATCGAATGAAACACCTTCTGTATGAGGTAAGTAAACTAGTTATATATATGAGAGTATAATTCTGCTAATTGCTTCTTTCATTAAAATCAATGATTCAGTGTATAGTTGCATTGGTGTTCAAATTTAAAAAACAAGTTTTTGATTGATAGGTTCCTGTTCGAGTCGCGGGTGGATTACTATTTGAACTTCTAGGGCAGTCTGCAGGTGATCCATTTGTTGAGGAAGATGACATTCCCATTGTATTACGAGCATGGCAGGCACAGAACTTTATGGTGACAGTTTTGCATGTTAAAGGCTCTGCATCAAACATCAATGTGTTAGGTATTTTAGAAGTTCAGGTTAGTTAGCCCCACCAAGTTAATAATACAACTATTTTTCCGAAAGCGTGATTTTATTTTATTTATCCTTAGTTACCTTCAACTGTGTTTTGCAGGAACTTCTGGCTGGTGGAGGAGCCAACATTCCACGTAGCATTCATGAAGTTGTAGCACACCTAGCTTGTCGCCTTGCACGATGGGATGATAGGTTAATATTCTTTACATCTGGTTACCAACTAAGAAAATCTTTGTATGATTATTCTTTTTCCTTAAATCAATTCACTTCAAACTTAATTTTAAACAAATCAATTTTATTCAAAATCATGTTTTTTCAAACACTCACCCAAACATACACTATCAATACTGCAAGCCTTCATATTTATGACTTCAAAAATACTGTGTCTACTCTTTATTTTTTTTACTGCAACAACATCACAAGTTGATGACTCTTGTCATTTCTACATTTTTAAGATCATTTCAATGGTGTTTTAGAGGTGTTTTCAAGTGATTTTGATCATATTTGAGGTGCAAAAGACTTGGAATGAAAGGTAGCTTGGAAATGAAGAAATGCTGAAAATGCTGATTTTTCGTCTTTTAGTGGGCATTCTGCCAATTTAGCTCAAGCTAACCCAGAGTTAGCGCAGGCGAAACCAAGTTAGCGCAGGCGAAATCAAGTTAGCGCAGGCGAACCCAGAGTTAGCGCAAGCGAACCAGAGTTAGCGTAGGCGAACTGTGCTGTGGGGAAATTTCGCCCAAGCGAACAGGGAGGCGAAATTGGCAGATTGGGACTCAGTTTTGACCCATTTTTGACACTATAAGAGGAAAACTTGACCCATTGGAAAGAGGTTAGGCGGTTTTGAAGGAAAATTGGTCATTGGAGCTCAAGGGGAAGTGGATTCAAGCAAGGAACAAGGGTGGAAACACTCCAACACTTCTTGATAATGAAATCTTCTATGCTTCTTCATGTAATCTCTCTTTTAATCATGATTTGCTAGATCCTTAGATTGAATCTTTAGGGGATTTTCTATGTAATTTGGGTTGAACCATGTGAACTTGATTTTATATTAATGCATTATGATCTAGTTTTCTATCAATTGTTCTTTGCTCTTAATGCTTCATATGATTTGATGAAATTGTGTGATGAATTTGATAGTTGATTTATCATGAGAATGGAAATTAGCTATAGACCTAGGAATGATTGAACAATTGATAATCACTTTAGAGATTTAGGATTATTACTTGTGATTAAGGAATCAATGTTTGTGAAAACCTCACTTAAACACAAATTCATTCAAGAGATTGGAGAATTGTGATTAATTGAGAGGATTAGTATCCAAGAGATTGGGATTAGTCATTTTATTGATTCAATCTATGAAACTAGTTGAGTAGTGCATGAGTATATAATATGTTTCACCAACCCTATTACGTTGAAATGAACCAAAGAGATTCAATCACCCGCCAACCGTTTGATAAAACTCCTCAATTAGTTTGAAACAACAATTTGTATGCAAACTCCCCCCTTTTAAATGTCTTTAATTTTACATTTATTAGATAAGCCAATTAGCCATTGTTGAATAATCTCAATCCTCGTGGGATCGATTTTATTACTACTTGCGATACTTCGTGCACTTGCGAAATAATCCATCAAGTTTTTGGCGCCGTTGCCGGGGATTGTCGTTAATCGACAAGGCAATTGGAACCGTGTTTAGTTTTAATTTGTTGTTTTTAGTTGTAATTTTCATTTAAACCAAAAAAAAAAAAAAAACCAAAAGAAAAATTTAGGATAGTGTTTAATTTTCTATTTTACTTGTTGCTTGTTCGGAATTACCTTTTCTTTGTTTGAATTGTGTATGCAAGGTAATAGGTCCTTGATAGCAACAAAGAGAGCAATTCGTTTGGCACACTTAGCTCAAGAAGAGATAGAAGTGGAACACTTCGAGATGGGGGAGCCGAATCCACCACCACCACCTCCACCTAGGAGGACTCTAGGCGACTATGGTCAATGGGATGACGGACAACTAGCAAATTTGGGGTTCCAACCGGCAAATCCGGTTAATTTTGACATCAAGAACTCCGTGATCAATGCTTTGAAAGAAGACCAATACTCGGGGGCGGAAAGCCAATGTCCGAATCTTCATCTAGGACGGTTTTATGAAGCGTGTGACTATACGGACCCACCGGGTGTTACCGATTCTCAAAAGAGATTGAGATTATTCAAGTTCTCGCTCACCGGGAGAGCCAAGGATTGGTTGGATACTTTGCCAAGTGGTACCATCAATACATGGCAAGAACTAGAGAGAAAGTTCCTTGAGCGGTATTTCCCGATTCACAAATTTCTTGAAAGAAGGGCCGATATAGTTAATTTTGAGCAAGGGGATGCCGAGTCACTATATGATGCATGGGAGCGATTCAAATTGTGTTTGAAGAAATGTCCCAAGCATGGTATTGATACACACGCTCAAATGCAACATTTCACTCAAGGATTGAGAGCTCAAACAAGAATGTTGTTGGATGCTTCGGCGGGTGGATCCTTGAAAAATAAGGATGAGCAAGAAGCAATGGAATTGATTGAATCTATGGCTCAAAATGAATATAGGGCCAACAATGATCGTGGAGCCAAGAAGAAAGGTGGATTACTTGAGTTAGACACCCAAACGGCGCTTCTAGCCTCATCAAAGCTTATGAACACTCAAATGTCGACATTGCTCAAGCATTTAACATCTACTCCCTCTACTCAAGTTAATCAAGTGCAAGGACTCCGATGTGATTTTTGTAAACAAGCCCATGAGAATGGGGAATGCATGCCTAAGGGGTCCGAAGAGGCAAAATATATGGCAAATTTTAGGAGAAGTAACCCCTACAATCAAGGGTGGGGTGAAAACCAAAATCAATCCCCGAATCTATCTCAACAAAGTCGTGCTTCACCATTGGAAGACACACTCACACAATTCATTAAGATGACACAAAGCAATTTTGAAACCATGAGGATTAACCAAGAGACGTCTAATGAGAATCACAAAGCATCGATCAAGAACTTGGAAGTCCAAATTGGTCAATTGTCAAAGCAAATGGCTTCGTCATCTAGTGGAGGTTTTGTAGGGAACACTTGTGAAAACCCTAAAAAGGAGAGTTGCAATGTGGTTGAGTTGAGATCTAGAGTGCTTCCTCCACACCCGGTAAGAGAGCCAAGAGTGAAAAGAAAGGTTGAGGGAGAAGTTGAAAAAAATGAGAAAGGTAAAGAAAAAGAGGGAGAAGTAGAAAAGGAGAAAAAAAGTGAGCTTGAGGTAGAAGTTGAAAATGAGTGTGATGAGGAGAATGAGGGCGAAGTTGAAAATGAGAGAAAAGCCTTGAGGAAGGAGATTGATAAACGGAGAAAGCAAAAGAAGAGGGATTTGGTGAATGATATCGGTCCTCAAGAAGTGTCTCCATATGGTAAGCTACCTTATCCTCGTGCACCGAAAAAAGAGAAGAACCAAGAGGAAGCTTTTGGGAAATTCATGAAAATGTACCATAGCCTACAAGTTGACATTCCTTTTGCCGATGTGTTGGAGCAAATGCCGTTGTTTGCCAAATTTATGAAGGAGGTGTTGACGAAGAAGAGAAAACTCAAAGAGGATGAGCCGGGTTTGATGAATGAAGAGTGTAGTGCTACTATCCAATCCAAACTCCCTCAAAAGAAAAAGGACCCCGGTAGCTTCACGATTCCTATTTCAATAGGGAATTTGCATGTAGGAAGAGCCCTTTGTGATTTGGGAGCTAGCATTAATTTGATGCCTCTTAGTTTAATGAAGCGCATTCCCGGTGCCGTGGTCAAGCCAATTAAGATGCAAATCACCCTTGCCGATCGATCCATCACACACCCTTATGGGATACTCCAAGATGTATTGGTGAGATGTGCCGAATTCGTCTTTCCGGCCGACTTTGTGATTCTTGATATGGATGAGTGTGTGGATACACCGGTTTTGTTGGGAAGGCCATTTTTAGCAACCGGTCGTGCGTTGATTGATGTTGCCATGGGTGAATTGATGTTAAGGTTGGAAGAGGAAAGTGTGAGCTTCAAAGTCTTTGAAGGAATGGAGCCCTACAAAAGAGAGAAGCCTAAATGTTTCCAAGTGGAGGCAAATGAAGAAGTTGTGAAGGATAGCTCTAGTGATGAGGCACCTATGCCTACCGTTCCGGAATTGAAAGAACTTCCACCCAATTGGAAGTATGTGTACTTGAATGAAGATTCCAAGGATCCGGTTATCGTTAGTAGCTCTCTCACTCCCTTGGACGAAGAGGTTTTGTTGAAGAAATTCAAGGAAGGCCAAGGTGGCCTAGGTTTTGATTTAAATGGTGTTATCCCGGTCCTTTGTGTGACCCCGGTTAAGAATGAAGAAGAGCCCAAACCGGGTAATGTGCCACTTGAGCCTCCTAACCCATCTTTGGAGGAATTGGTGCGGAAAGAGGTAATGAAGCTTGTTGAGTCCGGAATGCTTGATTCGGCTCAAGTTGTCCAAAGGAAGAAGAATGTTGTGAAAAAGGCCAAAAAGGTTCTTCCCAAAGCCAAAAAGAAAACTAGAACCAAAGGGGAGAACAAGTGGGAAGAATTCATGAGTCCTCCGGTTCTTGAAAAAGTTTTGTGTGTTGCTCAAGAGGCGATCCTTGTGGAGAAGCTCAAGAGGAGCCGGGTGGAGTCAAAGATGAAGTATCCTCCCTAACACGGTGATGATACGTCAAGCTTGAGACGTCAACAACAAGCGCTTCATGGGAGGCAACCCATGGTTTGGTATCTCTATCTCTCTTGTGGAAATAAGTGGAATGATGTGGTTGAACCATTACTCTTAATTTTGTTTTGTGAATTGTTGTCTAGGCACAAATTTATCTTTTGGAATATCTCAAACTTTTGATATCATTTTTGAATTTCTTTGATGTATAGTTTGTTTGGTTTTGACTTTAGGCATGGATTTGTGATGCTTGAAGTGCAATGGATTTTTGCAATGCATGGATTGAAGCACAAGCTAGGGGACATTCACGTATTTGATGATCTAATGATCCGAGCCTTTAAACCGTGAGGATTTGAGCCTATACACTCTATTTGCTTGAATATGTGAGTCCACTATCTCTCTCGACTCTAGAACTTGCTTTTATTCTCTTGATTTATTGAGTAGCATTGATTAGCACACGAGGCAAGTTTGTTGGTACCTAGAGCCTTTGTAGCCTACCTTATCATGTTATATCCTTTGCTAACCCACTTTTGAGCCGTAAAACAAATTTTCTTGGTTGATTGTCTTCTTAACCCTTGTTTTTTTCTAAAAAAAATTGTTTTCTTGGAGTTAAGTTGATTGTTTTTGTTTGTTCATATGGCAAATGCATAAGTTTGGGGTTGCTTTTGGAACTAGCAACCATTTAAGTTTGGGGTGGGTATACTAGAGCGATCAATGTTATGAAATTGTTGAAAAAGAATGAAAAAGAAAAGGTTGAAAGTGAAAAAGAAAAAAAAAATATTGTGAAAAGTTGTGAGAAATAAGAAGTCCAAAAGTTGAAAAGAAAAAAAAAAAAAAAAAAAAGACTTCTTCAAAAAGATTGTGAAAAGAAAATCTTTAAAAAGTTTGAAAAAGAATGTTTATGATTGTGGAAATAAAATGCTCTCTAGTATAGCCTTGAATAATGGAAGTTTTGTGTTGAAAGTTGTGTGAAAAGATTGTCCTTAACTCTAAGTTTTTAACTCACTTCCCAAAAACATCCACCTTACCTTAAGCCCCGTTACAACCTTGAAAGTCCTCTAATGTGTGTGTTTCATATGTTATTTGATTTATCTTTAGAATGCTTGCAAGCTTATGGTAGAAGAGTTAGGTAGGTGTTGATTGAGTGATTAGCCACTATATAAATGAGTGAAGGTGAGTGGTGTGAAGTGATCATTGTTTATCAAATATTGTGAATGCTTCCGTGGTTGTGTGAATTGAAGTCATTGTAGGAAGATGTTGCATGAAAGGCTTGATCAATTGAAGTGTTTGATGAAAAGATCAAATGAATTGTGTCTTGAAGTGATTTAAGAAGGTTGTCAAATTTTTGTGGTTTTTCGTTTGATAAACGTGTTCCTTGAGGACAAGGAACGAGATAAGTTTGGGGTTGTGATGACTCTTGTCATTTCTACATTTTTAAGATCATTTCAATGGTGTTTTAGAGGTGTTTTCAAGTGATTTTGATCATATTTGAGGTGCAAAAGACTTGGAATGAAAGGTAGCTTGGAAATGAAGAAATGCTGAAAATGCTGATTTTTCGTCTTTTAGTGGGCATTCTGCCAATTTAGCTCAAGCTAACCCAGAGTTAGCGCAGGCGAAACCAAGTTAGCGCAGGCGAAATCAAGTTAGCGCAGGCGAACCCAGAGTTAGCGCAAGCGAACCAGAGTTAGCGTAGGCGAACTGTGCTGTGGGGAAATTTCGCCCAAGCGAACAGGGAGGCGAAATTGGCAGATTGGGACTCAGTTTTGACCCATTTTTGACACTATAAGAGGAAAACTTGACCCATTGGAAAGAGGTTAGGCGGTTTTGAAGGAAAATTGGTCATTGGAGCTCAAGGGGAAGTGGATTCAAGCAAGGAACAAGGGTGGAAACACTCCAACACTTCTTGATAATGAAATCTTCTATGCTTCTTCATGTAATCTCTCTTTTAATCATGATTTGCTAGATCCTTAGATTGAATCTTTAGGGGATTTTCTATGTAATTTGGGTTGAACCATGTGAACTTGATTTTATATTAATGCATTATGATCTAGTTTTCTATCAATTGTTCTTTGCTCTTAATGCTTCATATGATTTGATGAAATTGTGTGATGAATTTGATAGTTGATTTATCATGAGAATGGAAATTAGCTATAGACCTAGGAATGATTGAACAATTGATAATCACTTTAGAGATTTAGGATTATTACTTGTGATTAAGGAATCAATGTTTGTGAAAACCTCACTTAAACACAAATTCATTCAAGAGATTGGAGAATTGTGATTAATTGAGAGGATTAGTATCCAAGAGATTGGGATTAGTCATTTTATTGATTCAATCTATGAAACTAGTTGAGTAGTGCATGAGTATATAATATGTTTCACCAACCCTATTACGTTGAAATGAACCAAAGAGATTCAATCACCCGCCAACCGTTTGATAAAACTCCTCAATTAGTTTGAAACAACAATTTGTATGCAAACTCCCCCCTTTTAAATGTCTTTAATTTTACATTTATTAGATAAGCCAATTAGCCATTGTTGAATAATCTCAATCCTCGTGGGATCGATTTTATTACTACTTGCGATACTTCGTGCACTTGCGAAATAATCCATCACAAGTCTTTTACCATTAGGTGAAGTCGGTTATGCGAATAAAAAAACGCCATGATGTCCTATCTTGAATCATGTCTAATGACAAACAGAATCTTTTCACCTCTATCTGAGAAAAAATAACAAAGAGAAAAACAGTTACTTTAAATTGAATGACATATCATATTCGTCTGTGAAAGGCTTGTAAAAAAAGTGTAACTTGGTTTAAAAGATCCATGACATAACATGAAAAGAACAAAAAGAAATTAAGCATAGGTATTTAGAATACCTCCCCCTCTTTTATTCTTCCTTACTACTGTCAAAAAGTGTTCATCACAAAGCTATATTTTAGTTCTGGGAACTCCAGAAAGTTAGAATTTTTCACATCGTTGCTGCGATTCTGGGTATCAGTCTGAGTAATGGGCCTACTGGCTTTAGCTCCATTAGTAATTTATGGACTTATTTAGCTTACTTCAATTGAAGTATTTAGACTGGATTTGGTCGTAATTTCATTCTATCGTTTACTTTTTTCTCTTTATTTATACTTAAATAATATTTTGTCGAACTTATTGATATCCTATTCTTAAAAAATCTGATGCTGCTATTTAATTGGCTATATTAGTCTAATTTTCTTGATGTGATAGAAATTTTCAATCGTTTCTACTGTGATCTTAAAATCATACTTCGTTTGGATAAATTTTTAATATGCAGTCATTTTTTATTTGTTACTAATGTATATGATATCACAGGTTGTTTCGAAAACACATCTTTGGGGCTGCTGATGAAGTTGAATTGATGTTTATGAACAGGTGATTGCATGTGCTTTGGACCATTTAACATAAGAACTTGAGTGTGACATAGGTGGTCATTTTATCCATTTTGTTTATAACATGGATATACAATGGTATTTTCCTTCTTGTTAGGAGGAACCATGAGGATTTGCATCTGTTAACTATAATATTGAACCAGGAAATTAGAAGATTATCAACCCAGGTAATTTTGCAGACCACAAAATGAATAATACTGTACTTCTTGACAATCTTCCATAAATTATACTTATAGTTTTACAAATTGTATTGGAGTTGATAATGCTGGGAAAAAGCTTTATTTGGTCTCTGCATATGTTTATTTATTTTTGTATTATCTAACTATATGCTTGTGACTTGTGAGTGCTTGGCTCATTTTATTGCATTGAGATTTAAGAAATTATTGTACTACCTCTTCGTGCATCTTTTCGATCTAATTTATTTTGCTCCCTTTTCTGACAAAAGACGAAAATTTCTTTCTTCCATCATAAAATTGTTAGTAGATTAAAGTGCCAGAAAAAGCATGAAGGAAAAGAAAATGATTGTTGTGAATAATTTAACCAAAATAAAATTCAAAACTAATTGGAAACCATTGAGCAATATCATGAATTTAATTGGTAACCAACATATGTATCTTGTTAAACAAATCAGAAGGCTGTACAGAGTAGAACTTTACATATCACACAAATTAATTGATTGCAATGATGTAGTAATTAGTAATTGTTAGTTATAATACTGATTTTGTAGATTCTTTTTGGTGCATATTAATTATGTAAATTGTTTAGATTGAAATTTTTCACTTGTTCCTGAATCTTGTGTATGACCTTGTAGGTTATAAGAGTGAAATGGTCACTCCATGCACGAGAAGAAATTGTGTTTGAACTTCTTCAACAATTGAGAGGAAATGTAACAAGATCGTTGCTGGCAGGAGTAATGAAAAGTACAAGGCAAATGATTGATGAGCAAGAAGCAGTTCGAGATCGTCTGTTCACAATCCAAGATGTAATGCAAAGCGCAGTCCGTGCATGGTTGCAGGTTTTGTAATCTCTACCTACCATAGTAATTTAAACTCTTTAATAGTTAGCTACAAATGTTTTAATAAGTTCATTTATTTGATACTATGGAAATTTCATACAACTACCAGTGTAAGTGTGCAAAAGACTTATTTGGCACTCGCACTAGGAAAAGAGTTGATGCACTAAAATTGACCTCTGCATCTTTGGAGGGACTAAACTAAGGATTTGATCTTTTTATAACTATCTAAAATAGTACTTGTTTTACTGTTATATTGATTTAGCTGTGGCATTCAAAATTCAAACTAAAGTCACCGTCTAACCTTAACCTAATATGTTCAAGGTTAAAGTTTAGATCTTCGGGACACCAAGCTCAAGCTTTGATAAAATACTGCCAACCTTAGAGGAGAGGGACAAGATTCAAACCAGAGAAGTATTATTTTGATTAGCAGTATTTTAGTGGTGGACAGGATCAAGAACATGGAAAGGAGCCAAAAGATTTAACTCTAATTGTGACATAATATATTAATAACTTGTGTATCTTATATTTATTGATCATAATAGCAAATGATGTACTTCGCCTCACACTTGCTACTTATTTTAGGACAAAAGCCTCACGGTTACACATAACTTGGGAGTGTTTGGAGGTTGCGGCCTTGTCCTTTCCATCATTACCGGACTATTTGGCATAAATGTGGATGGAATACCTGGATCTGAAGCAACTCCTTTTGCGTTTACTCTTTTCTCTGTACTCTTAGTTGTGTTGGGAGCAGTCTTAATTGGAATTGGATTGCTTTATCTTGGGCTGAAAAAACCCATCGTTGAAGAAAATGTTGCAGTGAGAAAACAAGAGCTTCGAGAGTTGGTTAGGATGTTCCAACACGAAGCAGAAACTCATGCGCAAGTACGGAAAACGTTGCCTCACAAGGATGTTACTCAAACAGTTAGGCCACCTAATGGTTCAAATCATCTCTTCAAGTTATCAAATTTGTTCAGTACATAGATGTTTGTAGTTTAGTTGTATGGTTCTTTGTTTTTATTTGTTTTTTATAATATCAGGTGTATGGTTCAGCCTCTAGATGTTAAGACTTACACGTATGATGTATCGCTTCATCCTTTGCGGCTATTAGGTAATGTCGATACTGTTGAAATGTAAAAATTGATTATTCTGAGGTTGGTTTGAGAAATGGTTTATCTCATGAAATGTTTGTCTGAGAAATAAATTTTCATATTGGTAAATGAAAATGATTATGAATAAATCTACAATGCCCTTTTTTTCTTTTCTGATGTCAATTAATGAGTTTGTCAATGAAGGGACTATTTTGGGCAACTGAAAAAGAAATGACAACATGGTAGACATAGAATATGTAGAGTTTTAGTAACCTTTATTGATATTTTTTTTTGGTACAACCTTTATTGATATTTTTTAAAAGAGGGATAGATGTTAAAAAATTCAGATGATATTAATGAGAATTCTTATTGTTTCCATTTGAAGTCTTAATTAACCATCAATTGCATTACAATATCACCATATAACATATTGATGCAACTGGCATTATGGCTAACATTACAGATCTTACACATTCATGAGGTTAGGTCACGATGACAATTGGATCAAGTTTGAACAATTTATATTTTAAACTCATATTTTTAGAGTTTAAAACATCAAAATTTCTCTTTACTTGGTATTGTCAGATCTTGATCTAAATGACATGAATTGTGTGAGTTTGTAATAGAAAAATGCTAGTTGGTACGGGGAACCACAAAAACGAAATAAGCGAAGTTGTAAATTAAAACTTTAACAACCACACACCCCATGATTTTCTTAAAAATAGGAATTAATTAATTTAACCCACCAATTACAACAACAACCGTACATATCAACATTTCTTGCCTTTCTTGCCTCCATCCTTCGTACCATTTAGCATTGCTGATTGTAATAATAGTAAGTCCAAATCCGCAATATAGCGGTTTTAGAAGTCACTTGCAATAACATTTTAAAGAAAGGTTTGGTAATGACAATTGTAATTTTTTCATTTTTGTCAAGTAGGTTATTTGCTAAAGTTTCATTTTTAAGGTGAATAAGTGGGAGTACAAGAGTTTGAATTCCGATCCCAACATATTACATACTATTATAAATGTGAATTAAGATATTGCATATATGAGAAGAAAGTGTATATACTATATTATATATGTGAATTGAGATGATTACAATGAATAACATAAAGGAAAGACATTAATATATATATATATATATATATATATATATATATATATATTAATATGGGGGTTTGTTAATTTAGACCTACTTAAAAACATGTGAGTCTAAATTAGCAATGTGCACCTTTTCACATTGGACAAAAAAATCTTGACATTTATTTATTTAATTTACACCAGGAAGTTGAAGGTTAGTTAGGTAAATTTTATTAAATAGTATGCACCCACTTTGCTAATTTAGACCCCACTTAATTATAAACAACCTAGGAAATAAAAATAAAAAAGACAACTTAAAAAACATATATACAATCCAAAGTTATAAACCTGGATATTCAAGTGAACTTTTTTTTTTTTAAATAATCAAAATCATCATAATCGATTTTAACTTACACTTTTTTTTCTTCCATCTATTACCATTATATGATTTATCTTATAAATTGTGTTAGATGCTCCAAATTATTTTTGTTTCACGTGAGCCAATTCAATAAATGTGGAAGACCCCTATAAAAGGAAATCACTCACTTATATAGGATAAAAGCAAAACATTAAAATAATAAACAAGTTCAATACTCTGTTGTCAAATTAAATGAGAATACAAGCTTAAGTATCTGTAATAAAGAAAAAATCCGTCGGTGATACAAAGGGTTCAGATTGTATAAAAAAACAAAAAAGACACAAGTGATGAGAAACTATTTAGGTTGGTAAAAAATAGTTTGATAATTTTATGGTGAGATAAAACAGTTTTGCTGTTTTTTTTATAAAACTACAAAATTACCCTTTATATTAAACTTACTTAAAATAGTGAAAGGGCACTGTTATCCAAAGCGAAAATGTGCACATTGCTAATTTAGACCCACATATTTTTAAGTGGGTTTAAATTAACAAACCTCATATATATATATATATATATAATGAAAATATGTAAAGTATCTTTTTAAATTTATTTTAAAATTGTATAATTTGAATATTTGGAATTGAATTAAATAATGGAAAGTTATAGTGAAAATTTATTTTGTTTAATGTGAAGAATGAAAGGTGTCCCAAAGATGTTCTACTTTTAATTTTTCTATATCTATTCCTTAAAAACAACTTGAGGAACCTTAAAAACACTATCTATTCCTTAATATTTACAAAAAAACTGACCTAAAAAAATTAAAGCATTTCATTAATAAAAATGTGTTGGATATGCTGTAAAAAAAATATGTTCAATATAATGTGTTAAAAATATGGCCGATTTAATAAGACTATGAATAATCTCATTTGTTTGTCTCCAAATAAACTCAATATTAGAGTTTGTATAAAAAATAGAAAAAATATTTTGACAACTTCTAATAATTGTTGGAACAAAACTGATTTGTTAAATCTTTTTATTAGTTTTGATGTTAATGAAGTATTAAGAATACAATTGGCTATACTAATATATGTCCAAGTGTGTATCACAAATAAAATTTTAGCAACCTCTGGACTTACTATATATAAATTAAACATTGTGTAATCCAAGAGAAGCTGGGAGCTTATAAGTGTGTCCTGAATACTTCACCAGAATGCAAAGTTATTTATTAAATTAAGTTAATTGATTTTGTTAAATATTTTTATTAATTATATTTAAAATAATAATAGAATATAATGTCTTTATATTAAGTAAATTGTTATATTTTTAGTGGTTTAAGGTGATTTTCTTAATTGCATTTGAAGGTTCAAGAAACACAAGACTTGAAAATTTAGGAAATATTCACCGACTTTTGTTTATGACTAAACTAGTTAATATTTCACTTGAAAATTTAGGTTTTGAGACGAATATTATTACTTGTACTTTTCCTACTTATGTGGGTTTAATACCTCTTGTACTGATTCTATTTTTCCAATATAATACATATTTTGGCTGTTAAATTTTTTTTTGAAAATTTAGGTTTGCATTTCTAGTGGAGATTCCTCTATTGTTAGCTAGGGAGTATTTTTTAAAATTAATATGGTTAACTAATATTGTACCAATTCTACCGTTCATCCATGCATGTGCAATTTATTAGAATCAATCACATTAATTACATTGTTATAACATTTTCTTGATCTCGGATGACAGTACATGGAAGAGGATAATTGTGTGGCCTTTTACATTTGACTTAGAGAATAGAAAGACTACCTCAAGAACTAGAATTGTCATTGCTTTAATTGTTTTCATTTGCTTCCTTACCTTTGGAACAATTTTAGGACATTTTGTAGAGAATCTAAGTTGGATAGATAGTGTTTATATGTCTGTTACTTCTGTAACGACAGTTGGATACGGAGATGTGTCGTTTAACACTGCACATGGAAGATTTTGGGCCATTCTGTGGATTTTGGGAAGCACGTTCACGGTTACACGTATATTTGTGTACTTCCACGACTACCACTCGCAGAAGAGGAGCTTTGAGATTCTTGAGAATGGAATCACTTCATCCGAGATCAAGAACGATCAAAGTTTATCCATCAGTAAGTATGAATATGTCATGTACATGCTGAAGAAAATGGGGAGAGTTAGTGAGACTGAAATTCAGAAAATTAGCAACAAATTCGATTCAATGCCCCTTGGTGATGATGATGATGGCAATGCATGACATCCCTCTAAATATGTCTAATTTTTTTTATGTTGTTCTTTATTTGTTGGTTGCACTCTTATTGATTGGTTTTTCATGTTGTTCTTTGTTAAGATTAGATGAAAACTAATGACAATTACTTCCTTCCTCTGTTTTTAAAAAAATTATCTTGCATAATTTTATAATACTTATTTTCATTAAAGTCTTAAACTTTTGAATAAATTTTTATAGGAATATTTAAAATATCATATAAAGTTTATTTACCAAAATTTATAATTTTTTAACATGATATAAATTAAATATAATTTTTTTAAACAATAAAAGTTCAAGATAAAAATAACGAAAATTGAATCGTGCACACTATTGCTCCTGTTGTATCAAGGAGCAATAGTGTGCACGATTCAATTTTTTTCCTTTTAAACAAAACAAAAATAATAACTAACATCGTTTAAACAGTGGGAGGTGTGTGACATTTAGTTAAATTTAAAGGGAGATGGGTGTAATTTTCCTAATAAATTAGAATTAACATGTTCTAATTATATTCAAAAAAGAGAAGCAGAGAGGAAAAACAACTATGGCGAGCGAAATCGCCAAATCGGTAATGCTTCGGGTGTTTTCATTTTTGTCTTGCCATTGGAACATTGTTAGCACACTTTGCAGATCATCTGAGTTGGGCAGATAGTTTTTATTTTTTCCGTTAGTTCTGTAACAACTGTTGGATATGGCGATTTTTCATTCAACACTTCATTTGGAAGATGATTTGCAATTCTGTGGGTTTTTTATCAAGAAAGATAGGCTGTATCATGATGCCCTTACTGCTAGGACAGTCCAGGCTGCATGTACTAGGTTCAATGACCTTGTTGGCAGTGGTAGGACCGTTGCTCTGTGGAGCAATGCTGAAGTTGCTGATCTGCTGTTGGCTGCTCCTGCAGTTGATGGACATGCTCCTGCTGCAGATGGAGATGCTGATACCTTTGCTTTAGGTTAGTTGTGTGAGAAATTTATCGATCTCGCCTCCACCAGATTGGCAAGGAACTCTGCCCGCCGTTAGATACTACTTGTATGAAGATTTGGGCCCTGACCAAAGAAGTACACAAGAGAACTTTATTTTTCTATTAGTTGTAATGTGAACTTTTGTTTGTAATTGCTATCATATTCAATCTATAACTTGTGTTAGGTTCACTTTTCATGTTCACGCTTCTTGGTTGATTGGAGAGGAATTTAGCCTTTTTGTTAAGATAGGTGAAGGAACTCTTTTCATCTATAACTTGTGTTATGTTCACTTATAATGTTCATGGTAAAAAAAAAAAAAAGCACATTGGCCGTAATAAAGTCATTTGTATACTTCCATGATTACAACAGGAGCCACAAGATTCTTGAGAACAGATTCACCTTATCCAATTTCAAGACTGGATATCTTGATAACGGTGTATCCATCAGGTATGCCTTAATATTGTTTCCATGATTTAAATTTAAACGTCATTTATATATATAAGTTTACTGTTTGTGCCCAGAATTGGAACAAGTATATTTCTAATTTCTATCATTTACAAATTTTGTCAATATATATCTTATATTAGCATATGTATTATGATTTATTAAAATATTCAGCCATTGGATTAGCTTATTTTTGAATTTATGTAAAACAGTTTATGCGATAAATAAGTTTATATGTATTATTATAATTTTTTTAAGATAGTTTATGAATAAATAGTTTATAAAAATATAATTTGCATTAGTGATAACTTATAAATAAACATAAAACTTTATTTATTTACATAAGTTGTTTTGCATAAGCTAAAAAATAAACTAATCTAAACAGGTCCTAAATATGTTTTTGTTTTTATAAAATGAAAACCTTCTAAATTTAATCTTTACTTAATTTTTATTATACTTTTAGTTTTTTAAAATATTATCTTGCATATAGTTTTAGTCTCTACTAAAACTAATTTTTTTTAATTTATTATCATTAACTAGTTTTGAGACCCGTACATTCGTACGGGTCTATTGACTTTTATTTATAAAACATTGTTAAAATATAAACGATGTTATTATGCTCTTTCTTATAAAATTGATTAAATTAATTATTTTTTTATTAAAACAATTATCCCGTGTATGATTTTTGTGTATTAAATTATAATTGATAATAACAAATATTTATTATTCAATTTCTTTTTTTATTAAAACAATTGTCCTGTGTATAATTAATTTTTTTTGATTAAATTGTCCCGTGTATATTTAGAAATATGTTACGGAGTATAAAATATTTTTAAAATATAAATTTTGTGCAGCTTTATATAAATTTGTTAAATGGATAAAAAAAATTATTAATGTTATTGTCCCGTGTATGATTAAATTTTTTTGATTAAAACAATTGTCCCGTGTATATTTCGAAATATGTTACGGAGTATAAAATATTTTTAAAATATAAATTATGCAGCTTTATATAAATTTGTTAAATGAATAAATTGTTTTTATTAAAGTTATTGTCCCGTGTATGATTAAATTTTTTTTATTAAAGCAATTGTCCCGTGTATATTTAGCAATATGTTACAGAGTATAAAATATTTTTAAAATATAAATTGTGCAGCTTTATATAAATTTGTTAAATGAATATTTTTTTTTATTAAAGTTATTGTCCCGTGTAAATTATAATGTATATTTTATAACTAATTTATATTTTTAGTTGTAATACCTTTTAATATATTAGCCCCGTTTAAATTTTGCTTATTTTTAAGCTTATGAAAACAATTTATGCTTATAAATAAACTTTTATGTTAATTCGTAAGTTGGTTTTTACGCATGTTAATTCATAAATTTTCGGTAATAAAAATTATATTTTATAAATTGTTTTTATAAACTACCTAGAAAAACTTATAATAATACATAAAAGATTATTTATTTGCATAAGTTATTTCGCATAAGCTCATGAGTTACTATTGTTTTATTCAAAAAAAAATGTTACTATTTTTTATGCGTTATCTCTATCGTGATTTTTATTCCTATTTTTATGCGTTAATTTTTTTTAATTAAACTTTTTTTGTTCCTATTTTGGAAGTAAAATTAGATTGGATTAATATCTTTTTGTGGAGGTGGTTTTCGATGCTATTTTTATGGGAAGATTTCTTTTATGCTTATCTTCTTTTTTTCCTATTTTTGTTTTGTATTTTTTTTAGTTTAGCGTTAAAATTACATTTAAGGGCATAAATTCTGAAATATTATAAACTTGATAAGGACAAATTTGGTTTTTTAGTAGTAGTTTCTTTTAATATATTGTAAGTAGAAGTCTTAAATTTTTGACTAAATTTTTATAAGCATATTTAAAATATCATATAAAGTTTATTTACCAAAATTTATAATTTTTTAACATGATATAAAATTAAATATAATTTTTTTAAACAATAAAATTTCAAGATAAAAATAACGAAAATCTTGACCTAGAAATCGAATTGAGTTTTTTTTTTTTTTAACTTTTTATGAAATTCTAAATATATTTGCAAAAAATCATTCAAAAGTACACGTTGAATTAACAGTAGAGACTGAAACTAAGCGCATGATAATTTTTCAAGGACTAAAAATTTAATAAAAACTAAACTTAAAAAGTAATCATTTTGTAAGACCAAAAACATATTTAAGCATTTATTAAAGGCACAAGTTATGGTGCATAAGTCATAGCGCACCCACCAGATTGCTTAGCGCACCACCAAATTTCTAAGGGGTGCGCTAAAAATCTGGGGGGTGCACTGAGCAATCTAGTGGTGCATTAAGCAATTTTCATTATTTATGCATGATGCATAAGGAAAAAGCTTATGCACCATAACCACTCTCATACTTAAATACCTCTAATTTGAATTCTCAGTCATCATAATTAGATCACTTGGCGGTAATGCAATTAGCAATAGTTATGCATGAAGTATCTTTTGTGTCCTAGTGCAAACAACTAACCACCTTTCCTCTTGTTTGACTTGTAGTTGAATCAACCTCTGATATTATAGCTTGCTACCATTTATCTCCAACTCACATCTAAGTTCCAACCAATGCACAATGCAGGAGGCTCCTCTCACCCTTTCTCCAGCAATGGAGAAACATACTCACCAAGTAGACCATTACTCATCAAGGAACAATCATTCCATGATCTTGCTCCTTCACCATCACTGCCTCAATCTACTTCTCATCGTATCATCAATGACGCGAAAAACCCTTCTTTTATCAACCTCATAGCCAACTTGAGCATCACGAATACAAAGATTACTCATCGCTCCTGCTCTGCTCCGTCAGTATTATTCACCGACATGAGAGTTGATTTTCATGAGCCATCTGATCATATACCTGCATATAGGCCCTCAACTTTAATAGTTAGACTATCTTTCATTATTCTTTTCTTCTATGTGGCTATTGGTGTTACAGTTTACATGATAAGTGAGAATTTCAAGGGCACTACCACATTCAGACCTGTAGATGCTGTGTATTTCACAGTGGTAACTTTATGCACTATTGGATATGGAGATATTGTTCCTGATACCATATTTGCAAAAATGTTTACATGTGGTTTCATTTTGGTGGGTTTTGGATTTATTGGTTTTATGCTTAATGAATTAGTTGTATACATTTGTGATACACATGAGGCATTCTTATTGAGCATGATGGATGAGGATAGATACAAGAAAATTATAAGGACTTGTATGTTTGATGAAGAGAAAGGAAGAATGAGGATAAGAACCAAAGTTTGTGGTGCTTTGGTTGTTGTCATTGTCTGCATTGCTATTGGAACGGTCACAGCACACTTTGTCGAGGATCTTAATTGGGCCGACAGTTTTTATCTCTCTGTTGTTTCTGTTACAACAGTTGGTTATGGAGACTATGATTTCAAAACTTTAACTGGAAGATGTTTTGCGATTCCGTGGCTTTTGGTAAGCACATTCGCAGTTACAAGGTCATTTCTATACCTAACTGATTACAGCTTGCAAAAGAGAAGCCGCGAGATGACAAAATGGATTCTTCAGAAGAAAATTACCTTATCAGATTTAGCGGCTGCAGATCTTGATCATGATGGATCAATCAGGTATGCCTCGATGTTGGTAACATTATATATGAATTGCATCAATATCTTGTAATTAGAACTCAAAGACCAATGCATGAACGGATAGAGTATTTACCAAAGCTCGTAGTATAGCCTAAAGCTTGTTTCAATCGCTTAAAAACAAGAAATAATAGGTTGAATTAGGTCTGATGACATATTAGCAAAGGGGAATCTCAGAGTAAATCTGATTCCTTTACCATTTTCTATCTGACTTTGTTCTGCAATAACAATCAAAGTATGATGGAAACAGAAATTAAAGGAATGTTATCACAGACAAACAATAATTGAATTTGAAACACAGACATGTGCATAGATTCTTGCCTTCTGTCTTAATGCTCTAAATTTGTATCTTTTTGAAAATCCTTTTGCATTTCTCTCATGGCCATATTATTTGACATTGCTTAAAAATGATCTTGAAACTGTGTATTCATCATTCACATATTAGCCTTAATTAATAAACCATTGCAGAAAGAAGACACAGTTTCTCTTCAGCACAAGTACGTCGATCATGGTCACCTTTTAAGACAGAAAACACATTCTTTGCAGATGATATTTGTTCATATTTTCAAATTTGATCACATGTATCAACTTCATTTTTGTTAACTTTTTAATTTTGTGCAGTAAGTCTGACTTTGTCATATACAAGCTTAAGCAAATGGGGAAGATTACTGAGATCGACATTCTGCAAATTAGCAAGCAATTTGATTCATTGGACCATGGCATGTATGGCAAGATCACTCTAGCTGACCTCATGGAAACTGTCTAATTCAACTATCTCTTCTAAAAGTATAGACCAGTGAAAGATAACGCTATTATTCCGGACCACGGCCAGAAACTGAAACCTGTGATCATATTATCCAGTCATAAAGTTAACTGTAATTTTGTAGTGTTGATTCTTTTGGTTTTGCTGATGTGATGTCATTACCTTATATGTAAATGTAATAAGTAAACACAAAATTTTGATTCTTGCTGTAATTTTCTGAATAAATTTTAATAAAAAGATTCTTGCATATAATAAGTTATCTCAAAGACTAACAAGAGAGGGGAAAATTCATATCCACATGAATGGTTCTCCTTGTGATGGACGCGATGCCATATCTTGGATGTTGCGGGTCTGTCAAAAGGTGAATTTGTCAAGTAACAAAACCTATAATCGAGGTTCTTACAAACGCTACATCTAATATTCTGGACGCTACTTTTTCGCCGCCCTCACTACTAAAAGAACCTCATATTTCTGGAAATGCACATCTGAGCAGAACAAATTATCCAGAAACTCACATCCGGACGGACAAAATTTGATTAGTTTTTCCAGATACATATCTTCATATAATTTTGATACTTACAGCTTATTAGGTTAATTAATTTATACAATTCAATCATTTTTATTCATCAGAAACCCGACTTAACATAACTTGTTCCACACTAACACATTTAAACAAATAAAAAATTGATGCACTGGACATCTCAGATTCAATAAAACTACTGAATGTGCTGTCACTGACATAAATCGATGCACTGGACAACCTGTCAGAATCGGTACAATAGTGCACATAATACTGCTACAATTTACTGATAGTGATATATTTATGTAGTCCAGTTACAATATAAATACAGAAGGTGAAATTTATGGTATTGTGAGAAGCAAACATATGTGAATCTTGGAACTCATACTTACGAACTTGAATAAAGTTTACTAAACTATCCTTAGGGAATTTGTCCTAATAAGGTGCTCCTGTATGACCAAACAAATGATCGCACGTTTGAAGCACTAGGCCACTAGGAGTGAATCAATACATCTACACTTATTTGCATTGTACTCGACTAACTACAAGCATCTCAAATGTATCTTTCCTATTCCCACATAAATTGTGGGCTACAAGAAAATTGTGGTAGATTATTTTATGGCTCAAGTTAGTTCACCTGGCAGAAGAAGCTTAGTTGAGCAAAGCAAAATTGATCATATCCTCACTTTTGCTTCCTTGGCACTTCTGATCCTGTGATTCAGGAAATTTTAGAAAAGCCATGCATTAATTTCCACCCTCTTTTATTGAAAACTCTTAACAATAATCTAAATTAAAAGCACTAGGAAACAAACACCTAATCAAAATTAATTTCATATCTAAACCTTCATACAAGACTGTCTGAATTATTCGTTTATAGAACTGAAATGGTTTACCTCTGTCTAATGTCATGTATGCTCTCAAGGAGTTCCATTGTTTGTTGCCACCTTGAATTCTTTGGTCTCTCTTCACTATCCAATACTAAAACTGAGACATTCAAAACAGCAACTAGTTCCGTTTCAATCTCACGGAGCTTTTGATCTATATGTTCAATGAATTCCTCATAAGAGGATATTTGTGACAAGCTGCTCGGTATGTTATTTTCATTCCCAGTGTTAGTGCTAAGGGATCCTAGAAGCTTCTCTATCTCCTTATCATCCGGCAGATTCTCTTGACTTTCCAAAGAAATTTGCACATCTTGACTATCACCGAATTTTATCTGATTAGAGTCAGAATCATCTTCGGGGGAATCTTTAAGAACTTCCTCCTTTGGAGCAATGATTCGAACTGGACTTGAAGCATCTTCTGTTGTGTCTTCAATGTTCGTCGTGACATTTCCAACTAGCTGACTTTCTTTCAAAGATATTGCCTGAAAACAAAATAGGTTTCTTTCTTAATCTTAATAAAGTAACATAGTTGTTCTTCCTCAACATATTGGTATTTATTATTATGATGACGATGAAAAATATAACAACAAACATGATACTCTTAATAGTATTCATTGATGAATTCACTTTACCTCGCTTAGTTTTGTGGAAAGCTCGTCAAGCAATTCAATGCGGCTTTTAGACTTCTCCAAAGCCTGCAACACCTTTTTCCTCTGTAAAAGCATATCCCTTGCATAATTTTCATCCCCCTTCTGCATGCTTATAGCTGCTTTTTTTTTAAGCTTCTCTGCTGACTCTGATAATCTTAGGAGCCTCATTCTAGCACTATTTGCTGTATTTAACCACCAACACATATAAGTTTTTATATATCTTTTAAGTAATCATTTATTTTAATTTTAGACATGCTCGCATGCTAGCAAAGGTCGGCAACAACAACAAATCATTTTGTCACTATGTATGTTTCTATCAAAGGTCGAATCGATGAAAATAATAAACTTAGATTCATAAAACAAAATACTGAACATAATATTTGTGGAAAACGGGAAAATTATTATTAGTCAAAGTGGCACTAATAGTCATTTTACAATGGTCTCCGATGAGATTTGAATTTTGTGTTACAAGGTCAAACTCTTACCACTAAACTAATAGAAACACAAAACAATGCAGCTCTTACAAACGATACAATATTTTCTTTTCATTATTTCTTGAACTTATTTCTCCTTAAGAATCTTTATAAATTAAAATACACATGAAAAGTGACAATAATTTTAAGACTAAGTGCAAATTTATCCATATAGGCCGTGTTTGGATAAATAACTAATTTGCCGCTTAAGCTATAAGTTGTGTCCATAAGCTATCTTAGAGAGCTTATGAAAATAAGCCGAAAACAGCTTACGAACATGTCATAAGCTCTTTCCATAAATTCCAGTCTCACAAGTGTTTATGCTAGCAGATAAGCTCAAACTCAAATAATCTAACCATATTGGCAAAGAGTTTCTATCTAAGTGATAAAAATCTAATCTTTAAGGACCCTATAAGCTAAAATTCAATTATTATTATTTTTTTGGATAAGAACTGCAATGAAATAAAAATAAAATATTTCTACATAATTCATTGATGGGGGTGACCATAAAAGGTGTTTTGAGAGAAAGAAACAAATTTACAAAGAAATTAAGTATGAATGAAGAATGAGGAGAGGAGAAAGAAAGGTACCCTTGGTTCTGGTGGTGTCTGCTTCGGCATGGAGATGATCAAGTTGAGAACGTAGTTGGTCTGTATTGATGGTTGTTGAAGAAGAGCAGTAGCATGTGAGTCTTCTTCTTGGTGTTGCTGTCATCATCAGTGAAGGAACAGCCATGGATGTGGCTGTCATTCTAACACAGTTCAGTGTCATCACTCAGTCCCTCAATTTCACTGCTTTATGATATGAATATGCATTTCTGTCGGACTGTGGTGTCGGATATATGTACAGTAATAAATCCAAATCCTTATTCTTATCGTGTCTCAAAAACCTACTATAAAATAATTTTAACCTTATTATTAAATAAATATTGGTAGTATATTAGAGTTGTAAAATTAGGCCAGCCCGAATAACCTGAATTTTTTTTGGGTTTGGACCTTAAAATTTTAATATGGATTTTTTCCGAGCTTTTTAGCCCGTCTTGATAAAGTTCGCAAAAAAATAGGTTGGCCCGAATGGGCCACGGGCCACATGCGACCCGAATAAATTACAAGTTAAAAAAATTATATTTTTATATGGGTTAAAATGTATGCTTATTAAATTTCTATTATTTTCCAATGTTTAATTAACTAAGAAATTTATATCTTTATTTTTAAGAACCAATTTTTTATTTTATTTTGTAGAATTAGATGATGATAATAATCTATACTAATATATAAAGGGGATACAAATTTTTGGGATGACTTTTTCATTATTCCTATTTTACCCTTAAAAAATAACTTTCACATAAAAATCGATTTTCACTTTTTTTAGTAAATAATATTTTTTTTCTTCAAATAACTAAGCACAACTTCCACATAAAAGTAGGTTTTCAGTTTTTTTATAATAAAAAAATATATTTTTTTCTTCTTCTTAGTAACTAGCCACAACAAAAAAGAATGTAACTAAGTTCAATAAAAAAGGAGATTAAGTAGTTATTTATATTTGCACAATAGAGAATATGGATCACAAAAAAAAAATAAAAAAAATATCGATCACACAAACGTGCCCGTTTGGCGGCTAGTATTGATAAAGATGATAAAAATTTGTGAAGATTGACCGATGAGATAACTTTTTTAAATTAGTTTTGTTTCGCCACTTCCATAAGTATTGGCATGCCAGCATGAAAATAGATTTCCACCCTTCTTTTTGTGCTTCATACTCATTGTTGCTAAGATTCTCAAAGAACTAGTCCATGCATTTAAAAGAGAAAAAATTAGTAATATAATTAAGGGTCTTGCTAACAAGTGCTCTCGGGGCACTTTTTAAGCATTCTATTTAGAGAAACTTTTTATTCTAAAAATTAAATATTACAATTTCCAATACGTTAACTTTACGCATTCTCATAAAAGTTATATAAAAAACTTTATATTTAAAATCTTAAAGAGTGCCCCGGGGGCACTTGTTAGCATTTGCCTATAATTAAATGCCACTAACCTGATTCATATTTGAGTTCCATATATGCAATCCCTCATAGTATGGATGACTGAAATTTCATACTGTAAAAAAAAAGTATGGATGACTGTTTCATTTTTGTTTTCACATATGTGACAAATGAACGAAATCCCCACTCCCCATATACTCCCAGAATAGTTGATTAGATGGTGATCATGAGCTACCAACCACATAAAAGTTTGAATTTTGCGTGGTTCTTTCTAATTCCAACCATGGTCCAATTCACGTCTATACAATGAACATTCTTCCGTTGCAAATCATAAGTGTTATGAACAGTAAACTATCGAGTGTTTGTGTCTTTTTATTCTATAGAATCTAACCCATTTGTGTCTCTTGGTGCAGGAAGGACAACCAAGTGGTTCACGATGTTGAGTGACAAATTATCATTCTGGAAATTAAGATCTCAATTTCCTTCATCTGTTAAGACATCTTTTACAACAAAAGTCGAATCAATCAGTTTATTGGTAGCCCTCGTCATGAGAGAAGATCCATCTGACTCGTACAGCTATAGTGTGAGATGTCCCTACCAATTGAGTTAAGCTTACGAATATCCATTTAACTTTTATTCTTTTAAAATTCTCTCACACATGTCACATTTTCCATTTTTTTAAATAATAAATAGCCTAAAATAAAAATTAATAAACAAAAGAAACAACACAAAATATTCATATATAAGAAAATAAAATAAAAATACATACAGACACACACAAACAAGTATTCATCTTCTCTCCCCTCTCGCGCGCATCTCTTCACCGGTTCACCGTCTTCTCCATCTCAGCTGCGAGCTTCTCCCTCTCTGCGCCAAAACCCTAAACACAAGCGTCCCCTCTCTTCGACAAAATCAGTTCTGCTACTACGTTGAACTCATTCACCCGATTCAAGGCTAGTTCACTGTTCCCTTTGATTCTGTTCTTCTCCTTATTCTTCAAAAGATTCTGATCCTAATTCCAATTTCCCTTTTTTGTGTGGTTATTTGAAACGCATGATTTAGGGTATAAATTAGGGCTTCTATGATTTCCTTTTGTTTCACCTCCAAATTATGTTGTGATTTTTGCGTTTCATGTGTTTTACTTAACTATTTAATCTAGTATTCTCACTATCTATGAGCATTCATCATCATTGCCCACAAGCTATTTGATAAAATGCTTAAATTGTTGCATTTAGAAGAAAAATGGTCGACTTGTTTCGAGTGGTTTTTTAAAACCATGTATATTGCTTATGATGTGGCTAATAAATTTATGGAAACTTTGAGTTTCTAATGTATTCACTAGTTTCTAATGAGTTATGTTCAATATAAAAATTTAATATGGTAACCAAAGACTTCCAATTTATTCCAAACCAGTAGCAGTAACCAAAGAACACGAACCAGAGCTGTATGCAGCGATTTGACATCGTGGGATCTCGGCCCTAGCGGATTTTAGGTAGAAGATTAGCGATGTATTCATCCACCCATGGGTCCTTCCAAAATAAAGTTTCTTTGCCGTCTCCCACCACCTCCTTAAGTGTTCTTCAAACCAACTCACTCCTCTCCCTAGCAATTTCACAATTGTGTTTAGGTCCCTCCACCACACCAAACTACTCTTATCCACCTCATCCAAATTTGAGCCATATCTCGGAATTTTACAAATCAATTTTGTAATGATGAGTTAAGTTGAATATAAAAACTTAACAGAACCTTATAATTTTGGCATATATCAAAATCACAACCAAGCTCACATTCAATTCAAACAATGCACTTAAACTTTTTCATATAAAACATATGTTCTTTTTTTTTTGTCCATTTCAACTCTAGAAAGTTATTTGATGTTTTTATTGTTTATTCTGTCATCAAGTTATGCTCTTGACTTCAAAGCATCACGTACATCTTTTACACAATTCTAGTTCCCGAATCTTTTCAATTTATACAGATATATATATATATTCTTGAGTTTTGTCAATTTTGTTTTTGACATTTCTAATTTAGAAATATGCTTGTGTCTGGATGTAATTCTAGTGATTTCAAGTCTCATTCTTGGTGAAATGAATCTAAATTAGTATATAATGGTATATTCTGTTTTGGTACATGAATTTCATA